>OZ010788.1:455897814-456545112 GCA_963932465.1 Maratus speciosus
AAACCAAAGCTGAAATTTATAAACAGCTATGAAGGAATGTTTCTAACAAAAATAAAACTAACACCTCTACTGCATTGTCCACAGGACCAGAAAAAATAAAGAATGTTTGCAATTCTCGGGTAACATTGCCAAAGTTCACAATCGGAAATGTTGACGGCAAGTATGGAAGCTGGCAAGAATTCTGGCAGCAATTTGAAGTGACTATACATAAAAATGTACAGTTATCAAATATAGCAAAGCTGAATTACGTAAAGAATTCCTTTAACGGACTACCTTTAAAAGGTATTCAAGGATTAGCTTTAAGAGGTCACACTAGTCACTCAAAAAGACCCGGATGATAATGTTAATTTTATGGGGAAGATCTACATCCGGGCTAATTTTTACTTTTTTGATTTTGGTTTCAGAATTTTTTTAAAAAATTTCTTTTACTTTCGAAACCAGTTTGAACCGGTTCCGAAAGTTAAAGTAATTTTTTTAAAAAATCTGAAACTAAAATTGAAAAAGGGAAAACTAGCCCGGATATAGATCGTCCTCAACTATCCTATGCAAAAAATTATTCGAAAATATCAAAATTTAAGCCAGATATTTGAAAATAACTTCCCCATAGGATTAACATTATCATCCGGTTCTTTTTAAGTGACTAGTGTGGCCCGGGATGGCCACAAAGCGATATAAGTAAGCGTCCTATCTTAAATGGGAGAGGTAACCGCAAGATGAAAGGCGAGGTCACATCAATCAAAGTTGCACGCCACATAGCGGACGGGGTTAAACTACAGGAAGATGCCTAACTGTTTTCTTACTTCACACTACTAAAATTACAAAGTTTTTTTCACCTTGATTAATAGCTGAAATGTCTCTGACAAGGCAAAGAAAACTTTGTGGTGTCAAGTGCATCTGGACACCCCTCTCGCTATGCCATTATTTTGCAATAAATGTGGTAAACAAAATTCACTTCCATGAGTGACTAAAGATTTAGAAAATATAGCGCAGATGATAAATATCCTATCATATATGACGTCACATTAAAAGCTCGCGTATGTGGATTATCACCCCGTCCACAAGATGCCGCAACTGTGTTAATTTACGCCCGATTCCAGTATTAAGTTTGTACGCTTACTTATATCGCTTTGGTGTGGCCTCTTAACGCAAAATTATTATGATGTCGCTATCAGATTGTTAAAAGGCAGATTAGTTAAAAATAAAATTGAAATAAGATCACATATAAATAAAATTTTATAGCTTTACTCCGGCGAAGTCTTGGGGCGAATTTATAATTATTAAGACAACTGCATGACACCTGTATTATTCAAATTAGAAGCCTTGAAATGTATGGAGTAGAATAAAATAATTACGGAGGAATTATTTTCGCTATACTCGAAGAAGTTAATCTGGAATTTAATCGTTCTGCTAAAGGTGAAACTTCTTGGAACTGTTCCAAACTGTTTGATTTTCTTAAACATGAAATTGAAGTGCAGTAAAAACGTTATGTTCCGGATAAACGAAGAATTCGAAAAGTAAAATAAAATTACCACTTACTAAAAACATGAAATTCATTAAAGCATATTCACTGCAGCTACTTTAAATGTATTTAGAAGGAAAGAATGTGTATTTTGTTCAAATAATGATCAAAATAATTCCCCAAGCCTAAATAATAAAGCCTTTTACGAAAAAACTTGATTCTCAACTTATTTTGAGATATAGCACACATATCTAAGTTTTGTAGAGAAAAATTTCGACGTCGTAATTGAAATAAAAATCACGTTTTTATTTTTTGTGATGAGCATAAAAAACAAACAGGAATTTTTGCAGACAGCTGTAACTTATTTAAGTAATGAATCTTAGGGAACAAAAATCAAAATTCTGACGATACAAGACGTTTATAGATTCGAAAATATCTCGAAAATTTAATTTAGAGGCTTCAGGAATGGAAAATTAGCGATTTATGCTTTAGGGTCAAAACCAAAGCAATGTCTTTTGAGAAATAGAGTAAAGATGAATTTGAGAAGCATTCACGACCGAGAAAAAGTTATTTTTATAGAAGTTATTGAAACATTTTGCATTTCGGAAGCTGTAATTTAGCGTTTTAATAAAGAACTTCACGAATTTTGTAATGAAGCGGAAATACTAATAGTTGATATCAAAGAGACTGAAAATTTAAAAGCATCGACAGTAACTATTGATCAGGTCGTATTATTATTTTAAAATGGTTACAAAGAAAATCAAAAGAGTGTCAGATTCTTTAGTAGGAATGGAAACGAAGCAATTTTATGTATATAATGGTTCTGAAACAAAATGTAGAAATTTAAGGATATTCGAGCAGTGGATACTATAGTGCGTAAACAAAACTTAGAAAAAGAAGAAATCTTGAAGAAAAATATATTTGATTTAGAAAGTTTGAGAATCTCGCTTAATGACAATTTAAATTCTACAAAAAAAGTTTTTTTTTTTTTAAGAATTTAGGAATTCCATAAAATTAATCGAAGGTCGTTTCCAAGTTAACCTACCATGGAACGAGCATTCAGAATCGCTGCATGAAAATTATAGTAATGCCAACATTCGTTTAAGAACACTAGTTAAAAGATTTAAGAAAAATCGAGATTTTCTTGTCTATGCAAAAACATTATTTCAAAGCACAAATCTCAAGAGATTGCTGAAAGGATTGATAAAAACGATAATTCTAAAATCTATTATATGCCATATTACATGTAATACGAGAAGATAAAACAACGACAACAAGAATAGTTTTCGACGTCAAGTGAAGTCAATTTTCCGTCGCTTAATGACTGGTCTAAAACTTAACATCGGATATTCTAATACTTCTTTTGTCTAAATAAGATTACCATAACGGCAGTCATAGCAGGTGCATTTCTGCAAATAGCTTTAGCGATGTAAAAAAATAGACGCAGTTAGATTTCTATGGGTTACGGTAAATATGGGGGCTGAACCCGCAGTTTTAAGATGAGACGTGTAATTTTCGAATCAATACAGATCTCATTTTTGATAAATGTGGCTGTTAAACATCATACCAAGAAGTACAAGAGCATATTCAGCTGCCTTTATAATTTGCAACACTAGATTGCATGTATATCATCTGATTTATAGCCTAAAATATGCAGATTTAGTATACACCACCCATGAATAAATAAAGTTCAGTTTAGGGAAAGCAGACACCAACCTGAGAAAATCAGTACACGTGTTGCAAGTTGCAAGATCGATTTAAGGAAGAAGGTAAATATGAATCTATGTCATGCAAGGTAAATGACAATGTCGGCCTCTTTCCGTCCGCAGCCTTTAATTCTACTCTTATTCCGACTCTTTTGCAGAAGCCAGTTAGAAAAAAAAATCGAAATTTGAAACCGGAGAAATTTAAAAGGGAAATTGCACAAATTAAAGACAACGAAAAGCGGGAAGGCAGGGCTTAGGGCCCTGAAGCTACCGACCAACCACTGCTACGTAGAGCTTATCATTAGTCTCGGTCGGCGGTTGGTTATTGCTGAAATTCAAGAGATGCTATCTTAAGTGATGAAATTAATAAATCTTTAAGGAATAAAGATATAAAAGAATTAAGGTTTAGGAAGAAAGATGTGATACGAACTATCGAAAAACTCTACTATCTACTAAGTTTTAATATCACCATTTACAGTTTACTAAAATACTGTTGCAAGACGTTTGGAAGAACAAGCTTGATTGAGACGATGCTATACATCATACTTAGAAAAATATTTAAGAATTGTTTTACTTGAAACAAGATCTCCGTAACAAGGAGTCTATTCTTAATAAAAAGGATGAAAAAACTTACTGACCACCAATTTTACGTCTTCGTAGACACCAGTAAACGAGCTTATGGGTCCATTTTCCATGTACGTTTTTAAACTTTGTGGCAAAATTTCATTCGAATTTAGTCTTTGTGAAGGTTAATGTTGCATCTGTTCAGGAAATAACTCTACCCGGGTTGGAGCTTCTTGCTGCACTAATTGGAACCAGATTGTTTCACCATTCGATTCCATTTGAATCTACCAAAAGACATGAAAACTAACTTCTGGCCAGTTTCTATGCTTATTCTTCAGTACATCAAGAAAAATTCTCAAATATTAAAGATGTTTCTCAAAATAAGTAGATGAAATTAAGAGATTACCTGATTCTGATTGTTGAAATAGTTTTATTTATTTGATGTTATTTT
The DNA here is from genome assembly GCA_963932465.1 of Maratus speciosus. Taxonomy (NCBI): domain Eukaryota; kingdom Metazoa; phylum Arthropoda; class Arachnida; order Araneae; family Salticidae; genus Maratus; species Maratus speciosus. The sequence continues at coordinate 455,901,995 of OZ010788.1, forward strand.
CCAAAATAGCAGTTAATATAAATTGTTCAAATAATGCTCAAAAGACGGTGATACTGAGTTTTTTTTTAATCATTTGAGCAGTTTCGCATCGCTATTGCTAAAAGAGCAAAGTAGGTCATAAAATTGCCTTAATTAAATCCTTGTTAAATATGCTATACACAAAAATATAAAAAGTTTCATTATTTTTAAACGTAGTTAAATTAAAGAATTTTGAAAATTAGCAAACATTAAAAAAAAAGTAAGATAAAATAAACTTTCCAACGCAGAAATTATATAAATGCCAGCATGGAGATCTCATAAGGCCTACTTCTTCTCCTTGCCTAGAGCTAAGTATTCCAACCATTAGCGATTAGAGCAGGGGTCGGCAAGTAATTTTAAGTGGGCCTTGAATACTTTAAAAAACATTTATCGAAGTGCAGGAAAAAAACCACATAAGTAATACAAGTACTTATTTAAAATTTTTATTTTCCCATACACATACCTATAGTATAAAATAGAAAAATCAAATATTCGTTCTGAAAAATTACTACATGTACAGGTATACGTTCTGAAAATTTTTACATACACATAATAAAATAGAAAAGACACACTTGCGGTCTTGAGCCAGTTTTTTTATAGTTTGGTTCACGTGTTGAACAGCTGATGCGAAAAGTGTCTTCAAGATGAATGTCCGTTAATCTCGAACGATATTTGTTCTTCAAAAAATTCATTCAGAAATTTTCTATTTTCACTATCAACTTTACGCTTTTTAGGATACATATTGATTCACAAAACGTTATTTTAGTACACGACAGCAACAACGCAAATGAACGAAAGCTCCGCACAAGATCGCAATATACGACTGACAAGAAGAATCGACTCCTTCCCAGACGAATTCTCGTGCATGCGCTCCAACGCAGTATTTTACGTTTCACATCATAGCAACTATGCATCACTTTGAAAATTTCAATTAATCGCGCTATTACTTGTAAAATACTAGGTTGAGCAAAAAGTTCAGGGAAATTTGTGAAAGTTGCGTTGTTATGCGCAAATTAACAACAAAAGTAACAAGGACTATTCTCAAAGTAGAGACCATCATAGTCCACGACTTTCTGCCATCGTTCTGCCAGATTCCAGGTTTGCTGGAAGTACCATGGCGGCTCCTTCAAATCAAAAAACTCTTGACATGCTTCTTAAACTTCATTAAAGGATTCAAATCAACGGCCTTTGAAAAAGTGTTGCGTTGATCGAAAGAGGCCAAAATCGAATTCCTGAACTCCTATTATAGATACCATTAGTACTCATATATACGATACAAATTCTGGTAACTATTAGATTAAAAATTTCCCAGAACTTTTTGCTCAACCTAATATAAGAAACATTGATAAGGCTATCGCTAAAACGTTCCTATTATATCTAAATATTAATAAATAATTTATTCAAATTGAAAATTTTTGGCGGTCCAGGCTTTGACCTTCCGCGGTCCGTCTGTTGCAGACCGTAGGATTAGAGGGTTGCTCAAATTGAGTCAGAAACATCCGGTATGAAGTATTCGACTACACGATTTTACCCTACTTTCCTCTACATATTACACATGTGATTGAAAATAGAAGGGATTGCGATTGTCTCTTAAACCACAGATGATAGAAACATACTTCCAATTAGAAAAAGTATACAAAACAAGCACAGCTTTTAGATATGGCTTTTGTTTAGAAAAGGGGCTATATACAAATTGAAATACGAAATTTAATTCTTTTCATGCCCTCAGTTTCCTATAAGAGATATTTAAAAGCATTGCCCTGCGTTTAAGAAGGGCATTAAGGGGTCTCAGGACTCTTAAAGCTTTAAAATTTTCGAAATTTTAATTTTTTTAGATGTTAAACTCCTATCTTTTCTGAATATTTTAATATAATTGTTTCCTTGAAATTCCTATTAGAACTGAAGTTATGGCTTTTACATTTATACACGTTCAATAGCTGAAGCGTCGTTTCGGAAACTTTGAAGCCATTTTTCTCCAAATGACGTTTTTGGGCATAACGCGCACGATAATTTCAAAAACTTATGAATATTTTTTCGTGAAATTTTCAAAACATATGTTTCATGTTAGTCGGTATAAGCTGAACCTAAAATTTCCTTTTTATTGTTCAAAACAATACTTTTTTAGGTGATTATACTGTGGAAATTTTCTTAATTTTGCATTAGCTAAATACAACTTTGTATTAAAAATATAAAAAAGCTTTAAATACAAATTTATTTAAGTTCAGGGTCATTATTACAATCTGAAGTATAAGTAGGCACCAAAATTTTCATTTAGTTGCAATACTTACTTTGTAATCGTGCGCGTAAGCTGTTATGCCGATTTTTTGCTCATCAAATGTCTAACAGTTTGGAGCCCCCTGTAAATGCTAATTTTGCATCTTATAATTTTTTTAATACATGAAATGAAAGAACATGGTTATATATTTTATTCCAATTAAAATTGTGTCTTAAAATCAAATACATTTTAAGATATTAAATGTTGAAAATGGTCTTTTTTTTTTTCATTTTTTCCAATTTTAAGAGTCCTGAGATCCCTTAAAAAACGTATTCTTTTGTGACCAAGCTTGTAACGATGCTTGAATTTTCAGTGTTTCCTGGCACTAAAAACGCGTCTTTTTGTTATGCATATATGAGTGTCAATATTTTTTTTACAAGCTTCGATTTTTTTAAATGAGAAAATGGAGCTTTAAGCCTTTCAAGGACGGTGGTCACACAGCATGACCACCTAATTTTAATTCTAAACGGTCAAACGAAATCAAGAATACTTTAATAAAATTTTGCTTTTATAATGAAAGCGTATAAAGAGAGATTTTTATTTTCGAAGAAATTGGTTTGTAAATTCTGGTGTCAGTCAATTATTCAAGCATTTTACGAACGGAATTTTTCTGCACCTGAAAGGGTTAATAATCAATATTCTACATATTTTAACGCAAAAATGCAATAAGGAAAATATTTTATATATAGTATAATGTATCCATATTCGCTGGATACTCAGAATCTACATTTTTCTTTTCAAAATCTATTAATAACCAAAGATCTGCGTTGTTCTTTCATTAATTCTGATAAGAAAGACCGGAAAAAAGATAAAGTTTTGTAGTCAAGAGTTTCTTTTCTAACCTAAGTCAATACGTGAACCGTCTCAAGAGGTTTACCACTGAAAAGGCGACGAAAAAGCGAAACGCTGCTATTGTTGTCAGAAAACTAGGACTTAGGAAAAGAGGATTATAAAAATAGGTTTAATTAAAAGTTTTGGAAGTCGGCTCATACAATGGCTTTTATACTTTCCGTATAGAGTCTAAAAAATTATATATATAGCATTTTATGATATTTCTGCTTAATATTCTTGCTTTTAACTGCTTGATATAGATGCATTGTTTTAATTTAAAATTATTATAAATGTCATTGTTTTTCTTGTACTTATTAACTAATTAATACGGAAAATAAATTACTTGTTTATGCATCTACTTTAACTGAAAATCCGCTATTTCACCCTCAAATGCATACAATACTACGATCGATTTAATATTATATATACCGAGTGTTTCAAAAGTTCGGTGCGAAAATAAAACGCGTTAAAAAATGATCTATGCGTCGAAGAGACATGCGTTTTGCAGTTGAATATTCAGCGTGGTACGGGATTTTGTATGACACCAACAAAAAATTAGTTAAAAATCTCGACAATAGAGGGCGCTACGGCAGATAATTCTATATTGCTCACACAACGCAAGATTTGGATACAAAAACACAAGAGAATACTCATGTGCACATTTTTGTATTCAAATCTTGCGTTGTGTGACCCATATGGAATTATTTCATGGAATTATCTGTAGTAGCGCCCTCTGTTGTCGAGGTTTTGAACTAGTTTTTTTGTTGGTGTCATACAAAATCCCGTTCGACGCTGAATATTTATCCGTAAACCGCATGTCTCTCCGACCCATAGATCTTTTTTATCGCACACTTTTGCACCAAACTTTTGAAACACCCCGTATATTGTCTACTTGTATTGGATATGAGATTATTGAATTTTGCCTTTTTAACAAGGATAAATTCTGAAATATGATTCAACGCTTTAGAGATTTCTCATCATTTATTTTGTGTCATCATTTATTCTCTCCGACCCATAGATCTTTTTTATCGCATACTTTTGCACCAAACTTTTGAAACACCCCGTATATTGTCTACTTGTATTGGATATGAGATTATTGAATTTTGCCTTTTTAACAAGGATAAATTCTGAAATATGATTCAACGCTTTAGAGATTTCTCATCATTTATTTTGTGGCTACAATTTAACAGATATTTGTAAAACAACAACATGATAAATTTATGAAAGATTTCTAAATCTGAAGAACAAAAAATTCCGACAATATTAGTGAATATTTTTTGTTATCTTTCAAATTAACACATTAAAAAGGTAATAATATAGTTTTAAGTTTAAAATAACTTGAAAGGGATGTTTGGTGTAATTGAAATCTCTAAAAATACGTATCTGTTGGTATATCAATTATGTATTTTATGTAAAAAGAAATACTTGTTTCAAAATTTAGTCCATTAAAACAATTTGTTATTTTATTTCGTATGATTTTGAGGTCTAAAGCAAGCCATTCACATTAATGAAAATATTTTCTATTAATGATGCTTTACATTGTGTCTGAGTTCCAATTGATTTTTTCTATAAAAACGTGGAAAGAATAAATTCCAAGAATATTCCTCTTTACTACTGCAGAAATGAAATATTTTATTCTAAAGCATATTTACAGTAGGTAAATTTTATTACAGAAATTTAATTTAAGATTTCCCTAATAAGGAAAACTTATTGTGTCACGAAAAATCTAACCTTTTTTTCCGAAAAAAAAAAAAAAAAAAAAAAAAAAAAGTTGTCTTTGAAGAAAAACAATAGCAGATGTCTACCATTTCTTTCCTAAATATGTATCTTCAACAAAATAAAATATTTTTTTCAAATTACCGCTTGCAAGATTTATATTTGCATAAAATTATTTTAAAGGCAAAAAGGATAGTTAAATACTTACATAAAAATATGTTACTTATTATCATTTTTTAAATCACACAAGAGTATATGGAAAATATTTATGTTCTGAAAAAAATCACCAGTATTTTCTATACTAGTGCGCTGCTAACGTTTTATTTAATTTCGAAAAGCAGATGCGTTTCCTAAGACATTGTTGACTTCTCTATAACCAGCATGCGAGTTCTCTTGGGAGTTGAAGTAAACATGCCCTTTAACTGCCAATTATTTTGAGATTAAAAATATCCTATGCAATAAGAAATTATATCACTTACAGAAGAAAAACACAATGTTTTATATAGTGAAACCATTAGAAACATATTATTTAGAAAATTATTTCATTTTTCCGTTATATTTCCATTTTAAGATCTTTAGACCATTTTTGTACTTACTATGACATTTCTGCCTAAAATAAGCCATTAAATTAAATTAACGAAAAAATTGATTGATTTCCGTTCATGATACTTTTGAATATATATAAAGCTTCAATAGTTACTTCAACATAATCTGCTAAGAATGAATTAGAAAAAATATTTTTTAATAAGGCTTAAAGTAGAACATTATTTCAAAAAATTTTACTCAGTAACAAAACTTTTGTTAAAAATATATAATAAGATTTTTTAATAAAAACTTATTGCGTACAAGAATTAAACTTTTTTTTTTTAGAAAGAAAAAGTTTTTTTTTTTTTTTTTTTTTTTTTTTTTTTTTTTTTTTAAATAAAAGCTAGAAAATCAAAAAAAGAAAAACATTAAAAAAGTTTTCCTTTCTTTTCTGAAATTGTATTTTGCAGAAAATGAAACTTTTTTTTTTCATATTACCACTTACAAGATTTTTCAAGATTCGTATAAAAAATGTTTTAAAGCGATAAAAAGTGATTAAATCGCGAAAAAAGAAAACGTTACATTTAAAAAGTTATTCACTTTTTTTCATACAAAGCAAATTATAAAAAAAAAATTATTTTCTGAAAACACAGAAACTTCAACAATGCTCAAAAAAATATATTAAAGTTCTTTTACCTTATTATTTAAAAATGAAGCGTGTCTGGATATGATATTGTTAATCAATTTGTTTTAAACACTTGGGCTTAGGCAAACATAGGCTCTACCTAAGGTTAGTATACATTTGTAGGAGTTCTATGAATACCATTTAACAAACTTCACAGATGAACACATACGCGATGTTCCTAAGCCGTAAGCATTGCTTCTTCCTTCATGAATCTTCGTTGTGCGAAACTATTTGTGACATTTTGTATGGTTTGAGGAGAAATATAATATTTAGCGAGTAAACTCATAATTCATTTGACATTTGGCTGCATAAAATTTATTTCAATATCTGCAATCAATTACATCAAATAAAGACAAAATACTTTTTATATAAGGAAAAAGTATAAAACAGCGGGCTTTGCTATGAATACACTTACTTTAAGCTTACCTGATTATAAGGTTAACTATTGTAATGATATTGCATTACAGTTGTAAGCAGGTGTTACTCTTCCGTTTGCTTGAAATGGAGCTATTTTATATCAATAGGAGGCTGAATAATTGTCTCTGTACTTAGCAATGAAAAAGTTAAGTCTGCAGAAATCCTGACACAGAATACATAAAAATTTTGTTTGAAGCAGTTCGCATTTTGCTGTAGCTCTAGAATCTTCAGCTTTTTAAGTATATGATGTGTGTGTTTTTGAAGCCCAAAAATGTAAGTCTGAGATGAGGAATCGCGGCTCGCTTTCTTTCGCATTCTTATGTTTAACGCTTAGCTTTGAATTCTGTCATGATTTTTCAATTTCGTAAAGAAGTTTTTTGTTTCGCTACCGCCATAAGAGTTTTTAATTTTTTTTTCTGGTATTACTTAGTACAATTTCATAAATTTATTTTTCTGTAATTCATAAATCAAACATTACAGCAATACTTTTTGAGAAATGACATTGATAAAAATGGGTTGTAGATACCAACTTTATATCAGTGCCGTCTCCGTTTGTCTTTTGCTTTGCCCTCTTGGAAATTTATTCCCAGGAACTGTCATTTCAAATGTTGTAGATCTACCTCTATTCCACCGAACCACATGCCATTTCTCCGAAACAGAAGTGAAAACGATTTCAATTTTAATAATACCTGTGAAATTCAACGATGTAACAATGACTATATTCTGACTCAGGGTTGATTTCGAAGATATTTTCATTTTAGCTATCAAGTTCAAATGCAATGTCCACCAACTAAAATCAAATAAGTTGAATAATCAGCATACATTTAGCTATTTATATCAACAAACATATTTTATATACACCGAAACAAGCAAACGAGAACTTAAATAACAATCTTTAAGCGAACTAGTTTATTATAGGCCTTCTCGGCCGTTGTGCTATCAAACAGTTAGTGCTCATACTGGTGCAAGAAATAACCACTTCGTGAATTCTACTCTAAACCAGTCTGTAGTTCTAGATAACTATCGTGAAATCTAAGGCTAATGGGCGTGATTTATTGAGGCTAGGGCACTACTAACCATTTTGTCTTCTTTGCTATTGAAAGCCAGATCGGCAGATGTTACAAACAAATAATTTGGATAATTCTTAGCTTGTTGTTTTCTTATTTATAACTTCCTGGATGGGATGCATGCGTGGCGGATGTGAGAAATAAGGTTTCTGAATTACTTTTTGAACCACTTTTAAATTCTAGTTTACTATCATGAAATCTAAAGCTAATCTTAATATGATCTACAGTGGCTAGCGCACTACTTCCTACTCAATCTAACTTCTTTACTATTTGAAGCCAGTTCGGCAAACGTCACAAGCATATAATTTGAATAATTCATACCAGGATTTTCTTTATTTCTCTGGATGGGACACAGAAGTGGCGGATTGAATGGAAGAGAACTGAGTGGACAGGAAACTAAAGCTGGAAAATAATATTAATTTAAACTAAAATACTAATGCAAACCGTAAACTATATAAGTACTGAACAAGAAACAAAGATGAACAGAAAAAAATGGAAATTAATTGCTTCTGGATTCAGTATGTGGCAGCATGTGATATATTAATAATTAAACAAGGGGGATTAAAACAATAGTCGATAGACAAAAGGAAAGTGTAAAATTCAATCAAGTCAACGAAAGTCTTCAAAAGTCATAGGTAAGCGAATGTTTTATAAATGTATGGTAAAGTAGGCAGAGTATTTTGATTTACACATTGAAAAATGCACTGTAAAATCAAGCATGGCATGAAGTGTCCTAAACCTTACAAATGTGGCAAGTAGAATATATAAAAATGAAAATTGTATATTTAAAACAGCAAAAGAAATTCAATGATAAAGTCGTAATATATACGAGGGTGTGAATTCCGGTCGCCAGATCATCATTGGCGCCTAGAAATAAGAAGATGGGTTCCGTAATTTACCCTGTTATGAATTAAACATATGATATTTTATCTTTAAATACATTAGAAGAAAAATGTTTCTTATTTTAGGATGAAATGTTAGTTTAATTTCAATGCTATATTGCATTGACTTTACAATGCTCACCTGTGTATTTATGATTTACATTTTATTGTACTTTACTTTTTAGCAATGTAATATTGTTATATGTCAGCATGTTGGTCATGATTTTGCTCATGATTTGACGAAAAAATTTACAACTTTTTATCAAATTATATGTACAATTCGGATAATCTACACTGTTAATACCGCAAAATGTCCAGTTTACAGCAAAATGTCCAGTCATTCGACTGTTTTTATAGAAAAGTGTTACATAATCGTAATCTAAGTTTATTCTGACCATAATATAATAAAAAATATACGCATATACGTTTAATAATACGGTCAAGTAACCGTTATCTATACAACCGATCAAATAACTGGACAGTTTACTATTGAATTTTAACAGTGTATACTATTAAAGGCTATCAAATTTATGTATCTATGTATGTATTGTATATATAGGTCATGGGCAAAACTCAAGAATTCCAGCGAATTTGAACATGTCACATTATTTAAAATTTTGCTCATGCTTCAGAGAAGCAATTTCGATCATTCGTTTTTTGTAATTCCAACTATTATTATTTTTTTAATTTAATGCTTTGTGTAGTCATGTGATTAATTTAGGACAAAACAGATTTCTTTTAACAATTATTTTTTTTTCCTGTTGGCACATAAAAAAATGAAACTGAGCAAGAGTCAAAAGAAATATTTACAATGTGTAGATAATGTTCAAACACGTAGCTTTTTGAAATTATTCATTTAATTTGAGTGTTAAATTACGCTAAATATATTTAATTGCGTGTATTTTATGTTTAACGAAACAATAATATATCATATTTATAGTCATTGTAAGTCGTCACTAGAATATTGATAAAAAATATTGACTAATGATTTTTTTGGGTAATTATAATACAAAATTACCTTATTTTTGACATTAACGTGAATTTTTGATGAGATTCTTTACGCAATACTTTTTTCTAGATGAAATTTTAATTAGATTTTTTTGTATTTATTTATTTATTTATTCTTTTACTTTTTCACATTTCTGCGAACCGAATACAATCTTTATACAGGATATAGCACATAATAAACTTTTATTTGGAAGTAGAGATTTATAATTTAAATACTGATTACCAAATTAATGATTTATGGTCGTGAAGTGAATAAAATGTTTACAGCAGTCCAGCTATAATGAGGACCCCCCCACCCCCTGTTGTAATGATTAACGTATTAATGGTTTAAGCGCGAAAGGCGCATAAGATCCTATTACACTAGTTGCCGTATTAAGGCTGTTCTCAACTGCTCTGCTCAACAGGCGCAAAACGGTTTGACACATTTACAAATTCATTTTTTAACGGAAAGTTATAAAATTGGAAAGCCTGACCTTGGAAGCGATTTGGAATCGAACTATTTTTTCCATTTTTTTGTTCAATCAATTACCTATTGAGTTATAAATTATAGGATTAGAAGGTTAGTAGTATACGATTTTGATCACGTGATACGGCATTTTTCTCCCCTTACTGACTGAATTTCTTCTTTCGTTCGGAAGTTCAGTTCAAAATGCCAACTTTGACAGTATTTTCTGAAGGATCTATTGCGGTTACAAGAAAACGGAAAAAACAGTTCGATAACATATTTTCTGAATAACAACACCTTCTAGTTTCATGCGTTTCCGAACAAAAATGACTTAAAATTTATGTCAGAAAGTTGACACTTTGGATTTGAGAACAGCCTTAACGATTTATAAGCATGGAGAAGGGTGGAGACAGTTTCGACGCCGGCGAAGGCACTGGGGATCCCGTCCGAAGATTCGTTTGGAAAACCCACTCGGCTAGTAGGGCGAAGCCAGGTTAATTTTATTAATAGACAATGGTTTCTGTTGAGAGATATCGCGAAACTCTAATCATTGAATGAAGATTTACAATAATTGCATCCTGCCATCATTTAAGAAAATTGCAGTGAACACATTGCAGAAAAACATTATTGCATTCAACCGATGAAAAACTTATTGATAGCCGTAAATCTCATCTTCAGTTATTATAAAAGAAGTAAATAATGTAATCAACTGTTAATTTCAGCGTTCTCTGTAAACAAATCTATTACATCTTTGGATGCAATATCAATTTCACTAATTCATCACCGATTTTTTCTACAATAAATAAACTTTTTATTGACTTAATGACTCAATAACATTTTTACGCGTATAATATAATAATAATGCATTTTCCTACTATTCATTTCTCTTGTGTAATGTAATCTAGAGCGGCGCAAAAATGTGTGCTCCAAAATTATATGTATTATTTAAAGTTATATAAATTTAATTTCAAAATCACAACAAGAATAGCAATTTGAAAAACACAGAAATATTAAGTTACTAATGTGGATTATTTGCTAGCAACTAATGAATTTTTACATAAGATATTAGCTAATGGATAAATAAGTGTGATGTACTAACCAACGTATGGATTATTACGGACGTCACACAATGGCTTAATAGAAAGGTATCGTGGACGAATCTGAAGAAGAAGGCAAGCGCAATTTCCTTACCTTTACTGTATTTTTAAATGTTACTGTACGTTTACACACAGTCTCTTTTTTTCCCTAATAGTTCATACCGGGTGTCCTAAAAAGGACCGACTGATTTTAAAATTCAATAACTTGTAACCGGTGAGAGATATTAAAAAAAATCTTGCAGGAGGGTTATGCATGAGGTCAAAAGTTTTTTACAGTGATTTTCGATTTTAGTTCGAATTACAAACAATAGATGGCGCTGTAAGCAATAGGCGCTAAATACAATCTCGATTTTTTGGCATTTCTCTTCTTCCATGCTGATAAAGGAGATTAAAATGTATTCAGTGGGTTCCGAAGTGCCAAAAATCGAGGCTGAATTTAGCGTCTATTAATCGCAGCACCATCTATTGTTTGGAATTCGAACTAAAATCGAAAATCACTGTAAATAAACTTTTGAGCTCATGCATAACTCTCCTGCAAAACTTTTTTAAATATCTGTCACAGTTTGCAAGTTATTGAATTTTAAAATCAGTCAGTCCTTTTTAGGACACCTGGTATATATAAAGCTATCATAAGTGTTACAGACAAGTAAACTGCAATAAATAAGTGGCAGATGAAAAAAAAAATCGTGTTACATCTTTAGATAAGTATACAATTTTCAACTGGTATAAAGTTGTGGTGATCAGCATTTTGGCACTGGCGACTGTTTTCGGACTTAAAATTTCGTGTCTTGATATATGCTAAGAGTCGAATCAAGGCCTGATTATCGCAAGAACAAACGAAGTAACTGATTTGAGACCGTATTTTTACTATACCCCTAAATGCCCACGAAAAAATTCGTGCTTCTTTAAATGAATACGAATTGATACTGCAAAATTTCGTGGAGACTTTTAACTGAACCTTTAACCCAAGTCCGCAAGCAATGCTAGTCAGGCATAGGTTGGGATTAGTTCTTAAGTTTTCTTATTTCAAAGATGTAGGGAATTCTTAATACTTGCTTATTTTACACATGTGATAGTTCAGGGCTCGAAATGGAAAAATTCCGAACCGGAATACCATTCCAAAATATTACAGACTAAAATACTTTTGTACTGCTTGCTGCGGTTTTTAGCCAATTTTTAGGTAGATTTCGTAAGAAATACTACCTATTGCAGTCGTTACCATGGTGCGACTTTTTAAAAATTCCTTCATAACTTTTGATTACATGACCCCAGGAACCCAAAACCACCCCCACCTAAAAAGTTTATATATATATATATATATATATATATATATATATGTATGTATGTAGGTACTAAATTTTGTCCGCACGATAAAAGTCGCAATTATCCACGGAACGTCTTCAAACTCGCCAACAACTTTAAGATGGCTAATTTCTCGGCGGGGATTGAAAATTAGCAAAATCGGTCCAAGGGAATGGGAATTAGGAAGGTTAAAAATTTTGAATACCGTCTTAACATGATTCTGATAAAACCAGCTTTTACACAACAATGGCAGGAAAAAATAAATATTTTTCGTTATAGCTGTTGCCAGCAATTAAAAAAAAATCCCTGCCGGCTCGAGCCTACAGGCGGAGGTAGATTTCGAAGTTAAGTACTAAACTCACCAACAACACTTAAATCAAGATTAGAGATAAACCCTGTTCCTTCACTAAGAATGAGCCCTAAGGAGCTAAGCATTTTGTGAAAATTCTAATATACACGAATACACATACGCATGTATATGGAATAGGTTTAAAAAATAGCTAAAGCAAATTCAGAGAACCTCAAAGTGTTAAAATAAGTTAATATTTCCATAGTCGGGTTTTTATCATGTTTTAATACGTTTCTTCAAATTCACATGACGTTACATATTCACCTGCTGAGGTCCATTTTATTTCCAATATGACGCAATATGTTGCTTGTTTTTTTAATTCGTCAAACTATTTATTTCATTTTGAGTTTTCATGCAGAAATCTTGCTCTAGAAAACTTATGACGTAATATTCAATTTGTTTTCAATTCGCCAAACTATTTATTTAATTTAACTTTTCACGTGAAGATCTTGTAATAGAAAAACAATTGTTGTGGTGAGAATTTTATTGCTTTTTTTTAATTGTTGGCAACTGCTATAACGAAAAATATTTATTTTTTCCTATGATTGTTGTGTAAGAGCTGGTTTTAACAGAATCATGTTAAGGCGGTATTCAAAATTTTGAACCCTCCCCATTTCGATTCCCTTGGGCCGATTTTGCCCATTTTCAATCCCCGCCGAGATATTAGCTATCTCAAAGTTGTTGGCGAGTTTGAAGACGATCCGTGCATTATTGCGACTTTTATCGTGCGGACAAAATTTAGTACATACATACATATATATATATATATATATATATATATATATAGATATAAACTTTTTAGGTGGGGGTGGTTTTGGGTTCCTGGGGTCCTATAATGAAAAGTTATGAAGGAATTTTTCAAAAGTCGCACCATGGTAACGACTGCAATAGGTAGTATTTCTTACGAAATCTACCTAAAAAAGCAATAAAATTCTCACCACAACAATTGCTTTTCTAATGCAATGATTTCACGTAAAAAATTAAATTAGATAAACAGTTTGACGAATTGAAAACAAATTGAATATTACGTCATAAGTTTTCTAGAGCAAGATTTCTGCATGAAAATTCAAAATGAAATAAATAGTTTGACGAATTGAAAACAAATTGAATATTACGTCATAAGTTTTCTAGAGCAAGATTTCTGCATGAAAATTCAAAATGAAATAAATAGTTTGACAAATTAAAAAAAAAAAAAAAAAAAAAAAAAAAAAAAAAATGCGTCATATTGAAAATATAATAGACCACAGCAGGTGAATATGTAACGTCATGTGAGTTTGAAGAAACGTATTAAAACATGATAAAAACCCGAGTATGGAAATATTAACATATTTTAACACTTTGAGGTTCTCTGAATTTAAATTAGCGATTTTTAAACCTATTCCATATACATGCGTGTGTGTATTTGTGTATATTAGAATTTTCACAAAATGTTTAGTTCCCTAGAGCTCATTCTTAGCGAAGGAACTGGGTTTATCTTTAATCTTGATTTAAGTTTTGTTGGTGAATTTAGTACTTAACTTCGAAATCTACCTCCGCCTGTAGGCCCGAGCCGGCAGGGATTTTTTTAAATTGTTCCTTTTACTTAGAGTAGGCAATCCGAATACGCACATTATTTACGTTTGAATATATTTTAAACAATCTCAATCATCATCTTATCAGCATCCATTAATACACATGATGGAACGCTTACGGAAACCAAATTATTTTTAATGATAAATTTAAATATTATAAAAGTATCATAAAACACTGCAGGAATGCACCAGTCTTGTAGGATTTTTAAATCCTATGTCCGAAATTAAACTATTCAATAAGAAATCAGAAGGAAGATAGCTCGATAGAAAAATTTACAATTAACTTCCTATAAGCTGTTCAGTCTTCAGTCGGGTCACAAAATAACAGGGTGGGAAGAGTTGTCATCAGCGACGTAAGTCATTCACTTGGATTAGGAACAAATATCGCAATGACTTCACAGTCGTGGGTCGTCATCACAGTGATGTTGATTGCTTTACCGCACGCTCTATCCATTTTGTCGGATAAACCTAAACCGGAACTAAAATATAAATGTTTTAAAGAAATTGTAACAATATGTTTTAAAATTTCCACGAATCGGAATGATATTTGCCATAATTTCACGAACCGGAATATCGTTCCGGTCTGCTCCGGTACATTTCGCGCCATGTAATAGTTGCATACCTAAAAATTTCCTAAATGTTGCTTACTTTACTGTAAAACAGTTAAGAGCCTCTGCTTACTAGGAATTATGATACTTTTGAAATTTTGCGATTTTTCTTCGTTTTATATTATCTAACTTTTGTTTTAACTTATCTTTCATATATTTATATAAATACAAAGAAATCATAATTATAATCAGACATATAATCAATTATAATCTGACATATTTTTACCCGACTGAAAAGAAGGGTTTTGACGCGTATCTGGGTATGTGGATTTCTTTATACCCTCGAAAAATCGCAATGGCTGGATGGATTTTAATGAATGAGGTCTGTATCGATTCGTCTTAACCGTCCGATGGTTATAGGCTAGTTTTTGTTTTTATAAATTCAAAATGGCGGCCGTAAAAAACAAAATGGCGGTAGAGACGAAAACAAAATTTACGCACTCTATTGAGTGGGATATCATTGGATAGGTCTTTCAAAATGAAGGCGATGTTTCATCGACTATTTTACAGTCAGAAGCTCCGTTTAAATATTACACAACCTGGAAGTAGTGTATGTAGGATCTCTAGCTTTACTGCAACTCTAACCTTCATAGACATCTATAGGCCTCATGTAAACTGTGTTTATAGATAGGAACTAACAATTAAACACAACTTAAAAGTCCTCAATACAATTGAATTAAAAAAATAGGTAAGTAATATAAAAAATAGTTTCACATTGAGGAGAAATAATTAATTAGTTCGCTTTTTACGCAGTCGGGTTTTTTTATTTTTTAAATTTAATTTTTATTTGTATTAAATCTATTTCTCACTGAGTTATAAATTATATAATTACAGTAATAAAACTCACTGAAGCTAAATGTTCGAGACAGATATTAGAATTTCCTGTCTGGCAATAAGCCGTTACGTTAAGCCGTTATTTTATAATTCATAATAAAAAGCTAGATTGAGGTAAGATATAATAATTCATTTCAAATACAGATACAAATAGCATAGTTCAGCTTTGTGAAGATTATATATCAGTACATTTATCAGTCGCTTTATACAAACGAGATGATATCATTTCCTTAAATAATGTATTTTTCGCCACTCTAACCAAAAGTCATTGGCAAATGCTACATCCATTTCACGATTCAGCTTCAAATTATATAAGAATTCACACTCGCAATTTGCCGATAAAATATATTCTTTCAACATGAATATGCTTGAACCATAATACTGGTAACTGTAATTTATTGCGATATTTTATCATTAACTTCTCTTTTACTGTTTTAATATCCAATATTTTACACTGTAAATAGATTACTCTATAAATATTGGAAAAGAAAAAGAAAGTAACGGCTATAATATTTTAGGGGAGTAATTTGCGAAAAATAATGCAGCCAATCAAAATATATTATTTTTCTCTGGTGTTTTACGTAGGAAAGAATAATTAAAAATATTATTATGAGAAATATTATATTTAACTGATTCTGTGCGGTTTTACTCTTTTTTTCTACACCATCAAGATAAATGAAATAGCCAATTATTTTTTATTTTAATGAGAAATGTTCCAATACTTTTGGGGTGAACGAAATATGCATTATAAGTGCATAGAGCATATGCAATTGCAAAAATCAAAACAAAAGTTTTTTCATTACATAAACACACTCACAATCTTAAAAAAAGTTATCCCCCGATAAATTCTGCCAATTCGTATAAAAATATATGGGTATCAATTAACATGGATAATATATACCATTTAATATTGTGCATAAATTATGACTCGGGGCTATCTGTATATTAAAAATTGTACATACTTTTGTTTTGCAAATTTTACATCTATTTTTTACATTATACGTGGAATCATTGGTATATTTTATCTTCGGTGTTAATGTTATTTATGACGGCCGATTATCTGCGCGACGGATATAGACCCGAGGGGAGTGCTTTCTGTGGGAGGTTTTTCTAAGGGAACCTAACCCGTATTTACGCATGGAAATCCAAAGTTGGAAGAAAACCACAGAAAACTCCGAACGATTAGGCCGACGGGCGCGATTGGGTTCGAACCCAGCACTACCAGCTTCAAGAGCAGAACCTCTCGGCCACTGGTGGGGCCTTATTTTATTTTCGGCACATTTTACGTACGATACCAAATGAGAAATCATTCAGTCAACTAGTTTTAGTTGCTTGGATCGAAGCAGCCAGAAAAAAGGCATAGTTTACATAATTTTTCTTACACCTTCACAGAATTCTAAAAGAAAATGCGTTAAGCAATACCAGCAAAAAGAATTGTAGCGATATATTCAAATTCCATCATCGAAGGACAAAAACGCAATACAATCACAAAGCATCTATTTCAATGACCAAGTTGAATCCTTTTAGTTAATTGTAGTAGCATTTCGAATATGTTAACATTTGCTTACCAAGTTTTAAGCCTTTTATATATTTATTAACAAAATAAATTGAAATCGGGTGATTAAGAAAAATATAAATCACAAACACTCCGAGCAGATGAGAGCACCAACTTTTATTTTCCTACCAATTTTATTCTGACTATTACATAATTATAATTGTACAATTAACTATTATAAGTTTAATATAATAACATAAGTGGAAGATTGTAAACAGGAAAAAAAGAGAAATGCTGAGTTGTTCTCCCATTAATGTCGTTTTGGTAGATTTGAAAGGCCTGGTTGATGTTCTTCGAAAGGAGGCTCATCATTATTTTGGTTGCTCAGGTTGAGTCTGTACTTGAATTAAAATATCCGAGAGAATTGGCTTGTCAACCTCTATTTCCAAGTCATTTTTGGCGATGAAGTAGCTGAGATTGTCACAATGGCCATCGCAGTTCAAACGAAGGAGCGAACAAAACAAACCTGTATTCCTATAGCCACACTTTCCACTGCACTTTGTTTTGAATTTGCAGGATTTTTTTCGCATAACAGCTTCTGGTGCGTGAGTTTGACAGTTGTTGTTTGTGTAGTGCTTCTCTTGGTTTTTTCCAGCCCCATTCCTTAGCTTTTTTACAGTTACCTAGCCATAGCTGTAAACTCTTAAACATGTGTATCAAGTAGCATCTTCTGTTGGAGGAAGCGAAGCTATATTTGCAGCGGCCTTAAAAGAATTCTTTGTCTTACTGCAGTAATAATTCTGTGAGCTAGTGCAGTACTCCTGTTATAATATCTTTAAGGTCTCTTTTTCTTAAAAATAGTGTTTCTATGAAAATCTTTATGGTTTCTGTAATGAGAGACTCATTCGCTTTCAAATCTCGTCTGGGGGAGGATATTGAGTAGATTTGTAAACCTGAGACCGGATATCTTCAGCCACTATCCTCGCCGTAATTTGAACAATACGCCTTCATTCTTCCTGGGGAGATGATCATCGCTGTTGATATATCACACATCACTCCAAAATCTTATGACATGTGTTCTTGAAGTAAAGAACAGGTACCTTGTTTGCAGTGGTTGATATAACAATATCTTCTTCACACTTGTTTAGAAGACAAACTGTTTTGACTGAAGAACGGTATTCACCTACTTTAATCTGGTCTGTTAATTCTTCTATAGAAAATTGATATTGTTCTTCATTTTCCTCCAGATAAAATAAATGACTAGCATAGCTGTGTCTATGTCAGAGGCAAATGGACTTTTCTGCGTCTCTGTGGGTTTTGCGATCTGATAGGTCTTTTTCATACATTTCGAAGGATACTGCCTATCAGCAGTAACCAAGTCAGTTCAGTCATATGATCTAGTCCGTAGATTATGGCAAGACCCAGCTCATTATCATGATTTTCAGAAAGTAGTTTAACTTTTAAAAGGACTGTCAATGTAAAATATATTTCGTTTTGTTATTACTTTATAAATTTCTTTTGCTTTAAAGTATGGTGGGATTTTTTCTCTAAACAAAAAGTAACGACTTTGAAACGAAAACTGTTGTACTGTTGAACGGTTGGTTTTCTACGTCTTCAGAAATTCTTTACAAGTTGCAGCAATGTATTTTTCGTTTGTGTACTGTTTACGGCTTTTTAATGGATCCTTAGAGACTCCTTGTTCAAAAATTAATTCATTTTCCCATATTTTCATTTTTTACTTGCTAATCTGAAGGACTCCAGACCTTTTGATTTCACTTCTGTTACTTTAGTTCCGCCCATTAACTCCATGTCACAGATAAAATGCATGTCTGCCATCATGAATATCACTTCGCGTGTCACAGAATCGTTTTAAAACACATTTTTTTTTTTAAAAATTATTAGCACACTGCACGTACATTAAGGCAAATGCATAACCGACCGTCGAGATGTCTAGAAACAAACTGAGAGCTGAATTTTCAATCTCAACACGAGCCAAAAAAAACCCTGATGGAGAGGGTAAGGAGGAGAAAGGTGAGCAGCTTCTTATAATGTCATGTGCGTGGCGCCATGGAAGTGTTTCAAGGAACCCACCTAATCGTTTTGCATTCGCAAAAATATTACATTAACCCGGGAGAACTCGCTACATGAGATTTTCTCTAGCGGTCGTACTTTTTTTAAGACTCTTATGTAAACCATTTTTCATTTTAATTAAAATTTAAAAATGTTATTTCAATTATTTTACCTATTTGTGAGTAAAAGTACTAAGCCAAGCAAAGAAAAGAAAAAAAAATGATATTAAACGAATGTAAAGTAAAAGAAAAGCAATTGTGCACCATGAGAGAAATTCTCACTAGCGAGTTCTCTTGGGTTAAGTATTTTCGACATCCGATTATGGAATTTGAATATATCGCTAAAATCCTTTTTACTCGTATTGCCAAAACTATTCATCATAGAAAGAAACATTGTGCAACAAAAAAACAACAAACTCGATACACACGTCTAAGAGTTTACCACCAGTACAGCTATGGCTAGGTAATTGTAAAAAAGAGAAGCACGACACCAACAAAAACTGTCAAACTCACGCACCAGAAGCTATTCTGCGAAAATAATCCTGCAAATACAAAACAAACTGCAGTGAAAAGTGTGGCTATAGGAATGCAGGTTTGTTATGTTAGCTCCTTCGTTTTAGCTGCGATGTCCATTATGACAATCTCAGCTTCTTCATCGACGAAAATGACTTGGAAATAGAGGTTGACAAGTCAATTATCTAGGATATTTTAAGCCAAGTGAAGACCCAAACTGACCAATCAAGATAACGATGAACCTCCTTTCGAAGAGGAAGAACATCAACCAGACTAAATAAAAATATTGGTAAGCAAATGTTAACATATTAGAAATGCAACTACAATTAACTAAAAAGCTTCAGCTTGGTGATTGAAATAAATGCATTGTGATTGTATTGCGTTTTCGTCCTCCGATGATGGAATTTGAATATATAGCTAACATTTTTTTGCTGGTCTTGCCACAACTATTGATCTTAGAAAAAAAAAAAAAAAAACATTGCATATGAAAAATGTAGGAAATTTTCTCTAGTTTAATTTGGTGCAACAGTTTTCTTAAAAAAGTTTAACCCTCTAGCGACTACAATGGAGAACCCGATTTTTTCATGGTTTTTTGCTTATAACTTTTTAAGCCGTCCAGATACGAGGTGGCAAAGTTGAAAATCGTGTTCAGTACCCCAAAAAACATAAAGGAAGAAAGAAACAAACTTCTCAAAAACGTTCCAGGCAGACGCCTTTTTTGGTCTAATTTTACTGGACGAGATATATAAGTATAGTACATGAAAAGCTGCTTGCCTTTCGAAAAATATCTCCTTCATACCTGCGTCTTTAGTATATGAGGAGAAAAAGAATGTTAACATCAGAAATAATATATATGATGGTTTTCACCTATGCTCTGTAAACCGGTAAGCTGGGTTTATCCCTTAGTATGCATAACTAGCAATCTCGCTCGTGTTATCCGCGTTAAGCATGGGGGAATTTCGAGTAAAATAAATGAAAATATAAAAATACGACGATCACAATACTAGCTCTGTGCATTCGTATCTCTAAATCGTTAAAACGACAATTAGAAAAAAATATATGTTTCTTTTAAGCAATAATAACGAAATTCTCCAGTTTTGTAATTGAGAATACATATTTCTGTTACGCATGTAACAGGGGGAAAAAAGCTCTGAAAAAGGCGAAATATTTACTGAAATTGATAAGGCTTGAAAATAAAGCCCTTTACTCCATAGATTATGGTCGTTAATTTCAAAAGCGCAAGATGCCTCTACTGATGTAAAAAGATTATTTTTAAATGAAAACTTAAATTTTCATTTATTAAAATTAAATCTACAATGATGACATGAAAATGACGTCATTTGCTTTTTATTGTTTATAGTTAATGCGGATCTTAGTTTGAATACGCATTATGTTTCTTCCAACGAGTTTGACGTCATATTTAGGATAATATTTTTTTCCCTGAATTTTTGTCAGAAATTGAAACGTCTGTTTGTATAGCTGCTCGTATATATGTTTTAGTTAAAAATAAACTTTCTTAAAATTTTTATTTATCGAATTTTGTAGGAAAAGGGTGGTTATTAAATTTCGTGGCATAAGCTTTTAAGACAGTTGCCAAGCTAAACCTTAATATCAGCCAATGCACTTTTAACTGTTTCCAATATTCTTAAAACATGTCTATAAATTCGGTTTGTGCGTCTATCTGTCCGTGCGTTGTCACTCATAAATACACTCGGATTGCCATATATTTCTTGTATATAAATTACTCAGGTTTCCTATAGAATGTTCGCCATTGAAAATGAACTGTGTAGTATTTATTGTTCGTTTATAAGGATACGCAAAATAATACCGTTATATGTATTATGGTTTACAAGGAAAAATAGTTTGCATTTTAACGATCTACATGATGAAATTGATATGGATCACCGAGGTGTACTACAGCACGTTTTATATAGATTAGAAAGATAATAACATTTATATAGATTATAACATTTACAGGTACTTTCAAACAAATACGGTTATAGGACGGACTATGACGGATTATTTCTGGAATTTTTTTTTCATCTGTGGTACGTATCTTGACCTCAACTAATTTTTAATATAGTACGTGGTATGTATAAGTTCCATAGGTCACATACAGGGCTGCACGAAAGAATTTGCGCACATTACCGGATATGGAGCGCAAATGCAGAAACTGACATTTTCGTGCATTAAGTTTCGTTTTTGAAGTTATTTATTTAGATGTATCATGCATCTAAAACTATTTGTACGGCAACAGCAATATCGGTGCAGAAAAGTCTTTTTTGACATTTCGTAGCATGCTATAGAAGTGGGGAAAACTTTCTCATAGACAGCGACACTCACCTTTGTCATATACATCATACTGCAATGAGTTGAAATTGCTAATAAGCTATTATAAAAAAGTTATCAATATTTTTTATTCAGAATTTTTAATGCAAAAAGTTGAGTCCATACATACATGCATAATCGTTCCGCAATGTGTATATTAGTTAAACATATCTGACACTTTAAAATAAATTGCAAATATTAATAATTGAAACATTTTACATAATTTGTAAAATTTTAAATATTATTGTCTAAACAATTTCAATTTTAACGCTTTCCAACACAGCTGAAAACCGTTTATGACTTCCATTTTCATCTTTTTGTCTGTATGTGGTTATAACTCGAGTAAATGCACTCAGATTCCCATGTAATTGTTTGCTACAGAATTTTTGATACTGAAAATGAAATGTGTAGCTATTATAGTTCGCTTACAAAGACACATAAAATAATTCCGTTATTTTATGGTCTATAGGGAAAAACTTTTCACCGTGCACTTTAATGGTGATACGATGCTTTAAATATAATGAAATTAATATGCGACAGTAAGGTGGACTACAACTTACTTTCTGTAGAGTAAAGATTCATAATTAGTTTACACACTGAAAAAAATGAAGAACTCAAAAATGAGTATATCAATGTACCTACATCGAATTGGGTATGTTTGGCTAAAAAATGAACATATGCTTTCTCAATTTTGAAGCATCACATGTTATCAAACCCAAACAAAGCGATATTTTTGTAATTATTTCATTTATCGCGGCATAAAAGATATTTATAAAAGTTATAAATAGTATTAGAAAAGTTAAATTGTCGGTACTTTTCCATTTTCGGGGCCTTGGCGAAGAAGGAAAATTTGCAATATATTTTCTGGCAAGCTATTCGCTCGTTCATTTGATATACACACGCATTTTTTTTTTTTTCATATCTAATTTTACCATATAGACATGATCTGTAATTCGCAAAAAGCCTCAAATCCGCACAACACTTGGAACTAAGCTGTATATATCTTTATATCTCATATTCCGTCATTTTTGACGGGCTATCTTTCTAGTCTTGTTAATAATTTTGCTATTTTTTTAATAAATAATCAATTAAACGTTTCTTGTTAGTAACTTTGAACGGAAAATAAATGTAAGTACATTTTTACATTAATTTGTAAATTCAGAGTGGCGTTTCATAGCGATTCATATTTGAACACAACCATAAAATCAAAAATAAGCACACGCATTTCTTAATTTTGAGTACATTTGGATCGGAGCTATTTTGAATATGCGACGTATTTAAAATTGAATACTTTTTACTCAATTTTGAGTACCCATTTTTTTTTCAGTGCAGGGACCCACAAAAAAATTACGCTACAATATGATCTACGGTAGCGGCTCCCAACCTTTATTGGTATGCGACCCACTTTGAAGTAAAAAAAGTTTTTCGCGACCCATCTAATGTGAGGGTGTATATAATATCAGTATGAAAAATTTGTATGACCTCGATAAGCTATCGGCCATCATATCCTACGAAAAAGGCAAATTTTAGTAGGAAGGATGCACTATCAACAAAAACAAAAGAATTGGTAATCCCAATGTGTAAGTTGAATAATAATTAAAACAACAAATATAATGAAAAATACGTTTAATTATTATCAAAACACCACTTTACAATAAGTAAGATTTCTGGCACTGGTGTTTACCGATGAGGGCAGCTATATCAGATTTAAAACTAGTTAATTTTAACCTTAACCACTTCACTCCCAGGCTTAATTTCGCTGGTAAAGGTCTATATTCCAGGCTGTGCGGTGTAAAATGTTTGTGTCATAAATCATTTCATAACTTCCGTGATATAATAGTAGTGAATTTAAGGTCGTTAAAGGATTTAATAAATATAAAATAATATATAAAACTTGCACATTATATATATACACTGATATGCATATATACAGTATATACATAAAACGCAGGAATTTATTTTAAAGATTTATGATATTGATCAAAATGACTTCTACTGCACAGTCCTGGAAAATATTCACAACCAGAACACATTAGTCGAGTATCTTTCCTAATATGTTTAGTTGTACAAATACGTCATCGCTTTCGGGGACGTTTCTTTCGATATGTGCTTGGAATCTGAACAAGTTTATGGAGAATTTTAGTTTCGTCTGCTTTACAACTACGAGCAGAAAACATTTCTTTATAACTGTCACTGTACTGTATAAATATTTGTTCGGAGCATTTTATAATAAAATCTTTGAACCTAACATACTTATAATGACATAAGATGTGTAGTGAACGTATTGGCGTACGTAATGGTCACTGATTACTGAAATGAGAGGACATACGTCCTGGGAGTGAAGAGTTTAAGTGACTTTCTATATTCATTTCGTTTTTGTACTCGTTTTTCAAAAACAGCAAAGTAGAAAAGTACCTTCTGACAAGTATGTCCTGTTGAACCCCATCAAGGGCCTCAAAGCTGATTTAGATATTTCTGGATATTCTGTTCCTATGTTCATTCAGAAGGAAATTAAGGATTTTTCCAGGGTTACCATAACGACTGCGCGACTATTGACATATCTCACAACGAGGCCATAACATAAATCTGACTGACTGTTTAAGAAAACACTCTGAGATTGTAAAATATTGTATTTGTTATATATTTTTTAATTGAGAAAATAAAATATATATTTTTGAGGCAAACCTCGATTGTTTCGCGACCCACCAAGACTTCCGCCGTGACCCACAGGTTAGGAACCGCTGATCTACGGGGAAAATTTATTTGAAGTGATTTTAATAACGTTACAATATGCCAAATATAATGAAATTGATACGCATCACTGGGGTGAACTACAAGATAATTTCAATAGAGTATAGAGTAAGTAACATTTATAGTTCGTTTACAAAGATGCATGAACGAATTCGGTTACAGGACGGACGATCTGCATTATAGAGAACAAATATGTTTGTGCGTAACGCTGACGTCATTCTGCGAATGGCAACACCACGATAAAATTTCGCTTTTTCAATATTTGCTACTGTATATTTTTTAAATTCTAAACATCGCACATTTTTAATTTTTACATCGTCGTATAGGGAAAAAATTGTACTTTCAAATGAAGTTTGTTTGGAATCTGTATCGTAATTTACTCATTTTTTTATAGCTTTTTAAATAATTTTTAAGCATGCATTTTTTAAATCGATATTTAATCTATCTCTATCGCGTGCAAGCTGTCTTACGAAAGAATAACAATAACTTCACACTAAAGACAATATAAAGTCCAGTTTTTGTCTCCGGCTAATATTACATAACGAAATTAAAACTTAATAAATAAATAAATACATAAATTTAACATATATGCAATTGAACAATTTCAATTTTTAAACCGTCCAATAGGAAAAGAAACATAATTTCAAGCAATATACTTTGTTTGAAAACTATCATTTTACTGATTAGGAATCTTTAACCCTTTTTAAATGAGTGGTAAAAACGTCAAAAGATATAATCAAAATCAAAATAGAAAAAAATGACAGTTACTGTTTGTTTTCGGGAAGTAAATCCCTCCGCTCTTTTGCGCAGGAGACAGGTTTGTTTTGATTTTATCAAAATAGAGGTAAGCAGAGTTTGTTTAACTGCGTTTGGCTGAGTACCAATCTTAGTGACAACCTACAAATGAACGACGAATTTGAACTTCGGAAAATACCCATCTCAGCCTACCACCCCTTTCTTTGGATAGTATAATCTTCCCAGAGTGCTAGGCGCCATGGAGGAATGAGACAGATGGAGTTGCAGTAAGGTGGTTGGAGGTGACGCCAAAAAAGTAACCCTAAAATCCACTACAGAAAGCCCAAACAAAACCACATTCTTTGACACGCCTATTTCTTCAAACCGGTTTAAACATGTATTTCTTTGCTTTCATTTTTTAGCGTCGGAAATTGTTATTCAAGATATGATTAAAATTTCGATAAAAAATGACTTATGCGCTGAATATATCACTTCACAGAATTATTTGATTATTTTATTGTATGTATTTCAAATATAAATATCAGAAGCTTCTTTTAAGATTTTACTTGAAAGGGCAACATTCTTTCGTTATTGTCCTAAAATCGTTTGCACTCGAAAATCTAGATTTTCGATTAGTATTTGTAATTTAAGTTTTCATATATAATTTTAAAAGAATGCTTTCATCATTATATTTTATCTATTTACATGCAATTATTAATATGCTGTTAAAAACAAATAAAGACGTTTAATTAATTTAGTAGCGATTGATACAGTCAAAAATGGTGGCCTATTTGGAGCGCAATTATAAAATTTCATTCCATCAAAGAAACTCCATTAATTAGTTTGAATTACTTGAGTTTTGAAACATTATTATTTGCAAAAAATAAGTCCACCTGATAGGAAAATTTTAGCTGTTAGAATGAAATTATTATCAATAAATGCTTAGCTCGCATTTGAGTAATTGGACTTGACCTTTCGATACAAAGTTTTATTTTTCACAAAATTGTTATGCATTTCTCAAGAATAACTTTTTTTTTTTTTTTTTTCAGAAAATTGACACTCACAAAAAAAAAAAAAAAAAAAAAAAAAAAAAACTTCCATCTATAAACAATCCCAAAACTTTCTTCTATCTCATGCATGTTAATACTTCAAAATTCGCTAGCACACTGCCAAAATTAAATGGCAGTCTATACCCATCATGAGGATTCTAAAGATACGAAATTCCGTGCATTAGTTCTTGAGATATGACTATTGCTGAAATCGTGTAAATCCAGCAAACTGCAGCCTAGCAGCACTATCTATTTGGTGCTTTACACCAAAACCTATGATACACCAAAACCTATGATACACCAAAACCACCAAACAACAACATATGTCAACGTTAAACTGAATCTGAAGTTTGGGGAGAATCCGTGCATTAGTTTTTGAGATAGAGCCATTGCGAAAATCATGAAAATTCTAGCGTAGCAGCGCTACCTATTGTACGATTAACACCAAAATCTAGTCAGCAACAACTTGTGTTAACATCTAACTCTGAAGTTAGAGGAAAATTGGTGCATTAGTTCTTGATAGAGCTATTGCGGAAATCGTGAAAAATGCAGCACAGCAACGCCACCTGATGGGCGATTTATACCAACACGCAATCAGCACCAAGTCATATCAAGGACTAACTGAATCTGAAGCTTGAGGAAAATCCGTACATCAGTTCTTGAAATAGAGCTATTGCGAAAATCGTGTAAATCCCAGAAAATGCAGCATAGCAGCGCCACCTGTTGGACGATTTACAAAAAAAGGTAATCAGCAGCAACTCATATTAAGGACCAACTGAAACTGAAGTTTGATGAAAATCCATGTAATAGTTCTTGAGATACAACTACTGCTGAAATCGCGAAAAATGCAGCATAGCAGCGCCACCTGTTGGGTGATTTACATCAAAAACTAATCAGCAGCAATTTATATTAGGGACTACATGAATATAAATTTTTATTAAATTCAGTGCAATAGTTCTTGTGATAGAGCGCCCACAAAATTTGTGTGACATACTGACAAATACTTTAGATACAGTAGTGTATCCGAATCTTTTGTGTGTTCTTGTAAATGAAAGATAAATGCTATGCACATCATATTTCACCGCAAGTACATTGTAGTAAATCTGAGTAATTTATGTCTATTCCATTATATTTCAGTAACATAATATCGCTGTAAACAGTCCCCCCCCCCTATATCATTATATAACGGAATTCTTTTGTGTGCCCTGTAAATGAATAATAAATGCTTTGCAAACCCCATATTCTACGAAATGCATGTTTTACTGCACTTTATAAATGCATATCAATTTCTTTATGTTTTAAATTGTCTAGCATCATTAAAATGCACTTGAAACGATTTTTCCCATTGAGCGTAATGTAACAAAATATTTTTAACCGCCCATGCAAATGAACTATAAGTGCCACAGTTTTTTTTTTCCAATAGCGATCACGCTATAGTAAACGCCAATAACATATAAAAAATGTAGGGTTATCCCAGTATATTTACAAGAGTTAGAGATCGGCTAGAAGGCCATACAAACCAAAGACAAACATTTTTCATCTATGTTGGAAAGGGTTGAAGAAAGAAAACTTTTAATAATAAAATTTTTAGTTTTTATCAGATGTTTTCAATATTTTATTTAATCTGTTTTTGACATTTATTTATTGCTAATTTTCCAATTCCAATTATTTTAAAAGCAAGCATTTATTTTAATAAATAACAACACAACAAAGGCCCTTTAAAAAATGTACCATTTTTTCTTAAAATATACTTTAGCTGTGATTCATCTCTTTGAATTCGTCTTATTAATACAAAATCCCTTCCACGTGCTTGTTTTGTTTGGGCTTTCTTGGACGTTTAAATTTGAGCGATAAATGGTTTCATATTGCAAACCTTTTTTAAGGCATACTGCAACACCATCTATTTCTTTCCTCCATGGCTAGGCGCAGCCTTAGAAAACGAACAGTAACCCCTTTGCTTGAAATAAATGAAGAAATAATTGAAAATAAGGGTTACACAATAAAAACAAAATCAGAAAAAGCTTAATCAAGTGCTTTGGTAAAATGATTTTCCATTCTTCTTTATAATTTTTGCCTTCTTTTCGCTCTTTTTTACCTTTTGAGGTTTTTATAAATCCATTATGAAAACATAACGAAGGGATAAAACTTAAAATTAAACACTTTCATTCCACGAATCAACTTTTTGTAAAGGTGAAGAAATCGTCTGCCGTGAAGTTGTCATCTGTAATTGTTAGATCGTAGTTTTTATTACTATTATCATTCAGCCAATGAGGATGAACCAAAATATTTTAAAACTCCTTCCCAAAACTAGAAAATTATTGCCCTATATTTAGGCACAGGCAGCATAAATTTAAGGAAAAAAGACCAATTTTCAACTAATTATTTTTTAAAGACGGCTATTAAAAATTTTCACAAGGCCACTAAAAGCGGAATGATTGAGCCAAAAGAAAATGTCATTTTGTAAGCATTTATTTTAATTCGTAAATCGGAAAAGTTTCTTGATAAGTTCGTCGAAATGACGTTGATTTGTACATTTTGATCATACTGATTTCATTGTCATTTCACCAGCACCGATATAAAAAGTTAAATCTTAAAAGAAGGTGATTTTTTTTCTAATTAAGCGTTGAAATTGGGATTTTTTTATTGAATAAACTTTTAACCTACTTTATAATATGGTTTATTACTTGAAATTCAGTATTCAATCAAATTAATGTTATAGTTTTTCTTAAACATATATTTAAACTAGTTTTACATTTAAAAAAATTCGTAAGATCTCATGTAATTTATACGCAACACATCGGGTTGCTATGCCACCTAGTGAACGACATCTGCTGTAAGTTCATTTTAAGATGTGATATTGAGTTTTAAACGTAACAGATTTTTAGTGCATTATGTGGCATGAATTAATTCTGTGGATCATATACAGCTCTGCACAAAAGAGTTCACCCACAATAGCAGCTACGGACAATTGTTGATGAAAATGGACGTGTTTTTTAAATTGTTTATTTAGATTCGTCATTTCATTGAATGGAAAAATAAAATTTCTTGACAATTTTCTGATAATGCTGGAAAGTATTTCATAATATATGCTCGATGCATGATTTTTTGTTCTGTTACGTATAGTTTCGGAAAATACTTGTAGTTTATGCTAAAGGCAAGATAAAATAAAAGTTTAAATAAAAATGTTAAATGAAAAAATGCTCACGTTTCATTTCTATTGAATCATCCAATTTATGAATAACATTGACATGGAAAATCAATTAAATTTTGTTATTAAATTACTGACTAAGCTAGTAAATTGAATTCTGAAAGAGAAAATTTCTATATCATTAAACGGTCTTTTTGCAAAGAAATTTTAAAATCGAATGTACATTTTCTGAAAAAAGGATACATAGCTCAGATTAAGAAAGTAATTGATTCAGCGTTTGATAATTTAAAACATCAGCAATAGAAACAAGAAGAGTTTATATTTTTTCGACCAATTAGTTTCTCAAGGGCTCATTTGTGTTTACAATTTTTCAATAATCATGATGAGCGAAAACATTTATTTAACTTTCAAAGACACTTACCATGAAAACGTAAACATTTGCTTATAGCTGGCCCTTAACAGCTCAAAAAATGATTTTGTAGAAGTAATTGTATTCGAAACGATGACTAGGCAGAAATAATAGGATATAAAGCAAAACGTAACTTTTCAAATTTATGAATGGAGGACAAAATTTGGAAAACGCGGAAACTCCAAAAGAGGAAATTTTTCATGAGAGAGGAAAAAAAAGAAAATTTTGTATTTGTGGTACAGAGTTTTCTATTTCCCTCCTTCTGGGTTCCAGTTCAACACTTTAAAATGTAGGTACCTAGCTTCCTTTCGTTTAGTGTTTAAATACTTAATATTATCATTTGTAAACATTTCTTTTATTTATTTATTTAGTATTTTTCACCGTGCTTAAAATTTATCCCATTGATCTAAACCAGTGGTTCCCAACCTTTTTTGGCCGCACCCCACCTAAGCATCTTTAAAATCTATGCTCCCCCCCCCCCCCACACCATCCTCCCTTCTGTAACATAAAATTCTTATTATATAAAAATTAATTTAGAAGAATTTCCGGATTCGCCTTTATCATTTTACAATATCCATTTTTCTTTCACCTTACAACATACCTCTCTGATTACAGTAGAGCGCCGATTATCGGAACTCTAATTAACCGAACTTTCAATTATCCGAATAACCTATTTCTCTCAAAAAAAATTTTTTTAACCGGACTTCCAGTTATCCGAACAGCTTATTTCTCCCCAAAAAAAATTTAACCGAACTCCCAATTATCCATTGGCTTGCCATAAAATTTTAAATAAAGAAAAAAATGATAGTGGACCAGAAAATGAGGAATGTAAAAACAATAAAGGAGATGGGAAGAATCCTAAGCTATGAAGAAAATGAAATTAACGAGTGGTTAAATAGTGAAGTAATATGACCCTGGATATCAGATTTTAAAGGATGATGAGATTGTGGCTGAGATTCACGATGAAAAAGAAATTGAAAAAAATGAAAACGAATGCTCTGAAAATAACCCAGGTCCATCACATAACGAAGCCTTTGAATATTTGGAAACAGCTATGAAATAGCTCGAACACCAGAAGAACGCTGATCTTATTCAACTAACGTATTTAAGAAGAACCTCGAATTAGATTAGAGATATTTCAGCATTCAAAAGAATGTCTTCGTTGAAGCAAGAAAACAATCTAAAGCTTTTTTGGTCAAATTATAATATCTGGAGTAAAAAGAGAAAGAAAAATTAATGATAAAAATGTAAAAAAAAAAAATATATATATATTAAAAAGACAAAAAAAACAAAACAAACAAACATGCCAGCGCTAACTGTTGCTGCCAGTCCTAAGATTAGATAACGTGTGAAGGTATAGTCAGAAATAGCCCTTAAATTGTCTGTCCATTTATCCGAACTTTTGCTTATCCGAACTAGAGTCGATCCCGACTTGTTCGGATAATCGGCGCTCTACTGTACTTCTCCTTTTACCCATTATCATTAGTTGGCCACCATATATTATCCGACTTTAAATTTAAAAAAACACATGTCATGGTGTATGTTTATATGTGTGGTCTGCACAACAGCCATAAGAAGTTTTAATTTTTACCCATTTCCGTATGCGATATTCGCATTTAGGGATTTATTAATTTAATAAAAGCAGTATCTTGTTTAGGTATTTCAAAATTTTTTTTATGCTAAATGTGTTCAACATAGTCAATTTTAGATATTTCTTTAAGTAATTTCAGATGTAAACGTTTTTACATATGTCATATTTCATTGTCAATAGAAATGCAAGTTTCTTTCAATAAATAGTAAAGAAAAAGAGGCCTGTAATAATAAAATATTATAACCAGAAAAATTGTAATATTACTCTAATAAAATAACTAAATATTTACAAAATCGTATAATTATTCCGGTTGTAGTTTGTTTTAAACTTTTAATCGGGAACTTTTTGAAAATTTGCTTTTATTGAGTTATGTTTTAAATTTTCATATATTATTTCTATTTTTAGTCTGTAACATGTCTTTTATTTAAAAATAAATAAATAAAATAAAATAAAAGTAAAAAACTGACCAAAAATGGGTTAATAAAAAATCTGAAATTGCCCCCTTAAAAAGTATAAATGCCCCCCTGTGGGTCGTACGCCCCACGTTGGGAACCACTGATCTAAACAATAACAACATGATCAAGTTGTGTAATGACCACCAATCGACGCGCATCTTATCACTGCCCTTTCAGCTTCTCCACTTCACTTCGTGTGGCACATTCAGCGTTCTCCTCTTCACTTCGTGTGGCACATTCAGCGTTCTCCACTTCATTTCGTGTGGCGCATTCAACCAGCGACATTTTCCTGCTCTTTTTTGAACTATTTCTACTAGGGTTGGCACTTCAAGAATTCTCCTGTTTGTTAAGCTTCGCATTTAAGACATTTGTTCATAAAAAAAAAAGATTTTTCGATTTTTTGGTACTTTTAGCGTTTTTTATTTTTAGTCCTCAATTCAACATAGGTTGGAAACTCTTATTTTTTATAAAAGAAAAACGACTAAAAAAATATCGTGTTTATGATATAAGCCCAGGATGTCCTATAAGTTCTTTTACATTTCAAAATCTATTTAAAGAAAATAATAAATTATTGAATCGGAGTTCGGTTTGCACTATAAAATTTGTCAATGTGTCTGATTTTTGTGAAAAAAAAAGTTCCACTTTTCTTTGAACTATTTTAAGCAACAAACACTCCGACCCTTTCTCAAATCTTATGATGAAAACCACACTTCGATACGATAATTTGTTAAATTTTTATGAGTTTTTGGAATGTTAACTTACTTAGTTAACTTGTGAGGCTTTTTGAAATATGTTTTTCTTTTTGACCAACAAATTTCCATTTTGTCAAATTTTACGCTCACTATTAAAATTTTTCAACAAACTGTCCAGTAATTCCACCGTTTTTATAGAAAACGGTTACATAACCGTAATTTAACTTTATTTTGACTATAATGTGGCCAGGTATGTTTAATAATAAGGTCGCGTAACCCTTATCTTTAAAAACGGTTGAATGACTGGACAGTTTGCTGCAGATTTTTAACAGTGGTCTTTGTAAATGTTACTCCAACAGAACACTTAGTTACATTTATATGAAATTTTTAAATCGGAACTTATTTATGAATTTCTTTACACTATTTTTTAAGGGGGGGGGGGGGCACAAAAAATTTATTCGACTTATCGACAAGTCTTATGGTACAAACTACATTCCAATATAACAAGTTTTAATTTTTTACGAATTTATGAAATGTTAAGGGACTTACAGAACACATGGGACATTCTGTATATGATGTTTATTCGAATCAAATTCTTTTCACCTGATTATTTTTTTTCCCATTTTCTCTTAAAAATCTCTTTATAACATTTTGCAACATCGTTGAACTATGCCATAGGATTTTTTTAAATTTTTCTATGTTAAGAAAACAGTTGTGCAATTAAGAAATCCAAGAAGGGTCCGACTTAGGTTATCTATGGCCCCGGGACAAGAATCATTAGGGGGGGGGGGGGGGTCTTCTATCTATTCATAGAAATTGTTCGTGAATAACGTGGAAGTTGCTAGTACTAAACTTCACATATATTGAGTGCATGCATAAATTTCGAACCAGGTACAGTTCACATCTGTATACAGGGTATCATTAGTTTCCTAATGATATAGTTCTTTTTTTTTCGTGGGTGTAGGGTGTGCGAGAAGTCCAGAGGGGAAGGGGGACCGCACTCCCTTCCTAAATATTTGAAAATATATGCATTTTGATCACTTTTGGCCACTTTTAACCATTTGGAACCTTTTAATGAAAATTATGATTACTCCTATGGGGCTCCCTAAAAAGGGGTCCCAGGGTAGTTGCCTCGTATGCCCCCGCATTAGTCAGGCCTAGAGCATCATAGAAGAAATCCTATTTAATGCAATAACTCGTAAAATTTAGTTCAATTAAAACTATTGAATTTCACTACGTAGTAAAAAGTGCTCATTGTGGAATTTTAAACATTTAATAAAATGAGATCAAAATAAAGTTTGGGTTGACGTAAGGATACACAGATTTACTACAGATTTACTAATTTATTTGTTAGATATTTAACATTTACTTCATAAAATGGTAAACAAACAATCAAACTAAATACGAACAAAAAGATTTGAGTAGTAAAAAAAAAAAACAAAATGATTTCAGGACCGCCGACACAATGAAATTTTTTTCTTAAGTTATTTTGTTAAATAGTAAACCTCGCTAAAAATATTCGGAAAACTCTTCATTTTTCAAAGAAAATATTATATAGAAAAAATAAGTTTTTTAATAAAACCCTTTGGCAAGTTTATCTTTTAAAAGAAAGTAGACAATCAAATTTTGCGTTACTTTTCATTAATATTCCAAAAATAAAAAGAAATTGCATCAAATAGTATATTTGACAAATGTGATTTTCTTTTTATACACTTATTTGTTTGAGACAATCAGTATTTCCCTTATTTTTGTTTAATTAAAAAAAAAAGCTGTCAAACGTATTGGGATACATTAAAATCATCTTGTGTAGCACGATTTCTACGTATTACGAATTGTTAATATTTATCTTCATTTCGATTTCCGTTTTTGAGGTAAAGCTCATCCATCATTTCTCCTGTGCTTTCGGATAAACCCAACAGCAAGGAAAAAAAACATCTGTCAATTTTTTCTTGAAACGTAAAAGATACAACATCTCGCTTTGAAACCCTAACATACATCGATCGATACTCACCTAAAGTAAATAATTTGACATTAACATAATCGATTCTGTTTTTGATATTTGTTTTCGTAAATATTGCCTTCTTTTTCCGCATTTTACTGTTTTGAAAAGATGCTATTTCACGAAACAAATTATATTATTAATCATTTAAGATTTAAAAACGGACTATCGGTCATTCCATGGTAACTTACGTTACATTTAGAACAATTTACTTCAGTAATTTTAGGAATATAACACCAAAAATGGAATTTAAAATATAAAGTTGACATAATTTGTTAATTAAACCTATTCAAAGCTCAATTTAGATGAAATTTATCTAATTTTTGTTTTATTTATTGAACTCTGGCAGTTATACTTATTATATAACTGACATTACTGAGAAAGGAATGTAAGTTACCATAAAAAATATAATTTCATTCTCATTTTCTAGGTAATTTTCATTCAAGTTGAGCTTTGGATAGGTTTAATTAACAAATCATATCTACTTTACATTTGAATATTTTTTGGTGTTATGTTACTAAAATTACTGCAGTAAATTGCTCTAAATGTAACGTAAGTTACCATGGAATGACCCCTATACGTGGGAACTTTTGAGCAGAAAATGGAAAAATTTGAAATTTTCTGAGCGTTATTATGCATGCACTGTATTGAAATAAATTATCGTCATAAACATAAAATTAAAGTAAATACACAAGTAGTGGGCCACTTAAGGGCATTTATCTAAGTATTACTAAAGTTTTAGTGTATTCCAAAAGATATATATACATAGCTTAGACCTAATCTTCATGTATCAGAATATACGTTCACAGTTTCAAAATACATTCTTCGGAAAAAATGAAAAATAAAAAATGTTACTTTTCTCTATGCTCCAGTAGTGGGCCTATAATAAATTTCTGTTGCATGAATCTTTAAGTTTTCGGCTTATCCAATAAATTATTTACAATGTAATAGAATATATCAATAGCAATTTAATTGAAAATAAAACATAATATTAAAGAAACAATGTTTGAAATAAAAAGTTGTACGTTTAATGAAATATCTAAGAATTTGTCAAAAAATCTGTTTTTGAAGACATTCTGGAAAATAAACAAATGTACCAGCAGAAAGGAAAGCAATTATTCCAAGCTGTTTATGGAAAGTTAGTATTTAAGAATGTTCGTCAATTAGATTTCTTTCAGTCATTTTTCAGAAATGCATTTTGGTTTGTTTTTAAACTTTAAAAAGTAGGCACCCACTACTGGTACGTTACCTACTATAGGTGCATTTAC
The DNA here is from genome assembly GCA_963932465.1 of Maratus speciosus. Lineage (NCBI taxonomy): Eukaryota > Metazoa > Arthropoda > Arachnida > Araneae > Salticidae > Maratus > Maratus speciosus. Next base: position 455,938,126 of record OZ010788.1, read on the forward strand.
CTTACTAATTTTTCTTCTCAGAAAAAGGAAAAAACAACAAAATACAAAGGAAAAAAACATGTAATACATTGGATCAATAAGGCAACTTAAGGCTGAAAGATATACAAAAACTAAACATTTTAGAGATGAAAGCTCAATTTTCCCAGTTTCTGCGAAGTTACAGCATAGAGGTCTTTGGTTATATTTGAGAAATGCAAGAAATTAAAAACATCTTTAATCTTGAAATAAAGAACTCCTGTCCTTAGAACTATCGTTTTGTGAAATGGCACGGAGTATTAAAACTTTCTTTTTAATAAGTATGGTCGATAATTAAGGAATAAATTGCTACTTTCATACAGTCAAGTTGAGAACACTTTTCCTTTATTGAAGTGTTTTATTCATGAATTTAGTTTCTGTGAAAACGAGATAGATCTTTATCATTTTAGTTAATTTCAATGCTAAAAATAATTAGTTACTTTAAATCCAATTATTTTGGAATAGTAATCCGCAGTTAAATATAATTCGCTTCAGATAACACTTCATATGAAGGAGAAAATGTCTCAAAAACCTAAATAACCGCGTTTCTGATGATCATTGTTATTAGAAAAGGTGAATTGAATTGGTCTTTTGGAGGAGAGAAATAGATAGGAATCGTTTACAGTTGAATGTGAAATACAGTTCCAGTTGATCGATGAAACATTAGAGACATACAGTTTCAGACAATATGAATCATCAAATATTAATTTAATATATTTTGAAAAATGATTTTTTTTCTGGATGAGACAAAACTATAACATTCGTAAAATATTCTATCAATATAAATATTCTCTGACAGTACAAGCTTTCAAGCAAAGTAAAGCGTCCACATTTAATTTGCCTGATTTCAAATGTTAATTGTACGATGTTAATTGAGTCCTAGAGATTGGCGGTTTGCGGTATCATGACTAGCAGCACAACAAGTTCAGTTTGCTGCAAAATTATTTATTTTTTCGAAACAGTTAATTTTTGTTGTATACATTATTGATATGTCATGACAGCAAGTTTATTTTGCTGCAAATGTTTATTTGTCTAAAAAAGTTACATTTTTGTCTATGTATGCACTTCAATATGGGATCCCTTCGTAGTTCTCAGAATGCCCAGGGATCCGTTCGTAGTTCTCAGAATGCCCAGGGATCCGTTCGTAGTTCTCAGAATGTCCCGTCGATATTCAATCTCAATCCACGTGTTGCCCATCATGTTAGGTGTGGCTGAATCGATGGCTTTCCGAATTTCGTGACGGTGATTACAAGGTTCACGTACAGGTCAAAAAAAAAATCAGCAACTTTTTCTGCTTGTTCTGGTGTTAAACTTGTGTTTAAACTTGTTCTGCTGTTATTCATGATACCGCAAACCACAAATCCCTAGGACTCATAGTTTCCGTACAATTAACATTTAATAAAAGCTAATTGTTATTTTTATGACATAATTCTTTTAGTATTTATATTGTGATAAGATGCAGAGCTTTTGAGAGTTAATTCAAGTTCATTGCAAAATTGTGTCCATTTTATGTCATGTCTGTCATGGTTAGCTTTTGCCCTCAAAATAATAATAAAAAGATATTTAATATTTTTTTTTGTGCATATACTTATAGTTTAGGTCAATATATGTCAGTTCATAACATATTGTTGCAATAAAATAAAATTTAATATGAATTAATGGTCTGGAAAGCTGTCCAATTTCATGTCCGTCACATATGGAATTAGCCATTTGAAATCAGGAAGGTGTCATGTGGACACCATGTATTTTCTTAATTTCTCAAAATTTTAAACTATTTACATCAAATTGTAAATCTGGAAACCTGACTTAACAATATTTTACCTCTATTATTGAAAACTATAACATTTGTAAAGTATTCCGCGAAAATGAATACTTTCTAACAGTGCAATCGCTGAAATAATATATTTTCTCAATTTCTGAAAATTTAAAAGTATTTACAATTAATTGTAAATAAAAACCTCGCCTAACAATATTTTACCTGTTTTTTTTAAAAAAAGGCCAAACTCCAGAAATTCTCAAAAATACTTTACTTAAAGCATTCCAGAATTGTTAGCTTCTAGAACAGTCAAATTATAGAAACTGGTAGCTATGTCTGACAATTGTGGAGTTGAAGAAATTTAAATTAGGTGTAAAGCAAAAGGCTTATTATTACTTCGTTTATCTCAATTGCAGAAATGTATCTGGACTCGCAGTGTTCCCAGTTTTTTTTCCCTTTGTCAATATTATTTTAGCGTTATTTGAAATTAACAACTTTTGCGGAAAATTTCTATTGCACATGTTAGTACTATTTCTACCGATGTCAAATGACACCTTTTCAAAGATTTCGAATTAGGGTTATTTTATTTATAATTTTTAGGTTAAAACAATCCCATATCTTTTTGTAATGCACTGAAGACATTTTTATATTTATTGTCTTTAAAAATTACAAGCAAAATAAATTCAAATCAAAACTTTAAAATGTGTCGTTTCTCACATGTAGAAATTCTTTGGTAGAAATAAACTACAAATATTATTTTCAATTAGTCCTAGCAAATGTAGAAAAAATTAGGTACACTGGAAACCTTGATAAATATTAATTTCATTGTAATTTATACAGGAATGTTAGATGAATTTCAATGTTCGAATTTTAAGTTGCACTATTATTTATCAAGTCTACATTTCTTTAAATAGAATAAACGTATCATTTACCTGGATATTAATACCACTTCAATTTACGGTCTTGCTCCGATTCCTATAATAACATCACAAATACTTCAAAATTGGATTATTACCATTGATGATATTCGAGGCATACAGAAAATTTAACCTTTTGTACTCAAATTACATCTATACGGTGACATACTAAGTTCAGGACTGCCACAGGCGACTATTTTTTAATTCAATCTCACGCCACTTTCTCAAAACAAAAATTATTGACATACTGTTCGAGAACATTTGCAAGAGAAATATACTACAAAATCTGTTTTTTTTTTTTTTAATAGTGGGGTGAATAGAATAGAAAAATTGTCGCCTGTGGCAGCCCAGTAAGTTTAACCACAAATCCACTGCCACCGTATGGATGTCAGGGGAATGCAAAAAGTTAAAGCATATAACTTTCCATCTTACAGTGACAACAAACTTTCATTTGGTGAAATGACGTTAAATATTAAAATTATTTATTTTTAACTGAATAAATACGGGCGGTAAAAGAGGAGATGAGATGCATATTATACTTTCATATAATCAAGTTGAGAAAATGCCGGACACTTTTCCTTTATGTTCGTGTTTTATTCGTTAATGTAATTCCTAAACAAACCAGATAGATCTTTATCATTCTAGCTAATTTGAATGCTAATAATAATCAGTTGTTTTAAATCCAATTATTTCGGAAGAGTAATCCACAGTGAAATGTCATTCGCTTCAGACAGCACTTGATATGTAGGAGAAATCTCCCGAAAAGTTAAATAACCGTTTCAGATGATCACAGTTATTGGAAAATGGCGAATTGAACTCTCATCCTTTTGAGGAGTGTAATTGATATGAATCGTTTACAGACGAATCTGAGAAACAATGAACTCATCTTCTTAGAACTATCATTTTCTAAAATGGCACAAAATATTAAAACTAATTTATTTTTAGTTAAATAAATATGAGCTATAATAGAGGAGATGCATGTTAAACTTTCAAAAAGTCGAGTTTAGCAAACACTTTTCCTTACTTTTCTGTTTTATCCGTTAATCTAATTCCTGGTCAAACAACAAACCAAATAGATCTTTATCATTCTAGTTACTTATAATTCTACTGATAATCAGTTGTTTTAAATCCAATTATTTCGGAATAGTAATCCACAGTCAAATAGACAACAAACAGACAACAAACACTTCATATGGAAGGGAAAGGTCGTGAAAAGTTAAATAACCGTTTCTGAAATAACCGGAAAACGGCGAATTGAACATGTCTTTTCGAGGAGTGTAATTCATTGAAATCGTTTTTAGTTGAATCAGAGATACCGTTCCGGCTTACTTATAAAAGAGTGGTTATATACACTCTCGGAAAATATACATTCCCTTTATATTTATAAAAGTCCCATTCCACGTCATAAAACTATATAATACTTGTATAGTAAAAAGAGGTTTTTTTGGGAATTTTTATTTTTTCTGATAAGCATGAAACTATCACATTTGCATAGCATTCTCTAAATCTGAATTAAATTAAATCCATTAAATTATAAATTATAAACTGGCTTAACAATATGTTACACGCTGTTTCAATTCCAAATGTTGGAAATTCCTCATTTACAGTATTGTAGGGCATTCTAATGTTGTTAATCTTTAGAATAGTGATCTATACAGCGCCGATTGTTTGGTGGTTTAAATAATTGAAAAATTTCGCTTAGTATATTTGAAACAAAAGTCTCATAATTACTCCGTGTAGATCACTTGCCCAAACATATATTAATTTTATTGTAATTTATACACATATAAACATCATAATGCACAATTATTTATCAATATCATTATCACTTTTAATAACATAAACATTTCCTTTTCATATTAATACGACTGTCTTATGCTTCGATTTCCTATTTGATAATATCAAAATACCTTAAAATTGGAACCTTATCTTTAAGCATATTCGAGGAATGCGAAAAATTAAATAAACATAATCTTATATCTTACTATGATAACATTACGTAGAACATTCATTTTGTGAAATGACATTGAATATTAAAACTAATTTATTTTTAACTGAATAAATACAAACGATAAAGGAGTAGATACATATTAAACTTTCATACAATCAAGTTCAAAATATGTCTGACACTTTTCCTTTAGTATCGTGGTTTATTCGATAACGTAATTCCTGCACAAACCAGATAGATATTTATCATTTTACTTAATTTGAATATTAAGAATAATCAGTTGCTTAATTCCAATTATTTTGGAATATTAACCAGCAGTCAAGTTGCATTCGCTTCAGACAGCACTTTATATGCAAGGGAAATGTCATGAAAAGTTATATAACCGATTCCGATGATCAGAGTTATTGGAAAATGGCGAATTGAACTATCATTCTTTTGGTTGGTGTAGTCGATTGGAATTGTTTACAGTTGAATCTGAGACACAATTCAAGTTTATTCCTGGAAGAATAGAGATGTTCAGTTTCAGACAATACTAATTATTATACAATACTTTTATTCAATACACTATTTTAAAAGATCCGTTTCATACAATAAACGTATACATTTGTATCTAAAGATGATATTTTTAAAAATGACTTTCTGTTATTCTAATTGAGATAAAACTATAGCATTTTTAAAGAATAAATAAAGAATGCAGATGAATTAAAGATGACCGAATTAAGGACAAATGCAGTTCTTTCTATTTGTACAAGTGGTCAAACAATATTATTTCCATAGATAATATCCAATATCCAATGCCAATTTTCATCAGACATTATTGTACCACAAAAATGGGGGACTCGCGTATGTCCATGTCGAATATAGCAGAAACGGACATACATGAGTCCCCTATTTTTCGGTACAATAATGCCTGATGAGTGTCGGTATTGAATTTAAATGTATAGTATATTACAGGCATTAACCAAACAACTTTTGCTTACAATTTATCAGAACAATATTATTTTTTAATTTCTGAAAATTGTTTAGCGTTTACATTAAATTATCAGTAGAAACCTGATTCAATACTGTTTTAGCTTCTTTTTTCATTCCAAATGGTAGAATATTAGAAATAAATCATCGAAAAAAATTCAATTATGTTTAAAGCAAACAAACTCATAATTTCTTGTTTACATTACTTGTAGAAATATATATTACTTTTATACTTATTTATACAGAAATGGTAAATGAATCTCAATTCCACAACGTTATACTTCAATATTATTTAACAATATCGGCATTAGTTTTAACAAAAAATATCTTATTTACCTATTAATACCACAGTCTTTTAGTTCGATTTTCTGTTTAGTAACATAAAAAGTACCTAAAAATTGGATCCTTATCGTGAATGATTTTTGAGGATTGAGGAAAACTAAAAACGTATATTCTTCTGTCTTCCAGCGATAACAAATTCATCTCTTTAGAACTTTCGTTTTGTGAAAGACATTGGATAGTAACTCCTTAACAATTTCTCTTTTTTTTCACACAATAAATTAAAAATAAGAAAAAGACACCACTTTTTTTGTACTAAAATATTTGACTTGTGACTCAAAAAATGTCCGCCATATAATAAAGCGAATATCACAGTTAAAATTAAGAGGTATCCAGAGCTCGAAATGTAAAAACCCACGAACCAGAACGGTATTTCAGAATTATTGTAGATTAAAAATGTTTTCGGAAGAATAGCAAATTTATTTCTAACCATACAAAAACAATATTAACTAGTATGTTGCGGCCATCACAAAACTTTCTTCTATATAAATCACGTCAATTAAATGTCATTTAAATAGTACAAGAAATTACATCAATTTAGCACCAATTCATGTCAAAGTATATCTGAATTTGAAGTTTCATGAAAATTCGAGCATTAGTTCTTGAGGTATATATATATAGCGGAAATACGGAAAAATGTAGCATAGCAGTGTCACCTGTTGAGCGATTTACACCAAAACATAAACAGCACTAATTGATATCAAGGTACACCTGAATTTGAAGTTTGATGAAAATTCGCGCATTAGTTATTGAGATAGAGCTATAGTGGAAATTCTGAAAAAGGCAGCATAGCAGCGCCACCTGTTGAGCGATTTGCACCAAAACATGAACAGCAGTAACTCATATCAAGGCAAACCTGAATCTGAAGTTTGTTGAAAATCCAAGCATTGGTTCTTGAGATAGGGCTATTGCGGAAATCACAAAAAAATACAGCATAGCAGCATCACCTGTTGAGCGAGTTACACAAAAATGTATAAAACGTCAATTCCTGTCAAGGACTAACTGAATCTGAAATTTAATGAAAACCCGTGCAGTAGTTCTCTGACCCTTAAAACGTGTAAATCTGCCGAAAACCGGAATTCGAAAATTTTCATCAATCCAATACTTTCTTCTTGTAAAGATAGAAGAAAGCAAAAATGCATTTAAGATTCTAAATAATAGTAATAATAAAATGTTGCATAGAGCACAACAAGCTACATAGTGTCTCCGGAAAAACGTAAATTCAGCCTACAATCTTCTTCGTTATATCAAAAGATTAAACTTAAAAAGCTTGGATGTGTGGTCTGTCATATTTATTAACTCACTAAAATTTAATAGACATCTGCCTCGTGAGTCGTTCACTTGGAGTACTAAATATCTCAATCGCTTCAGAGCCGTGGTTATGAGTGGTGGATTTTTATAGTGATGTTAATTGCATCACCGTACATTCTATACATTTTTTCGGATGAACTACAACCAGAACTGAAATATTAATGTTTTTCATGCACTGCAAAAATATGTTTTAATAATTGCACGAATCAGAGCGATATTTACAATAATTTTACGAACCGGAACATTATTTGTCATAATTTAACGAACCAGAATATCGTTCCGGTTTGCTCTGGTTCATTTCGGGTCCTGGTGGTATCCAAAAGCTTTTAGTAACGAAATAAGCAAACTCTTTTTGCCCGAGCGGCGTTCGGTTAAAACTGTTAAAATGTTAAAACTAATTAATTTTGAACTTAATAAATACATGAGATAAAAGAGTCTACATTCAGACAATTAAATTCAGAAAATATCTGATATTGTGCTTTATTCATTAATGCAGTTTCTGGCAAACCAGATAGATCTTTATCATTTTAGTTAATTTGAATGCTATGAATAATCACTTGTTTTAAATCCAATTATTTCGGAATATTAATCAGCAGTCAAATAGCATTCGCTTCAGACAACACTGCATATGTAAGGGGAATGTTCCGAAAAGTTAAATAACCGTTTCCAATGATCCCAGTTATTGGAAAATGGCGAACTGAACGCTCACCTTTTAAAGAAATGTTTGGAATCGTTCGTAGTTGAATCTGAGATACAGTTCCTGTTTGTGGAAAAGTAAAGATGTTCAGTTTCAGACAATATAAATTATCAAATCTCAAAATACCTTATTTTAGGGGATTCTAGAGTTATTAATCTTTTAAAAAGTCAATTATTAGAATATTGGTTGAGATCAATGAAGAAATTTCGATTACGTTTAAAGCAAAATGTCCATAATTACTTTGTTATATCGTTTGTCAAAATATATTTTAGCTTTATTCTAATTTATACATAAATATTTGATGCATTTCCATGACTTCATTTTCGCTATTATTTATCCATATCTATGACAATTTGAATAGATAAACATTTCACTTACATATTAATGCGGATGTTTCTAACTTTGATTTCCTGTTTTATAGCAACAAACTGTACTTTAAAATTGCATCATAATATCTGATGCTGTTACTCGAAAAATTAAATGCATGTAATCTTCTATCTTCCTATGATAACAAATTCATCATCTTAGATTTTTTAGTTTGTGAAATAACATTGATTAGTAAAATCAATTTATTTTTAACTGAATAAATGATAGCGGTAATTATCACCTTAAACTTTCAGGCTCAGAATCACAGTTCAGTTTACAATCGAGTTCAAAAAATGGCCGACACTTTTCTTTATTGCTGTATTTCATTGTTAATGTAATTTCTGTCCGTTTAATACAGATCTTTATCATTTTAGTTAATTTGAATGCTAAGATTAATCAGTTGTTTTAAATCCAATTATTTCGGAATATTAATCCGCAGTCAAATAGCATTTGCTTCAGACTACACTGCATATGTAGGGGAAATATTTCGAAAAGTTAAATAACCGTTTCCGATCATCACAATTATTGGAAAATGGCAAATTGAACGCTCATCCTTTTGAGAAATGTAATTGATTGAAATCGTTTGTAGTTGAATCTGAGATACAGTTTCTGTTTATGGAAAAGTACCGATGTTCACTTTCAGACAATATAAATTATCATAACTCAAAATACTTTATTTTAGGGGATTCTAGAGTTATTAATCTTTAAAAAAGACAAATATTAGAATAATCATTGATATCAATGGAGAAATTTCTATTGTGTGTAAAGCAAAATGCCCATAATTACTTTGTTATATCATTTGCCGAAATATATGTTAATCTCATTCTAATTTACACAGAAATGTTTGATGCTTTTTCATAACTTCATTTCTGCTACTATTTATCAATATTTGTGTCGATTTTAAATTTATTAAATACGAAATCAAAGTTAGAAACAGCAGCATTAATGTGTAAGTGAACTCTTTATGTTATGAAAATTGACATAGATATTGATAAATAATATCGATTATAAAATTGTATTAGAAATTTCGATTATGTTTAAAGGAAAAGGCTCATAATTACAATGTTTACATCATTTGCTGAAATATTCTAAACTTTATTCTAATTTATACAAAAATGCTTGATGATTTTCCAGATCAAACTTCATTTGCGCATTATTTATCGATATCTATGCCAATTTGAATAACATAAACATTTCACTTACATATTAGTGCGACTGTTTCTAATTTTGATGTACTGTTTTATAGCAACAAATTGTACTTTAAAATTACAACCTTATCTTTGATGTTATTTGAAAAATTAAATTCATGTAATCTTCTATCTTCCTATGGTAACAAACACATATCATTTTTAACACTTTCCAACAAAGTTGAAAAGGGTTTATGAATTCGGTTTGTCTGTCCACCCATCCGCGACTCACTACTCGCGTAAATGTACTCGTATTTTCATGCAATTGAAATATGTTAATGATATTTACTACGGCATGTTTGGTATTGTACATGAAGTGTGTAATATTACTAGTTCATTTGCAGGGGCACTAAAAAGAATATCATTACATTATGGTATATGGGGAAAAATCGTTTCCAAAGTATTTTAATGACATTAGGCTATTTCAAATGTGTTCACATTTATATAAATCACTGAATTTTACATACTATAGAATAGAGCACTCATAACATTTGTAGTTCATTTACAGGGACACGCAAAAGAAATCGGTTACAGTACGGTCTTTGAGCAATAATTGTTGTCAGTGCGTTTTCAATTTCGATATGCGCTTTTAAATTTAACTATTTTTTTTTTGTATGTTACTCCTTATATATAAATTCTATACCTCTTAGAGAGGGCTGCACAAAGGAATCCACGTACCATTCTCCTTATTAGTCGAAATTCCTGAGAAGGAATTTTCAACTGAGGGATGTATTACCTAACTTAAATAATTTTTTGCATGCATATGTAGTTAATAGATACAAATCTATGTATCATATATAGGTCTTCTCAAAGAATTCGAATAATTTTCCGATTGTAGATCGAAACAGATGAATTTGGGTTTTCAAATATGTTATGCGTTTCTATATAGTTGAATTAGGCATAATATTTTAACTTATTAAACGGTGCAGTTTTATTACATTCTGAATACGTTGGAAAGTATTACATAATCTATGTCCGACGCGTGATTTTTGCTTTCTTGTTTAGTTTATGAAATGACATCGATTATTAAAATTAATTTATTGTTAACTGAATAAATGATAGCAGTAAGCTCACCTTAAACTTTCATACAATCGTGTTCAGAAAATGGCTGACACTTTTTTCTTTATTGCCATATTTTATTGTTAATGTAATTTCTGTGCGTTCAATTTGGATCTTTATCATTTTAGTTAATTTGAATGTTAAGAATAATATCAGTTGTTTTAAATCTAATTATTTCGGAATAGTAATCCGAAATCAAATACTATTCGCTTCAGGCAACATTTCATATGTAAGGGTTAATGTCACGAAAAGTTAAGTAACAACTGTTTCCGATGATCACAGTTATTGCAAAAGGTTGAATTGAACGCTCATCCTTTCGATGAGTGTAATCGATTGGAATCGTTTACAGTTGAATCAGAGTTACAGTTCTGGATTATTTATGGAAGAGTAGTGATGGTCTGTTTCAGACAACATGAATTATTATACATGAATTTAATTTTAAAAAACTGTTCGATACACAAAATGCATCTGTATTTACATTGAAAGAAACCTTTTTCTTTTTAAAGGAGTTTTCATTATCTGCGATTTAGACAAACTACTCTCACATATCGAAGAATATCGTTACAACTCAAAAAGTATCATTTTAAGAATAGTAGAAAACAGAATTGTAACTACATTGTATTTTATTCTTAAATTAGTGTGAAATGAGGATACTAGAATCGCAGGCAGATTCATAACATTGTTGATTTTCGTAAGTTATATTTCACGATAAATGACTACGAGTTTAACTAAAAAAAAGAATTTTTTTTGAGTTAGGTGTTGTTCTTCTAGGTGAACGATTTGTAAGATCAGAGAAGCTCTTTACAGTGGATTTCAAAAACATGTGATGAAATATTGAATTACTAGCTGAAAACATGGCGTTGCCCGGGGTTTTAATCTTGTTTGATTAGAAAAATCAATTTTAAAATTAAACACCGTATGAACTATGAATCTCGCGCAAATATGCTCTCTTTTTTAATATATTGAAAGCCTTGGGAAATTTTACTTTTATACCACCATTTAAAACAAAATGTTTCGTAAGCCTAAATAATTATAGTCTTGATTCTTGGTAAAAAAAATTAAAAAGAAATGTAAATTCATGAAAAGCCCTTCATGATATCACTTTCTCTTGTAAAAGCGATGCATTAACCATATATTAGTTTTAAATATGAGGTCATACGTGAATTAACCTATATTATTCACAACTAAAAAGAAATGGCGCATCTAGTATTTGTCGAGAATTAAATAAAAATCATGCACTCGTGACATCATAATTCACTTTTATATTTTAACAAAAAAATAATGCTACTATAATTTGTGACTCGTGCTATAATCAGTATATACATCAGGACACATTACCGTTATCTTTATCTTTTTTACGCGTGAAGTTTTCGCTATGGTACTCCATTGTAAAATTTGTTAATTTTTGAAATTCAATATTTGTAAAATGGCATAACTATTAGATTTGAAAATTATATCAAGAAAAATGCAATTTTTTATCTTTCTAACGCAGTTTATCTAACAATTTTCTGACAATTATTTTTCGAGCTATTAATTTTTTCAGTAATTTCAAAGATTTAGTTTTCCGAGAATCTGTAGCAACGATTAGCGAAAAAGCCAGTCGCCAGCAACACGTAGCTTTATATTAACCCCTTAATTCTCGCTACCGTCAATATCACGGGGTGAGGTGTCGTTCGTTATTTCTCGCGCCCGTCATATTTCCGGGCTGGAGATTTATTGCTGGAAAAATCTTCTGAATCCAGAAAAAAATTTAACTAACCTTTCGGTGTGAAGGTCTTTGAATATCAGCGTTTGTGTTTGGTTTTTGGCGCTAATTGTGATGTTGGACTTTGTATTGCATGTTTCGAAATATTTCACGCTCAAAAAATTTGATAATCAAGATTTAATGTATTTTATGTTATTTCAAATATTATTTGTAAAAATTTGCTTGATGATGATAAAAATAGATCTAAGATGTGAAAAATAAAAGTCTTATTCGCATTCATTTGTATGGTGTAAAACAAACATTAAAACACAGAATTCTCGCATGATGGCTTTTCCACAAATATGAATTTGCTCTATTACATCTTTTTCTTTCACCTTAAGAAAAACTAATTGCATATTATATATTGAAACCTTATAATTATTCAATTTCTGTAATTAAAAAAATAGGTACATTTTTTATGTTTTTTCAAATATTAAGTGAACGTTAAAGGGTTAAAGAGGATAGGGCTGCTTAGGTCTATTGATAATGTCGAGTTTTGACATTCACTTCTTGCTCACTGTTAAAAATTTTGCAGCATTCTGGCAGGTCATTCGACCGTTTTTTGAAAAAACGGTTTCATAACCATAATTTAACTATATTCTGACCATAAAATGGCCAATAATATAGTCAGAATAGTGTTAAAATTACGGTTATGAACCGTTTTCGGAAAAAACGGTCAAATGACCTGCCAGAATGCTGCAAATTTTTAACAGTGCTAAGATTTTCATTGACATGTGTAAAGGGAATCTCGTGACAGAATAAATAGGACTGCTGCTCTTTGGAACTGACTTTTACGATGTTCATAGGTAACATGTTGTCGATTGTCATTAAAAGCACACTATAGCTTTTAAACATGGTATTTCTGAACAAAAGAATATTTATCTTTAATACTTAAGAGACAAGCTTATGTGATGGAAAGAAATGTGGTAATTAAGGTTTGTAAGAAAAAAATAACTAGACAATACTTACATAAGTTTTAAAGTAAAGAGGAAAAAAGGTGCGGGTGGTATCTCGGAACCAGGCATTGAGACAACACTAATTTTGCTTTATCTAAATAATATATATATTTTTTTACAGTTTCTACAACAGATGGAGTTCCTATGAATTTATTTATATATGCTACAAATTTTATATTCATAAGATTAAACATAAACACATTTGTAGTTGAAAACTGTCATTTTTACCGATAAAACGTAAATATTAAGTTCTATTTCAAAATCGACGCACTTCTGAAATTTGTAAATAAAAAAAAAATGTTGAAAAAAAATAACTAAACAATACTTACATACATATAATAATACACTCATACTACAATATATATATTAAAACACATATACACACATAAATAACGCCTGCATTCAACAGTTAAAGGTATATATAAATATTATACAGACATACAAACAATAAATACAATAAACCCAACTGGAGTGAAAAATTAGCCAGAGCCAGGAATCGAACCCGGGACCACAGTATACAAGACTGCTGCTCTAACCACTGAGCTATTCCAGCCGATGCCTGAGTCTGCAATTTCTCACTAATAAACCATGTTGGGGAAGTCATCAGCCATCTATACGACAGCCTTGGATGACCGGACAACGATGAATAGATTTTACTATTACATCGATCTACGATAATTATAATAATACACTCATACTACAATATATACTGTGGTCCCGGGTTCGATTCCTGGTTCTGGCTAATTTTTCACTCCATTTGGGTTTATTGTATTTATTGTTTGTATGTCTGTATAATATTTATATATACCTTTAACTGTTGAATGCAGGCGTTATTTATGTGTGTATATGTGTTTTAATATATATATTGTAGTATGAGTGTATTATTATAATTATCGTACATCGATGTAATAGTAAAATGTATTCATCGTTGTCCGGTCATCCAAGGCTGTCGTATAGATGGCTGGTGACTTCCCCAACATGGTTTATTAGTGAGAAATTGCAGACTCAGGCATCGGCTGGAATAGCTCAGTGGTTAGAGCAGCAGTCTTGTATACTGTGGTCCCGGGTTCGATTCCTGGCTCTGGCTAATTTTTCACTCCAGTTGGGTTTATTGTATTTATTGTTTGTATGTCTGTATAATATTTATATATACCTTTAATACTTACATACGTTTTAAAGTAAAGAGCAAAAAAGGTGCGGGTGGTATCTCGGGACCAGGCATTGAGAGAAGACTAATTTTGCTTTATATAAACAATATATATATTTATTTCAGTTTCTACAACAGAAGGCCTATGAATTTATTTATATATGCTAAAAATTTTATATTCATAAGATTAAATACATTTGTAGTTGAAAACTGTCATTTTTACCGATAAAACGTAAATATTAAGTCCCATTTCAAAATCGACGCACTTCTGAAATTGGTAAAAAAAAGTTCCCACATTTAGGATTATTCTGTGTTTACAAATAACGAATTATGTATTAAGCCTAAAAACAGAATCATTGATCTGGTAAGCCATACACTGAACATACTACTTGAACGGTACAGTAACAGGGCCATTGCTTTCTTTTGTATTTCTAAACAGCAACAAATATATACTTTTTATAATTTTACCATTATTGTAATATTAAAGAATTTTGCTTTATTTAATTTGTAATAAATAACAAAATCAATTTGCAAAATGGAATTCACTGCTTACTATAAAAAGGAAATTTTTTGACTACAAACGTTTTTATCCTCACAGCTGTAAGTTTTGTAGCACATACAGTGATAAATAAAGACAAACAATGTTTTTAATTTAACTGAGATCTCTGCAGATTAGAAAAAAATTATTGTTCAGTTTAACCATATAACTTTTATTATTATTTTATTATTATTTTGTATTATTACTTTGTTATTTACTTCTTATAATTTTTAATCTATTTTCTATTTTCAGTTATTTTATTATTATTATTATTATATTTATTTAATTAATTAATTTTATTTATGTTATTTTTATTTTCTTTGTTTTCTTTATTTTTTCTTCCATTTATTTTATTTTGTTTTCATTCTTCTTTGTTCATTACATGTATTATATTTTTTCTTATAGTTTCTTTTCCCTTTTCTGACTATGTCCTTTTTTTTTTTTGCATTTTGCATTTTGCTTCATATATACCATTCTTTTCTACCTGCTTCTGATTCCCTCCCTGTGCCATTAGCTGATACCTTCTGTTTTACTACTGACTGTTTTCTTTAACTTGTCTTTTAGGTAGATTTTGTACGAAAGACTAACACTATTACATTCTCCCCTATGCTGGAATTTCAGAAAATTTTTTGCAGATCTACGACGATCATAACCTCAAGAACCCAAAACCACGCCCACTTGAAAACTTTATCTATCTATATACATATATACCACTTTTTTATGGCTACGATAACTTCCATAATTCTACAAAAATCTCTTCTGCACTAATACATAAAATCAAGGGGGCAGAAAATCTCGGTCAAATTCGTTAATAGGCAAAATTGGACCAACGGAGTGGAAATAGGGAGGGTTTTTGTGATATAAAAACTTAAATTGTGGGAGATTTAGAAGTTTAAAAAAAATGTAGTAAATTGCATTAAACGCGAAATTAATTGGTGAATAAAGTAATATTAATTCGTACATGTAGTTACCAAGAAGCAATTATAAAAGAATCCTTTGAAATAATTTCCAATAAAGTTATAGTATGTAACGATGCATTGTCATATGACATCCATCAAATCTGAAAAGAATTTCTACATAGTAGATCAAAGCTTGTTTTGTTGAAAATTTGATTATCTTTTCCTCTTAACTTATCTTCCATACCACTTTTAAATTACAATGGTTTCTCCTTGACGAATTAAGCGCAACAACATTTAAATAACCACTGACGATGGCCGTGCGAATTTTGCCGAAAACGTTTTAGGATTTTAATTTGATTTTTAATATATTTTTAAGGTACTTTAATTTATTTTAAATAATTTTATACTATATAATATGCACCTAAAAGCAATTTTGGTAAGTTTAATTTGTACTTTATACGAATTTCAATTAATTGGAGAAGTTTTTGCCACAGTCAATATGATGCAGCGATACTCACGGTCATGTTTTTTGCTTTATAATACAGATTGTCTCATTCCTGCTTCCTCTCCACAAGGATATAATAACATTAATTTATGAACATATATAAGGATCAGATTAATATTGAGCTTAGATTTCCATCGTTGTATCTAAATATATAACGAAAGTCACCCAAAATAAAGCATATTCAACAGTAGTACTTAGATAGCTTTGTTCACGGTAATCCGGTTTGCACTGTTTGGAAATACATGATATTGCTTTCTACATTATCTCTTTCATGCTCCTATGTTTGAATGATTAATGTACCAGCAAACTTATCAGAAGGCATGAGTCCAAATTTAGCTATTAATGCATGTATTGTTCGAAAGCATTCTAATTAGTGGATGTAATAAGATGCTTGCTATTCAAACGTCTATGAAGTGAAATGAAGTAAACAATTTATAATATTATACAAAATAGATATAGCAAGTGGAAATAAAACATATTGCGCTGAAAATAATATTGATTAAATTTTAAGACGTTAATTAGCTTGAATTGTACCCTAAAATTAATATATATATATATATATATTTTATTATTATTTTTATTTATTTATTTATTTATTTATTTATTTTTTTTTTTAAAGCTTCAAATAAGTCAGTCCAAAATTACAGCTCATTCCGCCAAGCAGTTTCTGAGTTATACTTAAAAAAAACTACCTGCATTACAGTCTGATTTGCAATGATCAAAAATAAATTTAACATTAGAGGTTGCAAATTTTATACCTGCATACTTCCTAAACTAGTTGATCGAATAACTTCCCATGTGATATCCGAAGATAAAATGTACCGAAGAACCCAAGTATGATGTCAAGATTACGTATTAGTATCGGAAAATTCAAACTTAACTAAGATTTCAATACAGTAAATTCTGTCTAAGGCGGACTCTGTATAAGCCGGAAATCTGTCTACCGCGGAAAATTTTTCAAGTCCCGGCGAACCCAAGAAAATTACATTAATTCATGCTGCATAAGGCGGAATCTGTCTAACGCGGAAACGGAAAGTATGTTAAGGTCCCACCGAAACCAAAATTTTGCATAAGGCGGAAAAAGGATAATTTAAAAATGAAAGGTATTTTGTTTATTAAACTTTAAAACTGATAAGTCAAATACTCCATGTCGTGCATGTTTGTTAAATTCCGTAACACTTTGAAAAAGTTAATTCTAAAGGACAGAAACTGTTTAAATTTTAAGGAATTTATGCTTGTGACATTTTCTCATATGCAAAATTATATTTAAAAGTTAATATTTCTAGTAGAACGAACGTTTATCAAAATATATATTTTCGAAAGTGCAATATATTATACTTTAAGGATGCACTCAAATTCAAAGTTATAGCGTTCTGTCTCATTCTTTAATTTTACTCAGAAGAGGTTTTGTTAGTTTTTTTTTTTTTTATGTGTGTGTGTGTAAACTTCCAATTCGCATGTATTACAGCTGTACTAAGAAATTGAATAGAGTTTCTCATTTATCTATAAAGACAAAAGATCTTTCCAAATTTCAGTTTTCAACCGATTTTCGAGTCAGGAAAATCAATAAAAAATCATCAAATTCGAGGGATTTCTTTTCTTTTTTCAGTGTGTGTGTGGGGGTAGGGGGGAGCTTTTTTGCATAAGCCGGAATATTGTCTACCACGGAAAATTTTTTCAGTCCCGATCGATTCCGCCTTAGACAGAGTTTACTGTATATAGGTGGCAAAATATGTGAAAAATTTAAGCTTTAATCCGTAGTCTTTATAATCGATTGCTACCAGTCATATTTTGATACGTGGATTTTCGACAGAATTAGTAGCAGATGATCTCTTGTTCTTTTTTTCCTTTTTTGACACTGGCAGACATAATTGAAAAGTATTTATGACTTTTGTCTGTCCGCCTGTCCGTGATTATATTTCGCTTGAATATACTTGGATATTCATGAGCTTGGTATATGTTATTGAGGTTTACCATGAGACATTCCCTCTTGAAAACACCGTGTGTAGCATTTATAGTTCGTTTACATAGACAGGCAAAAAAATTCCGTTACATTATACTCTACGGGGAAAAATCCTTTGTAGTGCATTAACTTTACATAAACATCATTGAGGTGCAATACAACCTTATTCGTGTTTAATATGGAGTGCATAGATCATTTATCATTCATTTACAAAACTCACAAAAGAATTCTGTTACACTACGGACTACGGCTATGGACGAAAAATTATGAGAAGTGTATTTGAAAGATGTCACAGCATTTCAAAGATAATGAAATTTATGTAGTGCATTGCTGAGATATGTATTGTACTAAAAGGTGCTTTTTGTAGAATATGGAGGAATAGGGGGTGCATACCAGTTATTTGTTCATTTACAGATATACAAAAATAATGCTATTACGATATTGTCAAGGACTAACAATTGCCGGAAGTGAGTTTCTAGATTATGCACTTTTAGGCTGAAACAAATCATAGTTTATTATGCGATGTGCACAAATTCTATAGCTCATAAACAACGCTGCGCAAAATTCCTTAAATTGTGTTATGCATTTTCCATCGTAACTATATTTAGTATGCTAAGATACCAATTAAAATATAGGACTGGGCAAAAGATTGGACATATTGGCCTATGTATGATAATTTCTTGAAGTACTATTGTAGTTGAGTTATGTGTATTCCTACCTGAATAAAATCTTAACTTAATATGTGGTGTGTATAAAAATGTGTACAAGGCTATACAACTTGCACACGGCTGTTTAAAAATATGTACAATCATATACAAGGCTTCACAAAAAATATCAAGTTACCGTATATGGGAAGTAAATGCTGAAAATTAATTTTCTGATGTGTTATTTGATTTACAGCTTAATTTAATTTTAGCAAACCATGTGGTGTGTATGCAAAGCAATAGATAATATACAGGGCTGCTCAAAAGAATTCAAATATCTTATCGACTATGGGCGTTAATTGCTGAAATTGAGTGTTCAACTGTGTTACGCGTTTTCTAAATTGTGTACTTAAAATTAGTGTGTAATTCAAAAATAATACTTATTACGATTATAATATGGTAAATTGGGTGGGACTAGTAGAGCTTCAGCCCTTGAGTAGGCCTCCTCACCTAGTTGAACCTTGTGTATTTAGAATTTTTTTTTAAACCTTGCCTACTTTCAACAATGCACAGTCGTGGAAAAAAAAGTAATCACCCCTTACTGACTCTGCAAAAAATTATTGTAGAAGAAAGTTGCTGGTACCACATGATTGGTAATAAAGTCTACTTTTAAATGCTGTACGTAAAATCTGCTTAGGGGGCCATCTACATATTAAAACGAGCCATAACTTTGTTTTTTTTTTCAATAGCAGCACACAATTCTGACAGCATAAATGAACTCTACACCCTTCAATTAGTCTAAAAACAGCTCTACATCCTTCAATTAGTCTAAAAACAGCTCTACATCCTTCAATTAGTCTAAAAACAAACTTTTATGCAATTCGTAAGATAAAGTTTCCGAGAAATTAATTATTTTCAAACGAGCGTATTTTAGGGGCTGTATCCAAAATGAAACTCGGTACTCTATTGTTGACCGAGAGAGCCCCCTTCTTGATCAAGGCATCTTAAACGCCACCCAACCAGTCATTGAAGGTATCTAGTCAAAATATCTAGTCATTTCTATCATAGACGGCCCCTTAAACCAACATTTTGCCGTTTTTTAAGCCTGATTTAAAAACTACTTGGAAGAACAATGCGAAATTTCGGATTTCCATAAAGCAGGACTTAATAAACCTAAATCAATAAAAAAAATTGTAGGGTGCAATTCATAATTTTTTTTAATATTAATTTCATAATTCATAACATAAAATTATGAAAATTGCAAATTCAACGTATTTATGTTTGGGTGTTTTAGTATTATTGCTAAACAAAAAATTAGCACATTAGGAGTATAATTTCAGGAGATATTAATGAAAATATGAAAATGTAATTTAACATTAGAAGCACTAAATTTTGAATAATTATAATTCAAAAGTTTATCATTCAAATGACTTGAAATTTGGTGTCTAGGTGTAGTTTGAACCTAAGATTTGAAATATCTTGTTAAAATTGGGTATTGCCATTGAAAAAAAAATAAAGTTTGTGTTCGTTTTAATATGTAGATGTCTCCCTAAGCAATTTTTATATACATTATTTAAAAGGAGACTTTATTTCCATTCGTTCGATACCAGTAACTTTCTTCTACGATAATTTGTTGAGGAGTTAGTAGGGTGTTTTTACTTTTTCCCCCGACGGCTGTACTATAGCCCTTTAATGCAGTTCCACTGCATCTTCCCTGCAACTTCAGATCCATTGCTAATCTATTTACAGTTTAATCAGCTAGAGATATAGTAAATGTTAGCATTTTTCAAAATTATCTTTCTTCATTGATACAGTACCTATAAAAATTGTGGCATTCACTAAACAATGCATTCATTTAAAAAATATATCTAAATAATAATGATAATAATAATCTTAGAAAATACGCAAGTACTTCGCTACGATTTTGTCTTTTACAAATATCTGATCTAAGCCTACGAAAAATTAATGCAATTAATGTCAATTGTGAGTGAGGAATAAAAAAATAAATAAATCTTTGATTAATATGGAAAAAATAAATCAGAAAGGAATAAGAGAATAGATTCAAGATATCATAAATGATTATCTCAAAATAAAATTTAAAAATTTGGTCCATCACATTAATGAATCTGTAAAACAAGAAGAATTATAAGATAAACATACTAGAATAGATTAATCTAAGAATCATAGTAGGTAAAAATGTAATTTTTTTGGCGATGTCAGAAATATTCATTACCCGAAGCTTCAGTGATTTTATCAAGATCTAGCACTTGAATAAAAAAGATATAAAAACAACATGTCGGAAATTGCACGTCAAATGTAGCAAATAAGGTGTATTCGTACTGTAGCTAGTTTTATAAATATTTAGATCTTGGTGCAATAGCTGTTGCACTGTTATGCAAAAATGCATGAATACAAAATTTACTGCAATTATAATATTAAATACAAAATAATCACCATAGCAACCTAGAATCATTACCTATCATGGGATATCATTGAAATAATTACGTTTATAGGATTTAATCGAATGACGAAAACTTTTATTAATATCTTTTTAAGTTTTGAATCGATTTTCATAAAATTTGAAATGACTTGACAAAATTCTGAAACGGTTATACATATATTAAATTTCAAACCATTCGGTAGGGTAGTTTTTGGGCTGTTATATATTGGACAGATGGACAGACCAGACGACGACTATAGGTGCTACCTTTTTTTTCAATTACGAACGCATCTAAAAAGACCAGATTTAAAACGAAAAATCTTAAATACGTTTTAATACTTATGAATGCAACACAATTCTAACATACAAATTAAAGATTTTACATTTTTCACCAAAAAAAAAAAAAAAAAAATGTTTATTTGAATTATAATTGGTAGAATGCAGATAAAATTAATATAGCTGCGGCTGCCAATGATGAGGTAAAATACGCTAAGATTAAACTGATGAACGCCCACACATTTTTCAACAGACCATAAGTTTCCTTAATATCGAGGTCACTATGCCATTTCACAGTTTCCTCAAGTTAATTTGATGAATAAGAATGTAACACGAAAAAATATGATATTTTTTATGATACACAGCTTGTTCATCACCTGCTGAATGCATTATTTAACAAAAAGAACAGCTAGCCATTTATTAAAATAAAAAAATTGAATTAAAAATCTAGTTGTGTATAATCAAAGGGGGTAATTATGACCACTTTTTACATTTTCAACATTGTTATTATTATTATTTTTTTGCTTATTTCTATTTGAAAAAGTGGTATTTTTAGTACATAGGAAGTAACTTTGATTCTTTAAGAACACCTTTTAAAAGCTGTTTTTTATTTAAGTTAAAAGATTATAATTACCTCACCAAAAACTCACAATCACATAAGTTTGGGGTAATTAAGACCACTAGTGGGGAAATTATGACCACTATATCTTCTCTTTATACTTGCCAATACACATTTGTTTGGGGTAATTGTGACCACTTTGAACTCCAAAGTGATAAATCCGTTTATCAAAAATTTTACAGACTAATTTCAAATTGCTATTCGGATCTCAAAAAGGCTTCAGACATGTAATAAAGAATATCTAACATGAAATATACATTATGAGGTTAATATCTAACCCTGAAACAAAATTTTTCCATACACAGTTTTCTCCAATATGACGGTGGTCATAATTACCCCCTGATCATAATTACCCCACCTGACCCTATAGATAGAATTCCAAAAACTAGATATGTTCAAGTTAAAGAATTTACAGAAATCAATAACAACACACAAATTTTCGATATTTTAAGAACTTATTTGTGCTCACTATATTTCTTTAATCTAAATAGGTATGTCGGTTATCAGTTATTTATTTTATAAGAATTAAATTTGAAAAAAAAAAGGCTCTGGAATTAGCTTGTTTTGGCAGTCAGCGTGATTTAGTAACTTACAAATGGTACAAAAAAATTACACTAGTCAAAAAATGAAATTTTTTTCTGTATCAGACTTGTTAATGGGAGCATTTAAGTAATTTTAGGGTACTGAATTCGGGGAAAAATCAGATTCTGTCAATTACGTCGCAATTATTAGATACAGGGCAGTTACATAAAGACAAAAGTGAAATAATTGACAAAAAAAAAGACCGTTAGAAAAAACAAAAAAAAAACAAAAAAAAAAACATAATATTTACCAGTAAATATGTTTTCTTGATTACTTAACACAAACTATGAACTAATACGAGAACGAAACTTTTGCACAATAACCAATAATGTTAGCATTAACAATGTTATTTTTCAAAATAGGATGGTGTCTTTCCTGATGGCACCAAAACAAAATATCATTTCCAAAAACATGACACCAAATCACACTATCAAAACATTCAGAAAAGGTTTTGATAATTATTTTTACAGCAGAACGCATCCAAATAAATGATTTTAACGTACATAATCCTTCATTTCCTTATTATTTGACCACAAAATGTAAATTATAATTTGCATTTTACCATGAATTTTACTATCTATGTAAAAATTAAATTCTAAAATTTTGCAAAACCCTTACGTGATAGAAAATTTCTGACAGCAGATTTGGATTCTACAAGCAAAAATACACAAAAAAAAATGTTTGTTACAAATCAGATACAAAATGGCGGTTGACTAATGTTATTAATGATATTTTTTGTACGTATTTTACAAAATAGACATAAATCATTTACGTCTATACTTTGTGGTTCATATTAAGTGCGTAGGTTACCAAATATTATGGATTTTGGATTCTAAATATCACTATTTACGAATAGTAATATTCACTTTATTAAATCGATTATATACAGTAAACTCTGTCTAAGACGGAATCGATCGGGACCAAGAAAATTTTCCGCCTTAGACAAATTTTACTCTATGTCTGTGGATTCGCAGGGACTTAGAAATATTTCCGAGTTAGACAGATTTCCGTCTTACACAGAGTCCGCCTTACAGAGCGTTTACTGTAATGAGAATATTACTATTGGAAATAGTTGTATTCCAAATCCATAAATTTTGACTACTATTCATTAATGCACATAGTCATATTCATCATCGTGTTCCATCACATACGACTCGACTCCAACCGTGGGTCGGGTAGGTTTCGGGTAAAATCAAGTTATCCGACTAGATACAGAACTCTACACTGTAAAAAAAAAATTCTGTAAAGTTACTAAAATTTTTCTAGGAAACTGGGATTTCTAGAACTTTTTATGTAACGGCAACAACAAAAATTCATGTAACAGATACACTTTTGCACCGTAAATCAAAAAATCTGTAAGGTTACTAAGAATTTCTTAGGAAATGCCTAGAACTTTTTATGTAACTGCAACCCGGGTTACAGATAAAATTTTAGTAAGATTACTGTAATTTTTGTAGATTCATTTGTAAAGCTACATATTTCTGTAGCTTTACAAGAAGTAGTTTTGTAGATTTACATATTTTTTGCGCAGGAACAGATACACACTGTAAAAAAAAATCTGTGAAGTTACTAAAGTTTTTCTAGGAAACTGGGATTCCTAGAACTTTTCATGTAACGGCAACAACAAAATTTCATGTAACAGACACACTTTTGCACCGAAAATCAAAAAATCTGTAAGGTTACTAAAAATTTTTTTGGAAACTGGGATTCCGAGAACTTTTCATGTAACTGCAGCCAGGGTTACAAATAAAAGTTTAGTAAGATTACTGAAATTTTAGCAGATTCATTTGTAAAGTTACAGATTTTTGTAGCTTTATAAAAACTAGTTTTGTAGATTTGCAGCTTTTTTCGTACAGTTACAAGTGAAAGTTTAGTAAGCATGTAACTTTACATCTGTAGAACTACAGATTTTTTTTTACAGTGCAGAACAGATACAACTTTAGTATGCATTAATCTATACATCTGTAGAATTCCAGATTTTGTTTTACAATGTAGAGTGAAGTAAGCAAGTGTGTAATGAAAATTTACGTTTCTGGTAATTTATGATAAAGTATTTCGATTATTTTCCATGTAATTATATTTTAAACACTGTATGTTTCTTGATAATTACATTTTGTTTCTTTGTTCTTTTAAAAAATCTAAAAATGTAAAAGAATATAAAGCAAAAAGAAAAGAAAATTCAGGCTTATTTAGTAAAATGAACTAATTCTTAAAACATCGTTTTTATTTTATTAATTTTGGTTGCGGTATACTATTTTTTTTTTTTTTTTTTTTTTTGGTATTTAGTGCATTATTTATAAAACGAATATGCTGTATGAAACAGAGTTTTAGACAAAATTATTCAATGAAATTATAAGTTAAATGGAAAAGGTATAATTGTAAAAGTTAAAATAATATTAAAATAAGTATTCTCGTCTAGATAATATCCAAGAACCTATGCAGGTAGTTAGAAGAAAGCGATCGAATTAGCTTGTGTAAAAAATAAAGCCGATTTGTAAATCAAGGCTCGCACAATTCATAATTTTGAGTACCACCATTTCCGAATACCACTATTTCGCCTTTCTTCATGACAGAAATTAGGCAATTAAATAAGGATAAAATCCCTATTTGGAAATAGGGGTATTGAAAAGTAAGAATCATGTCAGCCCTGAGTTACAAACAGTCATTATTTTTTATACAAACTAATACTGTTAAAAGATACCAACATTTTTTTTTTTATATATTTTAGAAATTCCATTCTGTACTTGTATAAAAGTTAATTCCAAAAACAAAGAGGTCTAAAAATAAATGCATAAATAAATTAGAAACGATATTTTAAAAATCACGTTGGCACGAACTCCTCAAAGACACTAATTCCGTGATCAATATTGCTATCATAGTCGTGACTTAAAGACTCCCTTTTTCCGTTTAACGCTGCTTGAAGTTCTTAAAACTTAGAAAAAGTAGGTCTAAGACATGCAGTCTTTAGTTCTTTTCTTCACTATTTTATCCGAAAACGAGGTTGGGGACTATGTTTATAAGAAAATTTAAACAATTCATTTTGAAAATACAAGATGAACTTAGTTCATTTGTGAATCGGATTTAGATAGAAGGGAAAGGTAGAAAACATTTATAATTAAATTACCTTTGACTTAGTGACTATTGCCAATTAGTTCAATCGTACGAACTACGCGCTTAAGACTGTTAGTCTACTTTCGAATTCCCCTCGCTGAGGTAAAGTCTATAGGCGTGTAATGCATTTGTGTATTTAAAATATCTTCGCAGAAAATCAATAAATTAAACTTATTTTTTCTGTGCACTCTTCTTAAATGATGTCCCCCCCCCCCTTAGTTGTCAAAATATTTCTAAAATATATACTTATTTTATGTGAAGTGTTAAAATCTTACCCACAGTTCGTCAGGTATGTATACACATGAAATATTGCATTAAGTATAGATTTTAGAAATATTTGGAGAACTAAGAAAAAAATAAACATCTTTTAAAAAGATTACACAGAAAAAAGGAGTTAAAAATATTAATTTTCCCGAGGAGATATTTTAAATGTACGAGTACATTCTACGCCTATAAACTTAACAATATCCAGGAGAATTGACTGACTTCGGAAATTGACTGACTAACAGTCTTAACTCATTGAAATAATAAGAATCAAACAGGCTGTTGTAACTAGCGAAATCTTTGGGCGATTTATTGGGGGCATTCACCTCTGCGGCTAACACGAAAATACCGCTTTCGATAAATTTCAAAACTTTATTTCAATACATAATTGATACTTTTCACATAAAACGCTTTTTAGGTGCGTTCGTAATTATATAAATACGTAACACCTATAGTCGTCGTTTGGTCCCTCTGTCTGTCTGTCCGTCCGTCCGCATATAACAGAGCAAAAACGACCCAACGAATGTTTGAAATTTTAAATATATAATTGTTGCAAAATTTCGTCGAATCATTTAAAATTTTATGGAAATAGGATGTATAGTTTAATGACAGGGACAGTCAAAAGTTTTCCGTTACATTACGGCGAATGGGAAAAAATTATAGCAAATGCATTTTAATGATGTTACAGCCATTCGAACAGAAGGAAATGGATATGCACTTGTGAAGTGCACTAAAATATACATTCAATACAATATGCGGTGCAAAAAATATTTATAAAACTAGTTATAGCACGAACGCACCTCATTTGCCACGTTTCACGTGCAACTTGTTATTGTTAAGAATAGGGAATCTAAAGAAATATATTAAGGCGGTTCTCAAGGGCACAACACAACAAGCCCGAAACTTTCTGAAACATTTACTAACTAATTTTTAAATGTAAAGCCACAAAATTGGCCGGGCTGACTATAGAAACATTTAGAATCGAAATGAGTTTTTTTTTTTTTTTTTTTTTTTTTAATAAATAAATTATTTATTGAGTTATAAATGATTTTGGGCCACGTGACAACCGGTTTTTCTCCACTCTCTGGCTGCTTTATCTCATTTCGTCCGGAAATTCGGTTCAAAACGCCCACTTTGATGGTATTTTCTAAAAGATCTTTTATGGTCATCAAAAAATGGAAAACCTCTTTCTATTTCATAGATTCTGAATAACAACACCTGCCAATTGATGCGTTTTTCAACAAAAATGAATTAAAACTTGTGTCATAAAGTTGCCTCTTTGGACTTTAGAACAGCCTTAAATGCAAAAAAAAACTATTTAAAGTTTTCAATTACAAAGGAATTTTTACCTATATTCTGTACACTGGGAAATATATCGAGTATCTTTAACTCGGATAGCCCAGTATGGATTATCTTATATTATTTTATTAAAATAAATACATTTGTGTAAATCCTGACGATAAATTATCATTTATTGATTTTTATAATGAAAATTGGTAAAAATGCAAAAACTGTTAGTCCTTGAGAAAATATATAAACATTTTAAATGAGCTAAAAATTCTATTATTTAAAAAATTAAATTTTTGTTTATCTTACCAAAATTACATATAACAAGTAAGAAAAATCATGCGTTAAGCATAGATTATGAAACACTTTCCAACACTTCCTGAATGCTTTAACAAAACTTCGTTATTTAGGGAAGTAAGGTACGTAAGAGAACTAAGTAAACATTTTAGAAAACGCATAAAACATTTGAAAAACTGATTTAAGCAGTTACATTCCATAGCAAATATGTATTCCAATTCTTTTGAACAGCTCTGTATTTGATCTGTAGGTTGATATATATGCTATATAATGGGGAAATTTAGTTTAGCAAGAAAACGAATAACAGGTCGAAATTTCTCTTTCAGCAATTTATACTAATAGATGGAAACATACTTGTATACTTTTGTACAACCCTGTAGTTAACCTAATTCCTTTATTGGACGCCACTATTTAGCTAAAGTTTAATTCAAAGTAAAACACTCTTACAACTACTGGAATCACATTTCCAGAAATTATTCTTTATAGACGGCCATGTATCCAATTCTTTGCGTGACCCTGCATATAATTTTATCTATGTTCTACAAACATTTCTTAGTAAACAAAATGCAGTTCAGCGTAAAAATGCATAACTCATTTAAAAACCACCTTTAACCAATTTACAATCATACCCAGGAACCATTACGAATTCATTTGTGTAGCCCTTGTATATGAATTACAGCATTTATACACACCATATACAATGCATAAATATAGTGAAACATAAAACCGCATAACATAATAAACTAGTATGTTGTGGCCATCACAAAACTTTCTTCTATATAAATCACGTCAATTAAATCATTTAAATAGTACAAGAAATTACATCAATTTAGCACCAATTCATATCAAAGTGCATCTGAATTTGAAGTTTGATAAAAATTTGTGCCTTAGTTCTTCAGATAGAGCTATAGCGGAAATTCTGAAAAATGTAGCTTAGCAGCGCCACCAGTTGAATGATTTACACCAATACATAAACAGGAATAATCCAAGAATCCAAGTATACATGGATCTGAAGTTCGTTGAAAATCTAAGCATTAGTTCTTAAGATAGAGCTATTGCGGAAATCACAAAAAAGCATAGCAGCGCCACCTATTGAGCGATTTACACCAAATTGTATAAAATGTCAATTCATGTCAAGGACTAACTGATTCTAAAATTTGATGAAAATTCGTGCATTAGTTCTTGAGATACACCTATAGTGGAAATTCTGAAAAATATAGTTTAGCATCGCCACCTGTTGAGCGATTTACACCAAAATGTACAATCTGCCAATTCATGTCAAGGATTAACTGATTCTGAAGTTTCGTGAAAATTATTGCATTAGATCTTGAGATACAGCTATAATGGAAATTCTGAAAAGTGCAGCATAGCAGCGCCACCTGTTGAGCGTTTTGCACCAAAACACAAGCTGCACTAATTCATATCAAAGTATACTTGAATCTGAAGTTTCATGAAAATCCAAGCATTAGTTGTTGAGATAGAGCTATTGCGGAAATCGTAAAAAATGCAGTATAGTAGCGCCACCTGTTGAGTAATTTACACCAAAATGTACAAAACTTCAATTCATGTCAAGGACTAACTGAATCTGAAGTTTGATGAAAATCCTTGCATTATTTGTGGAGATTGACCTATTGCGGAAATCGTGAAAAAGGCTGCATAGCAGCGCCACCTGTTGAGCGATGTATACCAAAAACTAATCAGCACCAATTTATATCAGGGGCTAACTGAATATAATTTTTTATTAAAATGTCAATATTTCAAAATTCACTATCTCAGTGCTAAATTAAATGGCAATCTTTGTTCATCATGATAATTCTAAAAATATGAAATTCCGTGCATTAGTTCTCGAGGTATGACTGTCACTGAAATCGTGTAAATCCAGCAAAATGCAGCATAGCACCGCCACCTATTGGGTTATTTACACCAGAACCTAATTATCACCAACTTATGTCAACGTCTAACTGAATATGAAGTTTGAGGAAAATTCGTGCATAGTTCTTGAGATAGAGGTATTGCGCAATTATGACAAATGCAACATAGAAGCGCCACCTGTTGAGCGATTTGCAACAACACATAATCAGCAGCAGTATTAATCAAGTTATACTTAAATCTGAAGTTTGATGAAAATTCGTGCATTAGTTCTTGAGATAGAGCTATTGAGAAATAGTTCAAAATGCAGCACAGCAGCGCCACCTATTGGGTGATTAACACTAACACGTAGTCAGCATCATTTCATATGAAGGACTTACTAAATCTGAAGTTTGATGAAAATGTGTGCATTAGTTCTTGAGATAGAGCTACTGCGAAAATAGTGTAAATCCTGCAAAATGCAGCATAGCAGCGCCACCTGTTGGGCGATTTACACCAAAACCTAAACAGCATCTATTCATGTCAAGGACTAACGGAATCTGAAGTTTTATAAAAATCCGTGCATTAGTTCTTGAGATAGAGCTTTTTCGGAAATCCTGCAAAATGCTGCATAGCAGCGCCACCTGTTGAGCGATTTACACCAAAAACTAATCAGCACCAATTTATATCAGGGTCTAACTTAATATCATTTTTTATTAAATTCAGTGGATTAGTTCTTGAGATAGAGCGCCCACAAAATTTGTGTCACATGCAGACAGACAGACGGACAGACAGACAGACAGACAGACTCACAGACAGACATTTTGTAAAAACATGTTTTTCGGAATCTCTGACCCCTAAAACGTGTAAATCCGTCGAAAACTGGAATTCGAAAATTTTCACGAAACCAATACTTTCTTCTTGTAAAGATAGAAGAAAGTAAAAATGCATTTCCAGCAATCATCGCTACCGTACAGTACTTCGGATACAATATAGTATCTGAAATCTTTAGAGTGTCCCTGTAAATCCTATGCACTTCGCATTATACATGAAATAATTTATAGTAAACCTCAGCGACGTACAAAAATTTCATTATACAAGAAATAATTTAACATAATTAAAATTCGCCGGTAACAATTCTCTCCACCCGTATATCATTATGTAACGGAATTCTTTTGTGTGGCCCTGTAACTGAATAATATTTATTCTTTGCACCGCATATTCTACGGAATGCATATTTTAGAGCACTTGATAAATGCATACCAATTTTATTACATTTGAAAGCATGTAACATCATTAAAAATCATTTTAAACGATTTTTTCCCATAGGCCGTAATGTAACGGAAAACTTTTGACTGTCCCTGTAAATGAACTAAACGGGCTACAAACTTCATTTGAAATAGGTTTCGTGCTATGGTAGGGGTCACTAACATCCAAAAATTTCAGAGCGATCCGAGTATAATTACGGGAGTTAGAGCGCGTACAGACGGACAGACGGTCAGACAAACCGAATGCATAAACACTTTTCAACTTTGTTGGAAAGTGTTAAAAAGGAATGTACATATATAAACATATTACAATATATACAAACATTACAAGAAAAAATTAAGAAAAAGGATAATTTTATATCCCAAATAGTGCCAGGTGGTCCGATTTACGCAGGGCGTCCTGATTTTCAGGTGTTTCAAGACCCTCTCCTGGAGACACTAAAACTTCCAATTTTTCATAGTGCATAATTTCTTTTAAATTTTTTTTTATAATAAAAAGTGATAAAAATGCAAAACTAATTAATCCTTGAGAAAACATATAAATATTTTAAATGGAGTAAAAATTCTATTATTAATAAAATTAAATTTTAGTTTATCTTAGCGAAATTACGTAAGGAAAGGAATGTACATATAAACTCACATTCCAGGGGGGGAATATGAAAAAATATTTAATAATAATTTAAA
Organism: Maratus speciosus; assembly: GCA_963932465.1. Taxonomy (NCBI): domain Eukaryota; kingdom Metazoa; phylum Arthropoda; class Arachnida; order Araneae; family Salticidae; genus Maratus; species Maratus speciosus. The sequence goes on from OZ010788.1 coordinate 455,969,762, forward strand.
TAACAAAAGGATAATTTTATGTCCCAGAATGTGTTGCTATGAGTCCCGAATAACGAGGGACACCCCGGATTTCAAGGGTTTAAATATTTGTTTCGCGGGACTTCAAAAGCGCCGATTTTTCAGGATGCACAAATTCTTTAAGTGTCTTTTAGTACCATGCTATTCGTTAGACTGTATCGAATGGAACTTAAGTTTGGTGAAACCCGTGAAAATTAAACCTGTTTAGTTTATAACAGAATCCTGTTTTAAACGAAAACAATGTATAGTCCTAACGGAAGGAATGTCTTACAATAACTACTGAATCCCAAATCTCTCCAAAATGGAATTTTGATTCGGTCCCTAGCGATTCCGTTTTCACAGATTTCAACATATAAGATTTTTGTGTTTATCTTACACAGTAAAAACTACTAAGACGGAAAGTCGACATCAAAAGAGTCCACTTTAAACAGGTTTTGTTTTACTAGGTAGAATTGTATGATATCCATTATCTAAAGCAGGCCTGTCCAACATTTTAGTAAACAGGGGCGCGCCTCACCTATTTACAAACACCGAAGGGCGCCATTGTTCACATGATTTAAATCATTCATCAATGTTGTAGTCGCAAGAGCCTGATTATCGCAGTCACTAACTTCCACCAGTAATTTTGTATAGTAATTGTCGCTTTATTTAAATGCAGAATTTCTATGATGCATATGGCGACCATTTACTATTCGGAAATATTGATGGAAGTTTGATCCTAGCAATCATGCCCTGAGTATAGTGGTAGTCTTAGATGTCACACGCGTCTAATACATTGCACATATATTTCATTGAGGTAGACATAAAGGTCTCTGCGATTCATTCTATGTATGTATCCAATTCTATGTAAAAATAATTTGTAGAGATAACATAAAGTAGTAAATTTACAATGACATTTTTTTGAAAGCGAGAAGGAGATTAAGGGGTGGGAGACATGTAAAAGGTTTTGTAGGGGAAAGAGCCAGAAACCTTTTCATAACAATTAAAAAAATATATGCAAACGTTATTTACTTTCAAAAAAGTATTCTTTAAAATTGATCTTTATATCCTTATAAAAACTTAGTGACATACGAAAGGACACCAAGAAAACGTCCAAAAAAAAGCGCCATGGCACCTGCGGGCACCGCATTGTACTGTCCTGATGTAAAGGACCATGATTTTTTTACGTTTTACATAAGATTCAGTTATAGGCAGGTTCAGTTTTCATAGAATTTACTGTATTATTATGTTCCGATTTAGAAGCAACTGTCTCACTTTTTTATCTGTCTAACCCGTTTTTTGCAGCAGTGGACCTGGCAATAGTAGTTCCGGACCGTTGTAAGATGACTTTCTATTTTTCATGTCGAAAATAACAACTTTCCAATTTTTTGAGCTTAAAATGTACTTCGACATTTGTATTTTCTGTACCGATTAGATAATTAAAAACATAAAAAAAAAAATACATTTTACTGCTTTCATTACCTTTTAAATGATACGAAATTGCCATCTGTAAATTCAGTTTTCTCGGTTTGTATTTTTTCACTATTCCGGATTATTTATTTCATTTTTCAGTACGATCAAAAATGCAGAAACTCGAACATATATTTTTCTAGTTTAATCGGTTTTATAATGTACGATCCTTTCTGTGCATTTCAAAAAATTATGAAAAAAAAATCAGTAATATACGGAATTAAACAAATAGATATTTTAAAATATCATAATATTTAAGTTCTTTTAAAATAAATATTTTGTAGAAAATCTGGTCATTCAGTTTTATAGCATGCTTATAGGAATGATTAAATAATAATAATAATAATAAATCGCTGAAAATTGTAGAAGTGTGATTTTTTTTATATTAAAATTTTCAAATTTGATCATAAATCTTGTATTTGTTTCTTTATTCAATCATTTCCTTCCATTAAATCGTTTAATATTATGTAAAAAGTGTGCAAATTGTTTAAATAAATGAAATATAATCCCAAAGTTACGAAGTCGTAATATTTTTAGTCTCAATAAATCGTTTTAACTACAAATTCCATTATAAACATTGCATTAAAGCCTTAATATCTATTCGTTTTAAAACGTAATTCTACTGTTTTGTTTGTAATCTAATTATTCTCCCCAACAAAATCTTCTTTCCCGTTGCCAATAAATTTAAGGCTATTTAGCAACGCCATTAGAAAAGCAAAACAAAACAATACATGCTTAAAAAGAAACAAAAAAGTGTAAAAGGCGTGACTTAAAACATGTTTTCTACTAGAGCATTACAGTCTCTAACTAAAGTATACGGACGTAATACAAGAACTTAATAGGTTGGCTAACATAAGAGTTTTTATGTTTAACAAATAAAGGAGAAAAGAATTATATATGAGCTTTCAGCTTCTAACTTCAACTGCTTGCATAAAAAATTATCTAGAAAAAATATGTGTGCTGTAGTTTTTTGTAAGCATTGTAAATTCCGAAAAACGCTCTTTGGAATGAAAGGGAGTACGCACTATATTTCAGAAGCTTAAATTTATCTTAAATTGTTTTATAAATTACATTTACTTACTTTTAAAAAACTCTACTATTTCTGTAAGCAAGTACGAGCATTATTATTAAGGATGGACCAAAACAGGTTTTCAAGGCCGAAAACGAAAACGAATTTCGGTAATCTTCCTAATTTCGGCCGAAAACGAAAATGTCAGTTTTTTTTTTTTTTTTGTAATTAATACATACATAAATATACATATTTATTAATTATTTCTGTGCCTCTGACCAAAATTTTCCCTTTTCATATAAAACAAAATGTAATTAATTTATCAAAGACAGAATGATTTTCTAGTTATCGAATTTCAACTAATTAAAAAATGTTTTAGGAATACATATCTCGTTTTATCTTTTATAATGATTTTTGTAAATGTCCATCTGTTATATTAGACCTTCTCAAAGACCGATTTCAAACTAAAAATGCTCCATTACTGTTAAGGCTGCAGCTTTTAATGAGCACGTGAAAAGTATCTTCAAAGTTTATTCATATATGCATTACTTGCTTTATAATTTTCACTCACGTCTTGAGTCAGTAATGACTGATAATTATAGACAGTGAAGTTCATGGGAATAAATAGAGTCCCATTTGAGCCGATACAGCTCAAATCAATGAGTAACGTTAAAACTTTTCGAAAGAAAAAACGAGTTTTTTTTAATGCAGATAGATTCCGTTGAGTTTTGGTCCGGCCGAATTTTCGATAAAATTTTTGCCGAAAACTTTTCGGCAACTCTACATTTGGGCGAAAAACGAAAACGAAACCGAATTTTCAGTCGATCTCTAATTATTAATATTTCGGAAATCGCGGTGTAATTTACTCAGTCGCAATCTTTTCAGTTTGATAAAGGTTGTTCAGGACATAATATTTTGTCCTTTTTTTACTTATAAAAATATTTAATAGTATTTTTTCTTGAAAAAAAAATTGTATATGTATACATAGGGAGAAAGAGAGCTATAGAGTATACATAGAGAGAAAGAGAGCTATAAAATACCTGTGAAATAATAAAAAAAAAAAAAAAAAAAAAAAAAAAAAAAAGATAACAAGTTCGTATAACCGAAAGATGGAATCTCTAATTTAAAGATGTCATCTAATAATATTTTACATGATTGTTGTAAAAGGGAAAATATATATAGAAAAAAATCTTAATAAATAAAACCTACCAGGACCTTTCAATATAGTAAGAAACATAAATGTATCTAAAAATAGTTGATGCAAACAAAAATGAACTAAAAAAGATTTAAACATAGAACAAAAATGAAATATAGATATTTAATGATGATGAAGGAAATTTGAAAGACAAAGAGAAACATAAATGTTTAATCATCAGGCGGAAAAAGAACCCGTATCACAAAAATGCATTATTTCATAGAATATACTGACAAATTTGCCAAAAAAGTCTATCACTGCTGATATAATCCTTTGAATTAAGTAAAAATAAAGAAGATAGTATAAAAAATGGAAAATTAATAGATATTCAATTATAATAATAATAATAATAACAGGAATGTATTTACAGTATTTGAGAAGAATTGATATGTGAACCCAGCAGTTATTTTGCAGTTACAGATAAGAAATGCTATTAAATTGAAGATATTTATTTACTACACGGTTACAACAAAAGTACAAAAAATAAACAAACAATTACGTTATTTATTAATTTAAAATTAATCATCAGTAATATTTAAACAATTTTTAATTAAATTAAAAAAAATAACAATTATTAATAAACCACATACAAAAAGTTCTCTGCCTTCTGAAAGAATAACGTTTATTGAATATTCTTTCATTTTTGAGTACAAATAAATAAATAAATAAAGAATAAACATTAATTTATCTTCACGATTTAGAAAAATATGTATTTAGAAAAATTTAATAATTGTTTAAAGAAAAAAATGTAGTTATTTTTTATGAGCGCTCTCTACTTCCAGAATAATTTTTCAAACATTTCTCTCAAAACTTGAAATACTGAAGACATATTAATCAATATATAACGGAAAATAATTATAGAGAAGTCTCATAAATTTATGTTTCAAAGAAATTGAGATCTATATATATCATAGTAAATATAACGAATTTTGAAAAAATACATTGTGAAATAAATGGATTTAAAGCATTAAGGATCTCTTAAACAATAACATACAGTATAACGTAAAAGGAGTTTTATCTTTTGATTTAATAATCATATTTATATGCGGTTTGCATAATTTTATTCTAAAAACAATTCTTTTAAACATTTCTTTCAAAACTATAAAAGGTAAATAAAAGCACATTTAAAAAAATTAATGCACTCTTTACATTTTACTACTTTTCTACTTTTTGGTGTCTAAAATATTTAATTATTGAAGTTTCGTAGCCACTTGGCATATTTTATCATGGTTTGGTGCATAATTAATACCACTGTTGTTGCAAGTCGCATACATCTATAACTATAAAGAATATCTGGTAATTTATCACCTTCGCCTGGTTTACTGAAAAATGTCTCATAATTAATTTGTCAATTTATACTTATGTTCAAAAATATTAAAATGTTATAATGTAGTCTGGTATACAGAAGTGTGTAGCAATTGTATCATATCAGAAAGTGTGTGGAAAACTGCTTAAAAAATTCCAACTTTACATAAATGAACCATGTTAGGTTAAATAAAAGAATGTAATAAATATTTTCGTGACCCAGAACACCTTAAATCAGCATTGCATTCATTACAGTTACCGACTAGACTGAATAAGAAAACTAAACAGTGGTTAAAGAAAACTTTAAATAAATACTAATTGTTTGTTTGTATTCTTCAATGAGCTGTGTAATGCAATTTTTACCTGCAGTTTTAAATAACCTCCTCTCTCACTAGGAATTCATCGAATGCTGTAAAAAAGAAGTTTCTACACTACGCCTATGGACAATAATTAAAAATGGCTTTCGAGTGTTTTGAATCCGGCCCACAGCAGCAGAGTGGACATGTCTTGTATTTAGCCCTTACAGGATATTTTTCAACTTTAGTTTATTAAGTTTACAGAATAATATACGAGGGCTGTTCAATAAAGAATGATTACAATTTTTTTATCAGCACACTTTATTGCACAGAAATTTACTTTTATGTTCCATTGTTAGCTTAATGTGTAATGAATATATGATAATTTTTTTGTTCGTTTATTTCCAGTAGTACGTCAGTGGCAGCCGTGAAATTTTAGATAATTTCAGTATCGCCTACGGGAACGATGGAGGCAACAAGCAACGAGCAGTTTATTTATTAGGTTGAGCAAAAAGTTCTGGGAAATTTTTAATCTAATAGTTACCAGAATTTGTATCGTATATAGGCAATATCAATATCGTACTCAGTATCGTATAACTCAATATCGTTCGTAGGCAATACATAATATAGGCAATATATCGTATCAATGCAACACTTTTTCAAGGGCTGTCGATTTGAATCCTTTAATGAAGCTGAGAAAGCATATCAAGTTTTTTTCGATTCCAAGGAGCCGTCACGGTACTTCTAGCATATCCGGAATCTGGCAGAACGATGGCAGAAATTTGTGGACTATGATGGTCTCTACTTTAAAGAATAATCCTTATTGCTTTTGTTGTTAATTTGCGCATAACAACCAACTTTCACAAATTTCCCAGAACTTTTTGCTCAACCTAGTATTAAAACAAAATTAAGTTGCATAGCCGGTTTTTCCTGTTGTTATTTTTTTGTAGATGTAAATCAGTTTTAATAGTAGAGATTATCAAAAGAAATTTAGAAAGACGATCATTATATATGTAAGCATTTTTAATGCATATTTATATGATTGTTTCCCTCACCACATACACACAGGTAAGTAGTTCCAAAACATAAGAAAAGCCACAAGTAAATGCATGCTATTCATCAATCTGTGTCAATCCAGTTTTTTATTTAAAAAATCGGCAACGAGGATTTTCGATATTTATCTTTTAAAATATCACTACACTACGATTCCAGATGTTAATTTTTTGTTTGTTCCATATTGTGCTCTGGAATGATAGTTTTTTTTATAGACCTTTAAAAAAATGCCTGAAGACCTGATAAAAGGTGACATGAATCATAAAATATTTTCTTCCGTTTTTGTTTCAGAAAAGCTAAGATATACGCTGGGTATTTTGATCTATGTGTGACCCTTTCAAGCAGTCAATGGAAGTCCATTATGGGAATATAGAATTGAGAATTTAACTCGCAAAACATTTGGTGAAACCAGCTTTAAAATATTACTATTTTTTGATGACCAAAAAGAACAGATGAGAGCTTTTTTCATCACATTCCATGCATTATGATGTTGCGAAAGCATTTCTTTTTTAATGGCGTAGTTATGTATACAAATATCAAAGAGCACAATACTTAAAATTCAAATTTTAGTCTCATATGTTTTCGAATAATAATAATAATAATAATAATAATAACAATAATAATAATAATAATAATAAAGAAAAAAAAGAAAGAAAGAAAAAGAGACAGGGAGAGACAGACAGAGAAAGAATCCGTATTTTTGGGATACATCTGGGATTGAATTAGCTTATGTCAAACTAGAAAGCTGATTTTATGACCCATGAGTTTATTATATGAAATGAAAAATTATTGAAATGTTTTGTTTTCTTGAAGAAAATACACTAAGTCATTAAAAATCGAAATATTTTAAGTTATAATTATTTGGATTATTAGTATGCATCACCAGTAAAATAAAATAAACTAGAAAATAGGAATTCTGCTTTTTCAGGATTTAGTGTCACTTCCGATGAAAAAAAATACATATGTATATAAATATAGATAGTTCAGTTTTAAGACTCCAAACACGCGCTTTTTATATAAAATGACGTCATCCGCATCCGTAAAAGAATTCCTCATTTACGATCCAGTCTTAAACAACATGTACTGTAAAATATGCATAGGACGTGACTATCGCTGAATAATACACAAATCCAAAAAAAGAGATTTCGTCATTCAAGAAACTTGACAAAAAAAAAAAAAAAAAAAAAAAAAAAAAATCTGCTATATCATGATACATATGCCTTCATTTGTTTGTAATATTAATATAGATACTTAAAATTAAATTTAGTTTTTAATAACTCCATGTTTTATCAGAAATCATTCATTTATGTTTTTTCAAAATAGCACGAATTTTAATTGCATTTTTTTTTCAGTTTTTATGAGAAAATGGCAACAAAAAGATACAATTGCTATTTTTCAACTACTTTTCCTTTACTCTCTACAGAAATGGAATATTTGAGTTGCCAAAATTAAACGAATTTCGAAAAACTACAAAAAAAATTAATATCTGAAAAATAAATGGAGACACAGTTTTCAAACAAACTGCATTTAAAAGTACTTTTTTTCCCAATACGACGGTATAAAAATTGAAAATGTGCGATGCTTAGAAGTTTAAAAAATTGCAGTAGAGATTATTCCGTATAATGATACATCTGCTTTATTTTACGACTGGTTTATACAACACAACGTTATTTTTTGGAGACGAGACATAAATAGGTGGGAGAAAGAAATAGCATACCGGGGACTAATAATTTCAAAACAAAAATATTCCGCAAAGAACTCAATATTTTAAAGTATTTTTGGTTTTTCTTTATTCATTAATTCAACAACAACAACAAAATAACAGGAGATAAAAAAAAAAAAAAAAAAAAAAATGGAAATAATTAGAATAAAAAATCCTAGATTCAAAAATTTATCATAGATCTATATTAAAATCAACGCTATATTAAAATTAATTGCCTTTTGAATCACGAGTTACATCACATCAGCTGACATTTTTATGATAATTAACAAAAAATAAAAAAAATTAAAGCTGTCAAAAATTCTTAAAAGTTAGCATTTCGTCCGTATTATTAACTACTTAAAAGTTGTTACGTTATCTAAACTTAACAGAATTTTCTTTTTAATTTTTACACAATTAGGCTATGCATTAAATTGACATTAAGAATTAATTTTACGTTATTATGAGATTGGAGAGAAACTATTATAATAAAATTAGATTTCCGAAACATAATTTCTTTATCTTTGTTTATTTACTTAAATAAATTTAACCACTCTTAGTTATTTAATTTCCTGGGCTAGCATAAATTTTTTAGAAAAAAATATTTGTAAAATTCTTTTGTTTAACACACTGTACAAAACTTGATATATCTTATCACTTATTACAAAATAGGAAAAGTTGAAAATAGCGAAGATTTTGAAAGTTAATTATATCCCCGGAACTTTGTAAATATGTTACAATGTTTTAAAAAATTATAATGCTGAGAATACAGGAGTTAGTATTCTCCTGTATATATCAGGATGTGTAGTATATACAGGGTGTGCTTGAACAAATTTAATTATGTCTTTGTTGTACAGTTTAAATAGTAATGAGGTTTAGCAAGTTTTTCTGAGACTTGAGCGGTTTTCTGTGGAAACAATGAAAATGTGGCTAGAATTCTGTATCAGATTTGCCGAATCCGAGATATGAAAATACATAAATGCTGACAAACCACTTTTCGATGCCTGGATATGAGTTCGGAAATGTGAAAAATAATGTCGGATGATCGCGTTTCAGGGGTCGTACACAAATTACGAAAGAAAACGATGATTGCTCTCTAGCTGTAAACATTTACATTTCAATTTATTATTAACCCCTCACCAATTTCGTTTAAACATATCTCTGAGACTTTTTATGATAAAATGCTGAATTTTTTTACATGGCCTGATTAGTGTATGGGGCGAATTTTACTCATTGGAAATTTTTTTGTACGAGACCATATAAAAATTTAAGTTTTGTGTTTCTTCAAATTTAATCCCTGAAAATTTTAATGGATTGCATAAAATTCTGTACCTTTTTTTTCGTAACTTTGTCTTCTATAATTTATAGGGCTATGGACAATATTTAAGGAATAAAATCCGAGATCAATGTTTTTGGGACATTCTGTATATGATTCATATTACAAAAACGGACTAAAATGAAAGAGTGACTATTCTGAGAAATAAAAAGTGGAAGAAGGAAAACTAATAACTGTCACAGGAGATGTTCAAAATTTAAACCGTTTCCTCGGATACATATGAATGCTGTCAGTTTCTCGAAATCGGGTTACCGAACGGTAAATCGTTGTCTTGTTTTTCTCAGGAACATTTAAGTATATGATAAGTAAATTTCCAACTGAGCGAAAAATGTCCGGACCAGGATTCGAACCAGGGATCTTTTGGCTGAAGCCACCAATGCTCTACCATCTGAGCTATCCCAAACGAACTGAGTAATCCCAGACGAATCTGGTGGAGATCCAATTCACCTAGCTAACCTTATTGATAATAGCATCTGGTCTGATATCTGAGTCAGCACAACAGAATAAATCGCATGTAAAGCAATTCCGGAAAATGCTGGATACGAAATTACACTAGATTATAATTATAACACAATTATTATAATTGGTAAATAAATCATATGATACGTAAATTTTCAACTGGGTGAAAAATGTCCGGACTGGGATTCGAACCAGGGATCTCTTGGCTGAAGCCGCCAATGCTATACCATCTGAGCTATCCCGAACGAATCTGGTGGATCTAATTCACCCAGCTAACCTTATTGATAATAGCATCTGGTCTGATATCTTAATCAGCACAACGGAATAAATTGCAGGTGAAGGAACTCCGGAAAACGCTGGATACGAAATTACACCAGATTAATTATAAAACAATTATTATAATTGGTAAATAAATCATGATACGTAAACTACCAACTGGGCAAAAAATGTCCAGACCAGGATTCGAACCAGGGATCTATTGGCTGAAGCCGACAATCCTCTACCATCTGAGCTATCCCGGATGAATTTGGTGGATCTAATTCACCGAGCTAACTGGATTGATAATAGCGTCTGGTCTGATATCTGAATCAGCACAACAGAATAAATCGCAGGTAAAGGAACTCACATGGTTGAGAATTGGCGGCTTCAGCCAAGAGATTCCTGGTTCGAATCCTAGTCCGGATATTTTTCGAGCAGTTGAAAAATTACATCTCATATGATTTATTTACCAATTAGAATAATTGTGTTAAAATTAATCTAGTGACATATTTAAGTGTGTCTCTTTGAATGCCTCAGTGGCTTTAATGAAAGATATGTTCTTGCTAAGAAACGCTCAATCACAAAAATTCTTTGAGATTTTGAAAACTTCACCCCATCTTGCATCAAGCATTATAAGATACAGCTATTACAACTGAAATTTCTGCGACTATATGACTTTCAACAATATAATGATTCAAGCTATGGAAATATATTCACATTATTATTTATTTCGGATTTTGTATACAACTTTTAAAATCTGGGTCCCGCGACTTTTCGATCGTCCCATATTGCATATTCACTAGCAAAAGCCATGCTTTGTTTGGATTCGCGAACCATTATTTAATAAGATAAATATTTGAAAGTAAAGATATTTTTTTATATTATTTTTGCATCTTTATTAAGCAAAAACGTTATTTTATGATTTGGAGCATTTTAATTTTAGAAATGTAAATTCAGTCAAATAACTAAGAATTTCCTCGGAATTTTTTATTTATGATATAACAAATTTAACAATTAATTTTATTTATTTACAATTCTTTTGTTGCCACTTTATAAGAAAAAATCATAATATAAATCTTTTAAAATGCGGAATTTTAAATAACAGTGAAAAGTACTTTTATAATTGAATGTAAATAATTGAATTTTCTCAAATTTTAACTCATTAAAAATATGCCATAATTTTCATAAGGATATTTTAAAAATTTCATAAAAGAAATCGTGAAACTATTTAATTAATCATGATTCTATCTATAATTACTAACTCCAAGATTTATTTCTTCTTCTGGAAATATACGTGTTACACTTGTTATTTGCAAAAATGCGTCCGTAATGGAAAAACGTGTAAAATAAATTAATTAAAATAATAAATTTTTTAAGGTTATTCTGTAAAAAAAAAAAAAAATTGCAAATCTACAGATAATAAATCATTTTTATGTTTAATTTCAAGTCAAAATACTGAATGTTTTTTTTTTTTTTTTTTTTTTTTTTTTTTTTGTAATGTGTACGACAAAATGTAAATTGTGTAGCCTAGTAGAAGATTCGCTTCGCTCATCCTAATAAAATGAGTGTTTTTAAAACTTTGCAACAAGAAAAGTGTTTGAATTTGTCTGTCTGTTTGCCGCCTGCCCGTACAGTAACTCGCGTAAATATACTCGGATTTTCATATAATTGTTATATGTTATTGTGGATTACCATGGCATGTTCGGTATCTCCAAAGAGTTTTGTTACATTACGGTCCATGGGGAAAATCATTTGCGGTGTATTTTAATCATGTTACACTACTTCAAACATATTTAAATTATATATATGTATACATATAGTTATGGATATGTGTGTTCAGTTTTTTCCATAAAAGGAAAAAAAAAATATTTCGTATGACGTTAAAATATAGCATTGACTTATCTTCTCTTTTGGTTGCGGGGTTGGTTTATGTATTTGAATTTCAATCTATTACGGATTGCTGGGCAATTAAGATTATTTTGACAGGTTCGAGTCCACAAAAATGATTTTGTCAAGTTCGAGTCGGGCTACATCCAGCTCTTACTAAAGTTTTTTTTTCTTTAAAACTTATGTTCAGTTCCTAGATTCACAGCTTATCTTAAATAAAATACATCATTTTATACCCTGAAAAAAAATTCTAAAGAAATGTTGAATTAATATTGGTCACTCCTTTGTCTTTGAAATCATGGAAAATGTTAATGAGCTTACTGTAACAATGGAATATTTTCATTACTTATTATTAAATAAGTAATAAACCTCAAGGACACATTTATTCACTTAAGAAATCCGTAATTTACTCTAAATATTTTATCAAGTTCAGTATTTCACGTCCAAGCATAAGCCCAAATCCTACCACCAATCAATTCGCAAGACAATTTAAATTATTAATATAATATGAATTCTTGAAAGACTAAGCCTTAAATTCTTCACGAACTTGTGAAATCGCTCGAGCAAAGAAATTAAGAAACTAACTTCGGAAAATCACATAATTTAATCTCTTATTAATTATAAAGAATTAATAATGAACACACGATAATATTTGGCAAATGTAAGCTCGGGACATTAGTTCCTCAGATGCCGTAATTCTTCACTAATTTCCCTCAAAATCGACAAACTGAAAAGAAATTAAATGAAGAACTTTATTGTGTAGTATAAAAGCAATAATTGTACTTTAAAATTTTGATTTGAATTACTTCACAAAACTTAAAACTGTAGCAATATAATAGAGCGTGTTTGTAGACTATTTTATCAAGAGGATTTAGTTCAGTTGAGGTATTGGATTATCATTTGGGATCATATTGTCAGATTATTAAAGCAGTTATTAAAATAATTAAAATATAAAATATTTAAAATAATTTAATCCAGCTATTATTTTGGAGTAATAAATTCTTACAGAATAAAAAATTGGTTTAATGTAGTAAATTTACAACTTGTTTAGACGCAAATTACAATTAAAAATGTTTGGCTAATCTCAAACATGTATTGATTATCATGCTTTCTCACTCTGTTAACAGTACACGATATCTTATCTCCTTATGTTGAAATATATCAATTTCTGTTCACTATTCTCATTTTTAGGTAGCCCTCATTACAAAAAGTAAGAAACTATCTATTGTAGCCATGTGGAAGAAAGCCTTTCGGAAAATTTCCATGCATTTCGTCCATTATAACCTCAGGTCTCCAAACCACCATCTATTCAAACGTTGATGTATATATATAGAGGAAAAGGTCCAAATACCGGCTAGGGTCCAAATACCGGCTACTAGGTGTTCTGAGAATTGAGTGCAGCGCAGCCTAGCGGTGATAGGCAGAGTTTATAACTTTAATTGAGAGAAGAAAGTTACGAAAAGTACGTTGCTGAAGTCTGTGTCATTTACAAATAGTAAATGCAAAAGTGTCGAATCTACGTAATCTGGCACATCAAAAGTTTTTCAGATATGTGTTTCTCATTTTTTTTAAAATATACTGATCGTATATTGGCTTGAATTGTTGATTAAGTTATTTTCTAGACATATTTACCTCTCAATAGCCACGCGCACAGTATTGGTATTTTATTATATGAATGAGTAATACCGGTTTTAACTTAAACATAGCAGTGGTCTGAATACCGGCTACCTCGAGTGGTCTAAATACCGGCTAGCCGGTATTTGGACCTCTCTCGGTTGCTCTGCTTGAAGGGGAGGAAAATAAATTAATTTAAATAGTTCCATAATTAATAAATTAATTTAAAGGGTTCAGAAGGCCCCGTCCCATTTCGCAATATGAAAAAAAAGCAACCATGGCCGTAATTTTTCAGAACCGACACTGATTACCGGATCACTTTTCAAAAAAGAGCTGTTGGACACTACAAAATTGCCTGTAATAAATGTGAAGAGAAAGAAAAAAAATGACGGAGTAAACCAGGCGAAAGGGGCAGAAATTTGATTTTAACCCTCTCGCTGCGCAAACCGAGATTTCCTTGGGCATCGTAAAAGTTGCAAACTTTGCACAACCCGAGATTTCCTCGGGGATGCATTTTTTCCGTCTAATTAATCCTCCTTGATTATTCCCACCAGTTATTTTTTTATTGTAAATTATGCCTTATTTAATCGGAGCATTTTCCCGTTTAAATTAGACAAAAACTTTGGTTTTGAAAAACCGGTGACAAAAGAATAAAAATTCTTAAAAGACGTTCGTCGCGAAGGGGTTAAATACGCAATTTTTGAAGCTATTTTGATAAAACAATTACGCAGCGAGACGGCTAAAAAATTGAAAAAGGAAAATACCCAACAGAGGTAATAAATTTGTGTCTTCTGCATGGGTGCTTTCTTTGTGAACAAGAATGGGGGAGGGGATTCTGGACTCAATGTTAAGAATGCAATATGTGGGTTGATAGGGACTACACCGACGCAGAGAGTGATATTATGCTTTTGATTTTTTTTAGATAAAATAATTCTCATTTCAATCAGCAAGCTTTTTTTTTTTTTTTTTTTTTTTTTTATACGTTAAAAAACAAAGTTAGAAACATAATGGGAAGAAGACTGTGAGAGATAGTCGTAAAGAATTTTAGACATTTGACAAAATTACTTATTTATTAAAAATTGCGCATTTTTTCTGTGCATAAGAAATGTTATAAATCAATGCAATTTATTAAAATAATATTTTTATTGCTTAATAATTGTCATTAGCTCTATTTGTGTGATCTTTTGGAAAAAAACTTAGGTAGCCGGTATTTAGACTCCATTTTAAAAACTCAAAATTTGAAGACTTTCGGAATTTTGCTTCTTATAAACAGAAAACGCCTTTTAAACTGTTTTTTTTTCTCTAAACAAGTGTAAGACGTGTCAAGGTACCCTGCTGTCCCTTTTTATTTTATTAATTTTGAAAATTGTATGATCTAGATTGAAAACAAAAGTAGTAGCAGGTATTTGGACCTTTTCCTCTATATATAGGTCAATTCCATCATAACTGACGTAGCACTTGATCATCGAATTTTGTTTTCAAAACTGTGTAGAAAATTTATTAATAAAGCTAGAACAAATTTTTACAATTAAAAATATTTCTTACTAAGGACTTAATATCCAAATACCTGCAGATTATTTCAGTCTCTCTTTTAGTCACAAAAACTACAATTAAAAATTTTGTATCTGATGTAACATAAAATAGACAAACATTTTTTCTGCCCTCATTGAAGTGTAAAAATTATCAAAACTATCCCGTTAAAAAAACTGATTTAATGTTCTCAATAAAACTAAGTAATAACAAATTATAACAGTTGTTTAATTAATTTCTGAACAATGAAAAAGAAAAAATGACATTTACACATATAACTGACGTAACTTTTATTGTGTGACTGACGTAACACTATGACTTTACAAAGACAATAAGGGTACTTAACTTGGTCTGTAAACAGTAATTTACAATTGCTTTTTATTAGGATTTTATTTTAGAACATAAAAATATCAAGCTTTCCAATCATACCCTTAAACTAAACATATTATAAATTTTATTTCCCCCAAAAATGAGAATTTTCTGTGGAATTGCCCTATGTATATATTTCAGGGTAATTTGGATATCATAGTAAGTTTGATTAGAGCACTTCCATTGGATCGAGAAGCTCAAAGTCACATTTTGAGTGCGCTTCCAAATGGTATGTGGTATGTGAGTACAATTTTCGATATTTATTTGGTAATCTTGTGTCGTACTATTTTATTATTCCAAAGCATTATATCGGCAGTGATACAATATTCTTGCCAAATTTGCCAGTGTATTATATGAAGTAATTCATTTATTTACGACATGTGGTGTTCTCCCGACTGATGATTACACATTCACCAGTCACTTTGGTTTATTAAATTTTTATCATCATTTGATATCTTTATTCCATTTGTTATTTTCCAATATCTACATAGTTTATATTTCATTACATCTTTATTCCATTTGTTATTCCAATATCTGCTACAATTAAATATTCTCCGGTTTCATACGAGGAAGTTTGAAAAAAAAAAAAAAAGAAACATATTTTAACTTTTTTGTTTTTCATGTTTATAATCTTCATTTTTTAAAGAAGCTCCCTAGGCTTCAATATTTATTTTTTTAATGAATCTCTATTTGCATGTAAATCTTTCAGTTATAATTAATATCGTTAATCCTTATTCCATGTGTTGGAGACTTAAAAATATGAAAAATGCTATACAGTAAATCATCTAAGACGGAATCGCATAGGATAGAAAAAAAAATGAGCTATAGACAAGTTCCCTCCTTAACAGGTGTAAATGTGTTTTATTCTTTTCTCACATATTATTATGTTCATTTTGCATGGATCAGCACATTTTCCCGATTAAGATGCAAAAACCATCAGCATGGTAATAGTCGGTCGTGTTTCATTAGCCTTATGACCACTACCTTTGAAAAGAAAATTCGCCTTATTTTAACGCAGAATTCTGCGATGAAATAAGGGGAAATTCTTTATCTTTTCCCGAAAATAGGGATATCCGTTTCGTTTTATTTATTTCAGGAATTCAACGATTAACCAAGGCGAACATTTATTTTCGTAAATAGTGGTATCCATGCACTCTCGCCTTCTGAATTTGTCAATGGATTTTAAACCTTACAAATCACACACGGTTTCGATTTATCCCGATAAAATATCGGTAAGTATCTTAATATAAGCAATTTTTATTATTCAAGCAATTAAGAAAAAGTATTTCCGAAATGTACAGGGTATTTTATAAAGGGTTGGGGACACAGTAATTTTGATCTCCATCTCTATCAGAATGCATTCTCATTAATTTTTAATTTTCTGTAAAAAATAATCTTAACAACCTTATTAAATTACGCAATTTTGTAGAAAAGTATTATATTTCTCCTGCGCTAAAAAATGATTTTTTAATACAAATTTTAGTATTATTTTTTAACAACTTTATAACAACAATATATTGCAAACTTTATCAAAATGCAGATAAATATCGACTTTGATAACAAGAGAGCAAACACGAATTATGTTTTAACCGTTATACAATAATTTAAAATTTAATATCCAATGTTTTGTGCTGGAAGGTGCAAGCATATTTTGTAATAAAATGTTTCATATTCAAATCAATTTTATATTTTCCTCTTTATTATCTTTTTAAAATGCATTGCGCACAACAAAAATAAACTGCTTTCTTCTCGTCAAAAAATTACCGCATGAAATTTAAATTTTCTTTTGATGTTTCTACTTTTTATTCATGTGAGCCTGTTCTTTTCATTTTTATTAATATTTATGTACTTTATTGTGGAGTGTTTTACTCAAACTAAAATTTCTGCTGTTCAGTTTCACATTTCATTGTTTTTACTTTAAGGGAAAGTAAACGCAGGTGTATTAAAATTTTCATAGCTTTTTAAACATAAAAAAAATATTTCTTTAGAAGCATTTTATGTACATTCTACATATATCAAAATCATAAACTTTTAGTATAGTCATTTCTCTAAAAATATATTTCTGATTTTTTAAAAAATATTTATATAAATTTACAAACATAGCTTTTAACCCTTAAGAGGCTACTTCAGTCAAATGAAAAGACGCATTCGCTAATGCTAATCCTATGGAAGAAATTTATAAAGATATCTCGGTCGCATTTCAATATTTTTAAAGGATTTCTTTTGCATTGAATAGTTGAGATCGATCTGTATGCGGGCCGTTTTTTACTTTTTCGATTTTGATTACAGATATTTTTTATGAAGATGCTTTTACTTTCGAAACCGGTTCCGAAAATGAAAGTGTCCTCATAAGAAATACCTGTAAACAAAATCGAAAAAGCAAAAAACGACCGTTGTACAGATCGATCTCAACTATTCAATGCAAAAGAAATCCTTTAAAAATAATGAAATGTGACCGAGATATCTTTATAAATTCCTTCCATAGGATTAGCATTGGCGAACGGGTCTTTTCGTTTGACTGAAGTAGCCTCTTAACATCACTGCGTTGCATATTTGCAACATGCCCAAAAGTTGATCCAAAATGAACTTCTCTTTCCTCTTTATTATCTTTTAAAAATACATTTCGCAACATGCCCAATGCAAAATTGGGCAACATGCCCAAAAGTTGATGTTACTTATACCGTGAGATCTAAAAAAAGATTTTATTTATTGCTGCTATCTTCCAACACAGCAGCTAAGGGGTCTCAGGAGTGTTAAAATTAGAAAAAAGGAAAGAAAAAGACTATTTTCAACATTTAATATCTTAAAATATTTAGATTTTAAAACAAATTTTTTTATGGGGATGAAGGATATAAGTATGTTCTTTCATTTCATGTATTTAAAAAATTGCAAGATGTAGAATTAGCATTTATAGGGGGCTCCAAACTGTCAAACATTTGACGAGCAGAAAATGGGTATAACAACTTACGCGCAGGATTACAAAATAAATTTTGAAACTAGAATTGAAATTTTGGTGTCTACTTATACTTAAGATTGTAATAATTACCCTGAATCTAAATAAATTTGTATCTACAGTATTTTTATATTTTTAATACAAAGTTCTATTTAGCTAATGCAAAATTCTGAAATTTTCAATAGTGTAATCACCTAAAAAATATTTTTATCAACAATAAAAAGGTAATTTTAGGTACAGTTTATACAGACTAACATGAAACATGTTTTGAAAATTTGATCAAAAAATATTTGGAAGTTTTTGAGATATCGTGCGCGTTATCCCCAAAAATGTCATTGTGAGAAAATTGACTTCAAAGTTTAGGAAACGCCGCTTCAGCAATTGAGTGGACATAATTCTAAAAGCCATAAGGGGACCGGGAAAGCCCTACCTTCGCCATGTTACATTCACCAACTTTAAGTACCTTTTCCTCAGAAATGGTGAAAGATAGAGGTCTAGATTTTTTAGAGTAGTTAAAATAGCATGATTTACGTATTTTAACGGACCATTTTATTCCTAAGTGAAACTCAAAATTAATTATTAATTATTTATAGAAATTCATTTTTAAATTAGCATTTTTGGTAAGATTCGGCTGCCTAAAATAAACAATTTTCAACAAATCATTAAATCCCTGTGTTAAAGTATACAATATAACATAATATACGTATAAAATAAAAGTCTGAGTTCTTAAGTTTAATAGGTATTGAAAAAAAGGAACATAGGAATAATTTCAACACAGATTTTTTTTATATATATATATAAACATGTATGACACATCGTTGGAAAGATAAAAGTTTAAACTATTTAATGATATAAAAAAGTAAAAATCGATTTTTTGGTTGAATTTTGCTTTCCCGGTCCCCTTAAATTCTGTTCTAATGGAAATTTCAAGGATACAATTATACCAAAATGTTCAGAAAGGATAATAGTTTAACATCTAAAAAAATTAAAATTTCGAAAATTTTGAAGCTTTAAGAGCCTTGAGACCCCTTAACATATACTGTTCAGCGAATTCTCAACAGACAGAGATATTGAGTTTATTTTTCATGTGAAAGTTTTACTTATCATTTGAGCAATTTCGCATCATTAAAAAAAATAATTTATGGTTAAATATCCTGAAAATAAATCCTGAGAACTTCAGCAATATGACGTATTAAAATGAATGGTATGGCAGTTAAATATTTTCCTCAACGCAAGTTTAATTCGAAACGCTGCTACTTCTACTATTGTCCAGCTACGCATTTAAAAATGAAAGTGACGTATGGGAAAAACTACCTTAATAATAATAATCTCTTCCATTTCAAATGAAATGAAGTATTTGTATGAATGGAACAGCAATTGATAATAAAAATATTCTCTGGCAATGGCCGCGGAAATTGCAGGCCGAAAGTACAACAAATTTTAAATAAAATGTATATTTTTTAACTTGTAAAATCTATATTATTATTATTTTTGTCGCCTTTTAAGCAAAACAGTGAACTTTTTAAAGTTCATATTGTGTATTTTGTGATTGAATCAAGGTGGAATATTGCATTTCGTTTTACGATTTCATTCATTCAATTCCTACTATTAGTTCGCCCCACCAGTGGCTGAAAGGTTCTGCTCTCGAAGTTGGTAGACGGGAGGTGCTGGGTTCGAACCCAATCGCGCCCGTCGGCCTAATCGTTCGGAGTTTTCGTGGATTTCTTCGAACCGTGGATTTCCATGCGTTAATACGGATTAGGTTCCTTTAGAAAGACCTCCACGGAAGGCACTCCCCCTAGGGCCTATATCCCTCGTGTAGATAATTGGCCGTCAAAAATCAACCCAACCCAACCCTACTATTAGTTCACACTCTCCCTATATATATATACCTTGTTCAAATTTTCAGTCGTTAATAAAAAAACTTATTATTCATCCAATCAAGTTCAAATACATTTTTTTTAACTTGTAGTGGATGACACTTGATGTTAATACAGTTTTTCAAATATTAATTCATTAATTAAATTAAATTAATTAATTTTCAATAATAAATTCCGTACTCAATTGTTGACCCAGAGAGCCCTCTTCTTGATCAAGGCATTTTAAGCGTCACTCAAGCAGTCATTGAAGACTGCTAGATTACAGGAATACTATTAGTTCACACTCTCCCTATACTTATATGTCTTGTTCAAATTTTCAATCGTTAATAAAATACTTATTATTCATCCACTCAAGTTCAAATACATTTTTTAAAACTTTCAGTGGATGACACTTGGTGTTAATACAGTTTTTTAAAATAGTAATTAATTAATTAAATTTAATTAATAAATTTTAGTTTTATATGGGAGAAAAAAAAATTTCTCTTATTGACCTATGTAGGAATTGAGTTTATTATTATTATTATTATTATTACTTGTTTTATTTAGGATTTTACTGAATTTCGTAAATTTTGTCAAATTACAAAAGCTGAAGACATCCAAAAATAGATTTTTTACAAAGATAAGCTCATATAATTCACAGTTTTGTATCAGAAAATTGTCAACATTTATGAGAAGTGTGTAATTTTACATTTTTTTGTAGATGTGAAAAAAGTACCTTTTAGTCAATATTTTTTAATTTTTATCTTCTAAATTTTTTAAAATTGTTTTTACATGTTTAAAATGAAGTTTTCTAACATCTGAGTAAGTATTTTTAAAATCTGATATGTTGAGTCACAAAGTGTTAAGAATGGAGAAATTTAGGTTTATCTTTACTTGGGGATCCTTTCCGAGTTTCAGAATATAGATATAGCCCTTTTTTTAGGCGAGTTCGAAACTATATAAATTAAGTTCGAAATTATATATCAGCGCAAAAACTACCCAACCAAATGGTTTGAAATTTAATATATATAATCGTTGCAGAATTTCGTTAAGTCATTTCAAATATTATGAAAATTGAATCAAAATTTAAAAGAATTATTAATAAAAATTTTCTTCATTCTATTAAATCCTATCATACGTAATTAATTTAATGATATCCCATGATAGGTAATGATTCTAGGTTTCAATGGTGATTGCGTCCTATTTAAGATGGAGTCATATTATTTCTGTATTACTGAATTTAATATTATAATCGTAATACATTTTGTAATCATGCATTTTTGCATAAGAGTGCAACACTTATTGCACCAATATCTGAATATTTATAGCTCTAGTTTGCCATGTTTGAAGTACAATTTCTGACTTGTTTTAATTGAAAACTCAAATAGATTTCTTACACTTAATGTATTTTTTTAGTATTACCCTCACTAAAAACACCAAAAAGCATTATTATATGAAAAATATCAATTGTGATTTAAATAAAGTTTTAAATTTTATTACTTTTGTATTAGCTGCATGCCAGGAATTAATAGCCGAAGAAAACTCAAAAGATTTTTCTACTTACAGTGGCCTTTTATATTCTGATAACTTCAGTGGTTTAAGCGCTTAGTTCTATTACATTTTATTTATTTATTTATTTTTTTTTTTTTTATATCCTTAAATTATTTTTTCATTTTTATTTGTTATTTTAAAAAATATATTTGGCTGTAGTGCTAAAAGCATAGTTTAAGACGCAACCATTAGTCACTTTATACTATTTTATTATTTTATTTATTTATTAATGAAGTTTTAATTTTGTTATGGAATATCAGGCAAAAACAAACGCTGAACTATTTATATTGTTTTAACCCTTAAATGGATAGTGTAACTCAGGAGTTACATTATCTTTTATTGCCATTTGGCGCTTTCTATTGGCCTTTTGGTTAGCTAATATGCGTTAGTTGCGTACGATAACATACATTTAAGGTCACGAAGTCTGATTTTGTTCTTATTTGTTATCACGGGGAGGTTATAACGTCTTTTGTTGATATTGCTTGCAATGTACTCGACTGGCGTTTTTTCTCTATCTTTATAAGGTAGTAATTATTAATTCTGTAAGCTATTAAAGGCATTGTCAACACATCAAGAAAGTAAAGTGTAGGTCTTTGAAGATGATTCCAAACCAACAATGGTGAAAAGACAACGAGCAATGAAAAAAGTAATGTATGCCGTGTTCTTCAAAAATAAAAGTTAGGATCAATCCATTTCAAATCACCCAAGTGGTGTCGTTTGACATTTTTAATTTTCCTAATCTTTTAACCAAGTTTTCTTCATAGTTTTCTAAGTTTAAAAACATGACTTTTTTTTTATCATATAGTTTTAGGGAGGTGGTCTTTTTTAAGAAGCTACACAGCCATTTTTCGGGCGAAAAATGTGTTTTACAGAAAATGCTGTAACTGCTTTATTTTCCTACCTATCAAGATGAATCAAAGACCAAGATGTTCAACATAAAATTGTCGACATTTTTTGAAATTATAAAATTTTCATTTGACTTAAGGATCTAGGCCAAAAACAGGAGAAATAAAAGGTCAAACACTCATTTCGCTGCCATTATTTTTTATGAAGGAGATCAGACTCACTTTATATATATTTTTTTCTTACACAGATCTCTTATAGGACTACTTATTTTTATAAATTTAAATTCTAAAAACCTTTTCCTTTTCTAGTACAGTTCAGCAAAAATTGTGTTAAGTCTGTTTTTGGCAAATTTTACTAATTAATATCTCAAAAGGGACTAACTAAAGTATTCTGAAAACTTAGGATAATAAACATCTTTCTAATATAAAGTTAAATTGTAAATTTTATGAGTGAGACTTAACTGGTTTTTGAATAACAGTTTACAAAAAATGCATCCTTCCCCTGCCTTTTCCTTTTTGTTTTGCTTCAGATACAGAGCATTGCAGGTACTTCTTGATTAGGTACGTTCGAATTGACGATAAAAACAAATTTTATGCATTATTGCTTAGGTAAATAGGGCAGTGGCACCTTTTCAAAACTTTCTTGAAGGATGGGGGGGGGGGGATGGGAGGTCTTTTGATTTTATTATGCACAGCTGAGGAGCATCGCATACAGTTTTATTCTGACATGTTTTTGAAATTAGCCTATGTACTCGCAAGGAGGTTACTTCACTTATGCGAAAGCGAAAACACCCGCTCGCTAATGAAATTTTATGAAATATCTCGTTTGCATACGCCACTGCCCTTTGCATTTTACGACCCTTGCCAAGAAAATTTGGTTAAAAGATTAGGAAAATTAAAAATGTCGAACGACAGCACCTGGGTGATTTGAAATGGATTGACCCTTCAAAGCCGTTAAGCTAGAAAAACAGAACACAGTTACAGCTAACTGGTACAACACTAAATATCTTCCAGAAATTCTTCAAGAGATGAATGTTAGGGGGACTCATGCTTCACCATGACAATGCATCTTCTCATTCAGCAAGGATTACAATCGAATTTCTTGAACAAGAAACATCACAGTGATAGAACATCCACCCTATTCTCATGATCCTGCTATGTGCGACTTTTGGCTATTTTTTAATCTAATAAAAAATTTATGTGGGTGTCGTTTTCATTCCGAAGTTGAGATTGACGATGCTATAAAAGAATATTTTTCACCTTTTCCAAGAAATGGATGACTTGGGGGACTTAATCTTTGGAATATTCGCCTGCAAAAGTGCTTTGCTCTGGGAGGGAACTACTTCGAACACTCCTAAGCTTTGGTAAGTTTAACTTGTACCATTAACCCGTATTTCAAAAATTTCTGTGTGACCCTCGTATTAGTGAGAGAATTTATCTTTGAGAAGGAAACAATTTGTTGAGGAGATTTATTTTATCGGATTAAATGATGGTTTTGAAAATTAATGTATTAGCACGAAGAGATATTAACTCAAACGTATATGAATAAATTTCATAAATTTTCTCTCTCTCTTTATTATTATTATTTTTTTTTAACATATGGAATGCAACGAGTCTTCTGTGTAAACTTTTGGATAAGGACATTCACAGATGATAAAATTTAGTATTGGATGATCATAATACTGGCAAAGAAAAATCGAGAAAAGAATATTCAGTTACTTTTTAAATGAAAAAGCCTATTGATCTTTTTTTATTAAAAAAAAAGCAGTAAAATTATCCTGCACTGACGTTTCCTATTCATATTGCCAAGCAACGAGTATGTATATAAAAAAAATTTTCTCAGTAAATCACTCAAATTCTCGTTTTGTTTTCTTTTTTGTATATCCCTTTTTTGTTCAAATAAGTGATTAAAAATTACTCTGATGTTGAAGCCTCTCTTATAATTAATACTTTTGTTATATTTATTTTATTTTTATACCTATATCTTTAATGTTAGGAGAGGGAGAGGATAATTACTTAAATAAGATGTTAAAACACATGCCAATTTTAGTAAATCAAATTACTATTTATTTATGTGCCTATGATAAATACTGCACCCTCCCATTAAACAAAAGCAAATTGTTCAATACCTCGAGCCAGCTCAATGGAAGAGAACACGGCACAATGAAGGCAGAAAATCATTACCAGTAAAGATCGAACATTTACAAACGTCTCTTGTCGATGACTTTGACTGCTTAAGACCAACATTAATTCCATTTTCACTGTTTAAAAGCATTTGCCGAGAGACATGTTAATATTAATATAAAAGTCTTGCAAAATTTTGCCTTCTCTTTCGGCTCAATATATTTCAGAGAGAATTAGTTTTACAGAAATTGCATGTCTGTGGAGGCTGAAAATGAAAGGTATATTGTATGCATCACAAAAATGAATTTTTTACGACAGCTGTGATGAAAGTAAGAATATCCTAATGACAGGCTTTGTTTGGAGAGCTGTAATCATGTAATTTATCCATCAGCTTGCAGGAAAATTCCCAGATATATTAGTGCATGAATTTAATTTTGAGAAGAAACAATTTATTGAGGAGATTTATTTTATTGCATTAAAAGATATTTGTTTAGAAAAATAATTTGATAGCAAGAATAAATATTACTAGTTCATATGAATATGAATAAGTTTCACCAGATTCTCTGTCTCCCTTTAGTTTTATTAATTCATTTACTTATTTTTTAACATATGGAATACAACGAGCCTTCTGCGTAAACATTTGATAAAGATATTCACAGATGATAAAATTCAGTATAAATGGTTGCACTGTTGGCAAAAGCAAGCAAGGGAGAAAAATAATATTCAGTTTACTTTTAAGTGAAAAATTCTCATGATCTAGAAAAAAAAATAAATGATCAGTAAAATTATCTAGCACTGACTTGCTTTATTCATATTGCCAAGCAAGGAGTACATAATTTTTTTTACTAAGTAAAGCACTCAAATTCTCGCTCACACTCAAATTTTGTTTACTTTTTTCTATATAACTTTTGTGTTCAAATAAATATTTAAAAATCACCCAGTCATTGAAGCCTCTCTTACAATTAATTTATTTTATTTTCATACCTATATCTTTAATGGTAAAACAGGGAGGGGACAATTCCTTAAAAAATATGTTAAAACATATGCCAACTGTAGGAAATCATTTAAATTGCTATTTATTTATGCCCATATAATAAATACTACACCCTTCGATTAAACAAAAGCAAATTAATCAATATCTCGAGCCTTGCTCAATCAAAGGGAACACGGCACAATCAAGGCAAAAAATCATTTCCAGTAAAGATCGAACATTTACATACGTCTCTTGGCGATGACGTTGGCTGCTAAAGACCAACATTAATCTCATTTCCACTGTTTAAAAACATTTGCCGAAAGGCATGTTAATATTAATATAAAATTCTTACAAAAATTTCCCTACTCTTTAGCTTCAATATATTTCAGTGAAAATTAGGTTTACAGCAATTGCACGACTGTGGAATCTGAAAACGAAAAAGATATTGTTATGCCCCACAAAAGTGAGTTTTTCGCAATAGCGCTGAAGATAGTAAAAATATGAGGATCCTTATCACAGGCTTTGTTTGGAGAGCTGTAATTACCCGACTGTCAAGAAGGGTTATGTGGCTTTGTTTGGAGAGCTGTAATTACCCGACTGTCAAGAAGGGTTACGTATTTCACGCGTATCTGGGTAGGTGGATTCCTTTATACCCTCGAAATATCCCAACGGCTGGATGGATTTTAATGAATGTGGTCTCTATCGATTCGTCTTAACCGTCCGATGGTTATAGACTAGTTTATGTTTTTATAAATTCAAAATGGTGGTAGAGACGAAGAAAAAAATTACGCACCACATTGAGTGGCATACCATTGGACAGGTCTTTCAAAATGTAGACGATATTTCATTGACTATTTTACAGAGGTGTGAAAATTATTAAAATAATTGTGAAATGTACAATAAAATCTTGTTATATTAAAAAATAATACATTAATTAAAAAATATTTATAAATTTAATATTTAGTGTGCATATCCTTGTTTTTCATTAAAGATTCGATACGTCTTGGAATATTTTGTATGAGTTTTTGGCAATTAATTTGTATTTCGTTGTCATGGTGCCAAATTTGGATGAGTCTTTCTATCAGATCATTCTTGTTTGTGATGTTGCATTTCTGTAATTTTTTCTTTACAATGGCCCAAAGATTCTCTATGCGGTTCATATCTGGACTGTTTCTAGGCCATTAAAATGTTTTCTTTAATTAAAAATTAAAGAAATGAAACATCACAAACAAGAATGGCGTTATAGAAAGATTCATCCAAATTTGGCATCATGACAACGAGATACAAATTAATTTCCAAAAACAAAAACTCAACAAAGTATGCCAAGACGTGTCGAATCTTTAATAAAAAACAAGAGGATACACATTAAATATTAAACGTATCACTATTTTTTAAATAATATATTATTTCTTTAGTATAACAAGATTTTAAAGTAAATTTCACAATTATTCTAATAATTTTCACACCTCTGTACAGTCAGAAGCTCCGCTTAAATATTACACAACCTGCAAGTTGTGTAGGTAAGATCTCCAGCTTCACTGCAACTCTAACTTTCATAGGTATCTATAGGTCTCATCAAAACAGTGTTTAGAGATAGGAACTAGCAATTAAACACAACTTAAAGGTCACCAATACAAGTGAATAAAAAAAAGATAGGCAAGTAATATAAAAAATAGTTTCACATTGAAGAGAAATAATTAATTAGTTCGCTTTTTACGCAGTCGGAATTTTTGATTTTTTAAATTTAATTGTTACTTGTTACGTAATTTGTTTATCAGCTGGCAGGAACATTCCTAAATATATTAGTAAAGGAATTGATTTATAAGAACAAAACAGTTTGTTGAAGGAATTTATTTTATTGGATTAAAGTACTATTTTGAAAATTAATGTGATAGCACGACTAAATATTAATTCATATAAAGGTGAATTCATTTTGCCAGATTTTTTTAGTTTTTTAGTTTTATTTATTTATTTATTTTAATTTTTTTTGCACGTATGGAATACAACGAGGCTTTCATGTAAACTTATAGATAAAAATATTCACAGTTGGAAAAATTTAACGAATGATCAAAATACTGGCAAATGTAAGCAATCGAGAAAAAAAATATCCAGTTTACTTTTAAATGTAAAATCCTAATGATCTTGAAAATAAAATGCTTACTAAGATTATCTAATTCTATTCATATTGCCATTCAAAGACTACATTAAAAAAGCCTTCGCTGATTAAAACACTTAAATTTTCCTTTTTTCTTTTTCTTTTTCGTATAACTTTATGTTTAAATAAATGATGATCAAACATTATCCAGTTGTTGAACTTTACTTGTAATTAATCCTTTTGTTATATTTGGACATATATATACATTGTTATATTTTGTTATATTAGGAGGAATGATGTATAATTAATTAATTAATATTTTAAACATATTCCAATTATAGTATATTAAATTTCTATTTATTTACATACATATTATAAATACTACACTCTCCCGTTAAACAAAAGCGAAATACTCTATATATCGAGCCTTGCTCATGCTCAGTCAAAGAGAACACGGCACAATCAAGGGAGAAAATCATTTCGAGTAAAGATCGAAGATTTAGATACGTCTCCTGGCGATGATTTTGTCTACTAAAGACCGACATTAATCCCATTTCCACTGTTCAAAAGCATTTGCCGTGAGGCATGTTAATAATAATATAAAAGTCTTGCAAAATTTTGCCCCCTCTTTCGTCTCAATATATTACAGTGAGAATCAGTTTTACAGCAATTGCATGACTGTGGAGGCTGAAAACGAAAGGGATATTGTATGCATCACAAAAATGAGTTTTCAGGATAGCTGTGATGAAGGTCATAATATGGGGATCCTTATGACAGACTTTGTTTGGAGAGCTATAATCATGTAATTTATCTATCAGCTTGCAGGAAAATTCCGAGATATGCTAGTGAAGGAATTTAATTTTGAGAAGGAAACAATTTGTTGAGGAGATTTATCTTATTGCATTAAAAGATTCTTTTGAAAATTAATGTGATAGCACGAATAAATATAAGTTCATATGAATATGAATATGTTTCACCAGATTTTCTGTCTCTCTTTAGTTTTATTCATTTATCTACTTATTTTTTAACAAATGGAATAAAACGATCCTTCTGCGTAAACATTTGACAAACATATTCACAGACAATAAAATTTAGTATAAATGGTTATACTATGAACAAAAGCAAGCAGTGGAAAAAAAGAATATTCAGTTTACTTTTAAGTGAAAAATTCCAATGATCTAGAAAAAAAATAAATGATCAGTAAAATTATCCAGCACTGACTTGCTTTATTCATATTGCCAAGCAAGGAGTACATAATTTTTTTACTAAGTAAAGCACTCAAATTCTCGTTCACACTCAAATTTTGTTCAATTTTTCTATATAACTTTTATGTTCAAATAAATGTTTAAAAATCACCCAGTCGTTGAAGTCTCTCTTACAATTAATCCTTTTGTTATATTTATTTTATTTTCATACCTATATCTTTAATGGTAAAACAGAGCGGGGACAATTTCTTAAATAATATGTTAAAACATATACTAATTGTAGGAAATTAATTAAATTGCTATTTATTTATACGCATATAATAAATACAGCACTCTCCCATTAAACAAAAGCAAATTAATCAATATCTCAAGCCTTGCTCAATCAAAGAGAACATGGCACAATCGAGGTAGAAAATCATTTCCAGTAAAGATCGAACATTTACATACGTCTCATGGCGATGACTTTGACTGCTAAAGACCAACATTAATCCCATTTCCTCTGTTTAAAAGCATTTGCCGAGAGGCATATTAATATTAATTAATATAAAAATCTTAAAAATTTTTCCCCACTCTTTCGCCTCGATATATTTCAGTGAAAAATAGTTTCACTGCAATTGCATGACTGTGGAAGCTGAAAACGAAAAAAATATTGTTATGCCTCACAAAAGTGAGTTTTTCACAATAGCTCTGAGGAAAATAAAAATATGGGAATCCTTGTGACAGGCTTTGTTTGGAGAGCTGTAATTACATAATTTGTTTATCAGTTGTCAGGAACATTCCGAGATATATTAGTGAAGGAATTGATTTATAAGAACGAAACAGTTCGTTGAGGGAATCTATTTTATTGGATTTTAAAATTAATTATTTTCCAAATTAATGTGATAGCACGACTAAATATTAATTCATATAAAGATGAATTCATTTCACCAGATTCTTTTTCTTTTTCACTTTTCCTTTTTTTTTTTTTTTTTTTTTTTTTTTTTCTTGCACATATAGAATTCAACGAGGCTTTCGTATAAACTTTTGAATAAAGATATTCAAAGCTGATAAAATTTAGTGGAGGATCAAAATACTGGCAAAAGCAAGCAATCGAGAAAAAAAAAATTTAGTTTACTTTTAGGTAAAAAATCCTAATCATCTTGAGAAAAATAAATTCTCAATAAGATTATCTAGTTCTATTCATATTACCATGTAAGGAGTACATTAAAAAAAAAAAAAAAAAAAAAAAAAAAAAAAAAAAAAAAAAAAAAAAAACGTTTTCTGAGTAAAACACTTAAAATCTGTTTTTTTTTTCTTTTTCTTCTTCGTATTGCTTTGTGTTCAAATAAATGATCAAACATTATCTAGTCTTCGAACTTCTCTTATAATTAATCCTTTTGTTATATTTGTGTTCACACGTATAACTTTAATATTAGAAGGAGGGAGGTATAATTATTTAATTAATATATTAAAACATGTGCCAATTGTAGTAAATCAATAAAATTACTATTTACTTATGTGCATATAATAAATACTACACCTCCCATTAAAGAAAAGGAAATTAATCAATATCTTTAGCCTTACTTTATTAAAGAGAACACGGTACAATCTAGGCAGAAAATCATTACGAGTAAAGATCGAACATTTACATACGTCTCTTGGCCATAACTGTGACTGCTAAAGACCAACATTAATCCCATTTCCATCGTTTAAAAGCATTTGTAACGAAAGGCCTGTTAATATTATATAAAAGTCTTGCAAAATTTTGCCTCTCTTTCGCCTCAGTATATTTCACTGAAAATTAGTTTTACAGCAAATGTATGAGCGTGGTGGCTGAAAGCAAAAAAGATATTTCATACATCACAAAAATGAGCTTTTCAAGATAGATGTGATGAAAGTAAGAATATGAGGATTCTTAGGACAGGCTTTGTTTGGAGAGCTGTAATCATGTAATTTTTTATGAGCTTGCAAGAAAATACCGAGATATATTAGCGAAGGAATTGATTTATGAGAACGAAACAGTTTGTTGAGCGACTTTAATTTATATGATTAAATGATTGATTTGAAAATTAATGTGACAGCACGACTAAATATTAATTCATATAAAGGTGAATTCATCTTGCCAGATTTTTTTTCTTTTTTACTTTTTTCTTGCACATATGGAATACAACGAGGCTTTCGTGTAAATTTATAGATAAAAATATTCACAGCTGATAAAATTTAGCGGATGATCAAAATACTGGCAAATGTAAGCAATCGAGAGAAAAAATATTCAGTTTATTTTTAAGTGAAAAATCCTAATGATCTTGAAAAAAAAAATGCTTAATAAGATTATCCATTTGTATTCATATTGCATTGCAAGGAGTACTTAAAAAAAAAATACTCTCATTAAAAAACTTAAATTATCTTTTTTTCTTTTCTTTTTTCTATAGCTTTGTGTTTAAATAAATGATCAAACACTACCCAGTCGTTGAACTTTACTTATAATTAATCCTTTTATTATATTCGTTTTCATACCTAAACCTTTAATATTAGGAGGAGAAATGCATAATTAATTAATTAATATGTTAAACATATTCCAATTGCAGTATATTAAATTTCTATTTATTTACATACATATGATAAATACTACATTCTCCCATTAAACAAAAGCAATATACTCAATATCTCCAGCCTTGCTCAGTCAAAGAAAACACGGCACAATCAAGGCAGAAAATCATTTCGAGTAAAGATCGAAGATTTACATACGTCTCTTGGCGATCATTTTGTCTGCTAAAGACCAACATTAAGCCCATTTTCACTGCTCAAAAGCATTTGCCGTGAGGCATACGCTAATAATGATATAAATGTCTTGCAAAATTTTGCCCCCTTTTTTCGTCTCAATATATTTCAGTGAAATTGAGTTTCACAGCAACTGCATGACTGTGGAGGCTGAAAACGAAAGAGATATTGTATGCATCACAAAAATGAGTTTTTCAGGAAAGCTGTGATGAAAGTAAGAATATGGGGATTCTTAGGATAGGCTTTGTTTGGAGAGCCGTAATCACGTAATTTGTTTATGAGCTTGCAACAAAATACCGAGATATATTAGCGAAGGAATTGATTTATGAGAACGAAACAGTTTGTTGAGCGAATTTATTTTGTATGATTAAATGATTGATTTGAAAATTAATGTGATAACAAGACTAAATATTAATTCATATAAAGGTGAATTCATTTTGCCAGATTTTTTTTTCTTTTTTACTTTTTTCTTGCACATATGGAATACAACGAGGCTTTCCTGTAAATTTATAGATAAAAATATTCACAGCTGATAAAATTTAACGGATGATCAAAATACTGGCAAATGTAAGCAATCGAAAGAAAAAAATGTTCAGTTTATTTTTAAGTGAAAAATCCTAATGATCTTGAAAAAAAAATGCTTAATAAGATTATCTATTTGTATTCATATTGCATTGCAAGGAGTACTTAAAAAAAATACTCTCATTAAAACACTTAAATTATCTTTTTTTCTTTTTCTTTTTCCTATAGCTTTGTGTTTAAATAAATGATCAAACTTTACCCAGTCGTTGAACTTTACTTATAATTAATCCTTTTGTTATATTAGTTTTCATACATATACCTTTAATATTAGGAGGGGAGATGCATAATTAATTAATTAATATATTAAACATATTCCAATTGCAGTATATTAAATTTCTATTTATTTACATACATATGATAAATACTACACTCTCCCATTAAACAAAAGCAAAATACTCAATATCTCCAGCATTACTCAGTCAAAGAGAACACGGCACAATCAAGGTAGAAAATCATTTCGAGTAAAGATCGAAGATTTACATTCGTCTCTTGGCGATGATTTTGTCTGCTAAAGACCAACATTAAGCCCTTTTCCACTGCTCAAAAGCATTTGCCGTGAGGCATGTTAATAATGATATAAAAGTCTTGCAAAATTTTACCCCCTCTTTAGTCTCAATATATTTCAGTGAAATTGAGTTTCACAGCAACTGCATGACTGTGGAGGCTGAAAACGAAAGAGATATTGTATGCATCACAAAAATGAGTTTTTCAGGAAAGCTGCGATGAAAGTAAGGATATAGGAATCCTTGTGACAGGTTCGTCTGGAGAGCTGTAATCAGGTAATTTGTTTATCAGCTTGCAGGATGATTGAGAGATAAATTAGTAAAGGAATTGATTTATGAGGACGAAACAGTTTGTTGAGGGAATTTATTTTATTAGATTAAAGGACCGATTGGAAAATTAATATGATTGCACGGGTGAATATTATTTCAAATAAAGAGGAATAAATTTCATCAATGTGTTTTACGTCTGCTTTACTAAATACACGGTGTGCATAAAAGGCTATCCCTGTTTTTATGGTATATCATAACAGTTTAATTTAGACTATTTATAACGATTCATACATCAAATTGAAGGTAAACTAACCTAGTTTTTCTTACAATTGTTCAATATGTGAACCTTTAGTTATGTGGCACACATCCCACATAAGGTCCAATTCTTCCCCATTTCGGTTAACAAGTCCGGAGTAATGGAAATAATAGCCTCTTTAATTTTATGTCCCAACTCTGGCGAATTGTTAGGTAGCGGCGAAACGTATACATGATCTTTTATAAATTTTCAAAGGAAAAAAATCGCATTGGTTTACCGGTTTTTAAATCCCCAGTTCAGCAATAACGCTTACGCTCAGGAGTCGCCATTTCGCGTATGTGTCACTGCAAGCGAGTCAATAACAAAGTAAAACGCGCGCATGCGCTTATCTAAAACTGTTTGAGTTATTCTTTAGTTGTGACCTTGAACCAGTACTCTTCAGTTGATACTAATAAAATTTATAACTGGGACATTCTTTTATGGACACCCTGTATATTGCTGATTGGTGGCAAAAGTAACCTTTATTGTACTATTATTGTATTGTAATAGAAAAACTATTATTGATTCATTGCTGCATGCAATACATCTCATTTAAAAATTAAACGTTGCTACCATTTATAGTCAAGTAATGGATTTATATTAAGTTTCAGCTGAAACAGAATATGGGCAGATCATCGTTAGTCACTATTACTTCCATTTATCAGAAAAACGAGTTGTTATTTTTTATTGTGTTTATGTAGGTTATACGATGAATATAAGTATGCAAGATGTAAATATGGAAGCATTACTTAATTTGGGCTTATTAACCCCAGCGGGGGCATGACAGTATGTACAGCAACATAGTGCATTTTTTTAATGATAGTAATAAGAGACATGTTATAACAACAATTATACCAACAACAGTGCCATCTGTGAGATCAAAGTTCCGAAAATTCAGATTTGTCGGAAAATATGCGACAGCGCGCCCGCTGGAAGTTATTTTGTCGCTGGGCCTAGAAGGAGAATTTAAGAATCATTATCATTTTATCATTCATTCAGAATCATTTAGTTATAAACAATCATTTATTGGGTATTTTAAAATGCAATCACGTGAATTTTCAAACCAACCTTTAATCCAATAAAACAAATCCCTTGGTCAAAGACAATTAATATTTTTAACTTCTTTTTTCTTTGTACTCTTCTTGCAATATTTCTCTTTTATTCTCTGTGGGCGTAAAATACATTCGTATATTTGAAATAACTTCTCGGAAATTAATATTTTTAACTTCTTATCCTTTGTACTGTTCTTAAAATATATTTCTTTTTTTTTCTCTGTGGACATAGGATGCATTTGTACATTTAAAATAACTCCTCCGGAAATTAATATTTTTAACTTCTTTTTTCTTTGTACTCTTCTTAAAATATATATCTTTTTTTTCTGTATGGTCCTAGAATGCATTTGTATATTTAAACTATCTCCTCCGCAAATTAATATTTTTACCTTCTTTTTTCTTTGTGCTCTTAATAAAACATATATTTTTTTTTCTATGGTCGTAGAATGCATCTGTATATTTAAAATATGTCCTTCATAAATTAATATTTTTAATTTCTTTCTTTCTTTGCACTCATCTTAAAATATATTTCTTTTTTTTCTCTATGGTCGCAGAATGCTTTTGTATATTAAAATATCTCCCCCGGAAATTAATATTTTTAACTTCTTTTTTCTTTGTACTCTTCTTAAAATATATATTTTTTTTTCTCTATGGTCATAAAATGCATTTGTATATTTAAAATAGCTCATCCGAAAATTAATATTTTTACCTTCTTTTTTATTTGTACTCTTCTTAAAATTTATTTCTTTTTTTCTCAGTGGGCATTTTTATATTTAAAATAACTCTTCCGTAAATTAATATTTTAAATTTCTTTTTTCTTTGTACTCTTCTTAAAATACGTTTCTTTTTTTTTTCCTGTGTGGGCTTAGAATGCATTTGTATATTTAAAAAATCTCCTCCGGAAATTAATATTTTCAACTTGTTTTTTCTTTGTACTGTTCTTAAAATATATTTCTTTTTTTTTTTTCTGTATGGTCGTAGAATGCATTTGTATATTTAAAATATCCCCTCCGCAAATTAATATTTTTACCGTATTTTTTCTTTGTGCTCTTATTGAAATATATTTCTTTTTTTCTCTATGGTCGTAGAATGCATTTGCATATTTAATATGACTCCCCCGGAAATTAATATTTTTAACTTTTTTTTCCTTTGTACTCTTCTTAAAATATATTTCTTTTTTTCTCTGTTGGCATTTGTATATTTAAAATAACTCCTTCGGAAATTAATATTTTTAACTTCTTTTTTCTTTGTACTCTTCTTAAAATATATATATATATATTTTTCCTCTGTGGGCTTAGAATGCATTTGTATATTTAAAAAATCTCCTCCGGAAATTAATATTTTAAACTTCTTTTTCCTTTGTACTCTTCTTAAAATATATTTCTTTTTTTCTCTGTGGGCATTTGTATATTTAAAAAATCTCCTGCGGAAATTTATATTTTCAACTTCTTTTTTCTTTGCACTCTTCTTAAGATATATTTCTTTTTTTTTTCTGTATGGTCGTAGAATGCATTTGTATATTTAAAATATCCCCTCCGCAAATTAATATTTTTACCGTCTTTTTTCTTTGTGCTCTTATTGAAATATATTTCTTTTTTTCTCTATGGTCGTAGAATGCATTTGTATATTTAATATGACTCCCCCGGAAATTTATATTTTAAACTTCTTTTTCCTTTGTACTCTTCTTAAAATATATTTCTTTTTTTCTCTGTGGGCATTTGTATATTTAAAATAACTCCTCCGGAAATTAATATTTTTAACTTCTTTTTCCTTTGTACTCTTCTTAAAATATATTTCTTTTTTTCTCTGTGGGCATTTGTATATTTAAAAAATCTCCTCTGGAAATTAATATTTTTAACTTCCTTTTTTTTTGTACTCTTCTTAAAATGTATTTCTTTTTTTTCTGCATGGTCGTAGGATGCATTTGTATAATTAAAATATAACCTCCGCAAATTAATATTTTTAGCGTCTTTTTTCTTTGTGGTCTTATTGAAATATATTTCTTTTTTTCTCTATGGTCGTAGAATGCATTTGTGTATTTGAAATATCTCCTCCATAAATTAATATTTTTAACTTCGTTTTTCTTTGTACTCTTTTTAAAATATATTTCTTTTTCTCTCTCTATGGTCGCAGAATGCTTTTGTATATTTAAAATATCTCCTGCGGAAATTAATATTTTTAACTTTTTTTTTTTTTTGTAGTCTTCTTAAAATGTATTTCTTTTTTTCTCTATGGTCTCAGAATGCTTTCGTATATTTAAAATATCTCCCCCGGAAATTAATATTTTGAGGTTCTTTTTTATTTGCACTCTTCTTCAAATATTTTGTTTTCTCTATGGACGTAAAATGCATTTGTATATTTAAAATATATATTCCGGAAATTAATATTTTTACCTTCTTTTTTCTTTGTAGTCTTCTTAAAATATATTTTTTTCTGTAAGGTCGCGGAATGCATTTGTATATTTAAAATATCTCCTCCGGAAATTAATATTTTTAGCTTCTTTTTTCTTTGTACTCTTCTAAAAATATGTTTCTTTTTTGTCTTAGTTCTCAAAATATTTCTAAAATCTATGCTTTGTTCAATATTTAAAAAAATTAGTTTAATATTTTATGTCTTGAAAGCTGACGAACTGTGAGTAAGATTTTAACGCTTCACATAAAATTAAGTATGCATTTTATAAATGTTTTGACAACTAAAAAAAAGGGGGGGGGCATTCTTTAACCTTTAAATCAGTGGTTCCCAACGTGGGGCTTACGCCCCACACCGGGGGCAATTCCAAATTTGTTACTTACCCGTTCGCTATCTGGTTGTTTTGGAAAAGTTATGTTGTAGACTAAAAAAAAAAAAAAAAGAAAAAAAAAGAAATACATGCAAATTAATAATAATAATATTAATACAAAGTATAACTTTTCTTTTAAAAAATAAAAGTTTCAAAATGAAACAAAACCAGAATAATTTTATGAAAAATCAATAATGAGATTTTGACAACTTCCATCCTTTCCCCACCTTTTTTTTAATTATTAAAAATTTCAATAGTTTTTCCGGTTGTACACCTTGTTTTTAAATTTTTCGCAATGCTTTCAATTATTTATTAAATTAGTCTTATTCTTGTTCGCTCTGCTATGCGTCACATGAAGGAACTTTTACACGCGAAACTAGTTAAGGGTATTTCTAAATCTAATCTGACTGCGTTGAACATATTTATCCTAAAAAATATTTGAACTATCTAAACCAGGTACTATAAAATTTATAGATCTTAGCATTAGATAGGCAAATAGATAAATAGTAAACATCTATGGCTCTAGTGTAGGCCTCTTACAATGTAAATAAATATGCAACAAAACATATACATTTTAAATTTAAAAATCATAAAATAAAATTTTTAGTTAATAAATATTACAGAGTGCGGAGGGGGGGGGGGGGCATCGTGATTTTATAGATGCTTCAGGGGGGGGGGGGGAGGTGGCCAATAAAAGGTTGGGAAACACTGCTTTAAATGCATAGTGATGCATATCTCCATCAATTTTTATATAACTCTTAGCAACCACTATATTTATATAGAAATATTTATAGTGTAAAAAGTACAAAAATATGCTACGAGTACTAAATAAAGTTAAAAATCTATTTTAAAATTTCCTTTGTCTAATCTTTAACATAAGAATCAAAAACACAATTTTAAAAGAATATTTCACGCATTTAATGGTTAAACTTTACAAAATAAAAAATTACATAAAATAAGGTATTAAGATTCCTACTTATTAAAATATTTTCTAATTTTCAATATTTCAGTTTTATGAAAGTAGTTTTTACTTGTATTGCAGATAACTTACTTGTATTGCTACATAAGGAAAGGTTGACATATTATACGAAAAATGTATCTCTGATTTTTTTCGTTACTTTTCCTTTGTAATAAACCTTCTTGAGAATCATATATAATTTTTTTCGAAACAAAATAAAAAATCCTGCATTTAAGGGTTAAGAAGAGTACACAGAAAAAATAAGCATAAATATTAATTTTTCGAGGAAATATTTTAAATATAAGAAACCATTACACGCCTATAGGTTTAACATTAGCGAAAGGAATTTGGAAGTTGACGGACTAAGAGCCATTTAATATTAATGTATACAGGTCTCGAAAAATTTTGCTCGCCTTTCAGTTCATTATGGGCGAAAATCAGTTTTACAGCAATCTGAAAACGAAAGAGCTACTGCATGTGTCACATAAAAACCTTTTTCTAGATAGTTTTAATGAAGGCTAGAATAAGAATATTGGGATCTAAAAGACAGGTTCTATTTGTAGAGCGTTAATCAAGTAATTAATTTATTAGCTTGCAGGAAAATTACGAAATACATTAGCGAAGGAATTGATTTATGAGAGCCAAATAGTTTGATGAAGGGATTTATTTTATTGGATTGGAGGGTTGTTTTGAAAATTAATGTGGTTGCACGGTTAAATATTATTTAAATCAAAAACTAATAAATGATATTAGAGGATTTCTTATCTCTCATCTTGAATGGTTACATATGAATTTTCAGATAAAGGTAGCCTTTTCCTATGAAAAATGGAGTATAGGGATAAAGTACGATCCGTTCAAATGCTTGTTTTGCCGCCTTTCAACATTTTTCTAGAATGGTAATCTTTTCTATTCTTCTGTGGTTCATTCACAAACGGACGGAGACATTCAGCAATGGATCAGGAGATAAGAAGATTAGATCAACCTCAAGGAAAGACTTCCCCCTTGCGAAACGTCCTTAATACCCTGTTCACATTAGAAACTTAAGATATCTTAGACCGCCAGTTTTGAAGTGGTACCCTCTCGGAATCGGATGCCTGTTCACATCGAAAAACTTATACTCACGATATCTCAGTAGCGTCAGCTGTGTCTGTGATCTGAACAAAAGTAAATATGCGCATGCGCTTAAAATAAAAACGGCCGCAACAGCCAATCAGTAAAAGCGAAACTTCATAGCCAACGAGAGTGATTGGTTGTTCCTGTATCTAGCCGAAGTAAGTGGAAACTCACTGAGAGAGTTTGTGGAACTCTCTCAGAGAGTTCGGCGGCCTGAGATATCTTAAGGTATCCAGTGTGAACATAGTATTAGTCTCCTTTTAAAGCCATTAAAGATAACAAAAAACGCCGCGTGACCACAAAAAAGCGCAGACTGACCAGAAAAAAAAAAAAAAGACCGCGAGTAGAATGATGGCTGCGAACGCACCATCCTTCTAACTGTTATCAGTGTCGGCGTCGTTTCTTGTGGCCACGCGGGTTTTTTTTTTTATGATTTTAGCAGGAAAGGGACTGATAACATTTCCTTCAAGTAGGGTTGAGCTCCTTATCTCCTGATCCATTGTTTATTCCCCTCATTCTTTTGTGAATACACCGCAGAATAGTCCTGAACAAAAGATTTCCATGAAAACTAGAGAAGGACGGCAAAACACGCGTCTGTGTGCAGCCTAAGGCTGCGAACGCACCATCCTTCTAACTGTTATCAGTGTCGGTATCTTTTGTTGTGGCCACGCGGTGTCTTTGATTTTTAATGACTTTAACAGGAAAGGGACTGATGTCCTGCAAAAGAAGCACCTCTCCTTCAAGTAGAGTCGAGCTCCTTATCTCCTGACCCATTGTTGATTCCCCTCATTCTTTTGTCAATAAACCGCAGAACCGTGCAGAATAAAAGATTTTCCACGAAAACTGGAGAAGGATAGCAAAACAGCGTGTGTGTGCAGCCTAAGGCACAGTGTTGAATTCAGACACTTTCTCCGGGAGGGATTTCTGTGGCTCCGGGGGGGGGGGGCACTTTTTGTCCATTGAAAGCACAAAATCTTAAAATCTCCCGGGGGACATCTCGTTGCCCCCCGACTTCAACACTGTTAAGCATGCTATCAGTCTGAATACAAATTCCCCTCTCTAATGCTAAAACTATGGGCTTGGAATGCATCCGTATTTTTCAAATATCTCCTGGGAAAATTAAAATGTTTACCTTCTGTTTTCTGTATGCTCATCTTGAAGAATGTTTTTTTCTTTTTTATTTTCTAAAATAATTCTAAAATATATATTTAATTTTATACTTTAAATGTTAAAATCTAAGTGAAGCAGGCGAACTGTAGTAAGATTTTAACACTTTAAATAAAACTAGCAATGTACTTTAAAAATATTTTGTCCAATAAAGAAAAGAAAAGACAACAGAAAACAGAAGAATTTCTTTTTAATTTCCCGAGCAGAAATTTGAAAAATGCGGATGAATTCAAGCACATAAGTTTAGCATTAGTGAGGGGAATTTCCAGCCTGACTGATGAAGAGCCCTAAGTATAGGGTATTCAGCAAAAATGTTAATTCTCATACAAACTAAAAAATATTTTTTGACTTTAATCATTCTGACCTGTAAATAAAATCTTTCAATTAGTCGGCCATGTTTTTTTTGTTTTTAGTGTTGAAATGAATGAAGAAATTTTACTCATTACTTTGAGCGACTCTTTAACTACCTCTATGTAATCCTTCATTTATTATTCTTTCTTATATTTTTTGTATTTTATTTATCATTTAAAAACATATTTGGCGATGATTATTTGGTCGCTTATAAAAGGT
The DNA here is from genome assembly GCA_963932465.1 of Maratus speciosus. NCBI lineage: Eukaryota > Metazoa > Arthropoda > Arachnida > Araneae > Salticidae > Maratus > Maratus speciosus. The sequence continues at coordinate 456,010,893 of OZ010788.1, forward strand.
CTGTAGTATTTTGAATGTGACGTCAATCATTTAACCAGTATGGCGCAATAGAGACTTCTCTATTCTATTTTGCTCTAATTTTCCAAGGTATTTGTGAATCCGTTGGGGGCTACGGTTACTTGTTTTCGCTGTTATTTTATGCAAATTAGGCTCGTCGCTCAATCTGTAGAGTAGATAAGGCGAAGCGAAATGTGTGTTTTCGGATTTGGGTCGAGTCCTGCTCTTGGCGAGATCAAGATCTTGCGTCAGAAGATTTATAATGAGTGTGTCCGCCACGTGTAATAAAGTTGAAACCTTGTTAGCATCGTTGGCCTTTGGTAAGAAGTTTTTGCACTATCATTGAGTTAATAAATATTTTTGTCGACAACCACGGGTTGTGCACGGTATTAAATTGAAAATTGTACTAATGTTTAGCTCTGCAGCTGAAAAAAGTATAGTAGTTTAAGGAAGTGGCTATTGACGTGAAGTTTCGAAGACTATTTATGCAAGTTGAAGTTTGAGCATTTCTTAATTATTGAAACAGTAATTCATCTTTCTTATTCGCAGCATAGTTTAGGTAATATCTTGAAGGCTCTCTATCATTCTCTTGCCCAACTTAGTTTTAAATAAAGGTGTTTTAAAACTCATATCTGAGTATGACTCAGTTATTACCTAGCGGCCTTGCCGGTGACGTTTCAAGCGTAGAACAAAATATAAACAACAACTTATGAAATATTTTAAAATAAAAGGCAATCGTAACATATTTATTCATTTATTATAAATTTTTGTATTTCCCTTTTAAAATATCTTCGCATTAAAATCTTTTGTATGTTCAAAATAATAAAGAGAACATCATTAAATATTTATAATATTACATGTCTGATTAAGTGATTCGTTACTTACCACATTTGAAACGAACAGGAAAGTTTCACTTAATTATTTAAAGGTAAAAAAAGTACTTTACAAATGGGTACATGTAAATACCGCAATTGAAAATTTAGATCTTCTAGAAAAAGAAAATATATTAGTGTCAGTTAAATTGTTAAATTCACAAAAAATAAATCTTTCTGAGATAAAACAAATAATTGCTAATTAAAAAAAAAAACATTTTATAATCAACATTCCCTTACCAGTTATTTTAAAAACGACTGAACGTTTACCTTTTAATTATTTCTGAAGTAAAATTTTAAATGAAAAAAAAAAAAAAAAAAAAAAAAAAAAAAAACTTGCCACCATTCAGTTCTCCTTAATTACGCACTTTCATCTGTCTCCCTCGAAAAACAAACATAAACAATTCTATTTCTTTCGATGAGAATATTTAAGCAGCTATACTGCAATTTAAGCAATCATAAAAGATAGAATCTTCGTTTCTGTTATATTTCTCAAGAAAAATATAAACTTAATCTATTTTTAATATATTTGTTTAATTTCTTTTTATTTAATAGAAAGCAAATTAATATTATTAGCTTATTTCGGTGAAATTTTTAAATTTATGATCTGTAGTAACGACATAATTTATCTAATAATACTAATTAAATAAATGCATGTATTATTAAAATATATATATTCCCGTAAAAAGATACATATTGATTCACGTCTTGGTAATATAACTTAAACAATAGTTTTTAGACATAACTGAAATAATAGATTTATTTTCTTGTTTCTTCTTTCTAATTCTTGTTACATATTTGTTTTAGAATAAAAAGAAAAAAGGAAAAGAAGGAAGAGATGTTTTTATTCTTTTGCTGTTGCTGTAAGTTTTAATATAACAAGACTAAGACAATGAAAAATAATAAATAAGAAGAATAGATTTACACTTGAATTCTTTTTTTTTCTTTTTCTGTTTTAACATTACTTTTTTTAGTTTTAATAATCATGATGATGATATAAATATTAATATATATCAATTTATGAATTTATTAAATATAAATAGAAAAAGAAACTAAAAGAAACTGAATTCTCGAAAAGACACAACAAAAGGTTATATGAAAACACGCCAAACAAAAATTTCGCAGGGGAAACACAAAAACAAAATGAAAATTTATGCTAGCAGAATAATCAAATAAGAAATATAAAACATCTTACATATTTTTTGTGATGCAGTTGTAGGAAAAAGCCAAAAAAAAAAAAAAAAAACGCTAAAAAAATTGTATACACTATAGTATTATTTGAAAATAGAGGGTGTGAGGAGTTTCTTAAAAAATCCAAAAGAAATACGACTTATAAAAAATGTATATCCTACTTTTACATCCCTGCAAGATTTTTAAGATAAAACAAATCAGTGCTTATTTTTTATTTAACGTTTATAATCAACATTCCCATATAGAATATTTGAAATACTACTAAAGTAACGTTTACTTTTTAATTATTTCTGGAATAAAATTTAAACTGGAAAAAACTTGTCTCTGTTCATCTCTCTTTAATTACTTGCTTTTGTTATTTTCTTTTGAAAATAAAGCGAAACTTTTCCAAAGAATTTTTTCCATGAGAATACTTCAGCATCTATTACAGCGATTTAAACAATGTAAATATAAAAGAAAGATTCTTCGTTTGAGTTATATTTTTGAGGTAAATTTGAACTTTAATCAACGTTGTTAAAAACTGTGTATAATTTCAGCATATGTACAGTAAACTTTATGTTATTTGTACCATTGTCATTCTTTGAAGTACCAGTACTCTATTTCTATGGTATATTAAAATTGAAATGCTATACTTAAAATACAGTATATATACCACTTTAATTGTAAACAGCTTTTATGTAAAACAGCTCTTTGCTGGGAAATATATGGCATATATTCTACTAATTATTACACAGTATTAAAAAAAAAACGTAAACTTTTAGTATAAGTACAGTTATTTTACTATATTTTTTTCATTTTTACTCTTTTCTCTATGCGTGCAGTATTTCTACGGTACATTAACCTCTTCGCTACTGAGTATTAATGTAATACTATTAATTATTATTCTTTTTTTTTTCAATTTAAATTCAGGGCAAGAGTTTTAAACTATTTGCATTATTTTGAATCTTGATTATCGGAACATATCATCATTCTGAGATCGAAATTGCATTTATGTTCGAGTATCAGTAGTAAAGTGGGGAATAACAGAAGTCAACATATGAGAACACAAGGTTTAAACGTAAAAATACAATATATGTACCATTTTAATTGTAAACGCCATTTATAGTGCAAAATAACTGGCAAATATATGGCATATATACCGCATTAAAATTACTAAGGTAAAATTCGTTCTCACCAGGTTAAACTGAAAGTGATGTTTAAGTATTTATTCTTCGTACTCTGTTGAATTTGTACTTATATGGCATTGAGGCATGTCTCTATGCATAAGAAGGCTACCCTGAGCAGAGGCTGCTCGTTGCATTTTTTAGGGGTACTTAGTATGCGTTTGCGCTATCCCTATATTTTGAAAGTTATTATACAATCATTTTACCATGCATTTAATACGCATTTTAGATACCGATTACAAATGGTTTTACAATATAATACCAGTATGGTACATAAACTAAGTCTTAAGATATATGTGCGTTAAATTAATTTACGGTACATGTGCTGTCTACTCAGTTATGGTACACAGCCTGGTCACATTGTTGCCAGTACATGTATCTTAATTTTTCATAGAAATTTACTAGAGCAAATATTTGTACATACATTTGTCGTTTAACATAAAAGGAATTCATATTTAAAGCTGATTCAAATTTGTTCAATTTATTCTTTCGATGAAAAAGTAATTAATTTGATAGCAATAAAATACATGAGGATATTCAAAAATAAATAGATTCGTATAACAATAATAAATTTGTTTTTGCCATGGTAATCCATTTAAAAGTATTTAGACACGACAAAAATTACGCCATTTTTAATTATTTCCAGAGTAAAAAAGGGATGTAAAACTAGTCTAATAATACCAAGAAGAAGAAGAAAGATTCAGTCTTTTCTTTATATCTGTCTTCTTTTTTCTTTTAATTTTTACAGATTTCAGTAAAGAAATAAAAAAAGGTGAATAAAGAAATGAATTTAGTTCTTTCTCAAATATTTCTTCACGATAATCATCTCTTTTACTTTTATTTTATTTTTTTTCTTTTCTACTCTAGTGCTTTAAGATTTCAGTACAAAAAGAAAAATTCGGAAAAGTAAAAAGACAAAATATAACAAAAATATGAAGAAAATACGTGTACCCCTCCTAAATATTTCTTTTTCGTTAATTTTTATATGTTCTCGTAAGTTAATAATAATAACTATAATGGGAATCTTATTAATAATTAACATCAAATGACTGGCTTGAGTTTACTAACTATATGTCTAAACGACAATAATACAAGATAAATGGTTACCTGTTTACACCTCTAATGCAATATCTCGGTTTGCAAAACAATGAGAAGAATAAAAATAATTATTGTCTAATCAACAAACAAAAAACTTATTACATCATTTTCAATGTAAAACCAATAAGTACTTACATTTCCTTTTCTTTTTTTTTTACATTCATGTCGAATATTTTAAAAGCTACTCAATTAACGTTTATCTTTTAATTATTTCGAGAATAAAATTTTAATTGGGAAAAACTTGTCACCATTCATCTCTCCTTAATTCCTGTCATTCTTTTCTTTTGAGAAATAAAAATAATCATTGTTAAATAAACAAACATAAAATATGTTACACTATTTTCAATGTAAAACCAATAAATGCTTACATTTTATTTATTATTATTATTATTTATTTTTTTTTTTACAATAATGTGGAATATCTTAAAAGCTACTCAATTAAAGTTTACCTTTTAATAGTTTCAGGAATAAAATTTGAACTGGGAAAAACTTTTCATTATTCGTCTCTCCTTAATTATACGCTCTCATTCTTTTCTTTTGAAAAATAAAAATTATTATTGTTAAATCAACAAAAATAAAACATATGGCATCATTTTCAAGATAACCAATAAATGCTGACATTCTTATTCTTTTCTTATAATAATGTCGAATATTTTAAAAGGTACTCAATTAACGTTTACCTTTTAATTATTTCAGGAATAAAATTTGAACTGGGAAAAACTTGTCACCAATCATCTCTCCTTATTTACGTACCACCGTTCTTTTCTTTTGAAAAATAAAAATAATTACTGTTAAATCAACAAACATAAAACATATTACATTGTTTTCAATGTAAAACCAATAAGTGTTTGCATTTTTTTCCTTTTTGTTTTATTAGTCATGTCAAACATTTTAAAAGCCACTCAATTAACGTTTATCTTTAATTATTTCTCTTTCTTCTTTAGGGCTTTCCTTACATTTGAGGCTTTCCACAGTCAAAAACTAAATGTAACTTCCTTCACCACTCAACTCTGTCCTCCGCCTCTGCCTCTCTCAGTTATATATTTCCATATTTTGTTTAAGGTTATCGCTCCAACATTTTCTCGGTCTTCCTCTTCTGTTCATTCCTTCCGCTTGCCAGTTCATTAGTGACCTTGGAAATCTACTGCTTTCCATCTTTTTCACATGTCCAAACCATCTCAACCTTTTTTCATCTATCTTCTGCATAGTATTTATCCTCACGTTTAATTGATTTCTTACTTCTATGTTTGTCTTTCTTTCCAATCTCGATGTTCTTTAATTATTTCAGGAATAAAATTTAAACTGGGAAAAACTTGTCACCATTCATCTTTCCTTAGTTATGCGCTCTCATTCTTTTGTTTTGTAAAGTAAAAATAACTATTGTTAAATAAACAATCACATTACAAATTACATAACTTTCAATGTAAAACCAATAAATACTTACATTTTTCTTCTTTTTCTTTCAATAATGTCGAATATTTTAAAAATATTCTCAATTAACGTCTGCCTTTTAATTATTTAAGGTATAAAATTTGAACTGGGAAAAACTTGTCATCATTCATCTCTCCTTAATTACGCGCTCTCATTCATTTCTCTTGAAAATTAAAAATAATTACTGTTAAATCAACAAACATAAAACGTATTACATCGTTTTCAATGTAAAACCAATAAGTGTTTACGTTCTTTTCCTTTTGTTTATAGTCATGTTGAATATTTTAAAAGTTACTCAATTAACGTGTATCTTTAATTATTTCAGGAATTAAATTTTAATTGGGAAAAACTTGTCACCATTCATCCCTCCTTAGTTACACGCTCTCATTCTTTTCTTTTGACAAATAAAAATAATTACTGTTAAATCAACAAACATATTACATCATTTTCAATGTAAAACCAACAAATGCTTACATTTTTCTTTCTTTTGTTGTAATCATGTCGAATATTTTAAAAGCTACTCAATTAACGTTTATCTTTTAATTATTTCAGGAATAAAATTTGAACTCGGAAAAACTTATCACAGTTCATCGCTCCTTAATTACGCGCTCTCATTCTTTTCTTTTGAAAAATAAAAATAATTAATGAAAATCAACAAAAATAAAACACATTACATCATTTTCAATGTAAAACCAATAAATGCTTACTTTTTTTTTCTTTTTTTTATAAACATGTCGAATATTTTAAAAGCTACTCAATTAGCGTTTACATTTTAATTATTTCAGCAATAAAATTTAAACTGGGAAAAATTTGATTACGCGTTCTCATTCTTTTCTTTCGATAAATAAAAATAATTATTGTTAAATCAACAAACGTAAAACATATTACGCCATTTTCAATGTAAAACCAATAAGTGTTTACGTTTTTTTTTTTTTTTTTTTTTTTTTTTTTTTTTTTTTTTTTTTTTTTTTTAACAGTCATGTCGAATATTTTAAAAGCTATTTAATTAATGTTTATCTTTAATTATTTCAGGAATAAAATTTGAACTTGGAAAAACTGTCACCGTTCATCTCTCCTTGATTACACGCTGTCATTCTTTTCTTTTGGTAAATAAAAATAATTATTGTTAAATCAACAAACATAATACATATTGCATCATTTCAATGTAAAACCAATAAGTGTTTACATTTTTCTTCTTTTTTTAGAGTTCCATATATTTAAAATGTAAAAATGGAACCATTATAAGATCACTTCTGTGTCTGCCTGTCTGTCACAGCCATTTTACTCGTAAACTATAAAAGTAGAAAGTTCAAATTGGGGTAAGTAATAAAGGCTATTAACCCACATATTTACAGGTGTACAAATATTCACAAACATATTTAGGAAAAAATGTAGAGGGATAATTAAGCTACTTGAAAAAAAAATCTTTTCTTTGTATATAGTGTGAGGTATTGTGTGAAAGCTTTCGTAATGCTGAACTGAAAAATGCATTTCTTTTAATTTTAGGTATTATAGTTGCAAAGATATCGTCGAAATTGTAGTGCAAAAATATGTCACCCCCACCGTATATTTCAGAATCTACTTAAACTAAAATTATGAAAAAAGTTAGAGGTAGTAGACGTTAACTTACACCTTGTAGAAAAATTATAGCGATTACCCTAGGTCACATAGTTTTTAAGAAAAGCGCATTTTTTCGTTAAACGCAAATTTCGATTTGCATGCATTCAGAGAAAGTGTTGAGGAGCGCTGATGGTACATTTCGCAGAAGATGTATAAAAGCATTGTTGATAATGATTTTCGAAAAAAAAATCGTCGGTAATTAGCCGAGATATTAACCCTTAAAGACACGGACGGTTTGAACATACATAATAACAGGGGCGGCGTACTCTATCTACCATCGGCTTTTAAAGCATATAGATAACAACATTTAATGATAAATTTGCGTAATGTAATGCCAAGTAGCAGTATAAAAGTAATAAACATCAAATTGTTAAAAACAGACTAATTAATTAGAATTAATTACATAAATACTATGGGAATCGCGAATAGTTTGCATTGGATGGATCTCTCAATACGCTTCCCGTGTCTTTAAAATTTAATTAAAAACCTATCTGGAAAAACGCCGCATGGCGTTGCTACTTTGCGACCTCCTTTCGAAGTGCTCTTAGCACAATTCCAAGTTTAAACTTTAACAAGGGTTTTGTTTTATGTACACATAAAAGAAAAGGTTATTGCTACACTGAATTTAGTTTTATGAAATGTCAAATGAAGTTTAAATATGCACTACTTTTATTGTCAATATCGAATTAAGTTCATCATAAACAAATTAGGATAAGATAAAAAAAAAAGAGTTATATAGAATAGCAATATTTGATATTATTTAGGCTTCATATGTCTTTTAACTTTCATGGTATACCTATTCATATTTTTCTAGTATAGACAGCTATACCCAACCCTACGTTTTATAGTTTTTTACAAAGTCTTATTATTATTTAAGCAACGATTTTTTTTATAATTCACATATTTATTGTACGGAACCCTCAGAGCGCGAGTAATACTCGCACTTGACCGTTTATGTTTATAGTCATGCCGAATATTTTAAAAGCCACTCAATTATGTTTATCTTTTAATTATTTCAGAAATAAAATTTAAACTGGGAAATACTTGTTACTATTCATATCTCCTTAATTATGCTTTCTCACTCTTTTCTTTTGAAAATAAATAAAACTTTTTTAAAGGCTTCTTTCGATGAGAACCCTTAAGCAGTTATGCAGCAATTTAAACAACATAATTATAAAAGAAAGAAACGTAGCTTACGTTATATTTCTGAAACAAAATTTTACTGTAATCAAAATGTAATTATATATATATTTTTTTTATGTTTAATAGAAAACAAATTAATATTTGAAGCTTATTGCCATGTAAAACCTTTCAAAATATTCTCTGTGCTGAAGAAATAACAAATCGACTGATAATAAATTAAATGCACATTTTCTATTAAAAAAATAAATGGATTGTTAAACAATTAAAAAAGTCGTTTTTGCCTTTGTAATGCATTTCAGAAGTTTTAGCTGTCATACTTATATCTATTCTCCGTGCAGAGAGCGAATAGAAAACCAGTCTGAAATAATACTAAGAAAAGTGATTCATTTTTAGTGTTTCGCTGATCTTACGAAATCCTATTCCTCTCACTCTTCTGTCTGGCTGTCCGTCACAGAGTTCGATCTCAGAAACTGCATAAGTTAGAGACTTGAAATTTTGCTTATTTATAGCTGAATACCTCCAATCACATGGTATATCATAAAATTTTGAAAAAAAATCTTATATTATTTTAATTAAATGAATTAATTTAAGGGCATCTAACCATTTTTGCGATTTAGGATTTAAAACAAAAACTTAATTTCAGTTTTTTTCGCGCAGGTTAGATAGCGCTGTTGTAGCGCTAATCAAAAGATTTCCGGTTCGATGCTCGGCGCCAGAGTTTTTTTTCTCGGAATAGATTTCATTATCTAATAGATTCAGTTTTAGAGAATTTTTGTAATTTTTTTTTCATTTTAAGGCCAAAAGTTGTAAAATAATTTATTATTTTTTTCTAATTATTTTTTTTTGAGAAATTGCGAAATTTTAAATTGACCACATTTAATTGTCCGGTGGATTTAATTAAAAGAATTTCCGCATTTTATTGCCTTTTTTTTTTTTTTTTTTTTTTTTTTTTTTTAGCAAATTTTAATGATACAATTAAATATGTTTATCAGATACACAAACATATACTATCACAATGGTCTGAGAAACAGTTCTATAATATTTAAATTTGATTGAAAGAATATCCCGATTGTAATATTTTAAAAATTAAATTTAAGTCTGCTGCCATCTATGTTCTTATTGAAAAAGGTTAAGTATTTAATAGTAACAAACTAAAGGTAGAGTGTTTTGGAAGGAATATTAAACGAACCCCTCTGTGTGATCTTTCATCACACTTACCTGCTTGTTTGAAATGTTTATCTTTTTTTTCTATAATTATATATATAACGGTTATTAAACCATATAATGAAGCGTTCTCGTCGGTCAGAAATTACTTTTATGTAACCGTTTCTATAAAAACAGATGAATGACTGAGCAGTTTGCTGCGGATTTGTAGCTGTGTAAGTGTTTTAAATAGTTCTCTACCAATTTGATTTACAAACATTATTATTTTTTTTTGTAAAATAATAATAACGATAATGGTAATATTTATGATAGTAAATTAAAATAAATGGATTCCGTTTAATAACCACCAGCAGGAAAGACCGAGCTATGCTCGGTTAAAATTAACTTTCTGTTCAACTCGATATAATAATATATTCTCTCTCTATTTTTGCTATAAAGAATTTTATTTTATAATAGTATTATTTACAGAAACAACCAATGTTAAAACTATGTACATGTTTCTAAGTGTTATATTACCAAAATATTTATAACGAAAGGGCATCTTTCAAAACTACATTTTTAGATGGACTCGGATTGGTTGAATCATGTAACTCGGTTCCTATTGGGAATTCCTAGAAAATTCCTTCAGATTCTGAAGGGCAATGTTTTCGCCAAATATCGCCAAATCTGGCGACATTCTTTCATTTGAAGCCAAGTATGTGTTTCGGCATTGGTAATTGAAAGTCGATTTTCCACACAAATTTCGTCAATGTCGCCAGCATTTCGCCAAATACTGCCTAATTTGGCGAAATGTTACCAAATTTGAGCACTTCGTCTACTGCCAACTGTTCAACACCTTAATAACTATTTCAACCTTCATTACCATTGAAATACATTGACTCTTAGTGACCCCAAAATCACCCCCCTAATCGAATTTTCTCTACCATATGACTTAGCTCAATGGACTTTTCGTACCCCAAAACGGCAGGATACAAAATTTAGTCAAAGTCGTTAGAGCCGTTTTCTAGATAAAATTTAAACACACACGCGTAGACACACACAAGATTTGCCCGTATTATAATGTAGGATAAGTCAAATTATTTAATTTTCTAAAAGACAAGAACAGAAGACAAATGCTTATATCTTCGCATTTCTAATAAAATATTTCGTTTTGCAGAACAAGGAGAAAAATAAAATAGTTACAGTTAAATCAATAAACATAAAAATATTTCCATGTAAAACAAACATGTGCTCTGTTTTTTTCCTTTCTTTTCTGATGTTACAAATTTTTAATTTTGAAAGAGGAAAAAAAAGAAAGAGGGAATTTATCTTTTCCAAAGATTTTTCATATTTTTAACGTTAAAAGAGGGAAAAAAGAATAAAGAGAAAATATATTTATCTTTATGAAATACTTTTCTTCCCTAATGTTACAAAATGTTAATATTAGAAAAGGAAGAAAGAAAGAAGAAGAAAGAGAAAATAAAATTAATTTTCAGAAATGCTTTTTCTTGTGCTGTTATAAGTTTTTAATATTTTTCCACTGATTTAGTTTATTAAAGACGTATTTGGTAGAACAAAAGTCTTTACTTAAGTCTCTAAAGGACACGTATACGAAACAAACATACTTAACACTCCGAATAAAAACATTTGTTTTTGCAGAATAAACAGAGAAACAAAATAAATATTAATGGCAGTTGGATAATAAATAAATAATAATAATAATAACATTTTACTTAAAAACTATAAATTTTACAGTTCTCAAACTTTCTCATCTAATCATTCTTGAGACTAATTTTGAATCGCAAAAGAATGAACATTGTATGAACTTTTCTAAAAGATGAGAATAGAAGAGAAATGCTTACACATTAAAATTTCTAATACAGAACAAGGAGAAAAATAAAACAGTTACAGTTAAATCAATAAACATAAAACATATTTCAATATAAAACAAATATATGCTCTTTTTTCTTTCATTCTCATATAGAATATCTTTAAAACTACTCAATTAAAATTTACCTTTTAATTATTTCTGAAATAAAATTTGAATTGGGAAAAACTTGTGACCATTCATCTGTCCTTAATTACGTGCTCTCATTCTTTTCTCTTGAAAAATGAATGTAACTTTTCTAAAGACTTCTGTCGATGAGAATCCTTCCGTTATATTTCTGAAGTAAAATTTAACTTTAATCAACTTTTAATGCTTTTTTTTTTGTTTAATTACCTTTTGCCAAAAAAAATAATATTAAAAGTTTATTGTAATGATTTTAAATTTATTCTCTGGGGTGAAGAGATAATTAATCTGTTAATAATAAAAAATGCATATGTTAACAAAATAAATGTTTTTGTATAAAAGTTTTAAAAATATATACTTTGACTTGTTCATTTATTTAAACAATAATTTTTAGACAATACTTAAAGAATAGATTCTTATTTAACATAAAGTTTTTAACAGAATAAGAAGAAATAGAAAATAGATTTATCTTTCGGAAATACTTTCCTGTCCTGATGTTACAAATTTTTAAGATTAGAAGAGGAAAATAGGAAAAGAAGAAAGGGGTAAAAATTATCTTTTTGAAATACTTTTCATTTTTGATATTATACATTTTTAACATTAGAAGAGGAAACATAAAAGAAAGGAGAAGAAAGAAAAATTAGATTTATCTTACTGAAAGGCTTTTTTTTTTTTTTTTTTTTAATTTTTCTATCTTTCTTCTGTTTTATTTATTTTTTTGTTTTATACTTCTATAAATATCTGGTATAAAGAAGAAACAACATGGCACAATAATGTTAAGCAAATATATGTACGTTGTTAAAAATCATGGTTGTTATAGATAATGGTTATTTGACTACATAATGAAGCGTTCTCATTTGTCAGAATTTACGGTTATGTAACCGTTTCTAAAAAAACAGTTGAATGACTGGACGGTTTGCTACTGATTTTTAATAGTGCAATCTTCTGTCATAGTTCTTTGTCATTCTATGTACAAACTTTATTTTATACTGTAAAATAATAACACCATGAATGCTAACATTTATAAATGTAAAATAAATGATTTCTGTTTAATAGAATAAGTCAAACTAAATAATAAAATGTATTTAATTTTCTAAAAGTCAAGAATAGAAGGCAAATGCTTATACATTGACATTTCTAATAAAATATTTCGTTTTGCAGAACAAGAAGAAACATAAAATAGTTACAGTTAAATCAATAAACATAAAAATATTTCAATGTAAAACAAACATGTGCTCTGTTTTTTTTTCTCTCATTCTCATATCAAATATCTTTAAAACTACTCAATTAAAGTTTACCTTTTAATTGTTTGTGAAATAAAATTTGAACTCGGAAAAAACTGGTCACCATTCATCTCTCCTTAATTACGTGCTCTCATTCTTTTCTCTTGAAAAATGAATATAACTTTTCTAAAGACTTCTTTCAATGAGAATCTTTCAACAGCTATACAGCAATTTAAACAAGGCAATTATAAAAGAAAAAGCCTTCGTTCCGTTATATTTCTGAGGTAAAATTTAACTTTACTCATACTCAACTTTTAATGCTTTTTTGTTTAATTACTTTTTGCCTAAAAAAAATTAAAAGCTTATTGCGTTGAAATTAAATTTATTCTCTGGGAGGAAGAGATATTTAATTTGCTAATAATAAAAAATGTACATATTAACAAAATAAATACTTTTGTATAAAAGTTTTAAAAAAAAAAGTTTTTGCCTTGTTAATGTATTTAAACAGTAATTTTTAGACAAGACTTAAAGAATAGAGTTTTGTTTGTTTTACATAAAGTTTTTAACATAATAAAAAATAATAAGAAGAAAGACAAAATAGATTTATCTTACGGAAAAATTTTTCTCTTCTGACGTTACAAATTTTTAAGATTAGAAGAGGAAAAGGGGAAAAGAAGAACGGGAAAATAGATTTATCTTTTTTAAATACTTTTCTTTTCTGCTGTTACGCCTTTTTAACATCAGAAGAGAAAATGATTTTAAAAAAGGAGAAGAAGAAAGGGAAAATAGATTTATCTTACTGAAATACTTTTCTTTTCTGAAGTTACAAATTTTTAATATTGGGAGAGGGGGAAAAAAAGAAAAAGAGAATAGATTATATATCTTTTTTGAAACATTTTTCTATTTTCATATTACAGATTTTTAACATTGGAAGAGGAAAAAAAAAGAAGCAAGAAAGTAGATTTATCTTTCTGAAATACTTAGCATTTCCAACATATGTGGGAAATGCTAAGGTGTCCTCGTAGCTTAAATGGTAGAGCACTTGGAGCGCTATTCCAGGGGTTCCGGGTTCGATTCCCGGCTTGGACATTTTTTACATTGTTGGTTCTATGCTTCGTTAGTAATGAGATAAATCACGTATTATATATTCAAATATATGTAGTCTGTTAAAAATCTGAATTGTTATAGATGACGGTTATTTGACCACATAATGATGCGTTCTCTAAGGCCAGAAATTACGGTTATGCAACCCTTTCTATATAAAAATAGATAAATGACTAGACAGTTTGCTGCTAATTTTTAACTGTGAAGTCTTTTGAAATTCATCTTTGTCATTTGATTCACATTATTATTAATTTAATTAATAATTAATTAATTTGATTTACATTATTATTAATTTTTCAAAAAAAAAAAAAAAAAAAAAGAAAACAACAATATTGGAAATATTTATGGTAATAAATATAAAATAAATCAATTCCGTTAAATAACCACAAGTCAAACTGAACAATAAAATTTATTTAATTTTCTAAAAAACAAGAATACAAGACAAATTTCTAATAAAATATTTCGTTTGGAAGAACAAGGAGAAAAATAAAATAGCTACAGTTAAATCAATAAACATAAAACATATTTCAATGTAAAATAAATATGTGCCCTGTTTTTTTTTCTTTCATTCTCATAAAGAATATCTTTAAAACTACTCAATTAAAGTTTACCTTTTAATTATTTTTGAAATAAAATTTGAACTGGGAAAAACTTGCAAATATTCATCTCTCCTTAATTACGTGCTCCCATTCTTTTCTCTTATAAAATGAATATATACTTTTCTAAAGACTCCTTTCTATGAGAATCCTTCAGCAGCTTTACAACAACTTAAACAAGACAATTATAAAAGAAAGAGCCTTCGTTTCTGTTATATTTCTGAGGTAAAATTGAATTTTAATCAGATTTAATGCTTTTCGTTTAATTATCTTTCGCCTAAAAAAATATTAATATTAAAAGCTTACTGCGATGATTTTAAATTTTTTCTTTGAAAAAATAATTAATCCTGCTAATAATAAAAAATGCACATACTAACAAAATAAATGTTTTTGTATACAAGTAAAAACAAAATATCCTTGTTAATGTATTTAAACAATAATTTTTAAGCAAGAATTAAAGAATAATTTTTTTCAGCATAAAAGAAAGAATAAGAAGAAAAAGACAACAGATTTATCTTTCGGAAATATTTTTCTCTTGTGATGTTACATATTTTTAAGATTAGAAGAGGAAAAAAGGAAAAGAAGAAAGGGAAAATAAATTTATCTTTTTGAAATACTTTTCTTTTCTGATGTTGCACATTTTTAATATTAGAAGAGAAAAAAAAAAAAAGAAAAAAAAAGAAGGAAAAGAAAATAGACTTATCTTACAGAAAAACTTTTATTTTCTGATGTTATAAATTTTTAATATTGAAAGAAGAAAAAAAGAAAGAGAGAATAGATTATTTATCGTTTTCAAATATTTTTCTATTTTGACCTCACAGATTTTTAACATTAAAAAAGGGAAAAAAAGAATAAAGGGAAAATATATTTATCTTTATGAAATACTTTTCTACCCTAATGTTGCAAATGTTTAATACTATAAGAAGAAGATAGAAAGAAGAAGAAAGAGAAAATGAAATTAATTTTCAGAAATGCTTTTTCTTGTGATGTTATAAGTTTTTAATATTTTTTCAATGATTTAGTTTTATTAAAGACGTATTTGGCAGAACAAAAAACTTTACTTAAATCTCTAAAGGACGCGTATATGAAACAAACATACTTAACACACCAAATCAAAACTTTTCTTTTTGCAGAATAAACAGAGAAACAAAATAAATATTAATGGCAGTTGAATAACAAATAAATAATAATAATAATAACATTTTATTTAAAAACTCCTAATTTCTCTTCTAATCATTCGTGAGAATAATTTTGAATCGCAACAGAATGACCATTGTATGAACGTTTCTAAAAAACAAGAATAGAAGACAAATGCTTATACATTCAAATTTCTAAAGCAGAACAAGGAGCAAAATGAAACAGTTACAGTTAAATCAATAAACATAAAACATATTTCAATATAAAATAAATATGTGCTCTGTTTTGTTTCTTTCATTCTCATATCGAATATCTTTAAAACTACTCAATTAAAGTTTACCTTTTAATTATTTCTAAAATAAAATTTGAACTGGGAAAAACTTGTCACCATTCATCTCTCCTTAATTACGTGCTCTCATTCTTTTCTCTTTAAAACTAAATATAACTTTTCTAAAGACTTCTTTTGATGAGAATCCTTCAGCAGCTATACAGCAATTTAAACAAGGCAATTATAAAAGAAAGAGCCTTCGTTTCAGTTATATTTCTGAGGTAAAATTTAACTTTAATCAACTTTTAATAATTTTTTGTTTAATTATTTTTTGCTTTAAAGAATATTAATATTAAAAGCTTATTGCGATGGTTTTAAATTTATTCTCTAGGATGAAGAGATAGTTAATCTGCTAATAATGAAAAAAAAATCCCATGTTAACAAAATAAATGTTTTTGTATATAAAAAAATATATCTTTGCCTTGTTAGTGCATGTAAGTAATATTTTTTATAGAAGAGTTAAAGAATAATTTTTTTTTTTTAGAATAATAAGAAAGAAAAAATAGATATATTTTTCGGAAATACTTTTCTCTTCTGACGTTACAAATTTTTAAGATTAGAAGAGGAAAAAAGGAAAAGAAGAGCGGGAAAATAAATTTATCTTTTTAAAATATTTTTCTTTTCTGCTGTTACGCATTTTTAACATCAGAAGAGAAAATGGTTTAAAAAAAGAAGAAGGAGAAAAAGGGAAAATAGATTTATCTTACTGAAATACTTTTCTTTTCTGAAGTTACAAATTTTTAATATTGGGAGAGGGGGGGAAGAGAGCATAGATTATATATATTTTCGAAACATTTTTCGATTTTGATATTACAGATTTTTTAACATTAGAAGAAGACAAAAAAAAGCAAGAAAATAGATTTATCTTTCTGAAATACTTTTCTTTTCTGATCTTACAAACTTTAAATATTAGAAGAGAAAAAGAAAAAGTAAAGAATAAAAGGAAAATAGATTTATCTTTATGAAATACTTTTTTCTCTAATGTTATAAATTTTTAGTATTAGAAGAGGAAGTGGAAAAATAAAGAAAGAGAAATAAATTTAATTTTCTGAAATACTTTTTTTTTCTGATGTTACAAATTATTAATATTTTATCATTGGTTTAGTTTACTAACGACAAATTTGGCAGAACAAAAAACTTTACTTAAATCGTTAAGGGCCGGTATACGAGAAAAACAGTTATAATTAACATTCCAAATTAAAACTTTTGTTATTGCAGAATAAACAGAGAAACAAAATAAATATTAATGGTAATGAATAATTAAATTAAAAAAAAAATTATTTATAAACTGATAGTTTTTACAGTTCTCAACCGTATTTTAAGGGAACTTTTTCCGGTAAATTACAGAAAATTTTCCGTTTTTTTTTTTTTTTTAATTTAACGGAAAATGTTCTGTTATTTAACGGGAAAATGTTCGTTAAAATACGGAAATAGTACTGTCGTCTAGATTGCCAGTAGTATTTCCGTATTGAAGCCCGTTTTTTAAAAACGGAAATACTACTGGCAATCTAGACGCCAGTACTATTTCCGTTTTTTTACGGGAATTTTTACCCATGAATAACAGAAAAATTTCCGTTTTTCTAATTAAAAACGGAAATTTTTCTGTAATTTATGGGTAAGAATTCCCGTAAAAAAACGGAAATAGTACTGGCGTCTAGATTGCCAGTAGTATTTCCGTTTTTTAGTCCGTTTTTTTACAGTGCTGAGATAATGAGAAAGTTTTTGTAATAATTCATATGAATAGGTGTATTCATTATAGGTGGAATGATAGAGAGAATAGTGAGACAACATAATAAATAAAAAATAACTGGCAGCTTGGCCTACACTGTAAAAAAAAAAAAAACGGACTAAAAAACGGAAATACTACTGGCAATCTAGACGCCAGTACTATTTTCGTTTTTTTACGGGAATTTTTACCCACAAATTACAGAAATTTTTCCGTTTTTCTGATTAAAAACGGAAATTTTTCTGTAATTTATTGGTAAAATTTCCCGTAAAAAAACGGAAATAGTACTGGCGTCTAGATTGCCAGTAGTATTTCCGTTTTTTAGTCCGTTTTTTTTTTTTACAGTGTACAGGCGCAGGTAGATTTTGAAGTTAAGGCTGTTCTTAAATCCAAAAAGGCAACTTTATGACATAAGTTTTAATTTATTTTTGTTTGGAAATACATGAAACTAACAGTTGTTGTTGTTGTTCAGAAACTATATAATCGAGCTGTTTCTTCCATTTTGTTTTGCAAATGCAAGAGATATTTCAGAAAATAGCGTCAAAGTGGGCGTTTTGAACCGAATTTCCGTGCGAAAGGAGAAAAACCACTCAAGAAAGGATGAAAAACGTGTTTGTCACGTGATCAATATCGCATATACCTCAATAGGTAATTTATTGATCAAAAAATGGAAAAGCGCAATTTTGAACACTTATTGTAATATTTGTCGGAGTTTCCTCTTAGTCCGCACAACTTGGAAGAAAATCCTTATTATTTATATGCTGCTACCACCGATATGATTACGTGATATCGGTCATGCACTGAGAGGATTGTTTAAATGAAAACCAACGCTTTCAATTAACTAAATTAACAGTTTATTTACACACTATTTACACAACAACAAACAATATTTACACTTACAAATTCGGATACAGATGATCCGGTTCAACATTAAATTGAATACAGTAAATACTGGCTGTGTACTGTTAAACTACGTTAAATCACTCTCACTCTACACACGTTAAATTAGCTTTCCGGAGATCAATTTCGATCTCCAACACATGGGCTCTAGGCCTAAGCTATCCGAGCCTCTCTCAACCCTACGCACTCTCTCAGAGCGATCCAAGGAACTACTCTCCACCTTGCACGCTCCGCTCCCACTCTCTCAGCAGAACAGACTGCCTTCCAGGAACCCCTTGCTCTTTCTCAACGTAAACCCTCCGGAGTTTTCTACCTGGCTCCCATTCAAGCCCTTTTCTTCGTTTGTGGAATTCTTTTGTCTTCCCATCTTCCACAGACATCTCAAAAGGTTGGGCACGCCCTCTCCAACTATCTTTTTTCCCCCTCATTCCACCTATACATTTTCACCGGCTTAGATCCAGTTTTAGATAAGGAAAGACTTATTTTGAAATTCCAGTACACAGCCCATACAATATATAATATATTAAGACAAAAATAATATAGAACATCATTTCTAATAGCAGATGTTTCTCGGAACCTGGCAATATTATTGTGTACATTATTATTTACTTGTAAATTACATTGTAAATAAACATTTTACCTTTTTTATTCGTGTATTTCGTTTGATAAGTTTGCCAGTTTTGCGCTTTTTTTAATTCAAGAATTTCGATTTCATACCAAAAATTTTCAAAGAAGAATTTTATTGTTAAGTAATTATGAAATGGCAAGAAAAGGATAGCATAAAATTTTTCTGGTATGAATGAGAAATTTTTTAAAATTAAAAAAGGGGCATAATTGCCCCCCTGGTGTTTTTACCTTAATGCGTCACTTGGTCCCATACATTCCTATACAATAAATAATTGTCACTGTGTGCTCTACCTACCTTTAAAGTTTGTAACATGAGTTTAGAAACACCCTGTATATACATATTTATTATTTTTGAAATTTATTTTGACTCACATTATAATTATTTTATGAAAATGCATGATTTTAACTAATTCTGAAATATTTCCAATTAAAAAAAAGAGAGTGTGCATTCAGTAAATGGTATAACATAAAGGGTAGATAAGTACATATAAAAAAAGAATCCAGTCAAATACGTTTCATATTATTCACCCGTTTCCCGTTTGTTAAATAACATCTAAAAATTACCAAGAAATTTAAAATTTATCTTTTTGAATTGGATTAATGATTATTTTTTTTATTTATGCAGTGAAAAATTTTACAGTTCTTTCAAATCTTCGAAGAAAAACTGTTTTATAAAATCATTCTTCAAATTTAAATTACAATATAATAAATTTACGGACGTAAGTGAAATTGAAATAAGGCTAAAATTTTAATAATTGGAAGAAAAGGTAAGGGTGTGTCTTGTTACCGATGTACAACAGATAGAATACTGGGCGAGTATGTATTTAAACAAGAACAAAAACTCATGCGTCCGGCATAGATTATGAAGCACTTTCCAGCACATTCAGTACACTGTAAAATTTTTTTACAATTTATTAAAGTGAAAGGTAATGTCTAAATAAACAATTTGAAAGACGCATAAAGCATTTAAATTGCCATAAATAGTCGATAAAATACCCAATTTGTTTTGTGCATCCCTGTATATGATCGATAGATTTGTATGTATACTACATAATATGCTAAAAGTTAGTTCAGTTAAACAAATACTACAGTTGGAAATTTCTATACAGCAATTTTCGTGAATAAACAGAAATGTATTTGAGCACTTTTGTGCAACCCTTTATATGATCTATAGAAATTATACACACCAAGTAATATTTGAAAAAAAAAATGCTCAATTTAAAAACATGTACCACAGCTGATTTGTTCATAGGCTTCAACATTTCAGATATTGTTCAATTTTTTCCGTAGCCAAATTCTTTTGTGTGTCCCTATAAATGAACGATAAATTCTATGCACGCCATATTCTACAGTAGGGACCTTGTAGTACACCTCTGTGATATATATAAATTTCAGTATGTTTAAAATAATGTAATATTATTAAAATACACTGCAAATGATTATTCCCCATAGACCGTAATGCAACGGAATTCTTCATTGCAATACCAAACGTGGCATAGTGATGCCCAATAACATCTATGAGTTTCGTGGCAATCGGATTATATTTACGTGAGTTAGAGCGTGTGCAGACAGATAGACAGTCTACAGACTGAGAGACAGTCAGACAAACCGAATTCTTAAACACTTTTCAACTTTGTTGGAAAATATTAAACAGAAAGAAACAAAAGGAGCTAATCTATTTCATATCATAAGTTCATTCACCTAAGGTATAGGAAACAGCACTGAAAACCTGCAAGAAAAATAAATCTTTCTTTCTGAAATAACTAAATTCATATTTAAATTATAACTTTTATTTTATAGCGTCTCATTTTTGTAGTTGTTATTTGGAATTTTCAAAGAGAAAAAAACAAAACAAAACAGTTGTTCTAATCATACCAGACATTAATTGTAACTCACAACGACAATCATTTTATAAACGTATTGCAGTTGAAAAAAAGTTGCAGTGTTAATAAGTTGAACTAAAGGAAAGGGTATATTCAGCAAATGATATACATTTGAAAGTATACACTGAGTAAGCACTAAAAAATTATACTAAGAAGATAAAAAAAAAAAAAGTGGGGAAATAAGCAAATCCATTTTATATCATGCATTCACGTCAGAAGTACAACATACCATAGAAAATGCGCAAGAAAATTTAAATTTCTTACTTATAATGTCGCCATTTTGACAGCTGTTCTAGCACTAGTAAAAACTATTCCTTTGTATAATTTTAAACACTTTCCAATATAGTTTAAAAATGTTTATGAATTCAGTTTGTATGTTCGTCTAACTCGAGTAAATATACTCTTATTTTCATACAATTAATATATGTTAGTGAGGTTTACCATGGCATGTTCAGTATTGTGTATGAAGCGTGTAGCATTAATAGTTCATTTACAGGGGTACTCAAAATAATTCCGTTACATTATAGTCAATGGGAAAAAGCGTTAATAGTGTATTTTCATTACTTTAAGCTATTTCAAATGTATTGAAGTTGATATAAATCACTGAATTTCACTTACTATAGAATAGGGCATTCATAGCATTTATCGCTCATTTACAGGGACATACAAAATAAATCGGTTGCAGCACTTAGTATCTTTGAGCAATAATTGCTGGAAGTTTGTTTTCAATATGCGCTTTTAAACTGAACTAATATTTTGCATGCTACTCGTTCTGTATAGATTCTATGCCTTATATATAGGGCTGTACAAAAGAATTCATGTACCATTCTTCTTATTAGTGGAAATTGGCGAATAGGAATTTTCGACTGCGGTATGTATTTTCTAACTGAACTAAATTTTGCATGCATGTAGATTATAGGTAGAAATCTATATATCATATACAGGGTTGCTCAAAGTATTCGGATACTTTTTGGAATGTAGATAGAAATTGCTGAAATTGAATTTTCAAATGTGTTATGCGTTTCCAAATGGTTCAATTAAACATCCTATTTCATACTATTACACGGGGAAGTTTTGTTACATTATTCTGAATGTGTTGAAAAACGTTTCATAATCTATGCTTGACGCATGCCTTTTCGTTCTTGTTTGATTAATTTTAGATCACAATATAATCATTTTTTGAACATATAGAGATTCTAATAATACTAAAATCCTGATAATTAAAAACACAAGAAAAAATATGTTCAGTAAAACAGTGTACAACAGAGAAAACTCTAGAAGACTTCGTAATCAATAATCCTTCGTTTCCAAAAGATATTTATTTACGCACTGTCCCTCTGATCCTTTACAAAGTTTCAACAGCCAACTCCGCAAAATAATTAAATAGATACTTTAATCTCTTTAATAGATTGTCCACACATGAGTCAGTTGGAGTGAATTTGTCCTTTACTGCCTAACACAATTTGTACGAGATCTCTCTGGCGCAGTCTTCCAAGTTTTAATTACTTTATGGTGTCGAGTCAAGTTGGTTGTTCACTCCGTAGCCCAGTTTGATAAATAGACTGTTTATGAGCAATATAATGGTTACAAAGGATGATAAATCGCCTTACACGTTAGATACTTTGATTTTAATTACGCTAGCTTTGTGTTCTTAATTGATTATTAATGCGCGCAATATAAAAATAGACTCTGGAATAAAGTGACAATTCGAACGCTGATTAATTTCTAATTTTACTAAGTCACAGAACAAGTTTGAAATTTTCACTCTGCTATCTTTGAGACTTAAAAAAAAAAATACAACTGAGAATTTCAAATTTAAAAGGAAATGTGCTAGGGTAAAATTGCAAAAAATAAATAAATAAATAAATAAAAATAAAATAATCATTAACAGATTTTTTCTTCCAGTTTTCAAGAATATTCTTGAAGCGTGAATACTGTGAAGAAATAAGCTATTTTCAGTTAACCATTTTATAAAATGTTAGTGGTTTACATTACATGTTATACGCTTCTTAAAAAGCCTAATCAATTTATATGTGAATTAATGTATAAAAACTAGCACAAACACAAGTAGAAATAATTACTATCCTTGTGGGGTCTGATCGTTTAAATAGAATTATAATACTACTGATGTTGCTGTTTTTCATTATTGCTTGTTAAAAACTAAAATAGAAGTACCAAAAAAGTCTTAGGAAAAATGTACGAGGATGGATTGGAAAAGCAGCAGCATTTGAAAAGCAATTATTGTGTAGTGAATATGTTTTCCCAGAGTGGAAATAGGTGGTGCTAGTTATATTAAAGTGCAGCGGTTGTACCGTTAGGTAGAGTAAGTTCGGAAACGCATCAGAGCTATTAAAATTGCAAGACGTTTAGAAAAGTGGTCTCGCTTATGGCTTATGCAACTTTGACAAGGTTACGTGAAGCTATCTAAGGCAAACGCACTGACATGTTAAATGATGGTGTCATTCTTCTGCATGATATTAACAGCCCCACACTACTCACCGAACTCAAGAATTTCTGCAAAAGTTCAAGTGAGCAGTCTGGAGATTGCCCCCCCCCCCCCTCATCAAAAGGACAAAAAGAGTCAAGTTTTTGGCACACAGTGATTATGAAATTGATTATGAAATTGAAGGAAACACTTGTCTGGATCAGGGTATTCATTAAACTGTGGTGTAAAAACAGTTGCAGGGACATGCACTGAGCTCCACAATAATACGGAGAGCTAACTCACTGATCCACTTCCTGCATCGATCGCATCACACTTTCAATGCGCGTAAGTATTGAGCCCTTCCCTTTACTTAATATTATAAGTATTTTTTCAAACTTTTCCGCATACTTTTTGTCAATTTTGGTTATTTCTAAACCTTTTGATATTTTTATGAGAAATACTGCATAATTTTTTTTGTTTTTTTATTTTTTTTATTTTATTTTTATTTTTATTTATTTATTTATTTATTTATTTTTTTTTTTTTGAGCTTTCCTAAAATTTCATTTTTAACTAATATCTAACTAAAAAATTGCGATTAATTTAAATAAAATCTATAGTTTTTTCAATAAAAAAAAATATATATCAGAGAAAATTATAGCAACTTCGTCAAATTTTTAAAAGAAAATCCAATTTGAAAATAACATCTCCATGCTACTATATGAAGGAAATCTATGTTTTGCCCAAAATTTTCTTGGAAAATCTTTGGTATTGTATTTATGGGCGGGCCGCTGGATTCAGTGTATCATAATAGTGAGTTAGCTCTCTGTATAATTGTAGAACTCAGTGGGGACATGATTTCTACCAAGCTGGGTTAAACAAGTTGCTCCTGCGTTCAGATAAATGCCCAAATAGATTTGGTGATTATGTGGAAAAGTGATCGGTAAGCGTATCTCTTAATTCTCTTTAATTCTCTTTGGTATTTTCTGTCTATTGTTAATAAATAATTTTTTTATTGCCCTTGTAACCTTTTTTTTTTACCTATCCTCTTATGTTTCCGTACAACTCACTCTTTTGTCTCTGTTCTCTGATGTCTTCAATTGATTTCATTCATAAATGTAAGGTTAATAACGGATATACAATATTAAATATATAGGAAATATGTAAAAGAATGTATATAATAATAATATAATAATATAATAATTAATAATATAATATAATAATATAATTAATATAATAATAATAATAATAATAATATGTAAAAGAAGTATAAGTAAAACTATTGTAAGGTATACGATAGTTTTATAATGGCACTACTGCAGTCGGTGGTGTATGGTGTAATTAGTAAAGTAGTCAGGGTTGTAAAAAACCCAGCCCGGGTGGGTTTTATTAAAAAGCCCGGGTTAAATGGGCAATTTTCCCCGGGTAAATTAAATTGCCAGAATGTGGACGATGATTCCACCTTCTTCACAAATAATAATCGGTACTTTTCGGTTAGCCGGGCGCCAGTGTTTATATACATATTTATATACATACACATATGTATATATATATATATATATATAGATATATATATACACAAATCTCAGAAATTACATGAGGTATGGTACAAAATACAGATTGAGGAGAGTTGTGAGTAGAGGATTAGCTATAAAACGTTTGTCAAATAATATAGATATCTTCATTCAAAAGTTAATATATAAATATGGTTTACCAAAAAGTGTTTTTGAGGAATGGAGGCACTATATTTTAAAAGAATTTCAAGGCTTTTACCACAAAGATTTTGAGGGTGTCTCGGGAGAATCTTACAAAGATTTGATTAAAGCAGTAAAAAATCTACAGGATGAGTTTATCATTACGTATGTGGATAAAGCTAACACCAACTATGCTATAATATGTAAAAAATTATACGGAGATATTCTAAGGGAAACCTATAATAATGAGGGAAATTATCAACTACTAAAAACTACTAAACAAGTTACTGTAAACAGAGTGAAGGCGTTCTATAAAAAAATAAAATCAAAGCAAAATAGTGTGGAATTCCCTTATCTTGTAATGATTCCAAAATTCCATAAAAACCCAATTACTTTTAGAACCGTAACTTGTGGGTTTGGTTCTTACCTGGAATGTGTAAATAAAAAATTTTTGAATATATTACAAAAGATTTTCGATCAGGTTATAAATGAATATTCTTCGATAGTAATAAAAAATAGCTATGAACTTATAAAAAGTTTAAAAAAGCTGAAAAACATTACAGGATTGTATATGTTACGGCCAAAACCCGGAGCTTGGCCAGTTCGCGAATTGGCCGGCCAGTTCGGGAACTGGCCGAGATTCCTGGCCAAAACCCGAAATATGTGAAATGAACAGCGTACTTCGGGTTTTGGCCGGCCAATTCGCGAACTGGCCGGGAAGCCTTGGCCAATATACGAAGTGGGGATTCAAGGCTACCCGGTAGGTGGCAATGACGTGCACAATTGATAGGAAAGAACGTTCTATGCTGTGACGATTATATTCTGATATGTCGGACAATTTCCCGTCTGTTTGATATATTTCGATAAATTGGGTTTATTATGAGCATTATATTCTAATCTGCTGAAGATTTCTGTCCTCTGTGACAAATATCGATGCATCGGATTCATTGTCCAATCCAATAAACAAATTATTTGAGGGACTCTGTAAATAAACGACAAATTTTACCTAACCAATAAACTATAGAAAAATGTTGTAGAGCATATTAGTAATATATAACAGTTTCATTACATTTGAAGTAGTGTAACATCATTAAAATACCCTATAAACGATTTTTTCACATATATCATAATTCTTTATCTGAATTCTTTTGGGAGTCCTATAAACGAACTATAATGGCTACTTAATCAATACTCTATAAAAAAAAAAAAAAAACATATTGCTCACTACATGAGTTAGGAATGTAAATTTTATTATATTTGAAATAGTGTAACATCAATTAAGTGCACTAGAAATGATCTTTCACCATTCACTGCAATGTAACGAAATACTTTTGAGTGTTTCTGCAGACAAACTATAATTGCTACTTATTTCATACCCTTTAGATAACAGTTTGTCGTCCATCTTAATGAAGCATACCTATTTTATCATAATTGAGATAATGTAACAACATTAAAATGCACTGAAAAACACCATTGATGATACTGTAATGAAATATTTTTGTGTTCCTGCAAATTAACCAAAAATAGTACAACTTCACTAGTAATACCAAAATGTATTTATAAAGCTAAATATTATAACAATTACAAGTCAATCCGAGTCTTTACCCAAGTTAGAGCACGGGCATGCATACGGCCAGACAAATTCAATTCAAAAACACTTTCAACTATGTTAGAAAATGATAAAAAGTAAAAATCGGTTTCTATATACCAATTTCGCGAATTGGCCGATACCGTATGGCCACTTCGCAAACTGGCCGATTGCATCTGGCCAGTTCGGGTTTTGGCCGGCCAATTCCCGAATTGGCCGGTCAGTTTAAAACGTTGTTGGCCAGTTCGCGAATTGGCCGGCCAGTTCGGGAATTGGCCAATTTCGGGTTTTGGCCGTAACATATACATATGATTTCGAGGATTTGTATAATAGCATAAATTTAGATGATTTGAAGTACAGAGTTATGGATTTTTTCAAGAAATCTAAAGAGAATGATATCAGTATTGAAATATTCACCAATTTATTTCAATTTGTTGTTTACGAGAATTACCTGTTTGAAGGGAAACAAATATATAAACAAGTGAGAGGTATTCCAATGAGGGGCAGTTGTAGCTCCATCCTTGCAGATATTTATCTGTTTACATATGAAGCCGGTTTTTTGTTGGAAAAAGACTTAAAGATATAGAGATATATAGATGATGTTTTGGTGGTTGAGCTGAATAATAATAAAGAAATTTATCAATTTAAATGTTATCCAGACACTTTGAATTTAAAGAGTACTTCGGATAATCAGGGCAATGTCAACTACTTGGATGTTAATTTGGAGATTATAAACGGAATTTTAGTATATAGTATTTATGATAAAAGAAATTATTTTGATTTTGATACAATAAAAATACTAAACTTTAATAGTAACTTGCATGTTTCAATTTTTAGAAATATATATTTAAATGGTTTAAATCGTATTGTAAATTTGTGCTCAAATGTTGATAAATTGGTTGGTGAAATTTTTAACCTTTACATAAACGCCAGTAAACAAAATTACCCAATACATATTCTGAATGATTTAACTTTCAATTTTATCAGGAAAAAAAGCTATCGAAATAAAACATTGGAATTGTTCGATGATTGTGATTTATCGATACGTGATTCCTATCGAAAATAGCTTAGCGGTGAGGATAATCACGGACTTCATTTGACGGCTTTTGAATTAGATTGTGGTTTTCATTATTTCTGATCTCTATTTGTTTGGTCTTGGCAAGTGAGGGGGAATGTTGTGCACGTAAAACATGTTTAACCCCGCAGTACAAGTCATAAGCCTTGGCCACTTGTCTTCATGTTTGGTTTTTTCTTAGTTACTCTTGGTTATGTTAATTATTGTTTTAGTTACAGTTTGTTAGATGTTTTTCCCGTGTACTAATTTATATGAATTTGGGTTTTTCAATATATATATATATATATATATATATATATATTTATATTGTATATGTACACATATATTCATATATATATATATATATATATATATATATGTATACATAATACTGTCGCCTGGCTAACCGAAAAGTACCTAATAATCTTCACAGTTGCCACTATATAGAGAAAACAAGAAAATCTGAGGGAATTTAAAAATGAATATTAAAAACAAGGAATTTTACTAAACTTTGGTACTTTTCAAAATTTATCCGTTGAAATTTTGAAAATTCTCAGAGGAATTACTCTGGGAAAATTTAATTTTTTGCTTAGGAAAGCGCAAGGAATTTGATTGCCAAAATAAGTGGCAATCCTGATCTCAAATACAATCTTTGTGAACACTTCATAGTCTAGTAGATGGAAATGACTTCATAGTCTTAATAATGATCTCACTATTTTTCTCTGTGCTTATACCTGTATATATAGATATGATCCCTTTAATTTAAATAACAAACAAATTTTAAATTGCAAAGCTATCAATTGTATGTTTTTCAATTGTTTCCAATCTAAAAATGCAAGTAAATTAGTACAAATATATAAGATTCAAAGAAGTGAATAAATAAAACAAAAAAACCATAAACTATTAAAAAATGCATCATCTGTTCTGTTCCAGAAATATATTTTAAAAAACCCGGGTTTTATACCTGGGTTTTTTATAAAAAACCCAGCCCGGGCGGGCAGCTGGGCGGGTACCCGGGCAGCTACCCACTACAACCCTGAAAGTAGTAGAATAGCAATTTCTTCATGTTTCTAAGTAAGAATTAAAGAAAAAAATGCATTTTGAAAATTTTCATTAAGCATGATTATATTTCGAAAATGGAGTGAATTAAAGTAAATAACTTAATATTGAATAATTATATTTTGTTTATTAATATAATGACCCTTATAGATGGATGGATACATACCTAATTTAAAGCATACTTTAAACGTGCAGCGCTGTAATGCTACTTTATTTTTGAGTCTTCAGTAAAGGTCAAATTTATTTTTTTAAAGAGATTACTTTACAAGCTTTTTATCTTAAAACCTTTCGCCTCAGTTAGTGCTTCAAATAATATGAAGAAGGTACTTGTACAGAAAAAAATAGATAAAAAAAATTAAATGCAAAATATAAAAAAAAAAAAACAATTTAATTAATCGAATGCATTAAATTATTTCTGAGTGTATAATCTATTTTTATTGTTTAACTATCGAATATATTGAACCGAAAACTTATCAAAAAGTCAAACTTTTACGCGATAAAATCTTGGTAAAACTAACTGAAAACAGTTTTGAAATCTCTCACAGGTAAAAAACTCTAAAAGATAACTTTTCTCAAACGATACTAACATTGATAGAAAAGACTATTCTTTCATTGAATAATCCTCTTTTTTTCCAAAGGGAGGACTACGTAATCATCTCAAACTATGTTCAAGTACCCATCGATAAAGCCAATACATCTAGCTTTCTCCTCTGAAAAACTCTCCAATTGCTTTGATACTAGTTCTAAGCGTTCGAGAGCTAAGTCAACACTCGACAGTTCGATCCTGTGGAGGCAATTAAAACTTTAAGTAGGATCTCGCGGGAAAACGGTTTCGAGTTGAATAGTAAATTGTATTAGTCAGTCAAATAATTCTTCACCTTTGAAGATTTGTCCATAGGTACTCAATTAAAGAAATCGGAATGAAGGTTTATTTGTTTGTAGATTTCCCATGATGTCTTTTCTAGTATCCAATAATTTGTTTAGTTACTGTGTTGAAAGACCAAGAGGTTGTAAATCAGAAATAACTTAATTGAGGAAGAACATCAGTTATTCTTCTGGCTGTGATGAGGCAGTGCACGATGTAAGAAGTTTTGTTTTTAGGGCTTTTTGTTCTTAAATAACTTCAGAATGTTTATTTAAGTATATTTTATCAATGGGGGAAAAATTCTTGTGAACTGTATGTGTAAGGAAGGAGCAGGGGGAATATATTTATCGGATTTAAGAATTCTGTATGTTTTAGCCATAACTGTCGTTAAAAAAAAGGTTTTAAACTAGTTGTATATTATGAAATTAGCATTATAACTAAAAACGAGTTTAATGGAAGCAATGTTGCTGGGATGTTACTCTAGAAGAAACGATACTCAATCAACATATATTAGATTTAAAGTATCTAGACTAATATAGAAATAAAAATAAAATTTTAAGAAGTTTAATAATTTATGAAACAAAAATGGTTATTTGAATAAAACTATTAAATAACCGGAGATTTAAATAAAATTTAATTTATATAACTACTTTACTAATTACCGTACTAAAAATAATTAAATGATATTGTAATTCATCTATGAAATAACGCTATAAAATCGAATTTCTTTTAGAAATTAAAACAGAGAAGTAAAAATACATTTCGGCATTTTTAAATGTTGGAAAATGCAAATTTTATTTGTGCCGGGGAAAATCACGCATTAGCGGAAGCAAACGGAATTTCGCTTTCAGCTTATGGCAGTGTTTGGCTACTCACTTATGAGGGTAGCCCTAGTTTGCGAACGTGTTGTCTGACATGTAACACCTGTGCGTGAAAGTGAAATCTATCTGTCATTTCTCTGACTTTCGGAAATATGATTGTGCCTCCCTGAATCTGAGCTTTACGGTTATATGATAATTAGCTTTCTGTGGTCAGCTGGCGAGTATAAATACGGAAGGGAGAGTTTGAATGAGTCGATTCGATCGTATTTCTCAAGGTAACTTAGACCAATGATTTAGAGCTTCAGAGTTTGGAGTGTGCACTTTGTCACATGCTATTAGCGATTGACGTTTTCAGAAACCTGAGTTTGGATTTAAAGCTTTCAGCTAAGACGTTCGACCTCTGGTAAGGTGTTAAAACATACAAAGGGATTTTCGGAGTCATCGGGATTCCATGCTTTGTATCATTTAATGTGATGTTTGAAGGGGTCCGAGACACAAAATCGTATTTTTTTATTGATAGATTTTTCAACTGAAATTTTTTTGGGAAATATGTTTATATAATGAACACATTGCGTTAAACATTATTGAAAACTTGAAAACATTTAAAAAAATTTAAATTAAAAAAATTAAACATATTTAATTTTTTGAACCATCTGATGTACATAATTTTCGCACTGTTGTATACAGAAATTGTGTAATTTAAATTTGTCTTCAGGACTTTTAAAAATATTAATAAAAATTTCATAATAAATTTTAAAGTGAAAATATGAAGTTTTTTCATGAGTGACTTCTGCATTAATTAGCATATTTTCATAATTCTCACTCCAAATAAAAAAAATCTAAAGTCACTTTATTAGAATTGTAACACAGAAACCCTGTTTGACAAATCATGAAAAAATTCACTCTGAGATAAATGATGTTAAAGTTTTCTTCAGAGGGCAGGTCGCGCACAGCATCAGAAGTCAAAAAATGTTATATCTCCTGATCTAATCATAAGAGCATGCGGTTTGCGGTATTTAACTCTGAAAACTCTGTAATTGTAATTGAAGCCCAAATAAATATATATGCCCCCTCCCCCCCAAAAAAATGCATTTTTGCTTAGAATTTTCTCTACCGGACCCCCTTAATCAAAACCAAATCCTAGAAAGCTATTGAGTGTTGGAAGGGTATCAAACACAAAAATTAGTAGTAAAGATACAAGATTG
The DNA here is from genome assembly GCA_963932465.1 of Maratus speciosus. NCBI lineage: Eukaryota > Metazoa > Arthropoda > Arachnida > Araneae > Salticidae > Maratus > Maratus speciosus. Next base: position 456,042,794 of record OZ010788.1, read on the forward strand.
TCGCAAAATGTGATTTTCAGGATCTCGAACCACTTTTTCAAGAAAAATACATGACGAAGACCTGGAATGATCAACAACTTCAAACAAGGATTGTTATTTACTACTGACAGCTAGCAAAAACCAAAATCAAGAATGCCGTTCTTCACCAATATTTCCATTCGGCTTTTGAAATCAGAATCCCGACTAAAACAGTCCGAAATTGATTCTACGCTGTAGATGTGTATGCTCGCATACTTATGATATGCGTTGTATTAAAAACAATTCATTATTCTGCTCGCAAAGAGTGGATAGAAAAATGTGCCAATTATATGAAACATAAAAGGAGCAATGTCTTTTTCTGAGACTACACTGTAAAGAAAAATCTGTAGTTCTACAGATGTAAAGTTACATGCTTACTAAACTTTCACCTGTAACTGTACGAAAAAAGCTGCAAATCTACAAAACTAGTTTTTGTAAAGCTACAAAAATCTGTAACTTTACAAATGAATCTGCTAAAATTTCAGTAATCTTACTAAACTTTTATTTGTAACCCTGGCTGCAGTTACATGAAAAGTTCTCGGAATCCCAGTTTCCAAAAAATTTCTTAGTAACTTTACAGATTTTTTGATTTTCGGCGCAAAAGTGTATCTGTTACATGAGATTTTGTTGTTGCCGTTACATGAAAAGTTCTAGGAATCCCAGTTTCCTAGAAAAACTTTAGTAACTTCACAGATTTTTTTTTTTTACAGTGTAGTTCCGTTTTACACTTCATCCTGACAATTGGCACATTTTCATTTGGAAGCAATCGTGAATTGGCTCGAGATAAGTGTTATACTATTTGGAGGAGGTAGAGAAATTCTTTGGGATGACATCTTTATTAAAGGTCGCTCTGAATTCCAGATGAAGTTAATATCTGACGCCACAGGGACATAGAAATGAGATTCTTGCTCTTTTTGTATTCCCTTACATTGGAGCGAAATTATGTAATTTAAGTTTAAAGGATTATAACTGCAAGCCACATTGTGATGTGCTAGTGATTGAATTCTTTTAATACAAAGGGAAAACACGAATAGTTTTAACATGTTTGGGACATGCTAAACAGTCGAATTGCTATCCCTATTGCACTCACAAACAATTCAACAGCTGGTAGAAGCTCTTCTGAAGGAGTCTCTCATTGATAACATGATAGACGCCATGTCTCACGTCAAGGTGTTGTTGCCCATCACGTAAAACCATACCCCCAATTTAAAAATATTTTTTTCAAGAAATTATAATTTTTTATTTGTTTTTCTGAGAGTCGCAAACTGTATATTTTTCGTTTCGTATAAAAAAAACTCAATAAGATGTTTTTTTACCTCCTCATCCAGATGCAAATCCCCTCTTCCCCTAGTTTATTATGTCTTAGGATACTGTACCTGCAATCCTTAGTCGTAATATCTATATGAAACCTGAATATCTTGTAATTATTTTCAATAATGTATAATGATTTTACCTTTTCTATAGAATTTATTTAATTGTTCTCTTTTTTTCAATATTTGCGTTTTTGTATACATTGATTTTTAGAAGTCTGATGTTCAGTAACAGATTCTACAATTTAACACAATACAACTGTAACGGAAAAAACTACTTTCATATTTATGTGAAGGTGAAAAAATTCTAACATACAATATAACAGCATAAAATATTAAATGAAGTTTCACAAAAATTAAGTAAACTATATCTTTAAACATTTAAGTATAAAAAATATTTTTAAAATAAGAATAAAACTGGAAGGCGTTTGTCTTATTTTTAGAAAAGTCATGAAAAATAAAAATTCATTTCAATACTTTTGATGATACATTTATGATAATTATATCTATTTAAATTAAGAAAAAAATATTGTTCTGCCAATTTTACTTAATTCATGGTTTCTATTTAAACAAATTAAAAATTATCGCTATACACTTCCAAAAGTGAGAACATTAAAAAAAAAAAAACATAAAAAAACATAAAAAAATAAATACATTTTGAATTTATCTATTAGCGCCGACTGCATTTTGTATCGATCGAATGATTCTATTTATAGAATTAATTTTCAGAACTTGTTCGTCCGCGTTTACGAGATATTTGTCTTTGATTAAAATCGTATTTACTTTGCAAATATTCCAGTAAAACAAATTGAACTTTTGCTTTGAAGAAAAGTTCAGATGAAATATTTAATAATTTTTTGCTTCTCAAAATTGAAACATGTTGATGTACCGTATTCTATTTTCGAAAAGAAATTGAACTAATAAAAAATATATCTTTTTGAAGCTTTTTTTTTCGTTTATTCTCATAAAGCGCACTAGTTTAAAAATATAATAAAAGTTAGTGCAAGTAGAAATAAAAAAGTTTTAAGAAAACTGTATCGCAATATTTTACAACTTTCATTTATACGAAAACAACTGCACTAAAAAAAAAAAAGAATAAATATGAACAAAAGAATAAAAAAGACTTTAGAATTTCCAGCAATGCATTTACTTAGCCGTATTCAATTAATGGTAAATGTAATCGGTAAAGTCTACCTCTAAGCAATATAGGTGAAGGAAAACAGACAAAGAAAGTCGAACGGAGCTAATACAGGTAATTTCAAGTTATGAATTTAATTTTATGTAAACAATTATGTTGTAAAGACACATGAGATTTTTAATAATGTTCCATTAATTAAGTGTACTGCGTCAATATATACAAAAGTCAATGTTTTTTGCAAAAAAAAAAAAAAAAAAAAAAAAAAAAGCGAATAGAAAATGCACTTTTGTTGAATATAGTGTGAATATACAGAATATGTAGTAATATCCTTAACCACTAAAAAAAATGCAAGTAGAAGTCAAGAGTTATTTAAACAGTGTCAACTTACTCATAGTAAATGACTATCTTCTGTCATATGAAACAGATTTTATACCCGTAGTTAAGGATTTTGTAAGTTACTGACCTTTTAGAAAAAACTGTGAGAGATAGCGAGAAAAAATCAACACCAAACCGATAGAATGTCACCGTTTTACTATTAAATAAAGTGTTCTATGTACTTTAACTTGAACAGTATATTTAAAATGAAAGTATTTCGGTATCCAGTCACTTGCAAAGCGTAAAACCTTTAAATGATAGTCTCCGAATGAGCAGTGGGTGATTAAAACTTTGAATAATATCTAGGACACTAATGTAGAATGGAAACCTCATCAGGAAGGATAAAATGCACTAAGGGCAGGTTTGCCAGGCGTTACATGAGCTGGGTATTCGAGTGAAAATATGGCTTGTTATTTCAACGAGGAATACTGCAAGATATACGGGGAATGCGATCGTCGAGCAAGAGAGGAAGCAAAGTAATATGCATTATGTTTCTATGTTGATTGCTGTTATTTTTCTGCGGCTACACTGTAAAAAAACATCTGTAAAGTTACTAAAGTTTTTCTAGGAAACTGGGATTCCTAGAAAAACTTTAGTAACTTTAGAGATTTTTTTGTACAGTGTAGTATCATCAGTTTGCAGGTTTAGGGAAATTAGGACCATTATGTTTCCATCAAGGTAGGCCGATAGTTGCAAGTTTGACCTTGCATGCAACAAACATACAGGCCTATATATTATCCCAACCACACGTCAGCACGTCAAGTCACAGACTAAGGCGACACATAAGACATATCGCTTGAATTAGCTGGAAAAACCTGTTTGAAACAACTTCGTTCTTTGTTTCGATCGGTTTTTGCGCTACATGTTGCGGCTTCATGTCGCTTGTCTTATCAGTGTGGGATATGCCTAAGCGTGGAGTGTCTCTTTGTATTTCATCTTGTGCGGAAAATTTGCATGAATTGGAAACTTACAACTAATGGCTCAACAACTGGAGTAAGAATTACTTCCAAGAGATTATCAAAGTTGGTACAAGCGGTTGGAAACTTTATAATGCGTCTTCGGATAATGTTTTCTTGTTGAATCATCGGATAAACTGTCGTACCTCTGAGTTTAACATACTAATGTGGACCATAAAAAAATTCGAATGCAATAAGATGTTAAAACAGCGTAACTTGCACTTGAAAAACCATAATGAGTCTTCACCATGATTGATGGCGCGCCGATAAAATACACTATGTGGACCTATGAAAAATTCGTTCGCAGTAGGATGTTAAGCCAACACAATTTGCGCTTTAGACAGTAGATAAACTATAAGGGTCCATCATCAAATTTGATGGTCCCTAATCCCTGGGAGTATGGGACATTCACGTCCCGCACCAGAGACAATATAAAACGTATCTCTAAAAAATTTACGGTTAAATCAGAAAAAATTATAAAAATTTGAGTTTATGAAATCGTGTCAGAAAGTCGAATAGGAAGTGTTTGTTTCAATTAAAATAAATGTCTTTTTTAAATGTAAAATTGAACCAAACTTTATTGACATCTAATATGTAGGTCATTTGGTTTTATTCGGCTTCTTTTGTATCCCAAAGGTTTTCATTTGATTTATATAGAAACAAATATGGAAAATAATAAAAAGAGATCAGGACACAAATGGATTGAAACAAAAATATTTCAATGAATTTTTCTTGGTAAATTATTATTGATTTTTGGTGAAACAAATATATTTTTTCACGCACGATAACTAATAACAAGAATACATAAACTAGAAGAAGTAAGCCCAAAAATATTTTCATTTTCGAGAAATCTCTTGATAAAATCAAATAAAATCAAAATAAAATAATGATAAAGTAAATAAAATAAAAATTATAAAATTATAATCACGTGTTTCTTTGTTTGTTATAAGTACGTCCTTTGAATAAGTTTTGGGAACCAAAAACTCTTATAAAAACAAATTATATACAAAAAGTATCAATATGTATACTTTTTAAATAAAATAAAACCCTCACTTCATTTCCATAATACAGCAAAAAGAGAAAATCAGTATACGATACATACTCAATCGGATATTAATGAAAAGAAACATAAAAAATACTTAAATGGTCTTTATTTGTTCCCTTCAAGTACACGGCAGAACAAATATCAGTTTCAGTGAAGCGCTTATGTATAAAGAAAAAAAAAGAAAAAAAAAACGTAATAGAAAACTATGGCCGTCGTTCTAAATTGCCATATACAAGATACACACTTTTTTCTTCGTGGAACTAAATCGGTGTCTGGAGTTGCATCTGAATAGTAAACCTGTCAGGAAAGGATATAGTCGAAGAGAATGAATTGCGTGATTTCTTTCCCTGTCGCCAAGCTGGCCTTAAATGAGATCTCAAGCAGACTGCAACGGTAACTTGTTAGGAAAGGTATCGTTCTTAAATATGATTATCGTTCTTAAGAGTGAGCTGTGTTTTCATTTCTGATGAGGGTATTTTTAATTTTTCGCATTTCCGATTGATAATTTTATGTAAGAAATATTAACAGAAAACAATCTGATCAAGTATCTAAAAAAGATTTAACTTTGCGTTCGTTGCAAAGTTAGCATCATATGTTATGTTGCGCTTTAGAAATGTGTCCTTTCTGTGTGTGTTTTGTCCGTAGAAAATAGTATAAAATGTTAATAATAATATATAATTTTCAATAATAAAAGTTTGATAGATATAGCTGCTAATAAACATTTCTTTCAAAGTAAAACCTCAAATTAATTTCCATAATACTGCATGAAAAGAAATTCATTATGCAAAACATTCTCAATCAGATATTTGATCTCTTCAAATGTACAATAAATGTTAATTTCGAAGATGCCTGAAGCGCTTACGTATAAAGAAAAAAAAATCGAGATTGAAAACTGTGGGGATCGTCCAGCCATGCCATACAAATGAATGCAATTTTCTCTTCTTGGAGCTAAATTGGAGTGGAGTTGCATCTGAATGTTAAATCTGTCGTAATGGAATATAGTTGGAGCGAATGAATGGTGTGATTTCTTTCACTGTCTCACGACTGACGTTAAATAACACCTCATGAAGACCATAATGCCAGCTTGTTAGTATTGGTATAGATTTGTTGCACTTAACCCTCGGACTACCAGAAAAAAAATACAGCATACAAAAATTACAATAATGTATCAAACTGCAGTTAAAATTCATTAGTTTCTATCAGATATTTATTTGAAATTAGAAGAGTCGTGAATGCAGTGGACAAATACTCCATCGCCTATTTTGGACACTTTGAATCCGAGTTTCGCTGCCGAATTTTAAACAAGTACAAATGGCAACAAGAGGACGATTGTCGGAGAGCTGGAAAAGATGGAACGATGTGGCAAGAGGGAAATAAAATGTAGAAGGGTGGATTTTATACTTTGTGAAATGTGTTTAGTGTGTTATCGCGTTTAATTTTTAATTGTGTTGTGTTGTTAAGTAAATAAATCTGTAAAAGATTATATCTGCTTTGTATTTTAAAAGTCTTCGTAATTCATCTAAGCAGAATGAAAATAAGATTTGTTTTACGAATCTAACCAATTATTGAATTTACGCTAAATGAAATTCAACTAAAATGTTTCTACATTTTTACGAATTCAGATCTAAAAATACGAGTTTGCAAGACAATTTCGTAATTTTATCACATTCATTTATAGTATTTCAACTATTTCTGCTTTATCTGTCGGTTCCGTAGGACCCGTCTGGAAGGCGGACAGTTAAATAGGCAGGGTTTGTTGATCTTAAGTCATTCAGGTAGACCTCCCTGCCCGAAACTAATCCCGCAACTTGTCGTAATCAGACGTTCAAGATCCGATTTCGTTTCTCTTTCTGCTGAAAATAGTTTTCACTTTCTGCATTTCTAATTCGAAGTTTTATGAAAGAAATACTAAAAGAAAATAATTTGATCAAATATCTAAAAAGAGATCTAATTTTACTTTCGTTGGAAAATTGTAATCGTATGTTACCTTTTGCGTTATAAATACGGACTTGTACAGTGCAAATTTTGATAACAGAAAATAGGTAAAAAAAGCAACTGATAATATAAAACTCTTAGTGTAAAATGTTATATATAAATAAGTAAGCAATATGTATTTTTTTCATACTAAATAAAACCTCAAATTATTCTCCATAATATTGCATGAAGAGAAAATCAGTATACAACACATACTCAAGAGGATATTTCAACATTGAATCTCTCTACAAGTATACAACAAATATCAATTTACGTGATGCCTGAAGGGATTATGTATATATATATATATATATAAAATGGACTTGAAATTGTGGCAGTCGTTCTGTGTTGTCATACAAATGACACAATTTTCTCTTCCTGGAGCTAAATCGGTGCCTGGAGTTGCATCTGAATAGTAAACCTGTCGGAAAAGGATATAATCGAAGAGAATGAACGGCCTGATTTCTTTCACTGTCGCCGAGCTGGCGTTAAATGAGATTTCAAGAAGACCGTAATGTCAGCTTGTTAGGAAAGGTACGGATTAATCGTGCTTAAATATTCAGGAGCTTACTTGGTTTTCATTTCTGCTGAAAATATTTTTCACTTTCCTCATTTCTAATTCAAGATTTTATGTAGAAAATACTAACAGAAAATACTCTGAAGAAACATCTAAAACGGATTTAAATCTACTCCAGTTGCAAACAGATTTTTTAATTCAGATCTTTCCAAAATTTAAGTATGTAAAAAAAAAAATGCCAAGTCGTGAAATTTTCGATGATCTTCAGATTTCTACAATGTCATAATTATGAATAAAGGCTTCATTTTAGAAAATGGCATATTGCGAAACGGCATAGAAGACTTTTTTTTATTGTATTAACGTATTGTGAGATGTTCTACAAACTATTTGCAAATAAAAATGAAATCTAATACAAATACAATTAAAATATAGTGCATATTATTACTGTTATATATATATTTAGTAGTTCAGTTTTAATGTTACTACGTATCATTTTTAGATACCAGTTTTTTTCTTTAATACTTACAATATAATTTAGTCATCTAATATAAAATTTCAGCATTAATTGGGGTTGAAAAGTAGTACTTTATTTATTTATTTTTTTTTTCTTTCTTTGGCAAAATTCTAACTTTCAGCTAATCTTCTATTTTCAGATATATATTTAAAAGAAAACTACATAAGTTGTCATGTAACAATTCTATATTTACACATTTTATTACTGATGCAAAATTTGAATGAATCAAGTGATAAGATGCATGCAAAATTCCGCCTTTTTAAAGCTGAAACTAAATATTTTAGTTAGGTCAATAGTAATTTAATCCCAAATCATCATTTCAATTCAATATTTTTAAGGAAGAGATGCTTTTAACTCTTTCTAAGTACAGCGAACCGTGATTTAATGTTCTTGTGTCTTTGTTTATGGTCGAATTCCCTGTTTTATGGCTTGATCATATAAATTAGAAAGAAAAAAAAAAAAAAAAAAAAAAAAAAGAAGAAGAAGTTTCTGCTGAAAGAGAGATGCCTGGGAATTGGGAAGTAAAAATTTAAGTCCTTTTTAACGTACGTGTTTTCTGACAGTAAGACAGATTTGTTGCGAAGGAATGTTTTACGACTTTTGGGATACTTCATGTTCAAAAAATTCTTATAGAAGCATTTCTTAAAGTGTATAAAGACAGAACCATGTACGAGTTAGAGATATTGTTCCATTTATCTTCCTGTATTCTTGCGATAATATGTAATGGTTTTGCCTTCTTTTGTTTTTTAGTTTTTATGCAATTTACTTTGGTATTAGTATTGTTTTTTTACAAGCCATGTTTCATTGTATCGTATAGAATCGCCACTTATAGTTTTAAGCTTATGGAAGCATTTCTTAAAGTGTATAAAGACAGAACCATGTACAAGTTAGAGATATTGTTCCATTTATCTTCCTATATTCTTGCGATAATATGTAACGATTTTGTATTTTTTTGTTTTTTAGTTTTTATGCAATTTACTTTGGTATTGGTATTGTTTTTTTTGCATGCCGTGTTTCATTGTATCGTATAGAATCACCACTTATAGTTTTAAGCTTATAGGAGCATTTCTTAAAGTGTATAAAGACAGAACCATGTACAAGTTAGAGATATTGTTCCATTTATATTCCTGTATTCTTGCGATAATATGTAACGGTTTTGTCTTCTTTTGTTTTTTAGTTTTTATGCAATGTACTTTGGTATTGGTATTGTATTTTTACATGTCATGTTTCATTGTATCTTATAGAAACACCACTTATAGCATTTTCCTTAAAATAACTTTCAACACTAACAACAGTACATTTTGAACCTTTAAAATAGCTAAATATATTATTATTTTTAGGTCAAATAAAAACTTATAATAATGCAGAAAAAAAAAATAAATATTCTAGAAGCGTCTAAATAGGTAACATTCTTTCGCATGTGTAAAAATCTTATCACTGTTTTTCCATTTATCTTTCTAAGTTTTTAAAATGTAAGATTTTGCAATGCAAAAAAACCACACAGCTTGGGAGTTGCAGACTCCAAATTCTACGTTAGCATACAAACGATATTCTTTGCCTTTTGTTAGCCTTTAAAAAGTCTTTGTCTGAGTATCTGAATACCAAAAATGGTCGTTACTCAAATATATGGGGAAATAAATGTTCGACTCTTGTGGACTTATTCTTCGAGCACGTATAAAAGAGAATCCTATGCTTCGGGTACTTTCGACGAAGTTTGCACTGCTTTTGTCGTTGTATTCGAGAAATTTAAGTTTATTTACACCAGATGATATATATATATGTATATTACGAAAATTAAATTTACGCGCCTTATTACAATTATTCCATAAAAATTTCTTTTCCAAATTATTCTACAATCCTAGTTTATTAAATTATTCCCTATCTTAAATTCCGTTCATTTAAAATCATTCTATTTAAAACACGTATTTAATTTTCTTCAAAATCTTCTAAAAATCATTTCCCCTTAATAATTTTTTTTCAAGACCTTTTTATTTCTCAATCTTAAATCAGTGATATTTATTCCATTAAAGTTATCTGATTTATACCATTTCTTTTCTTTTCATCTTTTTTATTCCATAACTCGATTTCCCGCGTAATTTTGACTCGGTAAAATCTCCTTAATTTATGCCGCTTAAAATAAAGATTTCCCCAACTTTGCCGCACGCTCACTGGTTCTTCCTCATATCTGCATTGGCGTAAAAGATCGTCCGCTTCTGACTATTTAACCTAAAGCATGAGACGGAGCTCAGGATTTTTCGTGACATTTTTTGTGTAAAAAACTACGTTGCTGTCCAGAAGAGGTCACTGAAATAAATCGAATGAAGTTCTAAACGTCATATAAAACGAAATCTGTAAAGCGATGGAGGGAAAAAAATTGTAGTGCTTTTTAAAATTGTGGTGGATGCTTGGCCCATGCATTATGATGTAGGAAGTAATAAAATTTCTTCTTTTGTGAAAAGTGTTTTCTTTTTTTTTTCGGGAAACTGCCAGTGAGTACTGACCAATGCCATAGATAAAATGTAGACGACTGCAGATAAACTATTGAATGTATGATCTTGATCGGTAAGTTAATAGAATGTTACGGAGCGGTCTTTGTGTCATTTTACATCGTTCCATGACATATCACACAATCTCATCACACATATATACTATATATATATATATATATATATATATATATATAAATCTCTCTTTTCAGGGTTATGGCTAAATATTTTAATGAGTTCAACAGTATTGTAATAAAAGTCATAATTTCAATTCAATATTTATCAAGGAGGAGATCCTTTTAGCTCTTTCTAAGTATAGAGAACCGTGATTTAATGTCTCCATGTCTTTGTTTATTACCGAAATCGCGGTTTTAGGGCATTATCGTATAAATTAGTAAAAAAAAAGAGTTCTGCGGAAAGAAATACATTTGGGAATCGAGTAATAAAAATTTAAGTCCGTTTTAAGGGACATGTTTTCTGATAGTAAGACAGATTTGTAGCAAAAGAATGTTCGACGCCTTCCGGGATATTTCATGTTCAAAAACTTATTGTAAAAATATTTTCAAAAGTGTATACAACCACAGACGTGTACAAGTAAAGAGAAATTTTTTCATTTATCTTCATGTATTCGCGTGATTATGTGTAACAGATTAAAAAAAAAAAATTATGTGTAATTTTATTTTGGTATTTTTTTACATGCCATGTTTCTTCATAACTTTTAGTCTTTAACTCATAGTTTTAAGCATTTGCTGTTAAAAAAAAATACAGCATAAACGACAATACATTTTCAGCTTATTAAAATACTAAATAAATTGTTGTTATTCGTCACAAATAAGAACTCATGATAATGCAGAACAGTTACATTATACAAGAAGTATATAAATAAGTAACATGTTTTTCTCTATGTTTAAATATCTAAACACTATTTTCTCCATCCATGTTTCTAAGTCTTTAAAATATGAGTATTTTGCAACGCAAAAAAGCCACACCACTTGGAACTTACAGACTCTAAATTCTGCGATAGCATACGAATGTGCTTCGCCTTTTGTTAGCATTTAAATGGTCTTTGTCAGAGTATCTGAATACCAAAAATGGCCATTACTGTAATATATGGGAAAATAAATGTTCTACTCTCGTGCACTTATTCTTCGAGCACGTATAAAAGAGAATCTTGTATTTCGGTTTATTTTTGAAGCAGCTCTTTGTCGCTTTATTCAAGAAATTTAAGTTTTCGTTCATCAATTGATATTAAATAATTTACACATTTTTCTCTTTTCAGGCTTATGGCTAAATCATATTAGATGTAAATTTCCAACTGGGCAAAAATGTCCGGACCAGGATTCGAACCCGGGACCTCCTGGCTGAAACCGCCAGTGCTCTGCCATCTGAGCTATCCCGGACGATTCTGGTCGAACTTTTTCACCCAGCTAACCTTGATGATTACAGCATACTTTAGCTCAGATGGCAGAGCACTGGCGGCTTCAGCCAGGAGGTCCCGGGTTCGAATCCTGGTCCGGACATTTTTCGCCCAGTTGGAAATTTACATCTAATATGATTTGTTTACCAATTAGGATAATTGTGTTAATATTAATCTTATGGGTAAATATTTTAATGAGGACAACGGTTAACAAAAAGTCATCATTTCAGTTCAATATTTATCAAAATTTTATCTTTTAATTCTTTCTACCGAATCGTGATTGAATGCTCCCATGTCTTTGTTTATGGCCGAATTCGCGGTTTTATGTCTTTATCATATAAATTAGTAAAAAAAGGGTGTGTTCTGTTGAAAAAAATAAACGTTCAGGTATTGGGGAATAAAAAATTAAGTCCGTTTTAAGGGTCATGTTTTCTGGCAGTAACAGAGATTTGTAGCGAACGAATTTTTTACGTTTTTCGGGATATTCCTGTTAAAAAAAATATTGCAGAAAAACTTATACACGTGCTTAAAGGCAGTTTACTATATGTACAAGTTAAGAGTTAATTTTCCATTAATCTTCATGTATACGCGTGACTATATGTAACAGTTTTGTTTTTTTTATTATTTTTACATATAATTTTATTATGGTATTTTTTTAAATGCCATGTTTCTTCGCAATTGTGATGAAAAATGGCATTAAAAAAATAAGGGTAAATAAGGGTAAACTGTAAATTAACTGACAGTTTTAAACGTTTATTCTTAAAAAAAATATATATATATAGCATGAACGGCAGTACATTTTTAGCTTATTAAAATTCTAAATAAATTGTTGTTATTCGTCACAAATAACAACTTATGATAATGCAGAACAATTACTTTATACAAGAAGTAAATAAATGTATAACATATTTTTCTCTACGTTTAAATATCTAAACACTATTTTTCTATCCGTGTTTCTAAGTCTTTAAAATATGAGTATTTTGCAATGTAGAAAAAGCCACGCAACTTGGAACTTAGACTCTAAATACTGCGTTAGCATACGAATGATGTGCTTCGCCTTTTGTTAGCATTTAAATGGTCTTTGTCAGAGTATCTGAATACCAAAAATGGCCGTTACTGCAATATATGGAAAAATAAATGTTCTACTCTTGTGGACTTATTCTTCGAGCACGTATAAAAGAGTATCTTATATTTCAGTTATTTTCGAAACAGTCTGCACTCTCTTTGTTATTCAAGAATTTTAAGTTTTCTTTGATCAATTGATATTAGATAATTTACATTCCCTTTTCAAGCTTACGGCTAAATATTTTAATGAGGACAACGGTTAACGAAAAGTCATAATTTCAATTCAATATTTATAAAAATTTTTATCTTTTAACTCTTTCTATCGAACCGTGATTGAATGCTCCCATGTCTTTGTTTATGGCCGAATTCGCGGTTTTATGGTTTTATCATATAAATTAGTAAAAAAAAAGGGGTGTTCTGTTGAAAAAAATAAACATTCGGGTATTGGGAAATAAAAATTTAAGTCCGTTTTAAGGGGCATGTTTTCTGACACTAAGAGAGATTTGTAGCGAAAGAATTTTTTACGTTTTTCGGGATATTCCTGTTTTAAAAAATATTGCAGAAATACTTATAAACGTGTATAAAGGCAGTTTATTACATGTACAAGTTAAGAGTTAATTTTCCATTCATCTTCATGTATACGCGTGACTATATGTAACAGATTTGTTTTGTTTTTTAATTATTTTTTTAATGTTTTATTTTATTATGGTATTTTTTTAAATGCTATGTTTCATCACAATTATGATGAAACATGGCATTTAAAAGAAAGGGGTAAACTGTAAGTAAATAAGGGGAAACTGTAAGTTAACTTGCAGTTTTAAACATTTATTCTTAAAAAATATATATAGCATACACAACAGTACATTTTTAGCTTATTAAAATGATAAGTAAATTATTATTATTCGTCACAAATAAGAACTTATGACAATGCAGAACAATTACATTATACAAGAAGTATCTAAATAAGTAACCTGTTTTTCTCTATGTTTAAATTTCTAAGCACTATTTTTCTATCCATGTTTCTAAGTCTTTAAAATATGAGTATTTTGCAATGCAAAAAAGACACACAACTTGGAACTTACAGACTCTAAATACTGCGTTAGCATACGAATGATGTGCTTCGCCTTTTGTTAGCATTTAAATAGTCTTTGTCAGAGTATCTGAATACCAAAAATAGCCGTTACTGCAATATATGGGAAAATAAATGTTCTACTCTTGTGGACTTATTCTTAGAGCACGTATAAAAGAGCATCTTGTATTTCGGTTATTTTCGAAGCAGTCTGCACTCTCTTTGTCGTTCTGTTAAAAAAAATTCAGTTCATTTTCAAAATTATCTCACATTTAGATGCTGATAGAGAAATGAAATGCTGATATGAGAGTTAAATACACAATTTGAAATTGACTTGTACTGTAAATAATTGCAATGCGCAAAATGTGTGGAGGCTCGGATTAATAAGACTCAGAAGTTTAAATTGAGGGAAATTTTATATTTAGTATATGTAAATGATAAATAAATGTAATTACATTGGACAGAAAATAGCTATTCCAATTGTGTTTATCGTTATAAACAATAGTTTAAATAATGTCACTGCACCAATTAAAACATTTTCATTTTAAAATTGGATTTTATTAAAACTATTATTAAGCCTAATAAAGTCATACGTGAATTTTTTAAACAATTCGTACTTATTTCTAATTTGAGTATAATTGATGTCTGGAAATTTTCTTTTCCCCTCCAAGTGATTAATATTGATTATAGGCTTTTAATCAAGCTTCAAATATTTTGAAATTTTATTAATTTAAATAATACTTACTTTAATGTTTTTAGCATTCAGTTGAGCTTAAAATATACTAGAGTGAAAAAATCTGGAAATTTTAAGAAACAATGCAGCTTTTTTTTTTTTTTTTTTTTTTTTTTTTTTTTAATGTAGCTTCAACAGAAATAAGATACAAACTGTTCTGTAGATTTGTTCACACTTTAAAAATCATAAAGATAGAAATAATAGATAAAATTAAATGCGAATTGCGGGAGACTTTCATAACGAAGGCGGTATTTTTCCCCTTAATATATATATATGAGTATATATAATACGCATATCAGTAAAAATGATTTTCTATGGAGGACGCTTAAGTTACACAGATAAAATTTTGGACAAATTTATGGGATGCCTTGTGTATAAATTTTGTTTCATACTAATTATATTGAACTTCGAAATATTTTAAATGCATTCTGAAATTGAGGCCGAAAAGGCCAAACGTGAAATTAATAAAATCTCTTGTTTGATTTTACATTTACAAATAAAAAGAATTTTCGCAATTATCAAATTGCTAACACAAGTGACAACATGAAGGGAAAATAGCAAAAAAATCGAAAATAAAATTTCGTGAGCTTAATAAAAGAATTTCATTCCAAAACAATACGGGACATACTGAGTTAATCAACATAAGAACAAGACAGAAACACATACTTTTGGGACATTTTTTGGAATGTGATTTTTAGTAACAATTTTACAACATTATTAGAAATATTTTGATATCATTAATAAAATTTTCAAAATAAATACCATAACCTATACTATGTTCTTGGCGACTCGTAGGAAGAAACAAAAACTGAGTTTTGTATAAAATTGGTTTTAGTACCAATTTTTGATCTGTGATTTTTAGTAGCAATTTTAAAACACTATTAAAAAAATTGATATCATTAATAAAATTTTCAAAATTAATACCATAGCCTATACCAGGGATGGCGAACCTATGGCATGCGTGCCCCTTTAGGCACGCAAAAGAATAATTTTGGCACGGCATTGCTTGTGGCTCTAAATCAAAATTAAGTGAGATTACACAACATCGCGACTGATATTTCTAAATTTGATTAAATGGAAATTAAAAAAAATTAATTGCGGCATATTATATTCCAATCTAATTAATTATGATCTCAAAAATTTTTCTAACTAAGACGATATCTGAAAACTTTCGAGAGGAGTTGGTTATTAGACATTACTAAATTTCGATGATAAAGTTCTGGCTATTCAAAGAAACTGGCGTTTGCTATTTTAACAGTTTTTCTGCCTATCTATGCTTTCGAGTAACTGATTTCACAAATGAATAATATCGAAACTCAAACTGAAAGCACTTGTCACATAAATGAGGTTCATTTTGCATAAAAATTAACCTGATATTAAGATGTACATCGCAATAATTTGTTTTTATTAAATTCTAAAATATACTTGTTTCCATAATTATTATAGTGTACACTGTAAAACAAAACTGCAAAGTTATTAAAGTTTTTCTAGGAAACTGGGATAAGTAATTTTATTCCATTATTTTTTTTCATCTACTAAATTTGTTTTTTAGTTGGCACGTCATGGTCACGTAAAATATTTTTTGATCAAATTTGGTACCCGACAGCAAAAATGTTCGCCAACCCTGAATCGTACGTAGAAACAAAAACTAAAAGATCATTTTGTGGATAAAAATTGAGAAATTAAAAAAAAAAACAAAATTAAAGAATTTTAAAGTTTGCTATTTTTTTATACATTACTGTGTTTAAAATACTAAAATTTTTACCAATATTTGTCAAATCACTCCATTATTATTATTTTTTTTTATCCTCAATATAGTGTACTTCATAAAATTAAGGATAGATTTTACAATAAAATGAAATGAAAAAAAAAATCAAGACGTTAAAGAAATAATGCATTTTGTAGCGTTTTTTTTTTTTTTTTTTTTTTTTTTTTTATGTTTGTATATTTTTTTTCTCATAAAATAATGCATTAATTGTAAAATCGATCCCCAATTTTCTTAAATACACTAAATTGAGGATAGAAAAAATAATGGAGTGATTTGAGAAATATTTGTAGAAGTTTTAGTGTTTCAAACACAGTAATGCATCAAAAAACAACAAACTTTAAGATTCGTTACATAAAATAAATAAATAAATAAATAAAATTCTCAATTTTAGCCACAAAATGATTTTTTGCCTTGTCCAAATCAGTTTTTCTAAATATTACCTATAATAATATGCATACAGTGTGACTTCAAAAATCCGGCATCAAAACTATCTTTTCCCTTACTTTTTCTTTAACATTTTCAAGTTATGGGAGAAGAAAAAAAAATTATTTATGAATTAAAATCTTCAAAATCAAAAGTAAAAATGAAAAAAAAAAAGAACATTTGACTTTTTTCTTTTCATTTGTCAGAGGCGATTATTTTCTGAACAAATTTTATTCTCAAGGGTCGTTGCACCGAATTAAAACTCGACACGGCATTCGGAAATTACCTGTATGCAGAATAAAAGATGGATGATTGGCTATATATTGACGAAAATCCACCAACAACGAACAATTTAACAGACAGCGAAATCACTGACGCTGTGCTAAATAGAAGCGCCGGTAACGCCAATAGCAGCTCAGAGGACGAGGATGAACTACCGGCAGAAGAAATAGAGTCACTAGAAAAATGCATAAATTTTAACTGGAGAATTAATATCTGCTTTAGAGAAACAAGAGTGTAATTCCGAAATAGGCATTTTTCATTTGTATAAAATACGAGAAAAACTTGTTAAAGAACGGCCAAAAGTACTGAAGCGAACAAAATTGACATCGATGTTTCCGGAACTACACGAGAAAGTAATTCTACTCTTTATTGGGTTTTTTCTGTAACACTGAAAATATCAATTAAAGTAAGTTTTTTTTTTTTATATTTAATTTTTTTTTTTCTTACATAATTATCACTTAGAAATGAATTAAATTATCGCTAAATGCATCATTATGAATATAGACTATTTTTTATATTCTTGGTTACTGCTTTTGAAATTCCTTCAAAAATCCGGCATAGTCTCGGTCCCGATGATTAACGGATTTTTGAAGTTATTATCTCTATAATAATAGCCTAAGTCATGTGACTGTCATCAATAGTTCCGGGCTGACCGCTTCGCTTTTTATATACCAGGTGACCATTTTTTACATTTTTTATTTTTCGCGTGGTAAGTTAAAACAATGCTTTGATATTGAAATTAAAACCCATGGTTTTTGGTATTATTTATTATTTTTCTTTTCTTTTTCTTAAAAAAGGGAAAGAAAAAGAGAAAGTCGTGAATTTCCAATTAAAATTATGTATTTTAAATAAAATGAGTGAAATTATTATATTTTAGATGAATTTAATGCAATATGAAAAAATGCGATTGGAAAGGCAATGTTTGATGATTTATCACTTGCGCCTGGCTAGCATAAAAAGGTACTATTTAGTTATACCGTCGACCAATTTCGCCAAATTATACAAATCGCCAAATTATACAAATTGACAATTTTTATTTTAAGTAGCGAAAGAACAAATAAATTAGTATAACATTAATAAAAATACAAATAAAACGTCGAAATAAAAATAACTTGATGACGTAAACACGTGTAACTTGCTTAAAAATAAGCGAATATGACATTTACGATCAGCCATTATTGATATTTAAACTTATAGATTAGCGATATAACGGAGTCGACGGGATAACCAAGTAGTACCCATAAAAATACGGAGTTCTTGATTTCTCTACTAGAAACTTCTGATTTGACGAAGTATTGAAAAAGTAAATTAAATTTTGCATAAAAGTAACATGGTACAATGCTTAGCACACATCTAACGAGACCAAACTGGTCTCTAAGGGCGGCTAGTACTGTATATAATAAGTAAATGTACACCCGTAAAAAAATTCTTCAAAGTTCTTTAAAGGGTACTGAGTCCCCTTAAATTAATTTAACAGCGTTTCACTTATTATAGGTGATGGAATATAGTTAAGATGAACGTTTCATTATTTTCAACGCACTAATTAATAAACAAAAAGATTGTAACTTTCATTAGTCCCCAATCTTTCCACTTGCAATTACATTCGTGACACTTTTTTTCTATTTCCAAAATCAGAACTAAACATCTTAATCGAATTAGCCAAAGAAGACTTAGAGTTTCATCAAGGCTAAAATAGGCTCATGCTACTCAGCTGCTCTGTCATCCGGTTAAACCGTAAGCTGCTAATCCTTAATTTAACCCGTTACCTGCCATTGATGTGTTTTGCAACATCAGTAACCAGTAGTAACAAGTTCATTGTCAGATAAATTGGAGAATTCTGGTACATTTTCTAAAAACAAATAATTACGTATGTCAACCATATGTTTAAGAAGGTTAATTTAAATTCAGTTATAAATAACAAAATTATCAATTTTTCTCATGGCAGACAATATGTTAGTTTCCTTTAGTCCAGTGAATGGTTGTACAGATAAAGTTACATGTTTCATATAACTATTTAAAAAAAAAAAATCATGTAAACTATTATACGTTGTAAAAGAAACGTCTGAAAATATTATTTATAAATCCATTGAAAATACTCTAACTAAATACAGTATTACACAAGATTAATTTTATCACAATTATCCTAATTGACCGTAATGTAACGCAATTCTTTTCAGTGTCCCGGTAAGTGAACTACAAATGCGACATACTTTCTTTTCAAGACCGAACATGTCATAATAAATCTCAACAACATATATCAATGGCATGGCATTCCGAGCATATTTATGCGAGTTAGTACAGACAGACAGACAGACTGAAAGTCAAACGGAATTTATAAACACTTTTCAACTATGCTGGAAAGTGTTAAGAGTCACTAATTTTTACATATTTAGAAATCATGAAGAAGAAATAAAAGCAAAAGAGTAACCGCAGGTCGTTGCTACCATCGTTATACATTTCTTAAAAAAGCAACCGTGTTTGCAACCATCGAAAAATGAGTTAAGCCTCCGGTCCCTGCAGGTGAAGGCAATCACGAGCCTAAGCGTATGGGGAGGTTATTTTCTAATATCTCGTTTGTATTTCGACATTTTTAAATGATTTTTTTTCTTTTTTTTTTTTTTTTTTTTGCATTGGATAGCTGGGGTCCATCTCTAAATCACTCCTTTTTAGGTGCGTTCGAAATTATATAAATACGTAGCACCTATAGTCGTCGTTCAGTCCGTCTGTCTGTCCGTCCGTCCGCATATAATAGAGCAAAAACTACCCAACCGAATGGTCTGAAATTTCAAATATATGATTGTTGTAAAATTTTGTCGAGCCATTTCAAATTTTATGAAAATCGGATGTATAGTTAAATTACAGGGACCGTCAAAAGTTTTTCTTTACATTACGGCCAATGGGGAAAATTATTGCACGTGCATTTTAATGATGTTAAAGCTTTCCGAATGGTCTCAAATTTTAAACATATAATTATTGCGACATTTTGTCGAGCCATTTCAAATTTTATGAAAATCGGATGTATAGTTTAATTACAGGGACAGTCAAAAGTTTTTCTTTACATTAAAGCCAATGGGAAAAATTATTGCAAGTGCATTTTAATGATGTTACAGCTTTCCGAATGGGCTGAAATTTTAAATATATAATTGTTGTAAAATTTTGTCGAGCCATTTCAAATTTCATGAAAATCGGATGTATAGCTTAATTACAGGGACAATCAAAAGTTTTCCGTTACATTAAGGGGAATGGGAAAAAATTATTGCAAGTGCATTTCAATGATGTTACAGACTATGCACTTATGAATTGCAAATAAATACACATTCAACACAATATGGGATGCAAAAAATAATTATAAAACTAGTTATAGTACGAACGCACCTCATTTGCCACGTTTGACGAGCAATTTTCAACTTGTTTACTTTTTTTAAATTTTAGTTGCAGATATTTTTTATAAAGTTACTTTCACTTTCGAAATCGGCTCCAAAAATGAAAGTGTTATTCTTAAAAATATCTGCAAGCAAAATCGAAAAAGTAAAAAAGAAGCGATGTAGCGTTGAACCTAAGCTAACCAATGAAAAAAAAAAAATAATAACTAAAAATGTCGAAATGCAAACGAGATATTAGAAAATAACCTTCCCATTGGTTTAGCATTAGCTCGCAAGTGTCTTCGCCTGCAGGGACAGGAGCCTTAAGAATTTGTGGAGCGACAAAAAGTCCACAGTTATGGCAAAATTTGATTCGAGTTCGGCCGTGCCATATAGTGAAAGAAGTAGGATTTCGTCGCTAACAAGAAATGAAGAACGTGAACTCTCCCTCATCCAAAACTACATTGAAGTAAAAATTAATTAATTTACAGGAAAGTAGTGCTATATATGCTTAATGCTGAGGACCTACTTTGTTTTTATTCAGTGAGGCAGGAGAAGAAAAACGTTTGTGCTGAAACAATATATGGGAATTTTCCTTCCTTTTCAGAAAATAGAAAGAAGAGTACATTGTTAAAAAAAAAAAAAAAAAAAAAAAAAAAAAAAAAAATCTTAAACGGCGTACAGCCAACAGAGTGAAAAAGAGTCCAAGCCGGGACTCGAACCCGGGTCATCGGTATAGCGCACCGACGTTCTACCAACTGAACCACTTGGAACGATCCCCAGTCTGGCACTTCTCACAATCATAGGAAATTTTCTACAGAAAAATTTCCAAGTATTATATAGATTTATTGTTTAAAGTATAAACTATTACCGGTTGCAAAATATTGAATAGATCTATAAGTAATATTGTAATATTTCTTATAAATTTCAGTTTGACTTACCAAATTATTAACTATATATATAATGAAATCGAAGGTCTTTTCTAACTTTACAATATATCTATGAATAAAACTTTTAATCCTTTAAGCATATGACATCATGTAAACGCTTTTGTTTAACACTTCATAAAATAAGAATCATGAGAAGTTTCTTTTCGTGGACTGATATGCATTTGAAGCAATATTTGGAAATCCATTAACTTTTCTGAAATATTAGTGTGATTTCTTTAAATATAACCTGACTTCTTCATATTGATTAGTTTTCAGAATAATGGAAATTAATGTTCAACGGTATTCTTCATCTGCAGCAGTCACGCAATTGCGTCACATTTATAGAAGTTAAGGAACGTAGATTTTTCTCCTTAGTCAAAGCTACGTTGGAGATAAAAATGATTTTACAGGAAAGAAGTACTATAATTGAATTTCGCTGAGGACCCATTAAGTTTTCATGAAATGAAGGCTGAAAAGAAAAGCGTTCGGTTAATCAATACGTGAAACTTTTCATGCCATTCGAAAAATCTCAGTTTTCTTAGTAGAAAATAGACTCCTTC
Organism: Maratus speciosus; assembly: GCA_963932465.1. Classification (NCBI taxonomy): domain Eukaryota; kingdom Metazoa; phylum Arthropoda; class Arachnida; order Araneae; family Salticidae; genus Maratus; species Maratus speciosus. Next base: position 456,064,735 of record OZ010788.1, read on the forward strand.
AGGGCGTTTGTTAACCGCTCTGTGTAAATGTTCGGGTGTTAACCCTTCACTGCACTACGTGCCCATATCTGGCACATACCTAAAAACATTATATATTTCATTATGCGCCATGAATTTGGCTAATATCATCAGTGTAACTGATTAAGAACAATCCAAATAATGAATTAACACTCATTTTGTCCATGTCAGATGGCTGCATTAGACATAAAATTAGAATTTGTTCTACGGAAACAAAAAAAAAGTTCGATGAAGCTATTAAGGTAAGATTTACTTTCATTATTTTTACTGAATATTTAAAAATATCAATATAAAAAAAAAGTTGCAGAGTGTTAAGCAGGTAAAATTAATTAATTTAAGCTCATTTAGTTGCAAATTATAGCAATATAATATTTTAAAATCCTAAATGTATACATATAGCACACTCTATAAAATTTCAAATTTTAACTGAAAAATTGAAAATTAATTTTCATTATTTTTTCCATTATTAGACCGATGTATAGATTTCAAAAATAAATTTTCATAAAAATAGAAACATTCGTGCAGTGAAGGGTTAATCCTAAATTTCACACATTATCTACCATTGATGTGGTTTTGCACCATCAGCAAGCTGTAAAATATCAAATGTTACGGAGAGAATTGTGGTAAATTTTTATAGAACTCTTTAATTTACTCTTAACCTACAAGGTGTTCCAAAAATATTGACCTCGGCTTTTATTCCTTAAATATTGATCACAGACATATATTATAAATTACAAAGTTACGTAAAAAGAGGTACAGAATTTTATGAAATCGATTAAAATTTTCAGCGGATTAAATTTAAAGAAATACAAAATTAAAATTTTTATACGGCTCGCGTACAAAAAATTCCCAAATGAGGAAAATGTGTCACATACACTAATAAGGTCATGTGCAAAATTTCAGCATTTTATCATAAAAAGTCGCAGAGATATGAAAATACATAAATGCTGACTTAAACCACTTTTCGATGCCTAGATATGAGTTCGAAATGGGGAAAAGTCATGTCGGATGATCGCGTTTCAGGGCTCGTACACAAATGACGAAAGAAAACAATGGTGAACCGACCGAAGGCAGATATTTGCATATGCAAGCATTTCTATGCTGTTTCAATGTTTATGGACTAAGCTGTTTCCAAGTTTTATTCCGTAACTGAGCATGTAAAATTTTAATGTATTTTTCAGCAAGCATAGCTTTGTAAAATTTTAAATAAAACTAAAGATAAGAGGCACATTTTATTTGCTTATGATGCATTTCTGCGTCGCGTTATCCGCACTTTAGCTGTAAACATTTACATTTTAATTTATGATTAACCCTTCAATAACTTTGTTTAAACATATTTCTGCGACTTTTTATGATAAAATGCTGAAATTTTATGCATTACCTTATTAGTGTATTGGGCACATTTCACTCATTGGAAATTCTTTTGTACGGGGGGAGGGCATATAAAAATTTAATTTTTTTATTTCTTCATACTTAATCCCCTGAAAATCTTAATAGATTTCATAAAATTCTGTGCCCTTTTATACGTAACGTTGTGATTTATGATATCTCTATGATCAATATTCAAGGAATAAAAGCCGAGATCAATGTTTTTCGGACACCCTGTATATACCAATCTAGTATTTAAGACTTTTTTATGTAAACATATTTATTTCTGAGACTTTTTATGATTTGTTAAATTGTATCCCGTGTCATCCGGTTACGAAAGTTTAACGCGCTTACATTTAAATAAAACAATGTAAATAGTTCAGCATTTCTTTCCAGCTAATACTGTGTAACAAAATTAAAATTTCAATACATAAATAAAATAATACAAATAATATAAATAGAACACAAATTTAACAAACATGTAATCGAACTATGCACTTAAACCACTAAAATTTATCAGAATCAATACAAACGATTGCTATAAATAGTGAAATCTTTGGCGATTTCTTCGGCTATTAAACTCTGATATGCGGCTAATGCTAAAATACAGTTTTTAATAAATTTCAGAACTTTATTTAAATATGTAATTGAAATTTTTCGTTTCATGTAAAAATGCTGTTTGACGTTGTTAATGGGCAAGCCTAAAAAATTTTATGAAATGTAAAAACTGTATTAGAATTTTCAATTATAAATTACTTTTACGTAATTTCTGCTCACCGAGTGAAGTATTCTGTGACTTTGGTAATAATAACACAAAGTTATTAAGTAACGAATAACAAATTTAAGAATTTTCCTCAACACAGACAATAAAAATGACTCGTTTAGTTCAATGAAAGACTTTTAGGTAGCTTTCATTACAAAAAGCTACCTATTGCAGCCGTTCGGAGGAAAGCGATTTCAAAAATTTTTGATATATTTTCATCGATCATGACCCCCAGACCCCGAAAACACCCTCCGTTCATAATTGATATATATACATATATATATATATATATATATATATATATATATATATATATATATATCTGACCTTTGTCATACTGTAACTCTCGTATTTATGAACCGATTTGGATGTAATTCGGTGTGTACATAGTACATACCAATGTCTCGATCGAGTTCGTTGGCCAGCTTCATCCGCCATTTTGTTTCAAAATGGCGGCCATTTAAAAATTTTTAAATTTGAAATGTGGTACCAAAATTTTGAAAATGGAAAAATATTTTTTTCTTATGTATTTGACCTTTATACAAAGACTCCGGAGCAGTTTTTGTTTCGTCTATATCCTAAAAAATGTCTGAGTTATAGCATTTTGAATTTCTAGCATGGCTGACATTTTGAAACGTCCTGAATTTTGTCACGCGATAAAAGGCGTATTTATGAACCGATTTGGATGTAACTTCGTTTATACATAGTACATACCAATATCTCGACCGAGTTCGTTGGCCAGCTTCATCCGCCATCTTGTTTAAAAATGGCGGCCATTTAAATTTTTAAGAAACATTTAAATTTGAAATGTGGTACCAAAAAACTGAAAATTGAAAAAATATTTTTTTCTTATGTATTGGACCTTGATAAAAAGATTCGGGAGCAGTTTTTGTTTCGTCTATATCTTAAAAAATGGCTGAGTTATAGCATTTTGAATTTCTAGCGTGGCTGACATTTTGAAACGTCCTGATTTTTGTCATGTGATAACAGGCGTATTTATGAACCGATTTGGATGTACCTTGGCGTGTACATAGTACATACAAATATTTCGACCGAGTTCGTTGGCCAGCTTCATCCGCCATCTAGTTTCAAAATGGCGGCCATTTAAAAAAATTTAAAAAATTTAAAATTTAAAATGAGATACCAAACAATTATAAAATGAAAAAGATTTTTTTTGTATGTGTTTTACCTTAATGCAAAGATTCCGGAACAGGTTTTGTTTCGCCTATATTTAAAAAAATGGTACAGTTATAGCATTTTGAATTCCTATTGTGGCTGACATTTTAATACGACCTGATTTTTGTCACGCGATAACAGGCGTATTTATGAACCGATTTGGATGTAACTTGGTCTGTCTCTGTACATAGTACATACCAATGTCTCGACCGAGTTCGTTGGCCAGCTTCATTAGCCATCTTGTTTCAAAAGGGTTGCCATTAAAAAAAAGTTTAATTTAAGGTATTAAAAAATTGGATAATGAAAAAGATTTTTTTTATGTGTTTGGCCTTGATACAAAGATTCTGGTGCAGTTTTTGTTTCTGAAAATTTGTTCTTTTGTTTATATCTTAAAAAATGGTTGAATTATCGCACTTTGAATTTCTAGCATGGCTAACACTTTGAAACGATCTTGTATTTGTCACTCGATAACACACGTATTCACCTATTTCGATGTAAGAAGGCATGTTGATAGTATACATCAATATCTCGACCAAGTTCGCTGGCCAGCTTCATCAGCCATCTTGTTTCAAAATGGCGGCCATCAAATTAAAAAAAAATTATATTTAAAGTGAGGTGCAAAAAAATTTGAAATTGAAAAAGGTTTCTTTCTTAAGTATTTGACATTGATATAAAAATTCAGGAGCATTTTTTGTTTGTCTTTATCTTAAAAAATGGCTCTGATATAGCAGTTTCAATTTCTAATGTGGGTGAGATTTTGAAAAATCTGATATTCTGCCTGCGACAGCACTCGTATATATCAACCGATTCAGATGTGAGTGAACATGTGCACAGCAATTACTAAGGTCTCGACCAAGTTCACTGGTTAGCCTCATCCACCATGCTGTCTTAAAATGGCAGGCACTTTAAGAAATCGCCGAATTTGGTAGCCAAATATAAGTTACCTTAAATAAAAGCAGCTTGGATAAAGCTGACTAATTTCGCAAAATTCTCATTCATAATGATTTAGTATTGATAAAAATTAGTATTGAATCTCCTATATTCGGTTTCCACTAAATTGAGCTTCGTATGTTTGAATAATATAAGTTGGCTTTTTTAAAATAAGGAATATGAAAGCTACCTCTTCCTCCCGGCACTGGCCGGAAGGACTTTTTAGTTTCAAACCACCACTCCCTCCCCCCTCCCACGCAAGATTATTGTTATTATTATTATTATTATTATTATTATTATTATTATTTTGTTATCCATGCACTGTAGTTGGTTTAGTCACATAAAATATTTTGGGATCAGTTAACTATTTACAGATATCCATTAGCATAACAAAACCTTATGGGGAAAAAAATCTAAATTATGTAAAGGAAAGGAAATGAAACTATTGACATTATTTATAAATATATTGAAAATAATCAAACAAAATGCTGAATTGATATATTAATTATTAACTACGAGCACTAATTTAAAGGTCTGATTAATTTTTCAATGCATTTATTAGGGGGATGTTTAGCCCGACAAAATTTTTACATATCTATTAACATATCATAAAGCAACATTCATGTAAAATTTCTTCTTGTTGGTTGATATCTCAAAATATCAGATTTTACACATCATTAAAGCGGAAAAAAAATACTTATTACACTTTTATATGTACATAAGGTTGTTAAAAATATGATTAGCATGATAAATTCTTTAAAACAATAAATAGCAAGAATTGGCGGCATTGTGATAAATGCTCAACTCTTTGTAGTTACATTTGAAAACTCATCAACATTTCTATAATTATTATCGCGAATTCTTTAAATTCCTCCTGACCATCATATTGATTAGTTCTAAGAATAATGAAAATTAATGTTCGGCTGTATTCCTCAATTACAACAGGCACGCAACTGCGTTAAAATTCTAGAAAGGATGAGTCGCAGATTTTTCTCACAATCAAAGCTACAGTGGATTTAAAAATTGTTTTACAGGAGAGACTCATTTACTTTTCATTGAGTGAGGCGCGTAAAGAAAAACGCTCGTATTTAATCAATGCTTGAAAAAAATTCGTGAAATTCCAAAAAACTCCATTTTCTTAGTAGAAAATAGTTTCCTTATGAGCTTTTTGTAAATATTTAGCTGTTAATGTTTGATTTTATCTTTATCTGCTATTTTCATGTCTGTTTGCAAAAATCCCAGCCGGATCGGCCTACAGGAGGAAGTAGATTTCGAAGTTAAGTACTAATTTAACCAAGAAAAACTAAATCAAAATTAGAGATAAACTCTGTTTAACAATTTTATCTGGCCGCTTTTGACGAACTTTTAATTTCATTTTTCTGTAAGAACCCGTTTTATCAGAATCATATTAAGGCGGAATTGAAAAAAATATTTTTCTACGCTCAACAACTCGAAATTTTCTGACATATTTTCAAACTCATTTTTAAAGTAAAAATATGAAACTTGCTGACATGATTTTTTGAAGAGATTTTCAAGCGACCTGTGCTTTTATTTTTCGTTCAATTAATTAAAACATGATTTACAATTATTTTCTCAGCCATTCTCACCATTTTTTTTTTTTTTTTCGTTTCCAGCACTATCGCTTCAGGAAATTCGGTTCAAAATGTCCACTTCGACAGCATTTTTTGAGATATATTCTGGCTTTATCAAAAACTCGATCAATACAGCACATTATATAGTTTCTGAGTAAGAGAAACTGCCAATTGAATGCGTTTTGAGAGCGAAAATGAATCTAAAAAGGAGTCAGAAAATAAGGCGTTTGGATTTAAGTACACCCTTAATACGATAATATTTTTGTTGAACTTTTTTTTTTCCTGTAAGAGTTGATCCTATCAAAAACTTGTCAATATGAAAGTTGTCGATAATATTGAGAAGATGTATGATAAATTCAAGTGGATTGTATGTCTTGCGAATTGACAAAGTTATGATTTTTTTTTCTTCAACCCCCTCATTTTTTTTTCAATTTTAATATTTTTTTTTCAGTAAGAGTATATTAATATTTTTTTTTCAGTAGCAAGTTTTTCCTATCAAAAACTTGTTAGTATAAAAGTTGTAGATACTATTAAGAAGATTTATAATAAGTTTTAGTGAATATAATATCTCAAGAATTGACGAAGTTATGAATTTTTTTCTCACTAAAACCCTATTTTTGTGCGCCCCTTGAGCCCATTTTTAACTTTATCAAAAATCTGTGCTACATAAATTTTTCCCCCTTTTCTAGACGTGATAATAACTTTAAACTGATTTGATATTCATAAAAATTAAGAAGTTATGGTTTTTTTTTTATTTGGTTTTCACAAAATCCCCCCTTATTTCCACCCCCTTGGCCCGATTTTGCCCATTAGCGAACTTGATCGAGATTTTCTAACCCTTGATTTTATATATCAGTTTGGAAGAGATTTGTGCAGAATTTCGAAAGTTATCGTGTCCATAAAAAAGTGATATATATATAAAGTTTTTTACTGAGGGTGTTTTTTGGTTATAGGGGTGATAATCACTGTAGATCTACAAAAAAATTTCAGAAATTCCAACATAGGGGAGATTGCAATAGGTAGTATTTCATACGAAATCTACCTAAAATGTAGTTTACGTTATTTATTTAGTTGTAGTATTCAGATAATAAAATCTACGTTATAAAGTAAAAACATATCCTTGAGTAATGCTGAAGTCAAATTGGCCTGAGTGATAACCTTTTTCTCCGAATTTATTAACTTATAAACGTCGCATAAATTTAATTTTTACACCGTCGAAGAAAAAAAAACTTTAGAAGACATTTAAAAAAAAAACTGCATCTATCGCGTGCAATCCCGTTACGAAAGATTAATGCGTTTGCACTTCAAACGATATAAATAGTACAGCATTTGTTTTCAACTAATACTCTATAACAAAATTAAAACTTCAATAAATAAACAAAATAATACAAATTAACACAAATAAAACACAAATTTAACAAACATGTTATCGAACTACGCACTTAAGCCACTAAAATTTATCAGAATCAAAACAAACGATTGCTATAAATAGTGAAATCTTTGGCGACTTCTTTCGCTATTAACCTCTGATATGCGGCTAATACTAAAATACAGTTTTTAATAAATTTCAAAACTTTATTTGAAATATGTAATTGATGTTTTTATTTTCATGTAAAAATGCTGTTTGATGTTGTGGATGGGCAATGTAAAAAATATATCAAATGAAAAAATTTTATTAGAATTTTCAATTTAGAATTTTATTTGAATTTATTAGAATTTTAGAATGCCACATCGAGTGAAACAGTCTGTAACTCTGGAAATAATAACACAGAGTTTCTTCTTGTAGATTGATATCTTAAGGCATTACGGGTTACTACCCATCATATCAATGGTAAAATAAAATACTGACTAGATTTTTACATGGTTGTTGAAAACATCCCACTTTTCACGAATTCGATTATAACCATAACTTGCAAGCACTTGTGGCATTGTAATTAATGCTCTTCTTTTTGATAAGTGTAGGGCTCATTAAATTCTGTTTGAAAATCAGGGTTCAAACAGCAACTAATAATCCGATTTTACCCTTCGTTTCCCTACTACTGTTCTATTTAGAAAAAAATATTTTAGGGAATATTCTGCTATTCATACATGTATGTCTATTTAGAAAATAAAATTTTATGATGAAGAAAATCAATATTATATAAACAATTAGCTGTCGTGAAGTAAATTGTTGATATTATTTATAAATATATTAGAAATAATCTAATGAAATATTAGTTGGTATGCATAATTTTCAACCATATACGTTAATTTCAAAGTCAGCCTAATTTTTCCATACGTTAATGAGTAAGACTTTTAGCCCGATAAAATATATTTAATGATTGTTAAGCGGATAATAAAGTAATAATAATGCAAAGTTGCTTCGTTTAGACTCTTATATAAAATACAACGTCACATTTTTACTCATTATAGATGTTGTTTACTCACAATTAAAACACACTAATACGCAATAAAACTCAATAAAATATTATAATACACTTAAATTTACTTACAATATAAGAAAAGGAGCCATTCATGGCTCTCTCTTAAAAAGAAAACCTTTCATGGAATTGACAACAGAAAGCAGACGATAAAAAACAATTGTCGATAATACAAAGCAAAAATATGACCTAACAATAAATACAACGGTCAAATAAATACAGACTACATTTAAAAATTTCTTTAAGAATGTTAAAGATATGATTGGCATGATGAATTCGATTCTAATCATAAATTGCAAGCACTAGCAGCATTATGTAAATGTTCTACTCTTTGAATCAACAGTTGAAAATTCATCAACATTTCTGTTATGTTATCGTGAATTCTTTAAATTTAACTTGTATTCTTCGTATTGATTTGTTTTCAGAATAATGGAAATTAATGTTAAACTGCATTCCTCAATTTGGAACAGTCACGCGATTGTCTCACAACTGAAATGAAGCAACGTGGATTTTTCCCTTAGTCAAACCTACATTGCAGGTAAAAGTTGTCTTAAGGGAGAGAAATGGTGTGATTGTATTTCGGAGAGGACCCATTTAGTTTTCATTAAGTGAAGCGTGGGAAGAAAATATTTGTACTTCCTCAATGGCTGATTTTTTTTCGTACCATTCTAAAAAATCTGCATTTTATTACTAGAAAGTAGGTTTATTTAGAATATTTTTAACAGATCTTGGTCACTCTTCAGCTATTATCAGTTAATTTCTCATCTTATATGCTATTGATGTCTTTTTGCAATATCAGTAAACTGTGAAAATTCTAGTTTACCTGTGAGATAAAATTAGGGAACTGTGGGCAGTTTTTCAAAGACCTTTTCAACTCAGCCGCTAATTACATATGCCAATTTGGTATTAAGTTGTTTAATTCAAATCCAGCAGTAAATAATACAATTTATAGTTTTTCTCACGGCACGCAATAGACAAACCTCATTTATTTGAATAGTAAGTGAATGTAATTTCAAACCACTAGGATGATAAGTGAAAAAACAAAATTTTATACATCAATCAATGGTTGTACAGGTTATATTTTTTCTCTAAAGATGTTAAAAATATGAGTAGCATGATGAATTTGTTTCTAACCATAAATTTTAAGCACTTGCAGCAGTGTAACAAATGCTCTACTCTTTGAAAAATATTTGAAAATTCATCAACATTTCTGTAATACTACCTTGAATACTTTAAATTCCTTTTGACTTTTTCATTTAGATTAGTTTTCAGAATAAGAGAAATTAGTGTTCAGCCGCATTTCTCATTTGCAACAGTCACGCAACTGCGTTGTAATTCTAGAAATAAAGAGACGTATATTTTTCCTTATAACAAAACTACACTGGTTGCAAAGGTTGTCTTACAGGAGAGAAGTAGTGTAATTGTATTTCGCTGAGGACCCATTTAATTTCATTAAGTAAAGCGTGAGAAGAAATTACAGTCGGACCTCTATTTAACGAACCTCTATTTTGCGAATTTCTCTATTTTGCGAACTTTTCCTCGGAATCAACAACATTTTGCGAATTTCTTCGTAAAATAACCTCCAAATAGCGAAGTGTATTCTCTATTTAACGAACGTTTTCTTCTGATATAATTTTTTTTTCTCCCTATTTCTCAAAATATTTCCGGACACCTCAAACATAATCTTTCTTTCACACATTTTATAATGCTCAATAACCTTGAATTGGTTTTACCAGGTGCCTAACTCAACGAGAGCAGTAAAATCCCTGTCATTCTTTGCATTTCATCCAGGAAATGCAAACTTTCAATATCCCCCTTTCACACTCAAAAAGGCTGTTCTGTAGTAAATAAGTTTCAGTAATTAAATTTAAGGACGCATGTAGTAATACACTGCTTAAAATTACTTGTTATAATAAATACGATAATGTCATTAAAATTCATTAATTTTAATGTAAATATTTTCTTAAAACTGAAAATACAGTGTATTTCAGGACAATATATTTTTTAATTATTGTTGTCCTTACAGATTTCTTTTTGATGGGTAAAATGAATAATAATACAAAAAATAAATATGATTTACAAAAAAAAGAAAAGAGTGGTTAGTTAAGTTTTTTAATAATGTTTAGTGTTTATGGATTAAAAATCTGTTTTGTGTAGTTTAAAGTATTAAAAAAGCTTCATCTCTATTTAACGAATTTTCCACATAACGAACTTTTTTTCGGGATTTAGCAACTTAGTTGAATAAAGGTCCGACTGTATTTGTACTTAATCAATGCTGAATTTTTTCGTACCATTCTAAAAAAACTGCATTTTATTACTAGAAAGTAGGTTTATTTAGAATATTTTTTAATAGCTCTCGGTTACTCTTCAGTTGTTATCAGATAATTTCTCATCTTATATGCTATTGATGTCTTTTTACAACATTAGTAAACTGTAAAAATTCTAGTTTACCTGTGAGATAAAATTAGGGAATTGTAAGCATTTTTTCAAAGACCTTTTCGGCTTACCCGCTAATTACATATGCCAACTTGATATTTAATTAAAATTTAGCAATAAATAACGGAGTTTATAGTTTTTCTCACGGCACGCAATTGACAAGCCCGATTTAAAAAAATGAATAAATCTGTAATTTCATATCATTAGGTTGATAACTGAAAAAAATTACATTTTATACATCAATCAGCGGATTATATTTTTTTTCTCTCTAAAGATGAGGAGCAGCAATATGAGCAGCATGACTAATTCGATTCTAACCATAAATTTAAAGCACTTGCAGCCGTGTGATAAATGCTCTACTCTTTAAAAAATATTTGAAAATTCATCAACATTTCTGTAATACTATCTTGAATACTTTAAATTCCTCTTGATTTCTTCATTTAGATTAGTTTTCAGAATAAGAGAAATTAGTGTTCAGCTGCATTCCTCATTTGCAACAGTCACGCAACTGCATTGTAATTCTAGGAGTAAAGAGACGTAGATTTTTCATCTAGTCAAAACTACACTGGTTGCAAAGGTTGTCTTACAGAAGAGAAGTACTGTAATTGTATTTCGCTGAGGACCCATTTAATTTCATTAAGTAAAGCGTGAGAAGAAATTATTTGTACTTAATCAATGCTGAATTTTTTCGTACCATTCTAAAAAAACTGCATTTTATTACTAGAAAGTAGGTTTATTTAGAATATTTTTAACAGCTCTTGGTCACTCTTCAGTTGTTATCAGTTAATTTCTCATCTTATATGCTATTGATGTCTTTTTACAACATTAGTAAACTGTAAAAATTCTAGTTTACCTGCGAGATAAAATTAGGGAAATGTGAGCAATTTTTCAAAGACCTTTTCGTCTTACCCGCTAATTACATATGCCAACTTGATGTTTAATTAAAATTTAGCAATAAATAGCGGAGTTTATAGTTTTTCTCACGGCACGCAATAGACAAGCCCCATTTCTAAAAATGAATAAACGTGTAATTTCATATCATTAGGTTGATAACTGAAAAAATTACATTTTATACATCAATCTGCGGATATACAGATTATATTTTTATCTATCTAAAGATGATGAGCAGCAATATGAGCAGCATGACTAATTCGATTCTAACCATAAATTTAAAGCACTTGCAGCCGTGTGATAAATGCTCTACTCTTTAAAAAGTATTTGAAAATTTATCAACATTTCTGTAATACTATCGTGAATATTTTAAATTCCTTTTGGTTTCTTCATTTAGATTAGTTTTCAGAATAAGAGAAATTAGTGTTCAGCTGCATTCCGCATTTGCAACAGTCACGCAACTGCGTTGTAATTTTAGGAGTAAAGAGAGGTAGATTTTTCCCCTAGTCAAAACTACACTGGTTGCAAAGGTTGTCTTACAGGAGAGAAGTACTGTAATTGTACTTCGCTGAAGACCCATTTAGTTTTCATTAAGTGAGATGTGAGAACAAAAACGATAGTGTGGAATCAATGCTGAAAATTTTCGTGTCTTTACTAAAAAGAAACAAAAAACCTCCCTCTGTCTACTTAATAGTAAATATAATTCTTCAGAGGGTTTTATTTTTCTATAAATCTTCAGCTGCCTATCTTTAATTTCGCATATTATGTGCTGATGATAGGTTTTAGCATCTGATAAGTTTTAGCTTCAGTAAGTTAAAAAAAATTTAGGTTGATTAAAAATTTGATCTAAAAATTGTAATCAGACTGGATTGTAGAATTAAAGGATTGTAGCTAATTTTTAAGAAACTCTTCACCTTCCTTTCTAAGTATATATACCAAATAATTTCTTCTTTTGCATAATACCCATAATACGGTCTTTTCTAATTATGTATAGCAGTATACATGCTGTTTGATATAAATTCAATAATAAATAAAAAAATTAACAATTTTCTTCACGACACACAACAGATAAGTTTTACTTATTTAAGATGAATGTACATCATCTGGTCAAAAGTATCAGTACATCTTCGATTTTAGACATTTTATCGAAGAGACATAGAAAAATGCATGACGAATTGTTCTTGCACTTCGGGGATATAAAGAACGTGTTTAACCTCATATTTTACATTGAAGATTTTTGTCAGACGGAAATTTAAGGGACTAACAAGATATATAATTAGAAAAATATATGCTGCCACCCTGTATCATAAAATGCTCGAAATTATCTGCAGCTGTAACAAATATTTATGTAGGCTCTGTATGACGCGTATCTGCATTTGTGTAAGAATAGTAGGTATATTTATTTAAATTATAATTTTTTTTTAAATAAAAAATGTCGTATGATTTTTGTTAATAACATGCATGGTTTCCCAACGAAATTTAACGCCAATTTCAGAAAACTTGACAAAAGGCAATAGAGATTACAATTAAAAAATAAACTCCAGTTATAAACATATTATACTGAAAAAGAAATATTTTTTATATTTGATAAAATATGAACATTTGTATAAAATATTTTTTTTACTGTGTATGCGCGAATAATAACACAATATTCCTTTCATAATTTAATAGTAAACTATATAGAGAAACATGTAAAACGGCCAGTCAAACTTCCTTATAAGTCAAGAATAATTACATGTGGGGCGTTCTCACAATCTTGTGATTTTCTGTCTCTGAATAATAATTTTTATTCTAGTACATGTTCTTGTGTTTTTTTTTTATTTCATATACTGGGGAACATCCCATTGCATGATTGCATAACAATATTAACGAGATAAAAAAGGTTTGGACGATGTTGTGAGTCCAAATACTAGGAAACATCCTATACCGTCTCGTGTCCCTGATGCCGATTTTTAAGTTTTGAGCTGTCTGTATAAAATGGTTTCAATAAAAATAATTCGATGTAATTTTTTTTTCGAAACTGGAACTATTATTTTATACAAATATGTAGCAAAAAATTAAACCTGAACACATTATTAGGGTAGTTATTATTTTTTTAACTCTGTCCCTGGGTTTTAGATTCCTTACCGTCCTCTTCTAAAATTATACAGAAAATCACTTCAGATGCAGCCACAGAATTTTTTTCAAGTTTTTTCTCATGCAGAAGTATGCTAGAGAAAGAATGGCTAAAATTCTTTTACAGGAAATTTACTGCAGAATTTAAATTAGCATTTAAATATCAATTTCAAGCATCGTGGCTTTATTTGTAGTCTGACCGTCACCAAGGTTTATTCCTACACTTTTCGAGGTAAATAAATTATTATTTTTCATTTAATCCAATGTAAATAACTGTTTCTAAAAATCAATAAACATTGTGGCTACCACTAAGTCTTAACATGATTTGCCTAAAATAAGTGGTTCCATCCTTACCGTCCCTTTTTTCCCATTTCGTCGCTTTTTTCCTATACCGTCCCCTTTTTTTACCTTACCGTCCCTTGTTTAACACCCCTTTAAGACAATGTTATAACAAAATTTTGTACTAAAAATACTACATTGTTACTCTTTCGCATTTGAATGTCCTGTGGGTACTATGCAAATTCATTATAAGTAAAAATTTAGAAGAAAATAAAAGTTGTAGTGGTAAAATGGTAAGAAAAATTAAACTCGCAAGTTTAACTTAAACCTCAGTTAAATAAAAAAATTTTCGCTGCTGACCATTTTTTCTTTATTTTGAATCATTAAGGCATTCGTCTATCAGATTAAAATGTTATTTTAGCAAGTTTAATTTCACCAGATTTTTATTCCCGCAAGTCAAAAGATTATGAGAATGCCCCATATGCCAACCCAGTATTCAAGATTTTTAATATAAATTCAGTAATAAATAACAAATTTAACAATTTTCCTCCCAACAGACAGTAGACAAGTGTCATTTATTTCAAAGATTGAATGTGTAATGTCATATCACTTTATTTTCTGAGCATGGTTATTATTAAAATCTGTATCTACAATTCTATTCAAAAAAAGATTTCTAAAAGTAGATTGCTGTTCATGTATATATTTTTACGTAACAAAATTTTATGATGAAGGATGTTGAGTTTTCGTAAACAATTACTTATTATAAAGTACGTTGAGGAGATTATTTATAAATGTACTGAAAATAATATAGCGAAACATCAGCTGGTATGCATATTTTCTAAATGCGTATATTAATTTAAAAGACCGCCTCATTTTTGCGTATGCACGTACATTTGTGAGATTTTTTGCTCGAAAATTTTTTTTTCTTTTCCCTCATGCAAATCGTATGCAATTATTCTTTTTATACGTTGATATCTGAAAACATTGCATTTCATTTATCAGAACAACGGATAAATAAATTGCAGATTAGATTTTGTACATTTCTTTAAGATTTTTAAATATATCAATGGTATAGTGAATTTCATTCTAACTATATATTATAAGCCTTTGGAGCATTGCAGTAGTGGAAAAGATGTCAGCAGTGGTCCGATTGTCTCCACTAAATTTTAATGGTATTTTTCGTTTTATTAAATCTTAGAAAATCTCTTCTGAAATAAGAATTACATTATTAGTAAAAATTAGTGATGGTAATCGGCCCATTACTGCGCATTTTTTTCCACCACTGGCATTGCAATAAATCTTTTACTTTTTGAAGAAACATTTGGAAATTCATTGATATTTCTGCAATATCATCTTGAACTACTTAAATTACACCTGGCTTCGTCAGGCAATAGCGTTACACTGCTACAAATAAAAGAACGTATGCTTCCCCCGTAGTCAGAGCTATTTTGAAAGGTAAAAACTGTCTTATGGGAGAGAAGTGCTCTAATTTCTTTTCGCTAAGGACCCTTTTAGTTTTCATTAAGGCTGTTCTTAAATACAAAGGCGCTACTTTATGACAAATTTTTGAATTCATTTTTGTTCCTAAACGCATGAAATTTGCAGGTGTTCTTATCCAGAAACTATGTAATCGAATTGCGTCTTCCAATTTCTGGTAAAGCAGAAGAAGATCTTTCAGAAAATAGTGCCAAAGTGGGCGTTTTGAACCGACTTCCCGACGCTGCAGAGCATGATATGGGAAAAAATTGTCGTCATGTGACAAAGAATCGGTGTAACTCGATAAGTAATACATTTATCAAAAAATAAAAAATGCTATTCTATTCCAATCGCTTGAATAGTCAGGCCTGCCAATTTTATGCATGTACGTTTAAAATTATGACAGAAAATCTCGCGTTGTTAAGCAGGGAATTTGAGAACCAAGGCGTAAGAAGAAAGACGGTTGTGTTGATACGTAATACGTGAAATTTTCTGAGGCATTCTAAAAACATCCGTTTACCTAGCAGAAAAGAAGCTGCTACAGAGTATTTTTCAACATCTCGTGGTATATCTTCAGCTCTTAATTCCTATTTTCACCCATTATCTGTTGTTGATATGATCTCGCAACTTCGGTAGACTGCACAATTATTACTATTAAAATTAGAGAATCGTGATAATTTTGTAAAGAACTCTTCAACTCAGTCAATACTTATATATTTCAACCCTGAATTTAAGAAGATTAATTTAATTTCAATTATAATAACAAAATTAGCAGTTCTGCTCAAGGCAGGGTGTAAACGTCCAATTTATGAATAATTTATGTATAGTTTCGTATATAGTGTCATCAAGTTTTTCTTTTAAAAGACTTTCTGCTACTATTATGTTCAGAAAAAAATGGGGAATCATTAATGTGTTAAAGAAATTAGTTGTATTCATAAATCTATCAAACAAAATTTTATAAAGAAAATTTTCATAACAAAATTTTATAATGAAAAAAAAAATCAGTATTATGTAGACTGTTATCTGTCTGAAGGACATCGTTGGTATTGTTTATAAATGCATTGAAAAAAATTCTAACGAAATACAAGATTGGTATATGCTATTAATTAAAAGATCCATCTAAGTTTTAAATGTATTGTGAGATCTTTAGATCGACCGCATTCCTGCATATTTTATCAAACAAATCAATATATGATCGATATTAATATAAGCCAAAATAATAATAATAATAATTCTTCTTGGTACTAAGGTTTGAAAATATTATATATTTTTTCCTAATAGCAACAAACAAATAGGGTACAGGCTATATATTTTTTTTATTTTGTTAAGTCAGTTAAATATATCAGTTGCAGGATGAATGCGATTCTAACCTTAAATTGCAAGAACTTGTAGCATTGCGATAAATGCTTTATTCTTTGATGCGGCATTTGAAAATTCCCCGTGAATTCTTTAAATTTCACCTAACTTCTTCATATTGATCAGTTTTCAGAATAATGTAAATTAATGCTCAACTGTATTTCTGATGCGGAACATACAGGCAACTGCGTCAGAATTCGACAAATGGAGGAATGTGTATTTTTACCTCAGACAAGGGTACATTGAAGTCTAAGGTTGTTTTAACAAAAGATAGATGCTTATAATTGTATTTCGACGAGAATCTATTTTGTTTTAATTAAGTGAGCCGTGAGAAGAAAAACTTTTGTGTTATATATCAGTAACTGAAAATTTTCGTGCCATTCTAAAAAGTCCCGTTTTCTTAGTTACTAGAAAATTAGTTACTTTGCAGAGTTTTTGTTTTTTTTATTTTGAACAGCTTTAGATAAATCGTCATACGTCGGCTAATAAATAATACAATACATTATTTTTTTTTTACATAAATTTAGATGTTTTAAGTAATTTTTGTCTGAAATTCAGGAAACTGACCTCATAGTCCTCAGGCACATTACAAAATGCAATTTTGAATGCATTTTTTTAGGATGTTGGTTACGTGTTTTTTTTTTTTTTTTTTTTTGAAAATTCGAAAATTAAACTACTTTTAACTTTTATAAGAATACACTGTCTTAAACAGAAAATTTTATGTTTTTGACGAAAGAAAAACGCATGAATAACATGCTTGCTAAACCAAAAGTAACGGAATTTTTAAAGTATACTGACAGAGAAAATGGGTTAAATCTGAATCATTGTTAACAATTATACTCCTCATTTCGTAAGCTTTTTTTTTTTTTTTTTTTTTTTTTTTACTAATCCATGTTAGGTGGCTAAAAGATTTACAATACAAACCAAGTTATCTTTTTAAACTCTTTGTTCCTTTGACAAATATTTCTGAGATCCGGAACACTCTGTATAATTACTATGTATGTAACAAAACGACAAATGGGTACCTGAATGATAGCCATCTCTCCTTATAAATTCTTTTAGTTTGTATTTTAGTTTATGACATTTTGTGTATAAAACTTTTAAAAAACAATTCGTGAAATATTACGAAATTATCAAGTAAAATGTTTAAAATTATATTCATTAGAGGCTATTTGAATGGTAGTTTTTGTCTTCCGTTTACTCCATATGACTCGATCCATTGCATTGTAAAATGCGTATATTTCACGACTGAAAAGAAGTGTTATGTATTTCACGCGTATCTGTGTATGTGGATTTCTTTATACCCTCGAAACATCCCAAAGGCTGGATGGATTTTAATGAATGAGGTCTCTATCAATTCGTCTGAAAGGCCCGATGGTTATAGGATAGGTTTTGTTTTAATAAATTCAAAATGGCGGCCGTAAAATACAAAATGGCGGTAGAGACGAAAAAAAATTACGCACCCTATTGAGTGGCATATCATTGGATAGGTCTTTCAAAATGAAGACGATGTTTCATTGACTATTTTACAGTCAGAAGCTCCGTTAAAATATTATACAACCTGGAAGTTGTGTATGTAGGATCTCTAGCTTTACTGCAACTCTAACCATCATAGACATCTATAGACCTCATCAAAACAGTGTTTATAGATAGAAATTAACAATTAAACACAACTTAAAAGTCACCAATACAAGTAAATAAAAAAAATAGGTAAGTAATATAAACAAGTAATATAAAAAAATATTTTAAGTTAATTTCTACTTAGGTCAATAAGAGAATTTTTTTTCTCCCATTCTTCTTTCCTCTCTAGTGGCGCTTAAAATGCCTTGATCAAGAAGAGGACTCTCTCGATTATTGAAAATTAATTAATTAAATTTAATTAATGAATTAATATTTGAAAAAAATGGATTAATATCAAGTGTCATCCACTACAAGTTTTAAAAAATATATTTGAGCTTGATTGGATGAATAATAAGTATTTTATTAACGATTGAAAATTTGAACAAGATATATATAGCGAGAGTGTGAGCTAATAGTAGGAATTGAAAAAAAAAAATAGTTTCACATTGATGAGAAATAATTAATTAGTTCGCTTTTTACGCAGTCGGGTTTTTTGATTTTTTAAATTTAATTGCTTATGTTGAAGTGCTTTTTCCTTTCCTAATGTCTGCTCCACGATTTGTGAAACATTCTGTATGAATTACATATATCCTACACCTTGAATCAAGAAGCAGGTACTGCTATGGTAATTTTATTTAAAGTACAGGGGTTAGCACAAATGATTAACTGGTTTTTAAAAATTTATATTGTCAAAACTGTTTTAAGGTAATACAATAATAGGAGATATATGAAAGTAAAGAAGAACATTCCACGTTTTTTTTTTTTCAGTTACAAATGTTCGATGTGAGAAAGTTTAGTAACACCACAAACACCTAATCTTTAATCAAGTTTGTTCTACACATTTGGCAGTTTTACACAGTCAACGATTCTTGATGCATTAGTGCTGCATTATTTAGTGTGTTAACCCCTTGACTGTGGAATATATTTGAGAAAAAAGTGCCAAAAATGGAATTTTTTTTTTCTCTGGATGGTTTGAATGCAATTTGCGAAGAACTGCAAAATTACAAAAATCCGACCAATGGCGCGAAACTTCAGAACTTTTCGTGAGAATGTATCGCCATCTATTGGGAAAATGGTAAATTACATATTATGCATTGGAGGAACTGAGTTCGGGCTTCACGGAATTAAAACAGCAATTTTTCTCTTACCCGAACTCAGGTCGGGCATTCCAAAATTGTCGTATTTGCAATGCCCGAACTGAATTCGGGCGTCACAGGCAAGGGGTTAATGTATCAGAGCTGCATTAAGAATCGTTGGCTGTGCAAAACTGTCAAATGTGTGGAACGAACTTGATTACAGATTAGGTGTTTGTTGTGTTACGAAAGGTGCGCATATAGAATATTTGTAACTGAAAAAATCTTGGAATGTTCTTCCTTATTTTCATATATTACTTATTATAATATATGTTAATATATGATAATATATGAATGATGATAATATATGAAGATATAAATTTTTATAATCCAGTCATTCATTTGTGCTATAGCATTTCATAATACCAAAGGGTAAACAAATCGCACCAGTTTAAAATTTACACGCATCCATTGACTACTGTTTCATGAACAATTTTCATGTCAGTTTCATTGCGTGTCCTTTGACTGTAATAACGTCTACGGGGGGGGGGGGGGGGGGGAGACTATCTAGAGCGATCTACCATGAGTTCCGATACTTTTCCTATCGCTCACCTGCAAGAAAAGTGACACATCTCGCAAAAATTCATTTTGCGTTTTACTGCACTAATAGGCGCCTCTCATACGTGCGTCTTGCTACACAAACAGTTTCATAAGTGTAGCTTGTAGCTATACGGAAAATCAATTTTTGAACTATATGTCCATTTATGACCACAGGAGAGAGGTGGATTGTGTGGGGAGGTAAAATTTCCCAACCTTCCAAACTTGACACTACGTCTTCATTTTTAAGGGTTTTACGCTTTTTTGCACGTTTTTACTCCTGATGCGGAGCTAAGGGCTATAATTCCATGTTATAGTAAAATCATGTAAATTTTCTTTTGCCTCTCCTGTGAAATTTACTTTTATCGAGATGCGTCACTTTTTTTGCGGGTGAGCGATATGATCATAAATCGCCAAATATCAGAAATTAAATATTTCTAATCTATTTTAAATCCTGTTATGATAGCATAAACAAAATGCTCAAGCATAAAATTTTAAACAAATATATTTTCATTTCTATTTCATGGACGAATTTTTCTTTGCAGGTCAATGTATTTCACTAGGCCTTATTAAATAAAATGTACTTATTCTACAAATTTCTATCTCTAGTAAAAGGTTTTTCAATAAGATTAAAGTTTTGTATTGATTTTTTGGATAAATTCGGTATCATAATTCATCAAATACAGAGGCAAGCAAATGTTTAGTTGTTTCAGGTATATTTAGGATTACATCCTTGCAGAAGAGTAATATGCGAAGTTGAGAATGTTTCTTCTGAGTTTCCTTGTTTTAGTTCCAAATGTTACCGATAGATGTCATTGTATTGTCTAAAATTGTAATATTGTTCAAAGTAACCTTACAATTTTTTTAACGTAACCCCACCCCCTTTTGGGGGCGTTTTAATAGCTAAACGAAATTAAGGTTCAATCCGAGTGAATTTTGATCCAGTTTTATATGTTATTTTGAGCATTCAAATAATTTAAAACATCACAGCGTCATCTATCGGGGACATTTGGAAGTAAAACAAAAACTCTTGGTCTTTTACTCTCTGCGTTTTCTTGTTTTAGTTCCATATGTTATCCATTGATGTCACTGCATTGTCTCAAATTGTAATATTGTTCAAAATAACCTCAAAATCTTTAAAACGCAACCCACCCCTTTTTCGTTGGGCGTATTAACAGCTAAACGAAATTAAGGTTAAATGCGAGTGAATTTTCATCCTTTATATGTTGATTTGAGAATTTAAATAGCTTAAAAAATAACAGTGTTATATATCAGGTTCATTTGGAAGTAAAACAAAAACTGTTGTTCCCGTGTTTTTTTTTTTTTTTTTTTTTTTTTTTTTTTTTTTTAATCCTCTTAGCTTCAGGTAGCTCAGCGCCTTCCACCGGCGATATTTGGGACTAAAACAAAGAAGCTTAATAAAGAAATTCCTTACTTTTCTCGTTAATTTCGTGCAAAAATAACTTCAATAACTATTACTGTTTATTTTTTCTTAATTTGAAAAATATTCAGTCTTTTTTAGGTCACCTTGTGTATGTGCATATGTTTATTCAGTACAATTATCTTGAAATACTCCAGCCTTTCAAAAGCGCATCTATTAAAAATAAAAATCCCTCTAAGCGAAAAATTATGAAAATTTATCAAACTTACTATAATAAGCAAACGACACATTTATTCAATTGAGAAATCTAACTTTACTTTCGAAAAAAAAAAAAATCCCATCATTGACTCCTTTATTTTAGTAAAGCCAAGATTTGAAATAGTTCCAGAAATGGGATTTGAATATTTTGAAAACAAATTTAATACTTATGCTCGACAATTAATCTAAAGTCTGCAATCTGACAAATGATGCAAAATGACTAAATTGCGTTTGCAACTGCTTTGAAAATATTCGAGCAGGAATAAATTAATTTTGTACACTTGCTTCAGGAAAAGAAATAGGAGAAAATTTTAGTTGTAGCTTTAGGATATTTCTGTCTGCAGTTCTACTTGTGGAAACAGCTTTTAATGGAAGTAAAAAAAAAAAAAAAAAAAAAAAAAGTAAATAGAATTACTATTCACTAAATATTTGAGAGTGAAACAGATAAAAATCTTAAACTGCGTGGGAAGAATTTTGGAACAGAACTTTTGTCTTTACATTCACAATCAAATTTTTCATTTTGAGATAAAGATAACATGTGCATTGTACAATGTCAAAGCCACCTAAATTTTTCCTTTTTAAAATTGAAATGATTACACTGGTAGGCATCGAAATCCGCATATTAAAAAAAGTTAAAACATTGAAAATATTAACTAATCATTTCTAAAATTGTAAAATAAATGTGAGAATTATTAAAATTTTAAATCAATTGCTCATCTTGAATTCATTTTTTTTTCCATTATCGAAAGTACAAACACGTGTTAATTAAACTAACCTTTAATCGTCGTGTGACGTCCCAATTTACTTTTAGACTTAAGCAAAGCATAATGTATGGAGTTCCTTGAAAGTTTTCTTACTAGTATTATGAGAAACAAAAAGGGTTCCAAGTATGCTAATGTCAATGCAGTCCACCCACTGTCCATTGTTTTCGACCTACCCCTTCCACAGGTTCCACTAATTTGAAATAATCCCTCTAGCAGTCACACATGTTCTTTTACTTTCATTTTTCCCCAAACATTGCTGGCACAATAGAAAAAAGAACGACTCTGAAAGAAAAAAATCGGTGAAAATCGGTTACCGCATGAAAAGAAACGACATACAAGGGTGGTTCAAAAATTATGGTTTCTAGTGTATATAAATTATTTTTACTGCGATGGTTGATGTGGAATATCGAAGCCTAATGTCTTAAATGCCTATATGCTCCATTTCAGAACCGTAGCTGCTATATTAACATAGTTTTGGAGGGAAGGGTGAAGTTTTAAATACCTATTTTTGAGGGAGTTTTAAGGAGTTGGGTGAAGGTGAAATTACTTTTTTGGAGCTTATGAGGTTACATTTGTGACAGGGGATGAGATGTGGCTACATCACTATGATCCCGAGTCCAAACGACTGTAGTTATGTCTCATCCACTGTCCCAAATGTAGCCCCATAAGCTAAAAATCAGCCTTTAACCCCCACTCTCCCCTTTTCACTCCTCTTTCAAAAACTATGTGAATATAGCAGCTACGGTTCTGAAATTGAGCATATAGGCATCTAAGACATTAGGCTTCGATATTCCACAACAACCATCGCAGCACAAATATTTTATAAACACTAGGGACAATAATTACTGAACCACCCACGAATAACCGACGTTATGCGTCGTATAAACGATACATTGCAACATTAAAATACACAGGGATGAATCGGGACCGCACTGAAACGACGTATAAATGTAAAAGTCGTATAAAGGAGAAACATCTAAACGGTGCATATATATTTTTAAATTGGTTTTTTCCCTCCATTTTTTGTGAATATTTTATACAATCTACAACTAGAATATTCAGATTAGTATAGTGTAATAATTATTAGATTATATGTAGAAGTTATAATTAAAGAAAGTACTGAGAAAGAAGAAAAAATCAGGCATAAATTGGTTAGCTGTAAAACACAGAAAAAAGTAAAATATTCTTCCATTTTAACAGCATTTTTTACGAATCTCAAATATATGTCACTTCAAATCATGAATTATTAAATAAAATGTATTTGTATTAACCCGTTAAAGACTGACGTTGCGTTTTCGCAACATTATATTTGTGATTTTACATATATATATTTTTTAAATACTAGTAAAAGAGAAATGTAAAATTTGCCTTTTTAAATTAACAGTTTCGAAGACAGTTTATTCGACAAGCCTGGGACCCTTGTCCTACATACACATAAGATGATGGAAATTTACTGATAGGGCAAATTCATAGCTGGATTAACAAATTTCAGCGATTCATAAAGTAAAAGTAAGTGTTTAGGTGGTGTGAACTGAATAAAATTCCTGTAAAACATGCTGGTCCTTAACCCTTAAATGTGTGATTTTTTCTTTTGTTTCGAAAAAATTATATATGATTCTCTGAAAGGTTTTTTACACAGGAAAAATAATGAAAAAAATTAGAGATAAATTTTTACTATAATACGTCAATCTTTTCTTCTGTTGCACATCTACAATAGAAGTAAAAACTACTGTCGTGTGTCTGTTTTACGCTAAAATATTGCAAATTAGTAAATATTTTAAATATGTCTCCACATACCTTATTTTATAAAACTTAACCTTTAATTCCCATGATAGAATACGTTCTAGAAATTACGTAGTTCAGATAATCTGACTTTACACCAGAAAGTTTCAATGGTTAATTTTGGTATGTTTATTTAAATACAGGATGTCTGTTATTAATTAAAGCAAATATTGCTATTTTAATTTTCTGGTCTGAATTAGGTATATACAAATAAAAAAATCTATTAAATTCAAAACACTGTTGTTTGTATATATGCAAAGCAGTGCACTAAAGGGTTAAAGGGTTAAAACGCTCTATCTCTTTTGGAAAATCTCAGCATAAATTCTATGAAACCATTATCTTAATTTATAAAATTTTGATAGCGCAAAATTTTTAACTGTTGCACTGCATGCTAATAAAACATTCAACAAATCACAGAACTTTAAAATCCTAAGTAAATATTAATTTTAATATTGAATGCTATCAAATGCTGGTGTAAAAGGTAAGTTAATTGAATTGCATTAGGAATTGGAGAATATTTGTATAAAATACACAAATAAAATTAATAAATTATTTTCAGATTGTTTGCATTTAGCAAAGTAAATATGTTTATGTTTTAAATGTATTAAAACGAAAAATTGTGAAAATTAACAATACTTATTCTTGACAACAATAAACATGTTTATTGCATTTATAAATGTAACTTAATTTTATAAAAGTCTCATCGTTTAGTCACTGCATTTATTTCTGAAATCTGTGGAAATAGTGTTGGAATATTTATAAGACAAATTTATTACTTAAGCTCGAAAATTAATCTCGAAAATAAAATATGATAAATGACAACATAAGTATAAAAGTAAAAATAGTTTTCTTTAAAACACTCTTTTATAAACATTCAATGTTCATCTTGAAAATTAGCCCGAATTTTTTTACTGCAATTCATGTTTTTTTTTTTTTTTTTTTCAAAATTTTTCTTTACAATACATTAAAATGGCGTGGTTACCAAATTCGAGTATAAAAAATTCACTGCTTTTTTTACACTTAGTGGAAAGTATAAGCAAGTAAATTTATTAAAAATATATAATTTTTGCTCTGTTTCTTATTTAAGATAGGGCAGCACAAAAGCAAAAAAAAATGAAACATTATTTAAACTATCTTTTAGGATTTCTTAATTGATTTCTCAACGTATAATCGTAAATTAATTAATATTAAGCTATTAATTGATAAAAGTGTTTTTTTTTTAAATATTGTATTCTTAGTTAGTTATTTATAATTTATTTTATACTTTTTAGAAATGGTTCTCTGTTGCAGTTCCACAGTTATTTGGTTTACACTGTAAAAAAAATACGACCAGTTTTCCTGTAGGAATCAGAAAAATAGTTGCCCTTATCGTACCGGAAAAATTTCCGACCCAGCTCTGAATAAAATCCGTAAAATACCCTTTTATTGACTATTTCTTTTTTTTTTTTTTTACGGATTTTATTACGAGCTGGGTCAGAAAATTTCCTGGTACGATAAGGGCAACTATTTTTCCGATTCCTACAGGAAAACTGGTCGTATTTTTTTTACAATGAATAACACAGAGGGGATAAATTAATTTTGTACGTTTTCTGCCTAAAACACTTGTGTCACCAGTAGATTGTCAAATATTTTCAAAAATTTCTAGTAAGGTGTGAACGATGTATATGAAATATTCATTTTTTAATGCAGAGAAAGAAGATATGTAAATACTAAAATATATAAGAATAAATCTTATTCGGCAAAGGTCCCGCAAACCGGACTATCTATTCGCGATTCGAATGACAAATGAATTAATGATTTCAAAAACTGCATAAGTCCGCTTTTTATCGAAATGCATTTTTTTTTTGTTTCAGACGCAAGCTTGTAGGTAGACCCATATGTGTAGACAAAAAAAAAATAAATAGAATTAATCATTCGTTGCCACTCAAAATTGTCGTTTATTGAAAAAACAACGTTAGTCCATGACAATACCAAGATATCCAATAGACAGAACATGAAGAAAAATGTGATCGAACACGATGACGAACATGATTGTGTGCCTCAATGAATATGTACCAAGGATTACAGATTTTAAATATCACTACTTATTCGAACAGTAGTCTTAGTATAGTTTACTCGCAGAACTCTGCGATTTAAGAAGGTGGATATGAAAAAAGTGGTATTCAAAACACATAATATTTGGCACTTATGCAATTCACTTATGCCTTCGCGACGAGCGTCACGTATACACAACGCATAAAGTGCTCCGAATATTTGAGTTTTCCAAGAAGTAATTTTTTAATTTGCTTTATTTAATTAAAGAATTTCTTCAATTTAATTAGGCAAATATTTCTATCTTAAAAAACCGATGTTAAAAGATTAAAAGTTCTGTAAAAGTTGTTCGTCGTGGAGGGGTTAATGTCAATTCTTAACACTTAATTACTAGCACTGATGTATTTTAACAGCATTGAGTGTTTCTAATTTAAATATGTATTTTCCAACAGTTAAATCCCATTGAGCACAAAAACAACTTAAGTCCAAAGCGTTTTTGATATATATATATATAGCCATAATATAATTACAAATCATCATCTATTCCAATTACAATAATTAATTCAATAATTTAATAAATTTAGCTATATACAGTTAAATTCTTATCAAATAAATAACTGATAGCACACAATTGATACACTTACAACTGATAACATCTGATAAAGACTGATAACAATTTTTTTTAGGTTTCAGAAATATAGTTAACACAGAAAATTTCTTAAAATATCTAGAATTTGTGTGTTGTGCAGTTTTTATTGTTTCCTGAAAAGTCTTAAATGTTGGACATATTATGTAGTTTTTGAAATCACAAATTCAAACGCATGGAAACATCGTAATACAATATTTATTAAATTTATATAAAATAATAGACTGGATTTAAATCCACACTAGACTCCGATAGTCTAAAATTTGGTTCTTCTGAGACCGTAGACTGGGTTTATAGATTTAGATGTGCATTCATAAAAATGGGGGTAAAATCGAAAATTTGTAAAAATGCTTTCAAAGTGTGTAGATTTTTTTTTTTTTTTTTTTTGCCAACTATTAACACTGTCATTTTTGCCACTGAATTGTCTTTACTAAACATTATTATAATGTTGATATATATAGAGTATATATAGAAACTATAGATTCTCTTAAGGCTGCTAGTCACTCGGTTTCCGAATTTCGCTCGGTAATGTTCAGTCTATGGCCGTTTGATGCGTCCGTTTACTTAAAGTATCGCCCCAAAAAATTTATATTTTTAACTTTTTTTTCTGTGTACTCCTCTTAAAGGATGTTTCTTTTTTCTTAGTTGTCAAAATGTTTCTAAATTCTACGTTTAATTTAATATGAAGTGTTAAAATTTTACTCTCAGTTCGTCAGCTTTTAAAACATAAAATATTAAATTAAGCATATATTTTAGAAATATTTTGACAACTAAGAAAAAAAAAGTGGCATCTTTTAAGTAGAGAACATTGAAAACAGAAGTTAAAAATATCAATTTCCTGGGGAGATGTTTTAAATATAAGAATGCATCAAATGCCCATAGACTTAGCATTACCGTGGGGGAATTCGGAAGCTAAGTGACTAGCAGCCTTAAGAGCCCACACTAGTCATGGGAAAAAAGGAAAGCGCTAATGTTAAGTCTATGGGGGCGTTATTTTCAAATTTTTTGCTTTGATTTTAATATTTTTCAATGATTTGTTTTGCATAGGATAGCTGAGGATGATCTACAACCGGGCTAGGTTTGATTTTTTCGATTTTGATTTTCAATTTTTTTTTAATTACTTCCTCCTGGTTTCCGGTTCTGAAATTGAAACTATCCTAATATAAAAAAAAAACTATAACCAAAATCGAAAAAGTAAAAACCAACCCGGTTGTAGATCGTCCTCAGCTATCTTATGCAAAAAATATCATTGGACAATATTAAAATCAAAGCGAAAATTTTGAAAATAACGCCCCCATAGACTTACATTATTTTTTTCTTTTCTTCCCGTGACTGAAGTGGTCTCTTAAGAGTATTCTTTCTGCAAAAATCCTTGTGAAAAATTGTAAAGAAAGCGTTTTTTTTTTCATTGTTATTTATGAGAATTTTTTGTCGTGAGTAGACATTTCAGTTTACCTTATGAATATAATGAAAGTCAACGAATTATTAACTAATATATGCATATTTCAAAGCGTTATGTTCTTACTTCAAGTTGAATCCAAGAGTTTAGAAACTTTATGCATAAAATTTACAAATCCAGTGTTTTAATTTATGTGACGTTTGAAATCTCAAAATGTTTATTTGCTTCATGCTAAGTTCTTCTAAGCCTCTTGCTCAGCTTTGGCAAATTATTCATGCTTAAAATTTTAAGCAAATATTAATTTAAATATAGAAACTATTTTCGAATTGTAAAACAATTGGGCTTAAATGTAAAACTATTTATATTAGTTGTGTATGTATAGTTACCAAAAATGTATTGAATTAATTTTTACTATGATATGTTTATGTTTTAAATTCATTTGAACCAAAAATTATGAAAAGTTACCATATTTATTCTCAAAAAATAGAAACACATTTATTCAATTCTCAAAACTAATTTCTGTATTTTGGTACACTGTTTGTTTCCTTCATTTCCATACAGAAAAGACTTAAAATAATTCTGAAAATACTGTTTAAATATTTATAAAACTAAGTTAATACTTATTTTCGACAATTAATCTAAAGACTACAATCTGGAAAATGACGCAAAACGACTAAATTACGATTACGAATGCTTTGAAAGTACCTGAGCAGAAATAAATTAATTTTATACGCTCGCTTCAGAAAAAGAATTATTTCGATTTGCCCCAGGTTATTCTATTAGTTATTCTCCTTGCGCAAGGACCTCTTAATGAAAGTTTCAAAGAAAAAAATATATTTACTAAATATTTCAGTATGAAAAAGATGAATATAATGGTTCTTTGACTATGGCATCTTAAACTGCTAGCGAATAATTTTGGGGGAGATGGAATGATTGT
This sequence comes from Maratus speciosus, assembly GCA_963932465.1. Classification (NCBI taxonomy): domain Eukaryota; kingdom Metazoa; phylum Arthropoda; class Arachnida; order Araneae; family Salticidae; genus Maratus; species Maratus speciosus. Next base: position 456,094,043 of record OZ010788.1, read on the forward strand.
AGTTTAACTTTAAATCATATTTAGCTTTCTGAAGTAAAGAAGACTTGCGTTATATAATTTTAAAATAATTAAAATGTTTGTTGCTGAAAATCAATTATGCATCATCCAATGAAATTTTATTGTTTTAATTACATGAAACTTTAGATTAAACTTTTCTCTGATTATTTTCTCTATTTTGACGAAGAAGAAAAAACTTAAAGTGGTTCAAAAATTGCATATAAATATTAATCAGAATAATGTAATACCTTATTTTCGACAATTAATGTAAAGAGTACAATCTGAAAAATGATGCAGCGTGACTAAATTACTATTACGAATTCTTTGAAAATACCTGCGCAGAAATAAATTAATTTGTAAAGAAAATATATATCATCCAATCAAATTTTATTGTTTTAATTACATGGATCTGCAAATTAAATGTTTAGCTGTTTATTTCTTTCGTTTTGGAAAAGAAAAAAATCTTAAAGTAGTTTCCAAAATAGCCAATGAATATTTTTAAGACTAATGTAATAGGTATGCTCGACAATTAATCTAAAGACTACAATCTGACAAATGATGCAGCGTGATTAAATTATTACGAATACTTTGAAAATACCTGAATAAAAATAAATTAATTTGCATTAATTAAAATGTTGCTGAAAAGAAAATATATATCATCCAATGAAATTTTATTGTTTTAATTGCATGGATCTGCAGACTGAATTTTTTGCTGTTTATTTCTTTCGTTTTCGAAAAGAAAAAACTTAAAGTAGTTTCCAAAAAGCAACTGAATATTTAAAAGACTAATGTAATAGGTATGCTCGACAATTAATCTAAAAACTACAATCTGACAAATAATGCAAAACGACTAAATTACTATTACGAATCTATTGAAAATGCTTGAGCAGAAATAAATTAATTTAGTAAAATTGCTTCAGGAAAAGAATTGTGAGTAAATTATTACGTATAGCTTCAAGTTACTCTATCAAAAATTATAATTGTGCAAAGAGCGCTTAATGGTAGTTTGAAATAAAAGAACAATAAAGGAGTTGCTATTAACTGAATATTGCAGGATGAAATAGAAAAATATAAATGGCCATTTAACTATGTGTTTTAATCTTTAGACGAAATATTTTAGAAGATATAAGATGATTATAGTTTAAATTAAAATCATTTTTTCAGTGTCGGAGCCGTCACTGTTTTGGCTACCACTATTTCTAAACAATCCTCTTTATAGATTTCTTTTGCAAATGACGTAGAATCTACCTGGAAGGTTATTTCTCTTGTAAATGTTATACAGGGTGTCCGGTCTCAACGGTGTCCAATGGCTAATTCGTAAATCGTTAGTCATAGACATACAGTTCCAATTACAAAAATGTTTTAAATCAAGTAAAGAAATATTTTAAAAGCTATTTGGGTCAATAAAAATATTTCTTAAAAAATTACGAAATTTAAATTTTTATATGGTCCCCCGGCCCTATAAGTTATATTTAGTAAAATTTTTCTATTACACTGACAAGTAAGACAAACAAAGTCCCATTCATATAACTCTGAGATTTAGCAAGTTATGAAACTTTAAAAATGCATGACTTATGCCACTTTTCTGCTCTGAGAACAAATAAGTTCGGTTTGGCTTTGAGAGATCACATACCAAGTGCTTAAAGTATTCGAAGATCTTATTTCATGTGTATCTGCGCTTTGAAAAAAATCGTACAAGTATTATGATTAAGTTAACATTTATTAAGTTTCAGATTGAATAAAATAACATATGTTTTATTTTGTCAGGATTTGAGATTGTTTATTTTATGATTTCTTTTAACAAAAATTATGTAATTTTTGTAAGTCTTTATGCTACTTCAATGATCGTATGTATGTTTTTCCAGTTCAAAATTTGTACTGGAACTTTAACTCACTTTCATCCGATTGAGAATACATTTTACATGCTGGCACAAATCCGATAACAATCTAATATTATTATGATTTTCGGTAGTTACCATTTATACTTATTTTACAGGGTAACACAAAAAATTTCGGATAGATTACCGCCAAGAAGTTTAAGAAAAAGTTTTAGATTAGATAATAAAAGACTGCGATTGTTGGGTTTTTTAACTTTTATGTATTTTTTAGCACTGAATCCGAAAATTACCTAATTTTTAACCACCATGTCAGGATATTTCGCAAATCATAATTTGTCAAATTTAAAGAATAACAAAAATCGGATACTATAAAGTAGAGAAGATGGCTGTGTTTTTGAACTTTTGATAATTGATTTTTACGTACTTTTTAGCACTGAATCTGAAAATGACCTTCATTTTTAACCATCACGTTAGAATTTTTTTGCAAATCGTAAATGTGTAAGTTAAAATATAGCGAAAATCTCATACTATAAAACATATGTAAAACTTATTTTATTTTATTTTATTTTATTTCATTTTATTCAATATTTTTGCTTATCCTGGGATTCTTACAGCTAAACAGCTGAGTGGTCCGATGAGATGGGGGAGGAGGTTCAATTTTAACTTTGAATTTTTTAACTTTGAAATTTACAATTTGCGAAAAATCCTGAGTTGATGGCTAAAAATGAAGGTCAATTTCGGATTCAGCGGTACAAAATACATAAGAAAAGAATCAATTATCAAAAGCTAAGAAACATGACATAACCCAATTTTTGCAGGCTAGAGCAATCTAATAATATTTTAAAATACGTATCATTTTGTAAAGAATTGAGGCTCTTAATTTAGCATCATTTCATTTAACAAAAATTCTGTTTTTTCTTACTTCGTAAATGTTTATTACAAATTGTATATTTTGAATTAATATGTCAGAATGAGTAAAGATTTCAAATTTATATTGCAATTTTAATTTTACTATCAACCATTTTTTAATATATCTGACGAAATTATATTTCGACTAAATTTGTGGACCCCCGATTTGCCGCAAAAAATATGTCCCATCTTTAAACAGCTATTACTCGGTCAATTTTAATCGTAGAATAAAGGGACTTTTTTTTGTATTACTTGTAAGTGTAAAAGGAAAAATTTACTAAATACAATTTATAGGACCGGGGGACCGTATAAAAATTTAAATTTTGTAATTTTTTAAGAAATGTTTATTGACCTAAATCGCTTTTAAAATATTTCTTTACCTGATTTAAAACATTTTTGTAATTGGAACTATATGTCTATGACTAACAGTTTAGGAATTAGCCATTGGACACCGTTGAGACCGGACACCCTGTATATATGCTCCACGATGATTGTTGTTTGGAAATAGTAGAAGCCAAAAAAGTGACCGCGCCGACCGCTTCTTTTGGGAAGCTTAAGCAACGGAGGCTTATGTTGTATAACTTACGAACAATTAAAATACCTGTTTCTGAAAATCGAATGGCTACCGTCTTTTCAAATTTTATGTTTTAAATTCGTGAAACTGCAGATTAAATTTTCACAGGTTGCACAATTCGATAAAGAAAATTATTAAAATAGTTCTAAAAATAGCACTTATTTATAAAACGAATTTAATGGCTATGCTCGTCAATTAATTTAAAGACTGACTAAATTACGATTTCGAATGTTTTGAAAGTACCTGAACAGGAATAAATTAATTTTGCAAGCTTTGCTTCAGAAAAACAGTTTTGAGTAAATTATTTCGTGTAACTTCAGGTTATACTACCAGCAATTCCAGTTTCGTAAGGAGCTTTTAATAATAGTTAATAATAATAATGAGAGTTGCTATTTGCTAAATATTTCATAATATGTGAACGTGGATGGCAATTTCACTAAGAATTTTAGACTCTTGGCAAATACTTTTTGGAGGAAATGTGATTATTAGAGTTTGATTTTAGGCTTTAAATAAAAATACCATTTTCAGGTGTCGGGACGGTTTTTTTCTTTTAATTGCAAATTTCGTACAAGTATATCCCGATGATAATTTTCTTAGAAATGCTGTAGATAATTATCACGAAGATTATTGTTTGGAAATAGAGGTAACCATAAAAATGACCGTGAAGACCTCTGATTTTTGAACTGTAAAATAAAGAAAGATTCTATTGTGTAACTTTAAAACGAGAAAAAAAAAAAACCATTTGTTGCTGAAAATAGAATGGAAACTATCATCCTCTCAAATTGTATGATGTAATTAGGTGAAAATGAAGATTAGATTTACCACCTTTTACTTCCTTTATTTCGATAAAAAAAAAATGACTTAAAGTAATTTAAAAAATAACATTTGAATATTTATAAAACGAGTTTAATTTTTATGCTCAACAAATAACTTAAAAACTATAATCTGACAAATGCTGCAAAATGACTAAATTACGATTCCGAATAATCTGAAACTACGTGAGTAGGAATAAATTATTGTGTACACTTGCTTCAGAAAAATAATTTTGAGTAAATTCCTTCGAGTACCTCTAGTTTATTCTATCAGCAATTCTTAGTTGTGCAAGGAGTAGCTAATGGAATTTTGAAGGGTTAAAAATATGTTGCTCTAATAAAAGGTGGGGTGGGGGGACACATGATTTTAACGAAACTGTTCTGATAAATCTAGTGATAATTAGCGTAAAAAGTACTAGACTTCATACAGTTTAACCTGTGGGAACATGCTTAAAATGGAAATAATACGGCGTATCGAGTGGCTTGTATGCTGTTTTGACTTAAATCCGATCGAGCATATCTGGGACACACTAGTACCACGCATTGCAGCTAGACCAATGCTTCAGTTGGCTTTTCTGATATAGAAATTTCACTTCTGGAAGAGTAGGACAGAATAACACAGAGCAATATCGACAATCTCATCAAATCCATGGAAAACAAGTGTGTAGAACTCACAGAATTTCGAGGTGGCCAAACACTATATTAAAAATCCTCCTTTCTTTTTTCATCAACACTTTTTTGTAATCTACACATGGGGCGTTCTCACAATCTTTTGACTTTCGGGAATAAAAATCTGGTGAAATTAAACTTGCTAAAATAACATTTTAATCTGATAGACGAAGGCTTTAATGATTCAAAATAAAGAAAAATGGTCAACAGCAAAATTTTTTTTATTTAACTGAGGTTTAAGTTAAACTTGCGAGTTTAATTTTCCTTATCATTTTACCACTATAACTTTCTATTTTCTTCTAAATTTTTACTTATAATGAATTTGCATAGTACCCACAGGACATTCAAATAAGAAAAAAATAACAATGTAGTATTTTTAGGACAAAATTTTGGTATAACATTGTCTTAAAGGGGTGTTAAAGAAGGGACGGAAGGAAAAGAAAGGGGATGGTATAGGAAAAAAAGGACGGTAATGAAAAAAAAAGGGATCGCAAGAATTGGACGGTAAGGAAAATTACCACTATTTTTTAGGCAAATCATGTTAAGACTAAGTGACAGCCACAATGTTCATTGATTTTTAGAAACAGTTCTTTACACTGGATTAAATTAAAAAAAAATTAATTTACTTCGAAAAGTGCAGGAATAAACCTTGGGGACGGTAAGACTACCAATAAAGCCACGATGCTTGAAATTAATATTTAAATGCTTATTTAAATTCTGCAGTAAATTTCCTGTCAAAGAATTTTAGACATTCTTTCTCTAGCATACTTCTGCATGAGAAAAAACTTGAAAAAAATTCTGTGGCTGCATCTGAAGTGATTTTCTGTATAAGCTTAGCAATAGGGATGGAAAATAATCTAAAACCCAGGCACAGAGTTAAAAAAATAATGTCAACCGTAAAAATGTGTGAAGGTTAATATTTTGCTACATATTTATATAAAACAATTGTCCCAGTTTCGGAAAAAAATTACATCGAATTACTTTTATTGAAACAATTTTATACAGACAGCTCCAAACTTAAAAATCAACATCAGGGACACGGCACGGTATAGGAGTTTTCCTGGTATTTGGACCCCCAACATCGTCCAAAGCCTATTTATCTCGTTAATATTGTTATGCAATCATTCAATGGGATGTTCCCCGGTATATGAAAAAACCCACAAGAATATGTACTAAAATAAAAATTATTATTCAGGGGCTTAAAAGTCAAAAGATTGTGAGAATGCCCCACATCCAAATTGGTGCGGTGGATCATCTCTTCACGTTATTCACATCATTTCAAATAATTAAAATTTATCATACATTATGTTTTAATGTCTTATTTTCTGTATTGTGCTTTAACATATGTGTACATATTTGGAAATGCATGGCTGCCAGGGTGGTTTTCTCCACTTTTTTGCTTGCGCCCCTAAGTTTATTGAGCAGTGTATTTCTAAATGAAATAATGGAATATGGGTGGCTATTTAATTGTGCATCGAAAATTCTGGGCAAATAATTTTGGAAGGGATAAGATGATTATAGTACAATTAAAAATCATACTTTGAATTCTGAATAAAGACAACTTTTTAAATATAGCCTAAAAACATTTTTTGCTAAAAATAGAATAACTATCATGTTTTAATGATGTAAAACTGCAGATTAAATATTTCACCGTTTACTCAGTTCATTTCGATAAAGAAAAGACTTAAAATATTTTATAAATAAGGTTCTGTTATTGATAAAACGAATTTAATATGATTGTCAATTAATCTAAAAACTGCAATCTCACAAATGATTCAAAATGACTAAATTATAATTCTGAATACTTCGAAAATACCTGAACAGAAAAAAATTAATTTTGTATGATTGTTTCAGAAAAAGAATTGTAAGTAAATTATTTCGAATATACGTTACCTTATTCTATCAGCAAGTCTAGTTACGTAAGGAGATCTTAATGGGAGTTTGAAAGAAATAACAATAAAGAGACCTGATATTTAATAAACGTTCCAGGATGAAATAGATGAATATGGATGACGGTTTAACTGGTGCATCTTAAACTCAGTGCAAATAATTTTAGACGAGATGGGATAGTTACAGTTTAATTTGAAATCACGTTTTTAATTCTGGAGCAAAGATAGCTTCTATTATATAATTTAAATTTTTTTAAATATATGCTGCTGAAAACTGAATGGGTATTATTTATTCAAATATTGTTTAATTACGTGAAAGTTAAAAAATATGCAGGTAATTAAAAGACATATGCTTTACTTACGTGAAAAAAAATCACACTCATATCTTTATTGGTGAGACTTTGGATTATTTGAAATTCAGAAGGAGGAGCCTTCTGTTCTTATTTTTAAGAGTACTAGACTAACTCGCTACTTTTTTTTAAACTGCATCATATTTAGAATTTGGGTCACTATGTAATATGTATGTGCGCTTCCTGCAAATAAAAAAGGGAATTTTTGAGAAGAATTATCAGTGAATTTGCTGCGCAGGAATTCCAAAATGCATGGAAGTTGTTAACTGAACCTAATGTATAAGTTTTTTGTACTCAACAGAAGAAAAAATAAATCAATTATATTCTTTTTTTTAAGCTTTTTCTGTAAAACTTCACTCGAATTACTTATTCGAAAACACAATTGCTTGAAAAGTGGATCGTTGGACAACCGAGGTTTTGTTGCATTTTAAAACAAGTTTAAATCGAAATACAGTAGAGTCCCGATTATCCGAGTCCCGCTTAACCGAGTTTCTACTTTAAACGAGTTATTTCCTTCTGATGGACTGATACATCAAAGAAATGTTACTAGTACCATAACAGTTTATGAATTAAGTAAACATTTTTATTTCATATCCTTAGTTGGTGACGATTTGTGTAAATCCAGTTCATCCGAGTTTTTTGCTTATCCGAGATGAGCTTGGTCCATATTAACTCGGATAGTCGGGACTCTACTGTATATAATTTTAGATTTTTTAAAAAATATGCGTGAATGCTTTGTGTGCTACATAGAGGAAAGTATGACGATCTATCGCATTGCTTCGGTAAGCAAAAACATTATACAGAATAAGAAAAAACATAAAATGCATAAAACTTGAAAGTTGTACTAGAACTGAATTGATAGTAATGCGTATTTTTTACCAAATAGTCTACGATTCTCTTCTTTCAATTACAGAGTGCAATTAACTCCGTAAAGTAAAGAACTCTTCTTTGTCTGAACTGATTCGACATAATGAAAATAAAATACTACATTTGTTTTTAAAAGTAACAAATATGAAATATATATGAATGTGCATGTACTAAGATATATTTCTTTTTGTAAATAAAATAAAATGTTTCAATAACAAAAATTGATTTTAAATAATAAAACTGTATAAACTTACACTTTAGGAGATCAAAATGCTTCAAATCATTCAACTTACCTAGAAAAAAAAATGCAAAAGATTACTTTAATGAATTAAACAATACAGAAAAAATGTACAATGTACAGTCAATCGTCGATTTAGCGAATGCAAAGGCCCCTTGAAAAACATCGTTAAATCGGGGAACACATTAGATAAATCAAAACCGCGTGAATGTTGGTTTGTAAGCACTGAAATATTTATTTACCAGTAGTATATAATTTTGTATTACTTTGGCTGCTTTAAGTATGTGAAGAGCTCAGATAATAAAAGTGGTGTGTTAAAAAAAAAAAAAAAAAAAAAAAAAAAAAAAAAAAAAAAAAATTCCTGAGATTGAAGATAATCAGTGGTTTTTTATCATCTGTAAACTGACAACTTGAAAAAAAACCCAGTAACAGAGATTTTAATTGATAAAGGAGAAGTTGACCGCAAATAAAGATTCGGAACTTTACAGCTCATTTTCTGGAATTAATGATTCTGTGACTTACTACCTTTATCATCTGAGGTCTTCATACACCTTTTTCTTTGAAAGAAAATACAATAAATTCTGTTTAAGGGGACAAGGAGCCTTCAAACTTATTTGTTATTATTTTTAAATTATACCTTAAATACTATTAAAGGGCACACTGTACGAATTATGGCATATACTTATCACACACACACATACACACACAAAAGGAATTTTCCTGAATATTGCAAGCGTTATCAAGAACTTTCAAAATGTCCCAATCTCACTCCATATATGAGACATTCTCACAATCTTTTGACTTTTATGTCCCTGAATAATAATTTTTATTTTAGTACATGTTCTTATGTTTTTTTTTTTATTTCATATACTGGGGAACATCCCATTGCATGATTGCATAACAATATTAACAAGTTAAATAAGTTTCGGACGATGTTGGGGGTCCAAATACCAAGAAAACTCCTATACCGTCCCGTGTCCCCGATGCTGATTTTTAAATTTGGAGCTGTCTGTATAAAATTGTTTCAATAAAAATAATTCGATGTAATTTTTTTCCGTAACTGGATATATTGTTTTATATGAATATGTAGCAAAAAATTAACCTGCATACATTTTTAGGGTTGTTATTATTTTCTAAACTCTGTCCCTGGGTTTTAGATTCCTTACCGTCCCTATTCTAAAATTATACAGAAAATCACTTCAGATGCAGCGACAGAATTTTTTTCAAGTTTTTTCTCATGCAGAAGTAAGCTAGAGAAAGAATGTCTAAAATTCTTTGACAGGAAATTTACTGCAGAATTTAAATCAGCATTTGAATATCAATTTCAAGCATCGTGGCTTTTTTGGTAGTCTTACCCTCCCCAAGGTTTATTCCTGCACTTTTACAGGTAAATTATTTTTTTTAATTTAATCCAATGTAAATAACCGTTTCTAAAAATCAATGAACATTGTGGCTACTACTTAGTCTTAACATGATTTGCCTAAAATACGTGGTAATTTTCCTTACCGTTCCATCTTTACCGTCCCTATTTTTTCCATTTCGTCAATTTTTCCTATACCGTCCCCTTTTCTTACCTTACCGTCAATTCTTTAACACCGCTTTAAGACAATTTTATACCAAAATTTTGTACTAGAAATACTACATTTTTATTATTTCTTATTTGAATGTCCTGTGGGTACTATGCAAATTCATTATAAGTAAAAATTTAGAAGAAAATAGAAAGTTATAGTGGTAAAATGATAAGGAAAATTAAACTCGTAAGTTTAATTTAAACCTCAGTTAAATAAAAAAAATTTCGTTGCTGACCATTTTTTCTTTATTTTGAATCATTAAGGCATTCGTCTATCAGATTAAAATGTTATTTTAGCAAGTTTAATTTCACCAGATTTTCATTTCCGAAAGTCAAAAGACTGTGAGAATGTCCAATATATTAAAATCCCCAATATATTTTATGCCAGTTTGGTTTACATATACAAATAAAACTGTGCATAAAATTTTATATATTTTGACTATAAAGGTTAATAAAAAATATTTTCTAAACTTTATGAAATTTTCAGCATTTTTACATCCTATTTCTGCATTTAACTACCTTTAACTTTTCCAATTATATTTAGTTTAATAAAACTATGCACAGTTTTGTTTCTATATATAAACGAAACTGGTTGGGACATTTTGAAAGTTCTTGATAACACTTAAAATATATAGGAAAATTCTTCATTTTTCGCCCCCAATTTTTTTTTAATTTCTTGTGTGATAAATATATGCCATAATTCATGTAGTGTGCCCTTGAATAGTATTTAAGGTGCAATTAAAAAAAATGAGTTTGAAGGTCCCTTGTCCGCTTAAGGTGGGCTATGTGCAAGAGAAATCTGTCTAACTCGGAACAATTTCAAGTCCCAGCGAGTCCATAGACATAAAGTTTTTCTCAGGTGGAATAACGTTTACGGAGGAAAATTTTCTTGGTAGCGACTGATTCCGCATTAGACAAAGCCTACTGTATTGGCAATTGCTTTATTTTTTTCCTTAAATATACCGTATGAAAAGAATTTTTCATTTGTTTCAGAAGCATTATACAGGGTGCAATATGTTATCTATCGCCGACCTTTAATTTCTCAACCGTTGGTCGTAGACATATAGTTCCAATTACAAAAACGCTTCAAATGAGGTAAATATTCATATTGTGCCATTATTTAAAGTAAAAAATTCAATTTTCTAAAAGTTACAAAATCTAACTTTTTATACGGTCCCCCAGTCCCTATAGATATACTTAGTAAAAGTTTACACATATCATAAAAGATATAACGCAAAAAGTTTGACATCTGTACTACAAAAATTGACACAGTTATTAAATTTCAAAGTTTGAGATTCCACTGCCATTTATCTAGTCCTTAGTGAGTATGTTTTATTTTCCGGTTGTCGATTCTACCTATTTTGACGTTTGCGTGTTGTTCGGCCCATAAAATTTAGCTCAAATTTTTCGACGAAATACCCTCTTCGGTGATTCCCCGATTTGGCGATACCGGTTAAAGGTGATTTCGCAGTAAAAAGGACATTGCACCTTGATTTTGACCTCGAATTACTTTAATTCATCTTTTAACTGATCCCTCAATGAAAGACAAAATCATGTGCAAAAATCTCAAACTTTGAAATTTAATAACTGTGTCAATTTTTGTAGTATAGGTGTCAAACTTTTTGTGTTACATCTTTTATGATATGCGTAAACTTTTACTAAATATAACTATAGGGACTGGGAGACCGTATAAAAAGTTAAATTTCGTAATTTTTATAAAATTGATTTTTTTACTTTAAATAATGCCACAACATGAATATTTACATCATTTGACACGTTTTTGTAATTGGAACTATATGTCTACGGCCAACCGTTGAGAAATTAAAGGTCGGCGATAGATAACATATTGCACCCTGTATAAATATTCTCGTATATCAAATAACCACACTGAACAAACTATATTTCTACAAAGAACTTCCGGGATTGAAGTTTCTGCTTACTGGAGAGGGTTTTAAATGAATTTCGAATTATTAAAAATTATTGTTAACAAGAGAAAAACTATTGCTAAAACTATGATCATATCTAAATGAATACGGGCCATTAAAAGTTATCGTTAAATTCATGAAATCGTTAAACCAGGTATCGTAAAATCGGAGGTATATAGTATTTATAAATTTCAGGCAAAATATTTTTTCCCAAAGCAAGACAAATTTATATTTTTAAACATGTGCACAAAAAAGCAACGTAAACAAAGCGCAATTAATCTGAAAAATTAATCGAAACAGTTTATGAAATATACAAAGCTTCCAATCAGATTGAAAAACAGAGCGAAACAGCTTGCAGCTTTAACGTGCATGATTATTGCAGCAGCTGTTTGTCTTCTGCAGTAATTACATGCAAGGTCTTGTTAACCTCTAGGCCCCTTAAATTGTCTTTTCTACAATTATTTACTTTGAATTTCATTTTACACATTTTTAGAAGTTCTTTTTTCAATTTTAATAGTTAAAAGTTTATAAAAACTATTTTCTATTTCTAAATTTTAATACATAAATTCTTTTTTAATCTTAAATTATGATATACCTGTTTTTTACGAACATATTTTAGAAATCTCTAAGCATACTATATACTAAAATATCTTTGCATTTTTAAAAATATAAAATAATCGAACATTTATGTACTATCTATTTATTACGAGTGCATAACATAAGTAATCATAGCTGAAATACAAGAAACCGTATGTACTTAAATTTAACATCGTAGATGAATGTAAAGATAATCTGGCACTACACCATTTTGCATAGGGTAACTCGTGTTAGACATTTTATCAAGTTTACTAAAACCAAAGGAGAAAAAGGGGAAAATAAAAAGTAAAAAGGGCAAGAAAGATGCAAGTCACGATGATAATAATGAAAAATTGGATTACGCTTAACGCAGACGTTCTTTGCAAACTACTCCAAAAAAGTGGGCGTGTAATTAGCTTCGTTGTATCATGTGTTTAAATGTAGTTACATAAAGACTGTACTTTTTCGACACTTTTTCTGTAGATTGTAGTCGAAAAAACAGGTCTCTTAGTCCATTCGGGACCATAGGTGGATATAAGCACCTTCATAAAGAGCTTACAAAATTTGTTTCTGGCACCAATAAAAAAGAAAAGTAATATTTACTTTGTTTAATTAGAGCATTTTCATGATTATTTAAGTAAAGGTAACTTCTTTTAAAAAAGTGGTACCAACCGAATAATATTTTTGTATAAGCCACCGGTCCCGAAAGGGTTAACAAATAAATTATTTAAAAGCAAGTTTACTTTTTTTCTTTTCCCTTTCTAATACATTGATGTTACATTGTTGCTGAAATAATAATTAAAATTTAATGTAAAAAAAGTAAGTCGATAATTTTAATAGTGAAATTAGGCAACAATTATTGATTTGGATCTACTAATACGTTCCACTGTACTCATTTAGTTTCATTTTGTTATTACATCGTTAATTATAGTCCAGATATGAATATTTTTTTTTAATACTCTTATTTATAATTTCATTCTGTTCTTATTATAAGCGCGGCATAACTACCGCACAAGTGCGGCGCCTCAGCCAGAATGTGCGGGTGACGCGCCGCAGTGTAATGTTTTAGAAAAAAATTGTTAAAAAATATTAATAATTTGTTTTGAATTTTTTTGTCGCACTACACGCGTTGTATATTTAACATTAAATAGAACAGCATGTTTTTTTTTTTTTTTTTTTTTTTTTTTTTTTAATGTTCACCATGGTACTTTATACACAAGTTCAAAAAAAAGTGTGGCATAAATCCCGGAATTATCCTATTCTAGATTTCAAAAGAAAGTTTAATAAATGTGCATGTATAGTCGCGGAAAAAAAAAGTAAACACCCCCTACTAACTCTACAACTAATTATAAATAGACGAAAGTTACTGGTACCAAACTATTGGAAATAAAGTCTACTTTTAAACGGTGTATATAAAATTTACTTAGGGTGGGGGTCTATCTACAAATCAAAAACAGACCAAACTTTGTTTTTTTCAATGACAACACCCAATTTTGACACTATATTTAAAATTTTCAATTCGAACTATGCCCAACAACGAAATTCCAAGATGATAAGTTTTTGAATTATAAACATTCAAAATTTAGAGCTTCTAATGTTAAATTGCATTTTCATATTTTTATTAATATCTTCTGAAATTATAATCCTAATGTGATAATTTTTTATGTGGTTATAGTACTATAAGTCCCGAACATAAATACATTGAATTTGTAATTAAAAAAATTATAATATGAATTACGATTTATGAAATTAATATTCGACAAAAATTTGAACTGCCACATACAATTATTTTGATACATTTATATTTATTATATCCTGCTTTATGAGAATTCTCAATTTAAAATTTTTCTTCCAAGAAGTTTTCGAATTATGATTAAAAAACATCAAAACGATGGTTTAAGGGGTCGTCTATGATGTGCGGAAAAGAATAATTTAAAAAAAAATACGTATTTTACTCATTTTATTGAAACATTTGGGCTGGCAATAGTCGAAACATATTAAGCGAGTGAAATGGTCATATTGGCAAGTTATAATACATTAATAGAAGTGGCATATAGCATTTTAGCAATCGACTACCGAACTTAAATTTTGATACAGCCCCTAAAATAGACTAATTTTAAAATAATTAATTTCGGAGAAACTAAATCGTACGAATTTTATGAAAACTTCTATTTAGGCTAACTGAAGGGTTTAGAATTTATTTATGGTGTCAAACTTGGGTATTGCTATTGGAAATGAAAAAAAAAAGTTTGGGTTCGTCTTGATATGTAGGCTCAGCAAGTTTTAGACTCATCATGTAAAAGTAGACTTTATTTCGAATCGTTTGGTAACAGTAAATTTCTTCTACAATAGTTTGTTGCAGAATTAGTAGGGGGTGTTTACTTTTTTTCTCACGACTATACATTTCCGAAATAACTTTTTTGAATACTTTACAGAATAAAAGCAGAAAGTTTAATTAACGTTATCTTATGGCGAATCTATTAAATCCTTCTGTGACTATACGTGTTACATTTTGTTTACATTTATTGTGGGGTATTGTGGGACATTAATTTACCATAAACGCATAAGTAAAAATAAAGTATACTCTCTCTCTGTCTCTTTCTCTCTCTCACACACATACAGGAAAAAAAAAGCAATTTAACAAATTACAACGACCATTTGGAAAGTGATCTTTTCAAAGACTAAAATTGAAGACATATAAAATCGCACGGAGTTTATCATACATTACGTAAGCCATGGATTAAACATTAACATTCCTGGACCCATCATGAACAAATTTTAAAAGAAATTTCAGTTTTACAATTTTCGGTACTGTAAATTTTTTTAACTTCTACGGAGCTGGTCATACCTTACGTACGCCATGGATTAAACTTTAATATTCCTGGATAAATTTTAAACGAAATTTAATTCTTAAACTTCTAAACATCCCACAGTATTACTTTTTATATCGTCGTATAGAGAAAAAAAGGCATTTTTAATTGCAATTTGTTTGAAAGTTGTATCTCAATTTGTTTCTGAGTTATTAATTTTTTTTGTAGTTTTTATTACTTTTTTGTCACAGTGGCAACAGAAGTATCCATCTCTGCTGAAAGTAAAGGGAAAATACAGATTACTGTATAGACCAATCAGAAAACGAATAAAATGTGGGATTTAACTAATAAAGCGCTTCAGATATGTTTTTGATTTCCTATCCTGACCAAGGACAATAATCATTTTTCCAAATGGTAAAAAAAAAACAACAAAAAACAAAAAAAAAACAAAAAAAAACAAAAAAAAACAAAAAAAAACAAAACAAAAAAAAATATTCGCTTGAAATCTTAAAAGTTGCCGGAACACACCTGTGATTAGAAGAGATTTTTCTACTATGTGAAGAAATTCCAGTCTCTTGACTGGAGAATTTCAGGAAAGTTTGAGCTCCGATTCGTGATTTTTTTTTGTATTTTGAGGGAAACGGGACATACGTAAAAATTTCGTTTCTAATACAAAAAAGTAAAATGTAGCACAGTTTCCAGAACAACTCTGTTTTTTGACGACAATGCAGCTTTAAACTTGCTGGGCGGGATTTTTCCGTTTCTAGAAATCATGTTAAAATGGCTGTAGACAAAAATATTTTAAACAGAATTTTATTTTGAACCATATATAGAAATAAGCGATATTAAAGATATTACAACATCAAACTGCGATTAATAAATATATATATCCTGGAATTTACAACTATTCTTATAAAAATATAGGAAAACTTTCGGACGGTGAAAGGTTAAATTGGTGGATTTTAGGTAATTTTTACCTTAGATTGGTTAATTTTCTGCATTTTGGGTGGTAACCGAAGTGCAAATTTTCGTATTTTAATGGTAAAAAAAAGGGTAACGATGGAAAAACTGTCAATTCACGTATTTTGTAAAAGCGTATATTAAATAAAGACATAGTACTTACGTTTTTCAAAATTGAGATTTGAATATTTCGATCTGTGATAAGAAATGACAATGTTTTAAAAATGCTCATACTTTGTTATATTAATATTAATAATATTTTTAATATTTTTAAATAGAAATCATTCAAAGTGCGCATATTTAATAATCAAATAAATCGCATTTTAAACTTGCAGTTTGTATTTAGAAATTTACTCTTTTTGTATTTAGAAATTGTTCATCTTTTCGAAATATACTTAGTCATGTAAAATTCAACTTTAAAATGCTGATTGAAGATAGTAACAGTAGATAGCAAGAGAAGATAGTAACAGTAGATAGCAACAGCAGATATTAAATGTTAATTGAAGATAGTAACAAGACAATTTTTATTGATTGTATGAAATAAACTTTTTTTAAAAAATTAATGTTAAAAAAATTTAGGAAACAATAACATTTAGGGAGATTTCAGAGAAAGAAAGTACTTAAAATAAAGTTTTCAGAAAAATTACAAAATAGTAAAAGAATATACAGTAGTACAATATATTTGAATTATATAAAATTCAATGTTACTTTTTATGTCATTGCATGTAACTTACACTGCTCTCAAGAAAACAAATTAAAACAATAATAAAATAGAAAAAAGTGCTGAAAGAATACACATTGCAATACCTTAATGCTAACGAGGAAAACAAGAAAAAAAAAATCCGCAAGTTCCGAGTGTATTTCAAAGACCGCCAAATAACTTTAAAAAGAAATTTTAAATTTTGTCGGTTATTAATAAATTTCAAGTACATGTTCAACAAACGAATACAATTCCTAGAAAATAAAGCTCTTGGGAGTTTTTATCATTTTGTTTCTAAAACGTTGTGATTACAAGTTTAAATACGAGACTTAAAAAAAGCTATATAAATATTTGTTCAAAAGCTTAATAATTCACAGGTTTTTTATGTCGTGTTTTTTTTTTTGTGTGTAATTTTAAGAGAAATATACTTCCTTTATTTTAATGTGTATTAAGGGGGAATATGTGTATTTAGACTAATATAAGAATTTTCTTGGATGTATACATAGAAAATGAATAAGGATTTCCTTAATTCAATATTTAATTTACACATCTTTACCACATTTTTTAATGGGAACTAGCTAAGTTGGTAAATGCATTTATAAACCAATAACATAAGTAAATAAATAAGCAAAATAGATTTAAAAAGGCAGCTAATTTAACTGAAAATTGTAAAATAATTAAAAGTTTGAACAGGCACAGCAAAAATATTGCATTTAAATCTGAAATTTTTTATTTAAATTTATGATAAATTAAAAATATGCTTATAAATTAGGCAATAATATATGTGATTACACTATTATATATATATGTGTGTGTGTAAAAGTTTAATAATTAGTTAACAAAAATATGAATTTATGAATTTAATACAAGTATATTGGGTGAATGCAAAAGTTCGTGCTCCTTTTCATAGGGCCCCACCAGTGGCTGAGAGGTTCTGCTCTCGAAGCTGGTAGACGGGAGGTGCTGGGTTCGAACCCAATCGCGCCCGTCGGCCTAATCGTTTCGGAGTTTTCGTGGTTTTCTTCGAAACCGTGGTTTCCCATGCGTAAATACGGATTAGGTTCCCTTAGAAAGACCCCCACGAAGGGCATTCCCCCCCAGGGCCTATATCCCACGTGTTGATAATCGGCCGTCATAAACACAAACCAAACAAACCTTTTCATAGGCGGCAGAAACTTGCAATTTTGACTGACAGTTATCTACATACGTCGTGAGTGAACATAACGTGAAAAAAAAAAAGCTTTCAAATTAACCTCTTTGGTCTCTGAGTCCCCATATGGGGACCTACCTTCTTTTCCTTACGAAAACTAAAATGTCCGATTTTTTTTTTTTTTTTTTTTTTTTTTTTTACATTTTCACATTACTTATTAATAGTTGAATGTTTTTTGCGTTCAAAGCAAAATAATAAATGGTAGCATCGAAGCTGATTCCCACATAAAATAAATGTTATTTTCATCCGAGTTTGAAAAAGGCCTAAAAATGCCCAAAAGACAGTATGACCAAGAAAATGAGAAATTTTCATAAGTATTTAACTTAAATCTTTTTCAATAAATAATTTTGAGGATTTGTAGATTAAATTTGTGATTGCGTTAATTTAGGTTAATGATTATTAAATTGATTTTTTTAAGGGGATTTGTAGTTTTAGATCCATATTTTTTAACCTAAACTACTAAGCGCCTAAAGGATCAATTTCAGAAAAGATATTTTTTCTGTCATTTTCGATGTCATTTTGTTTGGAAAAAAATCAATGAATAAGCATTTGTATTATTATTTTATCTTCGGAACTGAAGAGGTTAATATGTATGCAAGGTTAAAATTCAAAATGGAAAACGTAAAGTTACATTTTCGTCATTTTATGTTATATGAGTTTAAAGAAGGAGTGCGTGTTGGACTTGCTACAAAAAATATTCAAGACGTTTATTTGAATCGAGCTCCCGCTGTAGGACAGTTAAAATTTGTTTTGTCGATTTCGAAATGGTGATATCAATCTATCGCTCTGAATGACTTAATCCGAGATTTAGTGAATAATAATCGAGGAATTACCACTGAAGAGATTGCTAAGAGACAAAATGTTCACAATTCGACTGCATTTCGCCATTTAAAACAACTTGGGTACACTTCGAAACTCGATGCATCGAAAATCGGGCACGGACTTTTGCAATCATCCAATATTTTAAGTATATTTTAAATTATTGAAATAAAAAAAATATATTCGTCTTAAACATCATTAAAATGAATAAAAAAAAAATCGGAAACGTACGTCATCCGTTTTGCGTCCCCTCCCCCCCACCCACACACTTTTTTTTCGAAAACTTTAATAATAGAAAATAGTTGTAAGGCCAAAATTCTGAGGATTATCTAGTGTTATTAATTAATGTAAATGTATTTCAGGAAATATTAACATTTCTGGAGATGAGAAGGAAATATATACTTCAAACTCAGCTTCTAAAAAAATATAAAATAGGAAAGAAAACACAGTATGTTACATGAAAATGATTTAAATATTATTACTAACTACAGTCGGACCTCTATTTAACGAAGTCGCTAAATCCCGAAAAAAGTTCGTTATATGGAAAATTCGTTAAATAGAGAGTCACATTTTAAAATACTTTAAACTACGTAAAACACATTTTAAGTCCATAAACACTAAATATAATTTTAAAAAAAGTAATTAGTCACAGTTTTTTTTTATAAATTATATCTATTTGTTTTACTTATTTTACCCATCAAAAAAGAAATCTGCAAGGGAAATAAGAATGGAACAAAACATTGTCTGGAAATACATTGTATTTTCAGTTAAAAAAATAATTTTACATTAAAATCACTATTTTTTAATATGGTTGATAAGCTGTTTGGAGGAATACCAAATTTTAAAGCAGTATTTTTTTTCTTCATGCCTTTATCCAACTCATCAAGAATATATATATCTTTATTTATTTATTTATTTATTTATTTATTTATTTTTGAGGCTCAAGTATTTTCGCTTTGACATTTTCGAGCTACAAGAACCGAAATTACCAACACGATTGATCATGGATCAACAATCTAGAAAACGGGAAACTATAGTTTAAAGACACGGGGCAGCTCCATTGAGGTTTAACCCTCAAAGGGGATATTGAAAGTTTGCTCTTCTTGGATGGAAAGCAAAGAATCACAACAATTTTACTGCTCTCGGTGAGTTAGGTGCCTGGTAAGACCTGTTCATGGTCATTGATCATCAGAAAATGTGTTAGAAGAAAGAATAAGCTTGAAATGTCCAGTAATATTTTAAAAAATAGGGAGAAAAAAACTTTAGATCCCAAGGAAAAGTTCGTTAAATAGAGAATACACTTCGCTATTTGGAGGTTATTTTACGAAGAAATTTGCAAAATGTTCTTGGTTCCAAGTAAAAGTTCTCAAAATAGAGGTTCGTTAAATAGAGGTCCTACTATAGTATATAGCCCCCATCAAAAATGACGGAATGTGAATGATAAATCTTCAAAACAATATTTAAAAAATATATTTTTCTGACTTAAAAAAAAAAAAAAAATGATGCTTGATGCATTTTGTTAATCAAAAAGCATTATCCTTTGATTTCAGATCATTAGAACAAAGAAATTATGTAAGCTACAGTTTAGCCACCAGTGATTAAACGCGCCATTTTCAACTACACATTCTATGACGAAAATGCTTCTTTAGGTTCCCTCTAGATTAACAATTTGCTGTTTAGCGTGACTTTTTTTCGCTACAAACTATGTTAAAATTCATAATTTTATCTGCAAGATAATTAAAATATGTTGTTCCGATAAGAAATATTCATTTTATTTGCAATGTCTTCAAATCTGATAAAATACATTAAAAAAATACAATTACAACAGAAAGTTTCTTTGTTTATATTAATTGCTGATAGATGACGCCAAAAGAATTAGCAAGAAACATAAGCTACTGATTTATTGGGAATCAAAATGGCCTACAGAGGCGCTGCTTGCAACTTTCGGTACAGAAAAAACTTGTCCTTTTAATTTCCCTTTAACTAATGCTAAAGTGCCATTGAAATAATTTTTTATTGTAAATGCATGTGAAAGTTTTAGATATTCAAATTCGGATAATTTTTACTTTGTCATATAAGACAGAACACAAATGTCACAGGAAACCTGAAATTGTGCAAAAGAATAATCATTCTGAACAAATTAAAAGTACATGTAATGCAATGTGCTTGCTTGCACGACACTTTCCTGAAGCGTAAGTTATATCTTTTCTCCACCAGGTGGCGGTAGTTATCCGCTATTTTCTATTTAGAACTTTTTTTTTGTTGTTGTTGTTGATTTGGCCCTTAAATTTAGAACTTAATTGGATAGTTTTTGAAAGTTTTTAACAAAGTTAAAATATTTAAAGGTTTTAATATAATTTTACAAATATTTTACGAGCAGCTTCAACGTTAACCTGTATTTTTTTTAATCTGAATGGCAACGTTATCGTTTGTTTAGATCTGATTTCTTATAGCTTAATTTTAATTTAGAACTTAATACATTATAAATGGATATTATGTGCATGTTTTATTTGAAAATATGCTGAACAGACATGATTTCAAGTAGAAGAAATTATCATTAAGCTGTCATATGTTGGCATATGGTTTTCATTAGGCCTAACATGGCGTTTAGTACGGTCAATTCGCAAACCAGAGTGCTTTGCACCGGAATGGTTACCTGCATACACTTTTCTACGCTCGGATTTTATTATAAGAAGATGTTAATCTTAATACTTATCACTCATTTTTATAAGTTTCAAGAAACGTTTAAAAAAAAAAAGTAAGTAAGCAAAGAGAAAAGAATTTTTTAACACAAAATATTGTAATACATTAATGATAACAAGGCACACAAGAAATCTAAAAATTTCTCAAAAATTATGAATGCATTTCAAAGACCGGAAAAGCCCAAAATAAAAATTTTAAATTTTGTCATTTATTAACAAATTTAAAGTACATGTGCAACAAAGAAATATAATTCACACAAAAGAATTCTCTTAGCAGTTTTGGCAATTTCTTTTTCTAAAACGTTGTGATTACTACAAGTTTAAATACGAGATACTTTTTTTTATTAAAGGCTTATACAAATATTTGTTCAGTTATCAACAATTTATAATTTTTTGAACTTCATGTTTCTTTTATATTATTTTCAGAGAACTAGTTTAAATTTTGTTTATTTAAATATGCATTAAGAAGGAAGCGTGTGTATTTAGACAAATATAAAAGTTTTTTTTTGATGTATACATAAAAAGTGAATGAGGAATTCGCTAATTCAATAATTAATTTACATATTTTTATCATGTTTACTTCGAGATTTTGAAAATGGTAAATATATAAGTTATTAAATACTTAAACAAACAAATAATAAAATAAATATAGTAAGCAATAAATAACATATAGTAAGCAAGTAATTAAAATAAATTGAAAAATACAGTTTGTTTTCGGAAAGCGAAACCCTCCGCGCATTTGCGCATGCGTCAGGTCTGCTTTGATTTTATCAAAATAGGGGTGAGCGGAGATTGTTTAGCTGCGATTTTTAAGAATGCGCTTTTAAGAAAATAATATCGATTTATGTGAAACGTTTTTGTAGTTAATATTTATAAAAAACGAAAACGCTTAAATTTTTTAAAAAGTTATACAACTTTTCGCGATCCAAAAGACAATTAACTTTTATTATATTTTTTTACTTCTTTTTGCAAATTACATTAAAAAAGCTTATTTGTTAAAATACACCTTTAAATTTTAAAATATAGCTTTAGATGTCCCGTATATCTAATAACGCTGAAATCGAATTCATCTATAGCTATTTTTCCACAAACATCCTTTTTAACTCTTTCTTTTTTTTTTTTTTTTTTTTTGGTGAACAAAAAGCAGGATTACGCTCATCTATTGTTTCACGGCGAATCTTTTTAATAGTACTACTAGAAAGCCCGGCAATTTGATAGGTTCGTTTTATAGAATGAGCTATCGGAACAATTAATTCCAATTAATTCTTCTTTTTCTGCTTCTTGATCACAAAATCGAATCGCATTATACATAATCTTCTTACTATCACTCCTGAAAGATTTATTTCCACTTAAACTAGTCATTTGAACACTAAATATAGAAGTTTTAATTTGAATTAAATCGAGACATTAACGGAATTTGATCTTGAAGTGCCAATCTTGACAACTCAGACGAGAACGCTGAAGAAGAATTTCGGAAAATGCCCATCTCAGGGTAACACCCCTTAAGATCGTAGAATCGTCCATGCTAGGCGCGGCTTTCGAAAACGACCAAAACTGTATGTATATTAAGCATACAATGTTAATGCTGGAATCTGGCGCAAATCGTCACAACAGCGCCCCCTTGTGGACTGGGTTGATAGTGCAAGTACGCGGGTTTTTAGTATGACGTCATATGTGACAGAATATGTACTATATGCGCATCTCTTGCGCATATTTTCTGAATCTTTACTCACTTATAGAAGATGAATCTTGTTTACCAGATTTATTGCAAATTATATTTTTTACAATTTGTTTTGATAAAATTATGTACATTTTAAAAAAATAGTCACAATATCATTTTAATTTCGGAAGAAAAAGCACCAATGCTAAGAAAACATTATTTCCTTTTGCTCTGAAACGTGTTGATAATTGGCCGTCATAAACACAAACCAAACCAAACCTTTTGCTCTGAAACTAAAAGGACATTGCGTTTATTTTTTAAATACACATATTTTTATCAAAACAAGCTATAACAAAAATATTTTCCAATAAATATGGTTAATAAGATTCATCTTTCATCTTCTGTAAGTGAGTTTGAGTAGCGATTTGAAATTCGTGATTGAATTTTTAACAAGGATTCTTTAAATGGCTTTGTTTAAAAAACTAATCTGGCGATTTTAGGAAAATTATTGAAGCTATTGTCTAGAATCGCAAAATATTTAAACAAATAAATGAACAATATTTGCTCGTTTAATAGCACAACATTAATGCATGCATTCTAAATTAAAATGATTCCGAATATAAAATGAAATGAGTTTTAAATTATATGAATGAAATATTTGTAAGTTAAATAAGATGAGTGCAATGCAATTAAGAGAATATTGGAAATTTATAGTTTCCGCTCGATAAACGAACAAAATCACTTAAAATTGAATATTTTATTTATAATTAAATTCTATACATATTCTAAACATTCATAAACGTTGTATTCTCATTGGGAATGCAACCGTGTATATCATTTTTTACAACTTTAGCACTTCAAGAATTGAGTAAAAAATGAGACTACAAAATTCTATCTTTATACAATAACTACTTACTAATTTTTATGCGTCATTTTTCATTTCATTAAAAAAAGAATAATTAAAATCGAGCTTATTTAAATCAACATCATTTGATAATATATATTAAATAATATTTTATCTTTTTTTATAAATTAAAGTAAAAATACGTAACTAACTTGTTTTACTCTTTGGAAAAGGGCAGAGATGAATTTGATAAGAAAAAGAATTTTCTTACAATTTCGAAAACTATAGCTATTCGATGGCCAATACTTTGCCATTTTAAAAAATAATATTAGTTCTAAAGAGAACTGTTTTTATTTAAATAATTAACTATAATAAATAAATAAAAAACACAAATAAAAATTAATAGAATATTCTATTGCTGTCAGAATATAAATGCTACAAACAAATGAAAACACGACGTTTGCGCTTGCGCAGTTATTTCACAGGTGTACAATTAATAGATTATCCATAAAGAAGAAAACAGTTAGGCATCTTTCTGTAGTTCAACCCTGTCCGTTACGTGGCGTGCGACCTTGATTGATGTGACCTCGCCTTTAATTTTGCGGTTACCTCTCCCATTTAAGATAGGACACTTACTTTATGTACTGCTTGGAAAACGAACAATATGCTTAATTGAACTGAAGCAAACTGAAAGAATTTGGAACCAGAACAAGAGTTATGGAAATATTGTATACTCTGATGTGTTGAAAAAAGTTTTAAATACTGCATTCAACGAGCTAGATAAACGAAAATAAAAATGCTAACATTTGAAATACATAATCATAGATATGAAACAGCGCCTAAAAACTGGCGATAAATCACAATTAGAAAAGTAAAACTTTGTTAAAATCACCATAAAATACAAAATAACACACAGGACGAGTTTCGGGATAGACATTTTAACAGACCGTCATCAGCCAAAGTAAACACGTGTCCGAAAGCCGACAAGGTCACAAATGAACAGAAACTGTTCATTTATTTTCTGTTCATTTATGACTTTGTCCGCTTTCGGACACGTGTTTACTTTTGTTGATAACGGGCTGTTAACATGTCCATTCCGAAACGCGTCCTGGGTGTTATTTTGTATTTTATGGTGATTTTAACAAAGTTTTATTTTTAAAACATAATCGTAAGTATAAACAGGTGTCATAAATAAGAAAAAATCTCAATAATTAAAATCCACCAGAAAATTTCAATGTATGAAGAATTATAAACATATTTTAAAAGAGACGATAGCAAACAATAAATGAAATAAAAAGGATTAAATCCGTTGAAAGGGGTTAAATCCGGGCACATGTAGCAAAATAAATTTTAAATAATAAATTGGAATATAGAAATGGAATATAGATATCGTATGATGATGGTAAATGAAAAACATAATGGTACGTAAGTGTTTAATCTTCAGTCAAGAAAAACATCCTCTTGTCGCAATAAAAATTACATAATTTCGTAAGGTAGATCGATATTTTCACAGTTTTTAATAATAATTTATTTGGAAGCCGTTTAAATAACTAAATATAATTTGTAAAAAATATACATTTATACTATAACCTCGATAATTATTTAAAAGAAAAAAATGCCATTTTTTCAATTACAAAATTTACTTTTTTGAAACACACTTTTCTCTGATAATTGTAATATAATAAATAACTTTTAAAAAGTAGTATTTAGTATTATTAATACAATTAATGTAATATTTTAATTTTTTGCGGTAAATCTAACAATTCTATTTTCATAACTGAATTTGAATAAATGCAATGTATTCGGAATAAAAACCGCATAAAAGAAAATGTCACATCTGCTTTTACAGATCTAAACCGTTTCATAAGTTTTAAAACTCAAAATATCAAAATGAAGGAATCCTTATCCAAACCAAAGTTTAATAAATTTTAAAACTCAAAATAGGGGAATCCTTTTCCAAACCACAATTTCATAAGTTTTAAAACTCAAAATATCAAAATGAATGAATCCTTATCCAAACCACAGTTTAATAAATTTTAAAACTAAGTATAGGTGAATCCTTTCCCAAACCACAATTTCATAAGTTTTAAAACTCAAAATATCAAAATGAATGAATCCTTATCCAAACCACAGTTTAATAAATTTTAAAACTAAGTATAGGTGAATCCTTTCCCAAACCACAATTTCATAAGTTTTAAAACTCAAAATATCAAAATGAATGAATCCTTATCCAAACCACAGTTTAATAAATTTTAAAACTAAAAATAGGGGAATCCTTTCCTAAACCACAATTTCATAAGTTTTAAAACTCAAAATATCAAAATGAATGAATCCTTATCCAAACCACAGTTTAATAAATTTTAAAACTCAAAACAGGGGAATCCTTTCCCAAACCACAATTTCATAAGTTTTAAAACTCAAAATATCAAAATGAATGAATCCTTATCCAAACCACAGTTTAATAAATTTTAAAACTCAAAACAGGGGAATCCTTTCCCAAACCACAATTTCATAAGTTTTAAAACTCAAAATATCAAAATAAAACCTCTTTCATCAAAACCACTATTTAACAAACTTTAAAACTCAAAACAAGATAATAAAGCACCTTTCTTATGTTTTCAAATTTTCGAATTCAGGAAATAAATCATCTTAATACTTTCCGGAACTATTTGAAATTAAAAAAAAAAAAAAAAAAAAAAGCAAGTGCGAAAACAAAACTTCGTTCGTGTTAATTTCTAAAATAATGCGAGAAATGCATTGAAGAAATTAGAAGGGCGTAGCTTGGAGCTCAGATAAGGACTGAGTTGATAAGGGACCTGAATAGTTCATGTGGAATGTATTCCATAATTGGAATATTCAACATTTTGCGCCGAAAACTATAAGACATCTTTTAAAAAGTCACGTTTCCAAAAGAACATCATGTCAAGAAAATGACACGTCTTAAGGAAACGCCCCAGGGAAAAAAAAGGGGGGCATCAGCGACTGCTCACATTATTTTATTTCTGCGAACTCTATTTAATAAATGAGAAATCATTCCTCAAATATTTAAGGCACTTGCTTTATTATTCACGTGCATAATCGGAACCGGAATAAAGATTAAATCGTTTCCTTCAGTTTGTAATTATGGTTTAAAAAATGCGAAACTTCGAAGATAAAATTAGGCGTTCTATATAGAAGTTAAAAGTTTTTACGAGAAAAGTTCCCCTAAATGTTTCGAAGTGATATGAACTTAATATATATTCTTATAAACTTAAAACTTTATTTTTTTTTAAATCTAGCACTATTATTTTTAGTGCAATACTTTTGTTTTTCGTTTTTTTGGAAAATGTAAATATATATGTAGTATATACACTGTAAAAGAAAAAAAAAATGTAAAAGTAAATCTACAAAACTAGTTTTTGTAAAGCTACAGAAATCTGTATGCTTACTAAAATTTCATCTATAAACTGTATAAAAAAATGACGTAAATCCAGAAAACTAGTTTTTGTAAAGCCACAAAAATCTGTATGCTTACTAAAATTTTATCAGTAACCAGGGATAATTACATGAATATTTTTTGTTGCAGTTACACAAAAAGTTTTTGGCATCCCAGTTTCCTAGAAAATTTTTAGTAAGCTTACAGTTTCTTTTTTTTACAATGTAAACATGGATCTGTTAGATAATTTTTTTTGTTGTAGTTACATAAAAAGTTCTAGGCGTGCATCCCAGTTTCCTAGAAAATTCTTAGTAACCTTATAGATTTTTTTTACAGTGTATATATTATAATACTCAGGCTTTTCTGAAATTTATATAAATAGTTCAAATTGTCTTGGACACACTTTTAGAGAAAAATTTGTCTTATTGGCCGATTATATTTATAGGCAGATTGACTGTGATTTATAAATACTTTTTAATAAATCATTTTCTCCAGGTTTTAATAAATTTTCAATATATCCTTAATGACATATAAAAATACTTGCTTAAATACTTGCATCTGTCAATCGTACATCCACCGATCTTACATTCCTGCATCTTACATACTTATATAAATTTTACAATTTATATAGCATACTTGTACAGTCGTGGAAAAAAAAAAAGTAAACATCCCCTACTAACTCTGCAACTAATTATAATAGAAGAAAGTTACTGATACCAAACGATTGGAAATAAAGCCTAATTTTAAAGGATGTACATGTAATTTGCTTAGAGGGCCATCTACAAATCAAGAACAGGCCAAACTTTGTTTTCTTTTCAACAGCAACACCCAATTTTGACATTATATTTTAAATCTTTGGTTCAAACTATACCTAGAAACGAAATTTCAAGCCATTTGGATGATAAGGTTTTGAATTATAAACATTCATAATTTCGAGTTTCTAATGTTAAATTCCTTTTTCATATTTTTATTAATACCTCCTGAAATTATAATCCTAATGTGGTTTTTTTATGCGGTTATAATACTATAAATCCCAAATATAAATACACTGAACTTGCAATTTTAAAAGTTTTATAATATGAATTATAAATTATGAAATTAATATTCGAAAAAAATAGGAATTGCAACCTACATTTTTTTATATATAGATTTATATTTATTATGTCTTGCTTTATGCGAATTCTCAATTTCAAATTTTTCTTCCAAATAGTTTTCGAATTATGATTTAAAAACGTCAAAATGATGGATTATGGGGATCATCTATGATGTGCAGAAAAGCATGATTTGAAAAAATATATATATTGCTCATTTTATTGAAACATTTGGGCTAGCAGTAGTCGAAACATATTAAGCAAGTGAAATGGTCATATTGGCAAGAAATAATACATTAATAGATGCGATGTAACCATAGCATTTCAATAATTGAGTACCGAATTTCCATTTGGATACAGCTCATAAAATAGGCTCATTTTAAAATAATTAATTTCGCTGAAACTAATCATACGAATTTCATGAAAATGGGTTTTTAGGCTAATTGAAGGGTGTAGAATTTATTCATGGTTTCAAACTTTGGTATTGCTATTAAAAAAAATAGGGATTGTTTTGATATGTAGATATCCCTAAGGAAATTTTATGTACATCATTTAAAAGTAGACTTTATTTTCAATCGTTTCGTACCAGTAAATTTCTTTTACAATATTGCAGAGTTAGTAGGGGATGTTTACTTTTTTCATGTCTGGACATACAATTGACAATCTATACGATCCTTGCAATGCATACATTACACGCAATACATACAGCAACTAATTTTCTACAAATGTTGATACTGTTGCTAACGAGAAATCTTCCAATTAACTAACCCTTCCCAATCGCGACTTAAATGAACAATAAATGCACATTTAAATTGAGAAATTTTCCATAATCGAAATGTTCTATATGTTTTGATAACAATGCCTTTTCCATACATGAAAATATTGGTTATTCTTTCGCGAAAAATATAACCTGCTGCAAGCCCTGCTTACAAAGATGTATATTTTCACACGTGTAGATAAGAATACGCGCGATCTGATTAGTGCGATCGAATACAAATGTGAAAAACAATCGGCGAACAGACCATAAATGCTAAATTTATGAAGACCACACATATGCTTCGACTGATGAAGGGATCTATGAAATTATTGGAGTTAAAATAAGGCATTTTTCAAACACTTCTTGGGTGTTAAATAATTGCTGTTTCTTGTTTCGATTTGTGCTTACTTTCTGCAAATTTGTTGCCACATTTGTTATCATAATAATGTAAATTATTAATTTCATTTGAGCGTAATTAATCATTCTTTTTTTCTATCCATTTCTATTGAGCAAAGTAGACAGATTCGTGGAAAAATCAATAGTATCATGTCCTTGTTCCTAAGTTTAAAACATAAATTACGGAATTAGATATTTGTCTATAACAATGATTATTTTGTCTTGGTTAATATTTTAATAGTTTGCAGCCATTCTTTCACTTTTTTGGAAAACATATGGTTAAATAAAACTAAATCGATTTCAAATACAGCTCTCCAGCCAAAAGAGCATGCTTTTATTACCGTTTTCGAATGTTACCAATAAGAAAACCATTTATCTAAAAAAAAGTAAGAGATCAGTTAATGTGTACATTGTTCAAATACTAATGTTCATAAAAGATAACATTTTTGGCAAAAGTTTTATGAAATATAACCAAGCTTAGAACATATAAATTGACAGATAGATAATATTAAAATAAATCATATCATCTAATTTAAATATAGCGTATACAGGACTTTTTGGAGACTATGCTCTTAAAAGAATATGGGCGCAAAACTTTTGTGTGAACATGCATTAAAATATTGTATGCTTCCAAACTACATCACCATTTTTTAATCTTTTCTCTTTATTTTGAATCGGTTAAACACACCAAAATTCAAGTAGTGGATTTTTAACTAAATATTTGATAGTTATTTATAAAAACAATTATCTTTACAGTTACAATTTACAGTTATTTCTTTTCCAGAAATATATAGCAACTCAAAATCGATTCATCTTTATATTCTACGTTTATGTAATACGTTGATCTGATGTACTACACTTAACATCAGCTTTTAAAATTTTTAAATATTTTGTTGAATAAAATCAACAAACTAGCAAGTTTTCTAGTTTACGTTAAAATAAATACTTTTACACAGTCGGAAACATTTAAGCTAAATCTCACCTTTGAGGATTTTATTTAGTTCAAATAACAATATTTTGTGTTTTCTTTTATTTATAGATAAGAAGAAAGAATTGGAATCACGAAAATTTTCGATTTCAGCTTTTTGTGGATTTACATATTTTGGAATGTCATGACCACGATTTGATTGATTTTGGAAAATGTCTTTCTGTTAGTCTGTTTGCCTGATATGTGTGCGACACAAATTTTGTGGCTGCTCTATCCCAAGAATTATTGAACAGAATTTAACCTAACTTCAGATTATTTAGACCTTGACTTAAATTGGTGCTTAATAGAATTGGCTACATACAGGGTGTCCACTCTCAACGGTGTCCAATGGCTAATTCCTAAACCGTTCGTAGACAAATAGTTCCAATTTCAAAAATGTTTTAAATGATGAAAAGAAGTGTTTTTAAAGCGATGTGGGTCAAAAACAACATTTCTTAGATAATTATGAAATTTCAATTTTTTATACTGTTCCCCGGTCCTATAAGTTATATTTAGTGAAAAAATAGTATTGCTCTAAGAAGTAAGACAAAAAAAGTCCCATTCTTCTAAGATTAACACTGGCCGCGTCATAGCTGTTTAAAGTGGAAGCATCTTTTTTTGTTGCGAAATAGGGGTTATTCACAAGTTTACTAGAAATATAAATAATCGCCTGATATCAAAAGAAATAGTTAAGAGTAAAATTATCATAACAATATAAATTTGAAATCTATTTTCTTTTTGACATGTTAAAGCAAAATATACAACTTGTACTGCAAATAAAGTGAAAAATAACAGAATTTTTATAAATGAAATAATGAAAAGCAACAGTCGCAATTCTTTACAAAATTATAAATATTTTAAAATGCTTTTAGATTATCGAATCTAAAACTTAATCAATAAAGATTAAAGTTATCTTAAAAGTTGCTCGAAGTGATTCCTTTTGGCTGCAATGCAGAAATGTACACGCGAAATAAATCCTCCTAATATTTTAAGCACTTTGTGTACGACCCCACGAAGTATGGCCCAACTCATCTGTGTTCAGATGCTAAAAATTGGCGTAAGTCATGCAATTCAAAGTTTCCTAACTGGGTCAATTTCAGTGTTTGATGAATGGGACTGGTTCGGCTTACTTGTTAGTGTAATGGGAATATTTTACTAAATATAATTTATAGGACAAGGGGGCCGTATAAAAAATTTAACACCCTAACTTTTTAAGAAATGTTTTTATTGATCAAAACGACTTTTAAAATAATTTTTACCTCATTTAAAATATTTTTCTAATTGGAACTATATATTCTCTATGACTAACGGTTTAGCAATTAGCTATTGGACTCCGTTGAGAGTGGACACCCTGTATACCTCACCAGGTGGTGCTTTTATACTTCATTTTTCACTGCTGTACTGCTGCTGTGATGGGTTTTTTACCATTTCTGTGATAGCTATGTCTCCAGAAATAATCATGGAATTCCACCAAACATCATATTCTGTTAGACCTTGAAAAGCACATGCCTAAGCACATGCTTATTAGGTTTGAGCGTATATCGCTTAACACATGTCTCTGCTATGCTGTGTTATTCACGATTTTCGTGATAGATATATCTCAAGAACTAAAGTAAGGAATTTCATCCAACTGTACATACTGGTAGATCTTCACATAAATAGAAGCTGATTTAATTTTGATTTTGATCAATCAAAAGGTGGTCCTGCCATTAAGTAAAGATTCCTAATTGGGTCCACAATTAATTTGTGTAGTTTAGCGAGCGTGGTTCGCAGTATTATTAACTTTATTCTTGTAACTCTTATACATTTTTAACCGCATTATTGCCTGGTTCGCTTTTTTTTGCGCGAACTTTTGGCTTTGGACCCTATTAAGTAATATTAGCCATGTGCTTTTTAAGATAAAAAATATATAGCTATATCTTATTTTCTATTGTGTAGAAAACCACCAAATTTTATATTTAAGTTTAATGATTAAAAATACATGACTTCATCTAATTTTAAAATTTAATACCCAACAGAGGCTGCTGTTGTTCTGTTGCTCTCTTAATAAACTGATCGCTCTAACTCCCTGTTCAATTCAAAGAAATGCACCATGCTTTATGCTCATAATAGCTGATACTATTATAAATTAATCTATTATAATGGTATAGAATAAAGTTTTGTCATGGTCACATCCTACCAGTTATTAATTTTAAAGCGCCATCTAATTTAATTTGTGGGACGCATTGAAAAACATTTTTCATTAGCCAAATAAATTTCGTGTCCGAATAATGTTACAAAACTAAATTTTTATATAAAATACCTCTCAAAAATATTATAAATATTTTAAAATATAGTCAAACAAAGACATGCGTTTTTTTAATGAACTCGATCTGTTGGAAAATGTAATTTTTCAAATGTAAAATTTCAGAAATCTGTATGCTAGTTAAATTTTTATCTGTACACTGTACAAAAAAAGAGGTAAATCAACAAAACTAGTTTTTGTAAAGCTACAGATTTCTGTAACTTTACAAAAGAATCTACTAAAATTACAGTAATCTTACTAAAATTTGATCTATAACACGGGTTGCAATTACATAAAAAGTTCTAGGCATCCCAGTTTCCTAAAACATTCTTAGCAACGTTACAGATTTTTTGATTTACAGTGCAAAAGTGTATCTGTTACGTGAATTTCTGTTGTTGCCATTATATAAAAATTCTAGGAATCTCAGTTTCCTAGAAAAATTTTAGTAACTTTACAGTAACTTTTTTTTTTTTTTTTTTTACAGCATATACCAAGTATATCCAAGTGTCGTTTGCAGCTTATTACAGCGTTCTCAAAATGCATGGAGACTATGTGTTTCGCAAATCTCATGAAGAATTATTCTTCGACTTTAAACGCCCATTTCGATTTATATATTTTATTTTTAATAGTCTTAATATAAAAATAAGTTACTTCATGGAAAATTTTAAAGCATACACAAATTACTATTATGTTATATTATTTTTTTTTAAGCATTTGTCAAGTATGCCAATGTAATGATCATATTATTTATGAATAAAAATCAACATGTGGTTACTTATGTAGAGAAAGAAGTATTGTTCTTCTAAACATTACAAAATAAGCATAAGCAGGAACATGCGTTAGAAATAATTTGAATTAGTACATTTACGACGGTATTCAGAGGTGAGCAATATGATTACGGTTAGTACGGCTCCTACTTTTGAGTACCGCTATTTTAGTGTAGTAATGTTAGCCTTATTAAATCGTAGAATTTCTGTATTAAACACGGAAAAGATAGCTATTCGAAAATAGTGGTACTCAAAAGTAGGAAACATACTATTCCTGCTCATATTTTCGACTTCTGATGCATAAAAAAGATACAACAAAAAACGCACGTCATGAGAAAAGTACGGCAATTTTTTTGACGAAAGACAAAAAAAAGTTCGGTAATTTTAATTCGCATAGTAAGTTAAAGAAATTCAGGTGTCATTTATTAACAATGATTTCAGAATGGAGAACAATACCTCTACAAGTGTAGTCTGAAAAAGATTATAGAAATACAAAAAAAAAAAAAAAAGTTTTAAGTAGAACAAGTGAAAGTGATTTGCTTCATTAAAATTCATTATATTCCGTTCGGGATCCCCCAAAATGTGGACTACTGCATGTCTCAGCAGGCTTATCAAATGATTTTTCTTTGTTCACAAAAAATGAGTCATCAAATTCTAGAACTCATGATTAATCACTTTATTCATGAACATAATTAATCATTCCCGATTTTTATGATCTTAGCAAAATTTTAACAAAAAAGAAAAGGCGAAGAAAATTCATAAATGTCATTACAAATTAACTATTTCCAGCATAAATCATATAATAGCAAAATCATCTTTTTTCTGCTATCTTAGGATTGAACAATCGGAAGGTTTAATGATAATGACTCTTGTGAAGGTACTTGTATTGATAAAAAGTATCAGGTATTGAAAGACTAATATCAATGTAGCTTTTCATCAAGGATTTGCATTCAATTTCAATGTAGACATATTGTTATTTCACAATTGATGACTAACTTTTTAATTCATTCTTTTTAGCTAATTCTTATTTTATATGTTATCTGCCTACGTCTACACACACACACATACACATATCTATACTTGCATATAATTACATTATACAGGGTGTTCCAGGATTATTGAGACAAATTTTAAGGGGAGGTAAGGGACATCAAACGGATTCAGATTTGCATAGCTACCCATGATCTGAAACGGCTTTGTTCGCCGTTAGGTGGTGTTGAGTCACCGATGAATTGGCAATGGTGGACCGTGGCCACCACGGTCTCCTGATTTAAGCAGCATAGATTTCTTTCTTCGGGGTGCACTGAAAAGTGCTGTGACATTTTCACATATCATGTACCATAGCACATGTAATATCCTTGACCAATAGATTATTTCAGATGATCCCAGTTTTGTGTCTCTTCGTTACTTGTACCTGTCATATTACTTTCCCATGATGTTTCCGACCATAGGTTTCTATGCAAATCTGAATCCTTGTGATGTCCCCTACCTCTCCTTAAAGTTTGTCCCAATAATCCTGGGACACTCTGTATATATACAATACCTTTGAATCAAAATTTATCTACAAGTTCATATAACAATATCAACCAAACTTCTAAATGAAGATGGCGTGTAATAATATTATACATTAATCGCTATGCTAAAACTTAAATTAAGGCTGTTCTCAAGTTTACTGCTCAACAAACGAGAAACTTTCTGACACCATGACGGGCTCATTTTTAAAAGTATAGGTATAAAATTGACAATGGCAGCCATTTGGAAACGAAATGAGTTTTTCATTTTTTTAATAAATAAACTATACAGTTGTAAACGACTTTGATCATGTGACAAGACTTTTTTTTTTCATTCTATCACTGTTTTTTCTTATTTTGTCTGGAAATTCGGTTCAAAACTCCCACTTCGAGAGTATTTTCTGAAAAATCTATCGCGTTACAAAAAAAAAAAAAAGTGGAGACGTTTTTTGATCACGTAGTTTCTGAATAACAACACCTGCCAGTTTCATGCGCTTCCGAATAAAAATGAATTAAAACTAATGTCATTAAGTTTCCCCTTTGGATTTGAGAATAACCTTAACGTAAAGCTAATTGGCAAGTAGAACCCACTAGGAAATCTGAAAATATTGACAATCCTAAACATTTTAATATATTCATGATGCCAAATAAAACTAAAAGAAAAAGAAAATAATCACAAATGGAATAAAATGTAGAAGAAAAATATAATGAAGAGCAATAAAGATGATCAACAAAGCAATACGTAGTATTTAATCTTCAGTTGGCAAGAATGACCTGTGTTACTAATATATATATATATATATGTATATATATATATATACTATATATATATCTAAACGTTTTCTAGAATTAAACCAATTAAACAGATGATATTGACCAAGTATTATGAAATAACTATATATATATCTATCTATATATATATATATATATATACATTTAATGGTTATATATATATATATATATATATATATGTATATACATATATATATAATTAAATTGAAATCACATTCGTGAAAATAAGTGGAAAAATAAATGAAAAAAACATTCAACAAAGTAGAATAAAAATACAAAAATAATAAACTATAAATGTGTTATGGATTCTTCAGAGGGGCTTCACAAGCACAATTCATAGCATAAGAATAAATATAATAGAAGACAAGTTATTTCGTCGAATATTGTCAGCATAAGGCCTAAAAATGACAATAGCCCCTTATAACATATCAAAAAATGTATTGAAAAATGTAATATGAATGTTATTTTAGTTAAATAACCTCTTCACACCTAGCATTTTTAATGGTACTGTTTATATCAAGTTATCGGTAAATTTTGCTTGATATTTCATTATAAATTAGATTTAGCAATCCGTGTATGTATCGTATCTGAATTGATGATCAGAACTGTAAGGAGAGATAATACAGGGTGATTGAAAATGAAAGGGAGAAAAAGGCAGGCAACATTAAATTGCTATAAGGGATTTAATTAGAAAATAAAAAATATAGCGTGAAAGTACCACTATACAAGATTTATCTGGCAGCAACGGTCTTCTATTATCGAATTTGCCACTAAAGGCGCTGTTATTCAAAATGGCATTTGTACGAAGTCACAAAATCAAGCGTCCTGCCAGTTCAGAACTGAATGTGTCTCAATCAACAATGTGGCGCGTGTTAAGTAAACGTCTGAAATTCAAGGCGTTCACATTTAGGGGAAAGTAGGGAATGGCGCTCAGTTAAGGAAAAACATGAATAGCTAGTAAAATTTGGACAAAAAATCAATATTTTATTAACGATGCATAACTCTAAAGCACAAGGAACAGTTTGAACTAATTTTTATAAAAGTTTTAGGAATTTTTTTTATTGTTTTATTTAAATGACCATCGATTGAGCGGTAATGCCCGACATGGTAGGATGCGCTCAGAGTTTGAATACAACGTTTAAGTAAGACAAAAGTCACATATGTAGTTGTGTGGGCTGTTCACACCACTGCAGACTTTTTGCAACCACTTTACACATATTGTGTTAGACATATAGTAGGCTACTGTTTTTATATTTAGGTTTTTTGATTTTCACCACTTTTTTGAAATCGTAA
This sequence comes from Maratus speciosus, assembly GCA_963932465.1. Classification (NCBI taxonomy): domain Eukaryota; kingdom Metazoa; phylum Arthropoda; class Arachnida; order Araneae; family Salticidae; genus Maratus; species Maratus speciosus. Next base: position 456,131,235 of record OZ010788.1, read on the forward strand.
AATTCTCCTTGTTTAATAACATATTAATAAAGGCGAAAACAGGGAAATTTTACCATTTCAAAAAAGTGGTGTCAATCAACAAATTTGAATTTAAAAAAAGTTGCCCACTGGCAACACTTCTTCTGGAATTCCACGCGAGCGCCATTACCCGTCATCGCCATGTTGGGTTTTATTGCATTATAATTGGCGTAACAATGTACTACAAAAATAAATAAAAGCATGAAAGTACAGCTAAATGTATATATTTTGGAGACATAATGAGTAAATAAATATTTGGAAATAAGAGTGTACACTTACCTTCAAGTTAGATGCTGTAGAATTTTATAATAAAACAACTTCAAACTAATAACTCGAGGACAGAAAAATACTTTCCTCCCGACGGGCACTAAATCCTTACTGGGAACTTAGGATGAAGTCCGCTAGGTGCCGGTACCGATCGCACGTTTTCAATTATATTCTGTTTAGAGATATTTGGTGAGTGGGATTACCCTTCTGAGTATCATTACCCTACTTTCCCCTAAGGTTTTATAGACTTTAAAAAGTTGCCGGCAAACCGTTGTCTAGAGAATTCTCTGTAGATTTTCAAGAAATGTTCAGGTTGATGGTTTCGCGAACTGACTCGTGTTTACAGATACACTTTTCATTTTTGAAACCTTTCCCTTTATAAAATTGTATAACTATAATTTCATGTTAAATTTGTGTTTTTAAAATAAATTCATTACAGCAGTCGCAGATATGTTTTCTTTTTGTCCCATTCATTTTGAATTACCCTATACATTTCAAAACAAACTTCTTTGTATTAAAAATCTGGGTCGAAATATATTTATTTAATTAAAAAAAAACAGTGCACATTATTGCTAATTTTTTTCCATCATATTTTAAACCAATAATTGTACTTAATAAATTCAATCAAATAAGTACTACGTAATAATTATCTGGTTCGAAATTTGCAGACTTGGTATGAAAAAATTGGAAGGTGTAAGGGTATTCCTCTCCAAGCAGAATCTTCAATATCTTTTAGAATAGTTCTAATAATTAAGATATTCTAGAAAAGCTGCAACAGAATAAATTTCCTTTCAATAAAGTGTAACATAACACCAAGGAGAGTACTGTGATTTCATTGTAATTTTGGTACGAATACAGTATACACTATCATGTATCTTCCGAATTTTGAAGCATCAAGTTCAGTACTCTTTCGACGTACATAATGGCTATTTCATAAAAAAAGTTTGGTAATGCCGATATTTCATATTTTGTGAGAGGTGAAAAGGAGTCAAATATTATTTCATAGTGACTTCACAATAGAGCCACGACGTTATGGTCACCTCGATGTCATAATGTGACAAATGTGACAAAGTACAGATGCCAATCTTTCGTCACTGTGCCCTTTTGTGACGCCACGGTGATGTGGCATCAACTTGGTTGTACCATTACGGATTCTTATAACGGTTCTACTGTCTTTACAACCTCAATAAAACATAAACTACATGAATTTCCAATTTGACTTTATAGGAGGATGATCCATCTGTTCAACAAAAGCAGTAAACTAATCTCATTAATGTGGACTACATTCATCTTTCTCAATGCATAGTTTATTTGCCTTTATCCATTAATTCTTCTTAATTAGTTAGTCGATCGATTAATAAGTGAATCCCTCTCTCAGATACAGTAGATCGTCCTTATACAAACATGAGTAGAAGATGTAAATGCATTCTGCGCCTACTCATGAAGAGAGCTAATAAATATTTTTTCTCGAAACTATAATCGCATTATATATCAGTTTTATACAGTTGATTAAAATTTTTTTTTCACGATCTTTGTGATCTGTAATTGAATAAATTTCATGCTACTTTTTATTTGGTAATCCAAATTAATCTAAGAGTTCCTTATAACCGACACCATTGTAAAGGGAAACTTCAACATGTAGTACATCAATTGCTGATTTGACCTTAGAGGTAGTGGATTTTTCTATCCACTAAAAACAAACTAACCAATCCTATTGATTTCGACCACATTCATCTCTGTGGAGGTATAATTTGTTTGATCTTATTCTCCAATGCCTCTTAACCCCTTGTACATTAATCACGAGTGAGACTCTTAGATTTGACCTTAGAGGTAGTGGATTCTTCTATCCACCAAAAACAACTAGCCTGTCCTATTAATTTCGACCACATTCATCTCTGCGGAGGTATTATTTGTTTGATCTTATTCTCCAATGCCTCTTAACCCCTTGTACATTAATCAAGAGTGTGTTTAGGTCCCCTGTTTGGCCTTTTTTTCTCATTCAAAAATTGTGAATTCTAACCAGAAAATTCAGATAAAATTTTGTACTCTTTTAAATGACAAACATTTTGTAATTACATAAAGTAGATATTTTTTTCGCAATTTCTGGTATGAAATCGGACTTACATCCTGATTAATGCTCAATGGATGAGGTTAAATAATCACTTCAAATGCGTATATTTTAAAAAATTAATAAAAACTGCAAGAGGTTAAATCTAACTTAGTCCAATACCACACTTCCTCGCTATATAACAGCGCAACCGAAAAGTAATCATTCAGCAAGTTTATTTTTTCATCAGGTGAAGTAGAGCATCTTTACGATACATAGACAGATAGCGTAGCTACATTTTACACATCCTGATGAAGGTAACAGATAATTAATTTCTCGTGAAACCGAAATTATTTTTCATCCCATTTTTATACAGTTAATAGAGCGACTTCTTGCAAGATATTAGATATCTGTATTTGAATACATTTCGGCATTCTTTTGTATCCGGTTATAAAGATTAAGTTAAGAGTTTCTCATAACGTAGTCTATTGTTTTGACAATCTCAACTAAGCATGCCGTATAACAATTGGCGATTTGATTTTAGAGGAGGATGATTCATCTGTCCGACAAAAGCAATCAACCGATCTCATTAATGTCGACCACATTCATCTCTCTCTGGAGGCATAGTTTGTTTGCCTCTATTCTGTAATGCCTCTTAATCCATCTTCGTCCAATGCCACACTTCCTCGCTGACAGCGTCACCGAAAAGTAATCGTTCAGCAACTAATACCAATGTCAACGTAACACGTATCACGAGAGGGGGATATCTATTACGCCAAAGAAAAGGGCCAGAGTCAAAGACAAAAGTTGCATTGACTTTGCTTAAGTCTATGTCGCATAAAAGCCGGCTAAACAAAAATCTATTGTGGCAGTCATTAGAAATGATTAATGGCGAAAAAAATGATAGTTGCATTTTTGTTTATGTTTTGCACTATTGTTAGTTAGAAATATATGGCACGAAATATTATTTCACTGTAAATTATTTTGATAAAATCAAAATTTTAAAATTTTCCTTCTAATTAATATGAAAGTTTTACCGTGAATATATCAGAAGTTAGTTATTATAATAGTATAATGAAATTAATTAAGAAAATTAATTAAAACAGCTGATATCGGTTTTCTAAATAATAGTTTATTAATTATTTTAATTAACTACGTAGTAATAATTTGTTATTAAACTGATTATAAGATATCTCTTGTAAAGCATACCAATTTTATCTACAACTTGAACAATAATTTTTGGGAAAACACCCGAAAAGGTTTTTATTTGGAGGGAGGAGGAGTGGGGAAGAGGGGGGGGGGGTAATCATACACGTGAAAGAAAAATAAGTTATATTATGAAGATATATACTTTAAGAATCGATTGGATTATCGCATTAGGTTTCAGTTCTGAAATAATAAAAATCAAATGGTTTTATAAATTGGCTATTTTAAATCAAGTAATTTAATTAGAAAATTCATTCTGTAATTAGTTTTTCAAATGGCAGTATATTTCTTTAATTTAACAAGTATGTCGCTTTCGTATTTAAACTACTAGAAAATTGGTATCAAATTTCGTTGCGAAAACTTTCTATAAAGTCGCAATAAGTCTTCATAAATGTCTCGCTGCTTACTTTATTTTGTAATGGTATTTGAAACAGCTTTAAAACTCCTTAAAAATAGTCACAAATCATTGTTCAAAATCGCTATTTGTCCGTAATTTTGTCTCTTTGTTTCTATTGTTTTACAACTCATTTGAAACGACATTGAAAATGCATAAAAATACTCGCACATTTTTTTTTCTTTTTTTGAAGTCATAAAAAGTCTGCGCTAATTTTTCTCGGACTCCATTATTTTGCAACTATATATGAAACAGCATTGCTGTCTTCACAAGAATAGTTTCAAAAACGTTCTTCGAAGGCGCAATAAGTCTGCAATATTGCCTCACTACTTTCATTATTTTGAGAATGTATTTGAGTCGTCATTAAAACTGCATAGAAACAGTCGAAAGAAATATTGTTCGAAATCGCAATAAGTCCGCAATAATGACTCATTGCTTTCATGCTATTTTTGGACAAATTTGGCAACAGTATTAAAACGCCGTAAATACTATCAAAAAGTAACAATTAGTAAAAGTTTGCAATAGTTAAAAACAAATTTAAAATCAGCCTTTCTACTGTATTTTCTCTCATTAAAAATATTGCTTATTGTAAAAAACAACAAAATTTCCAAATTTTACTGACCGTTGCAACATTATCCTTTCCTAATTATAAAGTATTGTAAAGTATTGTAAAGTGTGTAAAACAAATTGTAAAATATACGAACTTAAGTTTGTAAAAAATCTATTTTTGGACGTATCCAGACTTTTTAATTTTACAAAATTTACGAAGTTCGTTTTAGCAATAACGATGTAAAACTGCAATGACAAATAAAACTTTGGCATGAAAAAATAACTAAGTATCGCCGTCTGTTGCGAATTCTATAAACAATTTAAATTAACTGCTGTGTTGGGATATAGCATCAATAAAAAAGTTCGTCTTTTAAAGCCTACTGTATAAGTGACATCGTATTCGTTACTGTTTACTCACTGCATCGCACTCTAACTTTTGTAACACTAAAATTGACCTTTCGCTTTCGATTTCAATTTCTAAGTAATAAAATATGATTTCAGTTTGTAAAAAGAGTACTTCAAATGGTTAAAAAAATTCCGAAAGTTTGAATTGGTTAAATTGGTTGGCTATCATTAACTATCGTAACTAATCGTTAACCTTATCGTTTAACTACTATTAGCGACCTCACACACCGCTGCTTTTTCAGTTTAACTTGTTAATTTCAGTTTAACTATAAATGCCAGTGAAATTGTGTTTCATTTGAAATCCTAGTACTATCACTAGATACTTCTAAATAGGTGGATTTTAATTATGAAATTTATGTACCTAAATATTCTTACAAAAACGGTATCTTATGAGTTAATATAGCTTTTTATTCATCATATGATGAAGCGGTCTCAAACACTGGTCACAGTAGCTATGCAAGAATTTCTGTCGCAATAGTTAAAAGTTAATGTTCATTATTGAAATAAAAATTATATTTTAGGACTCACATACACTAGTCCTTTTTTCCTTTTTTCATATTTATTTAAATTCGAGCAGCAAAGCAAATAATCTATCTATCTATTTATCTATCAATCTATCTATCTATCTATCTATCTATCTATCTATATATATATATATATACAGTGGCGGTCAAAAGTTTCCGGCCAGTTAGTTTTTTTTATTTGTTTGACAGAACGTTTTAGCGAAGAAAAAGTTCAATCGCTCCAAAAGTTGGGAATAAGCAAATTACCTCTAACCACGTGATCATTTTGATTGGTTACTTAAGATACTTGATGCAAAGGGAAGGAATTCAAAATTCACGCGTGCAAAAGTTTCCGGCCATTCGTCATTCATTAGTTTTTACTATCGCTAAAGTGTTTTTTTGGCCATTTTTGTTAATTAATCAAGGTGAATAATGTATTTGAAATTCAAAAATGGAAAGTTTAACAATTTATTGTTCCTAAATGAGGGATTTGTTTGTCGCTAAAGGGACAATCCTCTCGTGAGATTGCGGCAAATTTGTCAATCGGAAAATTTGCTGTAAACAATATTTAAAAAAATATATAAAGATGGTCATGGCCTTCGGAACTTCCCACGGTCCGGGGAACCCCGGAAAACGACTATTCTTGTGGACAGAATTATCAGAAGAAAAGCAGTTGATGACCCGCGTAAAAATGCCGCTGCAATTCCACGCCATTTATGGTGTTAAAAGCGATTTATGGTGGTATGGTTATTGCTGAAACAAGTCTATCTACAGTGTCAAGACGCTTATGTGACGTAGAACTTTATAGAAGAGTCGGTGTTAAAAAACCTTTCATAAGTAAAAAAATTCAGAGGGCCCGACTGGCGTTTGCCAAGGAATACAAAGACTGGACAAGTGAAAACTGAAAAAAAGTACTATTTTCAGATGAATCGACATTCAATCTTTTTGTGAGTGATAAAAACCATTACAATCGACGACCTAAAAACAAAAGTTAAGGTGCGAGATATATTATTCCTACAATTAAGCGCGGCGGAGGACACGTTATGCTGTGGGAAGCATTTTCTGGAAAATGCGTCTGTCCGTTATTTGAAATCCGCGGCAAGATGAATAGTTCAATGCATAAGGATATCTTGCAAGATCATTTGCTGCCTTATTGGAGGAAAAATTGTGGTCGCAACTATTTGTTTCATCATGATAACTACCAAAAGCATACATACAAGCTCGTCAAGCAGTGGCTTTCGCACAAAAAAACTTCGCTTTTGAAATGGACAGCCCAATCATTCGATCTGAATATAATAGAAAATCTTTGAAACTAACTTGAAAACGTTAGTTGAATTATAAATATTCCAATTTAGCAGCATTTTCACAAAAATTGCAAGAACCGTGGACAAAACTTAACAATGATGATCTACAACTGTTCATTGAATCGATGCCACGTTGCTGCGCTGCAGTACTTATTGCTAAATGTATGAATACAAAATACTAATTGTAAATGTTTTTGATCATTGTTATTTTCTTTTATAACACGATGTTTTCCAAACTTGCCAAGGTGGCCGGAAACTTTCGAGAACATGCGTTTTCTTTTGCAATTAATTTTGTCAATTAAATTTATTAATATTTAATTTTTATTCCATAAATAAGCTCTTAACTGTTATGTCAATAAAGTGTATAAGTATCACTTTGAGATTCCACTTCATATGGGTATACTTACAAATTAACCAAAAAATTTAGTCTGGCCGGAGACTTTTGACCGCCACTGTATATAACCATTATATAATTACACTTCATCATCTATTTCCAATTACTAAAATTAAATTAATAAATTTAGCTTCAATACATAACACTGACATTATATAAAATAAAGATGGAACCTTATATATATAGATATATATGATATATTTTGTTGATAATTTGTAATGGTTTTTTAATGGTTATATATATATATATATATATATATACATATATATACTGCTCAAAACAATTAGGGGAGCATATGGTTTTAACGAAATTACGCAAATATTTACACCGATAAGTAACGTAAAATAAAACATCCATAATTTAAAGTGTTGTAGAAAACAGATAAAGAAAACTTCACAGGTAAATTAAAGTTTATGATGTCAAAAATTAGAAAAAGGAGATAAGTGCAGAAATCGGGATTTTGCAGAAACGTCTGTTTCACTGCCTCAGTTGTAAAACTTAATTGCTCAGCTTGTGTTTTGAGAAGAGGTGGTTTGAAAATGTCACAACAACATCATTTACTGTAATCCGTGGCTTGGAGTGTTATCGGGACATTTGAATTTGGGGAAACACAACGAAGTGTAGTGGACGCTGTTGAAATCGAAAGAAGTGTCCATGAAAGGCTGTGGGAATCGATTCCAAGACACTTGGAATCGTAGTCATCGACACGTGCAAGGTCGAAAATGTGCCAACACAGAAACTGATGACCGATATATCCTGTTAAGAGCTCGTCGAGACGAAACGGGCAATGCTACTCAGCTGGCCACAGGACGAAGGGTGTCCAGCCAAACAGTCCGAAATGGGCTTCATCAGGGTGGTCTCTATGCACGTAAGCCAATGGTCTGTATTCCGTTGACCTCAAGCCGCTGTGCGGCCCAAAGAAGGTGGGGAACTGAACATCGAGTTAGGAGGCAACGTTGTTGGAGTCAAATTCTGTTTACAGACGAGTCCCGATTCAGTCTGGATGTGACATCTGATGAGTTTTGGCATGGTGAGGAAGAGGCACTCAAAATAATTCCACATTCGTTCGTGAAAGATCACATTACAGACGAGGTGCGTTGATGCTATTGGCTGGAATCAGCATAGGTGGACCTAGCATCAGCATAGGTGGATCTTCATACAGTGCCTGCATATCATTCGGAATGGCACTTTGACGGTCCGAAGTTATACAGACGAGATACTGAGACCTCATGTCGTATTTTATGTTGCAGCAATTAGGGATTTCTTTTTTCCCATGCATGATAATACCAGACTTCATACAGTTCGTCTTGTGGAAAACATGCTTCAAGCTAAAACAATACAGCGTATGGAATGACCAGCATGCTCTTCTGACCTAAATCCGATCGAGCATGTTTGGGACATACTCAGACGGCACATTGCTGCTAGACCGAGGCGTCCTTTTACTGTCCGGGACTTGAACGGGACTTACTGTCTTGAACAGTGGAACAGTATTCCCCAAAGTCTCATCGATAACCTCATCGCATCCATGGGAACCAGGTGTGCAGCAATCTTAGCTGTTCGAGGAGACCACACGCCATATTAAAAATCTTGTATCATTTCTAAACAATACTTTTTTTTATCATTTACATGAAGCCAAATTGTTGCCCTAAACCATCTTTTCATGTTCTTTTCATCTTTTCAAAGAATAAAAGCTCCCTTACAATTTTTTTGAGTCTTTTTTTCTGTATTGTGCATTGATACATGTACTATCAATTTTATACCCATACACTGTCTTGCACTGTTCTCTTCACTTTTTTGCTTGCTCCCCTAATTTTTTTGAGCAGTATATATATATATATATATATATATTACAAAATTTAAATTTTTTTGCCGCCAAGTTTAAAGTATTTTATATAAATTTTTCTTTTTCACTAATATTCCGTATATTATACCGGCTTATTAAATTAAAATCCTAGTCTATTAATCTCTAAAAGATCTTAATCCATATAATAATATTTATTCCAAATTGCGTAAATCTAAAAATGGCTCTAACTATTTATATTTCTTTAATAAAACTTTTGTTATTTTAATTCCTATTAAATTCCGCTATTAAATTCCGGTATATCATATTCCCCTAAAATCTTTATTTAACTGCTAAAATATTATTATTATCCCGTCTTTAAAAAAAAAAAAAAAAAAAAAAAAAAAAAAAACCACTTATTTCAATTTATACTTTTATTTAAAATATCCAGGTGCCAGCCAGAATATTTCAAAGATTAAAACTTACGCAGACATAAATTAATTTTCTTTTATCGTCTGGCGAGGGGAAAAGGGTTATTTTTAGCACAATCTCGACAACAGGGATTAAAGTTTGTTTATGCTTATCATATCTGGGGCTAGGGTATAGAACATTCTCGAACAATCTTTTGGCGGGAGTATAAATACTGATTGCGGCAACCAGTCGGAGAGAGGTAGAGTAGTAGTGTAGACGTAGAGGTAGTAGAGAGAGATAGAGATTACTGAGATAGATGGGATTTCATTCTGCATTGGTACTGATACTTAAAAAGCAACCTACATTGGTCTATGGTAATGATTATTTAGAGTGATTTGCTGCGTTTTTATTGAGATGTTGTTGGAGTTGTTAAGAGCTGTGTGAGAGATGTAGTGAATTTACGAAGGTAATAAGTGCCTGATAATATAATGAAGCGAAAAGGATTTCGTAGCGACAGATGGAATAGTTTTTAAGGTAATTTTGATGGATCGAGTTTGGTTTTTTTTTTATCATCGGTAAAGTGGAGCATTTTCCGTCTAAACTCAAATTATGAGAATGTCAATAAAGTGGAATTGTTTTCAATCGACTGAATTTTTTTTATGATCATCGAGTCTGTTATTCTCAACAACCATGTCGGCCTGAACGCCTGTGTTTTTTATAACTGGAATCCCCATAATCTTTCGACAATGCCTGCTGCTTGCCGTCAAATCGTCACACACACACACACACACACACACCAACACACACACACATATATATATACACATATATAACCATTAAAAAACCCTTACAAATTACCAACAAAAATTGTGAAATTATAAATAACAAGAAATTTATGCATTGACACTTAACATATTCAACACAGATTTTAAAAACATAAGAAAATGGGCAGAAAATGAATAATGGATATTTGTAGAACCTAGACAGATTCATCAGGTCCCAAATGCCTAGAGTTCCACAAATAAAGTGTGTGGTTTCATCTTCATATTAACTATAAAAAAGCTAAAGAATATGAATTTGAGACTACTACATACAAAAAATAGAGAAATAAATTATTGTAAAACAAATAAGTTTAAAATAAAACATGATTAAGGGGTGTCCGGAACACAAAAATCTTCAAATTTTGCAAAAACTTTTTATTTCATTAAAAATTTCTCTGTTTTTTTTCCCAGTTTAATGACATATAAATCATGTTTCTATCTGAATTAGAACAAAAAATATTAATTTTTCCGTTTTGGTTTGTTTACAAAATCTAGCTTTCAAGCAATGGCTGTTATGGAAACGACTTCTTGTAAAAATGCGTTTTTCTTCATGATAGGTTTTTTCACCATTTCTCGTATTTAAATTCTTATAACTCGAGAACCTTTAAAGATAAAGGGTTCAAACTTGGAACGTATCTTTTTCAATTATTTTAATTTAATTATGATTCAGCATATTTGAAAAAAAAAATATTTACTTTTGAAAATATGATTTTTTTTAAAGTTTCAGTACTTAAAATTTTTTTTCCGTTAAGTATTTTAAATTTTTTTATAAGTTAATATTTTTAAAAATGCTGAATCAAAATTAAACTTATATATTTCTGTTTATTTAAATGAAAAAAAATTGAAATTCTATAAATAATATTTCGAGTTTTTGCGATTTTAAATTTCCCCATTTTTTAATAAATTTTAAATTTAACATTTTTCTAAAAATATTATGAGAAGTTTTATTATGTGATTTTGTTTACAAGTGATAAGATTAACCATCACAAAAAAATTCAGAATTTTAACTCAATAAATAAAAATTATTTTAAAATGTGTCCCGGACCCCCTTAAAAAGGATTGGGAAATAAAAATCACATTACCATACTGAAAGCATTGCTGATTAAGGATGAGGCAGCATTAAAAACAAGTAAAGGAGATTATTTGCACATGTTGCCAAATTTTTTTAAATGTTGATGGACCAAGGATTAATAATGTAAAGCATGGTCAAGCATATTCCTCAATATATGTGACCAGCGCCCTCTATAGATAATTTAAAAATGAATTCCAGCATGTATTCCAAGGAATCAATGAAGTGCTGCCATCATATATATTCTCTCTTTCACAACATAATGAAACTTCCTAACTTATTATGAATTTTTTATTGATTCAAGTTGTTAACCGATTTGAAAGGGGTATTACAATATCAGCCTGAATTTTTGCTTTAAGTCGAGGTGGGAGCTAGATCCCAAAGTTGATATATTTATTTAGACTCGGCAGAAACGCAAGGCTTATATAGGTAGCAAATCTGTGACAATTCTGTCTCCCCATTTTGTTTCCAAAATATATAGAATAAAACCCATGGAAATGGAATCACAAATTTTCAATTTTAGACGGATTCCGATCTTAGCATGTAAATTTGTGGGATAATTCTTCCACGTTTTTTTGTTTAAGGCAGGTTGCCGTTATAAACACTGCCATTTTCATAAGTTTCACTGAAATAAACATCATGGTTTAATGGACATATTTGGAAAACGTCATAGTTGAAGGGTAATAGTTGACCTTCATGTTGTTTCAGAAACGCGTGAAATTGGCAAGGGTTCTTATTCAGAAACTATGAACAAAACTACTAACAAAAAATTTTAAAAAGAACTATTCGATTCCAAATCATTTCAATACTCATGTCTGAAACTATCACGCAATAATAAAAATGCGCTTAAAAAATGAGTCCGTAAATGAGTCAAAAAGTCTCGTGTTGTTGAGAGGGGGAAATATCGTTTAGAACCTCCTTAAGCACCCCCCCCCCCTCCCATAGCGATGGTTCTGTTATATTGTAAAAGTATCTAAGACAGTTCCTGGAAAATAATAGGCAGTACTACTAGGCAGATGGTTGCCCCAGAACAGTATCCTAGAACATTTTATCTTTCTATTTTAAAACATTCTTGGTCAAACGGAGAAATAACACTATCTGAATATATCTTTCTTGAAATTTCTAATATTTTTCAGAAATATTTCTTCAAAATATTTGCAACTGTTTGCCAAAAACGTTCCAGGATTATTTTTTTATTTTATTTTATTTATTTATTTTTTTTCAGTGCAAAAGCATGAAAAAAAAAAAAGAAATGAAACATGAATTTGATTTAAGGGGTAAGGGAACAACATTTGCAAAATCACATATAAAACAACTGATACTGATGTACCTTTTACTCGGAAACTACTGAAACGATTTCAAACTTTTGTTTGCAAGTTTTGAAAGAAGCTAAACTAAAATTGATCGTTTATGGCAAAAAATAAAATTTAAAAATACAATAGTTAACAATTTTGCAAACAACAACAAAAATCCCACGCAAAAAAGCTGATTCTGATATATTTATCAAAACTATTGAAGCGATTTCAATACACTTTTAAATAGTTTTGACAGAAGCTAAATTATAAATTGATGGTTCGGCAAGAAATGCAAATAAAAAATGCAATAGTTACACAATTTCGCAAACTAATGAAATCGAGGGGTTTTGTTTTAAATAACAACAAAAATCACATGTAAAAAAGCTGATATTGATGTATTTATCAAAATTGATGAAGCGATTTCAATATATTAAAAAAAATACTTTTGGTAGTAGCTAAATTATAAATTGATCGTTCGGCATGAAATGCAAATAAAAAATGGAATAGTTACACAATTTCGAAAACAAATTAAATCGAGGGGTTTTGTTTCAAATTACCATATTAATGCATTATTTATATATTTATTTAGTTATTTAATTTTCCCGAGCAATCAATTTTTGCTTTATCTACTGCCAAAACTATTTTTTTAAACTTATTGAAAATGCTTCAGTAGTTCCAGAGACTGTGTCCACTGGTTTACATGTGATTTCATAACATTTGTCGCCTTCAAAAAGAAATAGATGTTTTAATTTAAATTTAAAAAAAATCCTTAATTGTTTGTTAATTCTAAATATTAACCTTAAAAGATGTATAATTCTACAAACAATGACGCTATTTATCCAAAAAGCTTTATTTTCGTCTTTTCCACTCTCTATAATGTATATTACACACTTTATATTTTACACCATATTTTGTAAAATAAATGCGATCTTGCTAAAGCATTAAGTGTTTCCATTGATGTTTTTTTTTTTTTTTTTTTACAAGGCTATTTTTGTTTTCATAACACTGGACAAATTAAATAATTTTTTTACTTCATTTTATACATTATATCAACATGTTTTGCGAAAACATTTTTCATAAAAAAAAGTAAAGTGTACATTACCAAAAAAAGAGCAGACTATTTATCTTTGTCAAAACTAATATTGATAAAACACTAATTTATTATTTGCTTTCACTTTTCGTTCTACACCAGTGCATGTAAAGCGGTTATACGCTATGCTTTAACTGTTATCGAAACCTCTTTTTCTTTTTATATCTTAAATGTCTATATACTCTGTATGTCAATATTTTCTCGTTATTTTTTACGGATATTTTTTTAAGCTGAAGCCTCAAGCATAATTTTGATTGAAAAGCACGCAATTTAAAAATGAATTATCAATTTCAACATGCATATGTTTTACAAAGAGCTGAAAGGAAAGTTTGCGAAAGTAAATTTTTGAAAAGTTTATAACGAAAGCTGAAAAGAAAATTTTAAATGCTCTCAACATTATCATGCTATCATATTATCCTCTGTTATTATTATTATTTTAATTTTTGAAAAAAAAAAAGAACCCACAGAAATAACAATGTATAAAAGTTTACACCGTCTTTAACACATTTCCATAATTACCCACAGGGTGAAAAAGGATATTTTCTATACATCAGAGAGAGATTTATTATTGTAACAGGGATTATTTATACTTTATTTATCTGTTAAATAATTAAATATTAATTTTTTCTGTAAATTTCTAAAAGATTTTAACAGAAATTTAAAAGAAAATTTTCAATACTTGCAATATTACGAAGGTATGATATCGCCCACCCGCAAGAAAAGTCACACATCTCGCAAAAATTCATTTTGCGTTTTATTCCACTACCAGGTTTGTCATAGTTGTGTCTTGCTACACAAACAGTTTTATAAGTGTAGTTATACGGAAACTCCCTTTATTACGCTAGATGTTCATTTGTGATCACAAAAGAGAGATGGATTGTGTGAGGAGGTAAAATTACCCAACCCTCCAAACATCATCCTACGTCTTCATTCTTAAGGGTTTTGTGCTTTTATGCACGTTTTTATTCCTGCGTACCAATCCGAGTGCTGAAATTTCATTTTATAGTAAAATTATGCAAACTTTCTTTTGCCTCTCCTGTGAAATTTACTTTTGTCGAGATGTGTCACTTTTCTTGGGTGTGAGCGATATGCTCGGCTTTTTTTTTAATTAAAATAATAATAATAATAATAACACATATAAGTTTGCAACTTCTTTGATACATTTTCATAATTTTCAATAGGTAGAAAAATTATTGAAAAGATTTATCAAACTTAGTATTACTATTGCAACAGGAATTATTTGTTCTTTGTTTATACGTTAATTAATTTAATATTTGTTCATTATTGGTTCTCTCTCTAAATTTCTAAAAACTTTGAACAAAAAATTTAAATACTCGCAATTTTATCATGGTATATTATGCTCGAGTATTTTTAAAACATTTTGGAGGTGAAAATTGAGTTATAACACATATAAATTTAAAACGTGTTTGACATTTCCATAATTATAAATAGGGTTTTAAAGAAATTTTTTTTCTGAAAAGATGTATTAAATTGGGTTTTCTTATTGCAACGAATTGTTTGTTCCTTCTTCATACGTTAATTAATTAAATGTTCATTAATTTGTTATTTCTCTAAATTTCTAAAAACTTTATAACAATAACTTAAAATAAAATTTTAAATGCTCGCAAAATTATCATGGAATGATGTTAACCTCTTTATTTTTTTCCCCTGAACATTTTGAACAAAGAGTTATAATATACCGGGTGAGCCAAAAGTTCGTTAAAACTTTAAAAACTCATAAAAAAGGAAGAAATTGTGATAAAGGCGGTTTGTGGCGGTTTGAAAATTATGCGGTTTGCAAGAAAGGGCTCACAAGGTAGTCGGATTTTTTTTTTTAGCAGCAAAAAAAAAAAAAAAAAATTAGTTAAAGAATCACATGTAGAGGACGCTGAAAACACGAAACACAATGAACAGGACAACATTAGTGTCGTAGAATGTTCTGGAGGTCATGTTGAACATTTTTCATTGGAAGAACAAATGAATGGAGCGTATTGTTGTCCTCTGTTCATCCTGTTTCGGGCCATCAGTACCCTCTACACCCTGATTTTTTAACTTTTTTTTTTTCTGCTAAAAAAAATCCGATTACCTTGTAAGCCTTTTCTTGTAAACCGCACTCCTTTATCATATTTTCTTCTATTTTTATGAGTTTTTAAAGTTGTAACGAACTTTTGACTCACCCGGTATCTATAACTTTATACGCATTTTCATTATTATCAATGGGGTGAAAAAGAAAATTTGATTGAGAAGATACATAGTATTTCAATAAGTACTCCCTAATTTTAAAGTTCAGTGCTTCATTAAATATAATAAGTATAAAGATGAAATAATTGAAATGTTTATCAGTAGTTTATTAATTTTCTATATAGCAATTAAAAAAAATAATTAAAATTTTTGTTCATAGAAGGCGCTCATTTATTTCGAAATTTGACAATGCTCAAACTCGCATATAAAATTGCATTAAAAGCATATCATTGTTTAGTTTGTTTTATTTTCAGTTGTTGAAATTAAAAAATAATAAATATTTGAAAATTGAAAGGCTTGGGTGTAAAAAATGATAAATGATATTTTTGAATGTTTTCTAATCTTCTGTTTAACTGCATTCTGAAAGTCTTTTTAAAGGACGAATATAAGCTTAATTTTTTAGTCAATATATGCTATGATAATCAAAGATAAATTTTAGATATAAATTTTAATAACGAAGACTGCCCATAAGCCCAATAAAATTAAATCTGTCAGAAAAAAATGTTGCTCATAAGTTAGCTGAAGGTCCAGTTATAAACTAGTATGTTGTGGCCATCACAAAACTTTCTTCTATATAAATCACGTCAATTAAATGATTTAAATAGTACAAGAAATAACAAAGATTTAGCACCAATTCATATCAAAGTATATCTGAATTTGAAGTTGGATGAAAATTCGTGCATTAGTTGTTGAGATAGAGCTTTAGCGGAAATTCTGAAAAAATGTAGCATACCAGCGCCACCTGTTGAGCATTTACACCAAAAGTAAACAGCACTAAACGATATCAAGGTATACCTGAGTCTGAAGTTTGTTGAAAATCCAAGCATTATTTCTTGGGATAAAGCTATTGCGGAAATCGCAAAAATACAGCATAGCAGCGCCACCTGTTGAGCGATTTACACCAAAAATCAAACAGCACTAATTTATACGTCAATTCATGTCAAGGACTAAGTAAATCTGAAGTTTGATGAAAATCCGTGCAACAGTTCTTGAGATACAGTTCTTGTAGAAATCGTGAAAAATGCAGCACAGCTGCGCCACCTGTTGGGCGATTTACACCAAAATTTAAACATCACTAATTTATATCAGGGACTAACTGAATCTGAAGTTTGATGGAAATTCGTGCATTTTTTCTTGAGTTAGAGTTATTGCGTAATCATGAACAATGCAGCATATCAGCGCCACCTGTTGGGCGATTTTCACAAAAAAGTAATCAGCACCAAACTATATCTTGGACTAACAGAACCTGAAGTTTTATGAAAATCCGTGCAGTAGTTCTTGAGATATAGCTATTGCAAAAATCGTGAAAAATGCCGCATAGCAGCGCCACCTGTTGGGCGATTTTCACCAAAAACTAATCAGGTCCAGTTTATATGAAGGTCTAACTAAATACGAAGTTTTGTGAAATTCCGTGCATTAGTTCTTGAGATAGAGTGCCCACAAAATTTGTGTCACATACAGACTCACAGACAGAGTGACAGAGTGACAGAGTGACAGAGTGACAGGGTGACAGACAGACTCACAGACAGACATTTTCTAAAAACCCTAAAATCGTGTTCTGGACATTCTAAAACGTATAAATCCGTCGAAAACCGGAAGTCGAAAATTTTCACGAATCCAATACTTTCTTCTTGTAAAGATAGAAGAAAGTAAAAATTATCATTTTTAGAGGAAGCAATCATAATACCTTTGTGTGTAATTTTTTTCCCTTTGAAAACTCGAAATTTGTCTCGAAATTTGCATTTTGGCAGTTATTTACATGCTACCTTGTTTTACACCCAACTCCTTCAATTCAGAAATTAATTTAAGCATTTTTACCGTTGGATCAGCTAGCACCATTAACAAACATTCCAACAATTTAAAAAATAACATTATAAATTATTAGGCAATCCAAATCGGGCTCCCTGGATTATGGATAAGAATAAACTACCTGATGTATAGAACATAAATGAAAATTTATTTTTTATTTAAAATTCTAGTAGATTTTTTACATTTAGCATATTTTCTTAGATTTCTCAACAATTAGACCAAAAAGAAATTATGGAACTTTCTGATTAGCTGCATGAATGTGAAAATTTTTGTTTGAATAGTTATGTACTTCAAACATAACAAGTTAATGCAATATGATGGATGTATCGTGTCCCTGTATAGTTACATGTAAGTTTATAACTTAATTTGCATCTTTTTGTGGCGCATTGATTTATCACTGGTAGCAGGTACATTCGTAAAAGCAAAGTGATACTGGTCAAGTATATACTGAAAGAAAAAAAATAAAAAGAAGCTATTAAAATTAAGACTGGAATAATTGATCTCAATTGAGATTTGAGAAATTCATGGAGCTATTAAAATCCGAGAAAATACTCAAAAATGAATACAATTGGTTTGTTTTTTCACGTGTCTATTATTAACTGCCTTTCCTTCGATTTATCTTCGTGCTAATAATAAAAGGATTTTTTTTTTCTAGTTTTCTTTTCTTCTGATCATTTAATGCAATTATATTTATCAGTATGATATGTAAAAACACAATGAATTTTATGAAGAATCGCGAAATAATAAAATTTGAAGGAAGTTATAAATAAAAATAATAATTTCCTTTAATTACATTTGATACAATAACTTAATTGCAACATAAAAACATGCATATAAAAACTATAAAAATTTAATTACAACAGTTTGAAATAATTTAAGGCATTATGATTACCATAATTTTGATGTAACTCAGTTTCCTTGTGCATTTTGAAACACGCACTAGCATTTAAGCTAATTTAGACATACTTCCATATTTACTTCATCATCTTTTCACTGTAACCCTTTTCATCATTAATAAGTACACAACTTATCAGCGTAAATCAGTACAGTACAAACTTTTGCGAAGCTTGTCGCCGAGGAGATGCTTGAGAGATCACTAGGGGGCAGAAGATTGATTAAGAACAGGCGCTCTATATGCTGCAATGTAAAGTTTTCTGCCTCACCCTTTGGGAAGTAACACTGGCCTCGGTACTAATGACACTCGCAGATTACTTTGGAAGCAAGTTTATAATTAATTAACTTACTTTTACACTTAAAAACAACTTTTTATGAATCTAATACGTTCAGAGTCGACTTGCTTAACTAAACTTCTAAACAACTTAAGGGGTCACAGGACCTTTAAACTTTCAAAATAATAAGTTTTCGGATTTTGTTTTATTTGGAATTTTTAAAAGATTCTCAACAATATGCAAAAAACCCCATTAAAAAATCTACATAATTTCTCGAGTTATAATCATTTATAGACGGTGAGTACAATCGAAAATCAATTGATATTGAAACTTTAAAAAGCATTTTCTCAGATTAGTAAATTTGGAGTTTGCGCGCACTGTTACTTTGAAACTATATAAGCTACAGCTTTAAAAAATTACAAAAATTACAAAAAATGACATTATGAAAATACCAGACAATCCAAACCAGGCTCCCTGGATTATAGATAAGGATATACTACCCGATGTATAGAATATAAATAAAAATTTATTTTTAATTTAAAATTCTAGTAGATTTTTTACATTCAGTATATTTTCTTAGATTTCTCAACAACTACACCAAAAAGAAATTATGGATTCTGATTAGCTGCATGAATGTGAACATTTTTGGATTCTTTATAGTCTACATGCTAAAACCAAAAAAATTCACATTTTTTTTTTCACTTGAAAAACTTGAAAATTTTTTTGAAAGTTTTGTATTTTTTTTTTTTTTTTTTTTTTGTGCTAAAATTAAATTTTAAACAAAACTTTTTGTATATATTTTGGTTTGAATTTAGAAGCAGCTGAGTTATGATTCTATTTTTCGAAAAATTGTTTTCTATATGAATAATTTAGAGTTTTATCATGAGCGCAGCACTTAACGAATTTAATTCACGCATTAGTGAGATGAATTTTTAAATTTAAAATTTAAATATTAATTTTCTATATACAACATTTATTTTTCAAAATAATATAGCTAAGAATATATAATATTAAAGACGTGAATTATCACATTGCTAACAAAGCGTAAACCAACTTAGTGAAAAATGTCCAAGCCGGGAATCGAACCCGGCCCCCTGGAATAGATCTCCAGTGCTCTACCAGGGGCCCGGGTTCGATTCCCGGCTTGGACATTTTTAACTAAGTTGGTTTACGCTTTGTTAGCAATGTGATAATTCTCGTCTTTAATATTCAATAATTGCAAGCGTAATTTCACTGCTGAAAAGTAGTTGAAAAAATAATTAAAATTGTATATTTACCGATGCTGGGTTCATTTGCGTTTCATGTTACGCTGCTAGATTGTGTGCTCATGAAGACTTTTCCATCTAGTGCTGCGGTAACAGCCTTACCGACTTATATAAGTGAGAGATACCAGGCTGGGCATCGTCCTTGTGACTTAGTGATAGAGCACTGGAGATCTATTCCAGGGGCCCGGGTTCGATTCCCGGCTTGGACATTTTTCACTAAGTTGGTTTAAGCTTTGTTAGCAATGTGATAATTCACGGCTTTAATATTCAATAATTTCAAGCATAATTTCACTGCTGAAAAGTAGTTGAAAAATTAATTAAAATTGTAAGAATACATACTTAGGCAGAAAATGAAAAAAAAAGATCTTAATTGTATATTATTTGTGTTTTGGTACTTCGAAAAAGGCGATGTTTTTGATCGTTTCGACAAACTCAAAACTCCTATGCCCCTTCAAGGTCTTTCTATTAAAAACAATCATTGATGAATTAGTAAAAGAAAATATGGTAATGCATAACTTAGTTTCAACCCTACAAGGTGTCACGAAAGGTCGTGTACAAACTTTAAAAGTGTTGGTCAGTGAGATTTCAAATTCCACTTGATAATGTTAAATCTATGTGTGTGAAAAGCATTTTTATTTTCTAAAATATCTCTCCAGAAAATTAACATTTGTAGGTTTTTGTTTCAGTATATTATTTTCAAAGAATATCTCTTTTCGTTTTCAGTTGACAAAATACTTCTAAAATATAGACTTAAATTAATATTTTATAAGTTAAAACCCTCTGACAGTCTTGGAAAAGGGCAAAATTCTAATGTTGTTTTCTTTGAATTTTGTTTTAAATGCTAAAAAAAGATTATTCTTTCAACATTTTATAAAAAAAAACTTAATAACGAATATGAATGCAATCCTTGGAAGTATTAATCATTGTTCAATGTACTGAAAATATATTAAATAAATAGAATTATATTACTTTAAAAGTTACTTGTATTGCAGTAAAACCTGGAGCTTAGTGAACGTAATAACACGGGCTTGTCAGTGAGAGGGTTAAAAGCTGACGAGCTGTGAGTAAGATTTCAACCACTACAAATAAAATTAAGTACCGTCAACTGGGTACTTTGGGCCACTTTTTCCTGGTTCCACTCACATTTCCATTATTAAAAAATATTATATGTGATTTTTAAACGTCGAAATGAAGTTGTAAACAATTAACATGAAACAATGAAGCAAACTGTATGGTTTTAAGGAGGAGATTTTTTATTTTTTTATATTTTTTTACGATTTTTAAAGTTTTGGAACAAAGTAGCTCCAGCTGGGGGCTTCTTTGGTCCATTCACTTAGTTTCATATAAAATGAATACATTTCATATGTAAATGAATCCATTTTTATTGAAAACCCCTTGCAATAGTATTTTCTAATAAATTAACACTGCAAACTCGATAAACAAATGTTTTTATTTTTTTAAACATTTAAACGCAATAAATCAATTGTTAATATTAAAGAAACGAGAAACAGTGTTTTGTCATGTTATCCTCAGCAACTGGAATAAAAACAATAAATGTAACATTTTGCTACAGTAACATTTGAAAAAAATGTTACTTAAAACATGTTTTAAGAGATTTGGTTGTATAAAAGGCATTTCTAAGTAATTGGGGCCATTTTCGGACCAAAAAAGGCCCGGAACAAAGCAGCCCCGAAATACTAGTTTTCATGCTAGCTTTATGAAAACTTAAACATTTCCTATCTAAATAAAAAGTTAAAGGAAAAACTATGATCACAGATCGGTTACAGGTTACTAAAGGTAATATTTTGACACTTACCTTATTTGTAGCTCTTATACAGATTGTTTCACTATAGAAAGTTTGGAGAGATAAAATTTACACACGAAAACAGTTGTTTAGAAACACATCCAGTGTTGACACACACACACACACACACACACACACACACAAAAAAAAAAAAAATTACCCCCAAACTATTTAAATACTCTATAGTAGGGTATAAAATATTTTTCAAGGGCAAAAACTCAAAATTATCTTGTATTGTTTGTTCAATACAAAGAATAAAAACTTTTTTTATGGGATGGACCAAAGTATTTGGTTTTGGACCAAAGTATGACGGTATTTAGTTTAGAAATATATTGCAAACTAAACAAAAAAGAAAAAAAATCATGCGTCAAGCACAGATTATGAAATATTTTCCACCACATTCAGAATAATGTAACAAAACTGCACGGTTTAATAAGTTAAAATATTATGTCCAATTAAACCATATGGAAACGCATAACATATTTGGAAACCCAATTTAAGCTGTTCCCATCTACAATCGGAAAATTATCCGAATTCTTCGAGCAACCCTGTATATGACACATAGATTTGTATCAATTAATTACAGTTAAGAAATACATACATACCTAAGTTGAAAATTCCCCTTCAGCAATTTCCGCTTACAAGGAGAATGGTACGTGAATTCTTTTGTGCATCCTTGTATACGAGGTATAGAATTTATGTACAACGAGCAACATGCAAAAAATTAGTTAAATTTAAAAGCGAATACCAAATTTGAAAACGCACTTCCAACAATTATTGCTCAAAGACAATACTGTAATCGATTTGTTTTGTGTGTCCCTGTAAATTAACGACAGATGATATGAATGCCCTATTCTATCGCAACCATCTGGTAGTCAAATTCAGTGATTTATATCAGTTTCAATACTTTTGAAATAGCGTAATGTCATCAAAATACCCTGCAAACGATTTTTCCCCATACATCATAATGAAATAGAATTCTTTTGAGTACCCCTGCAAATGAGCTATTAATGCTACAGACTTCATATGAAATACTAAACATGCCATTGTAAGCGTCATTAACATATTTCAATTCTATGAAAATCTAATTATATTTACATGAGTTAGAGCGTGGACAGACGGACAGATCAGCCGAATGCATAGACAATTTTCAACATTGTTGGAAAGTGTTAAGAAGAAAGTGAAAGAACTGTTAAAAATATTATTTTCCTTGCGAGATATTTTAAAAATAAGAATGCATTCCAGGCCTAAATTTTTAACATTAGCGAGAGGAATTAGAGATCTAACTGACCGACACCCTTAAGCGGTGATATAGTACACTCAACAAACATATTTTGTTTAGAGATTCAGGGTCCCAATTCACTTATTCAGACTTAAATAGACGGTGTATCAATCCAAGTTGATCACAGTTTTCTATTCATAATTTAAAAATTAAGACGATAATTTATCGAAATATTCAACAGAATAAAATTACTATGCGTGAAATACCACGAGAAATGCACTGTAATTAGGTCAGTGAAACAACATGTACTATAAGTTACCTCCCGAATTAAGGAGTGTCTACTCTAGTATTGTTTGGATGCGAATTGTGACTTTTTTCGGCAATTCTCGGAAAGTTATCACATTTCATAAAAATAAATGTAAGTCTGTGCAAAATATCGTAATAGTATCTTTATTGTTGTTAAAGTTACGCACGAAAACCCGCTTGGAGTAAAGCACCCTGTATTTATCACTAAATAAGTGGATTACGGTCCTGGTTTTTTTATACAACAAATGTTAGCTGCAGTGAACGAGATGACTTCTCCGAGCTTATAAAATACTTTTCAAGGCACCCTATATCAAGTATGTTAACAAATATATGAAAACATTTAAAATGATTTATAATTTATTTTTACTAAAATAAGAGTAAAGACAATATAAAAGATTTTAAAAAATTAAAACCAATTCACAGATATTCAATATTAAAAACTTGTTCGGAGTTCCCGAGTACTTAAGACCAGAACCTGGGCACCATCAAGGGGATAAAAGAGAAGAATTCCTATCCGCATGATGATGGCCGAGTTTTGGTAAAAGCGCTCGGGAACTCTGGCGATTTTTTTAATATTTAATATCTGTGAATTGGTTTTAATGTTTTAAAGCCTTTTATATTGTTTTTACTCCTATTTTAGCAATAATAAATTATAAATCATTTTAAATGTGTTCATATTTTAATTAACATACTAAGGTGAATTCGACGTTCCAACATTACATATAAAATTTTCTATATAGTTAACCCTATGGGTCAACCCATTTCAAGTGGTCCAGACTGGTTGCTTGACCATTTAAAAAAAAATTGAGATGTTTTGTACAACAACCATTGTACAACCAACATGATGGAAGTTCAAATGAATATTATTTTATTTTTATTAATTTTTGTTTGTGCATGGCGGCCTTCTTTGTTTTATCGTGTGCAGCATTATTTCACATCCTAGGGATTACGGAATTGTAAATAACTCATCTTTCATTTTTTTCCAATTCGAGTGAGGTTTAAACCAAGCTGTTCAGAATAAAATCGGCTAAAAGTCTGGTAATAAAATAGTTTCTTAAAATAAATCCTTACTGGTGAAATTTTAGCATTAGTTTTAAGTTTAATCTATTTATAACAGAAGAAAGTATTGTAATCGAAATTTCTTTCTCATATCTGTTTTCAATGGATTTACACATTTTACGGGCCAAGTTTTTTGCTTATAATTTGCAGAGTTCTTAATATAAAAAAAAGTTCTTTTCAGAAAATATGACAAACAACATTGTACATAATACTGTGCAATCAGAATTAAAAAAAAAAATTGATGAAAGATGAGCAGGTTTACTAAACTATGTTTCACTGCGCATGCGCGAATGAAATAAAAATATAATATGCATAATGTATTAGCTAAGTATATAGAGCAACTTTTGTGAAAGTCTGAAAATTATAGCTTGAAAATTCTGAAAATTATCGTCGATAGAATAAGCTCAAAATCCGTTGTCCCAAAAAGAGGCTAAAACATGAGGGGTTGTATCAAATATCTATTGATTAGTGCGAAGATAGCGTACACAATATTGCACGTACTACTATATTTGGATATATGACCTATACTATAGTGTTTACACACCTGCAGTTTCAGGTTAATTCCTCATGTATTTTTCTAGATATTTAACAAAACATCTAAAATCGCAAGTGACCGGTCACCTTTGGCTATATACTGTAGGTAGGTGCTACATATTTATATAATTAAGAACGCATCTAAAAAGCATATTATAGAAAGCAATAAGACTATCGTGTTTCATTAAAATACAAGAGTTAAAAAGCTTTTTATGTGAGTTGAAGAAATTACTTGAGATAAATGCAATTCTATATTTTCTAGTACATGATTTTCCTTTTTAATAGATTAAATTTCCTTGTTAACACGTTTAAAAAAATTCCAAGGTTTATGACACAAAACAGTTCCTTTCCTGAAATGCTACAAAGCTGAAAATGTTTTGAAGGATCGATACTTCCACTAAATTTTTAGAATTGAGAGAAAGTTTGTTGGAAAGATTTGAAATCACCATTGATATTCCAAGCTAATCTTATCTTCTGTTGTGACATTCAAATCTGCTTACGTTTTCATCCAAAGCAATGCTCTTCCAGGTAATGAATAAACTAGATTTTCTTTCTGATAAGAAAAAAAAAATCTGATATAACATTTTCATAAAGAAGGCGGGTGGTTGAGGTCCCTTCAACTCGATAGGATAAACTTTTCTTATTATTCCTAAAAGGAGTCATTACACTGTGTTACAATAAATAAAAATAAGAACGGCTAATCAGAGTATACATTATATTATAAATCTTCAATTAAAATAACATACTACTCACAGTAATAAAATACAAATATATTCCAACAGTTTCGAACAATAAAAAACTTTTTTCATCATCAGGGAAATATCCAGGAGGAACCAACACGTTATAGTATCTACATTACACAATTTTCAAAAACGAATACTCCTAAAACTGTTGGAATATATTTGTATTTTATTACTGTGAGTAGTACGTTATTTTAATTGAAGATTTTTAATATATTGTATACACTGATTAGCCGTTCTTATTTTTATTTAAACTTTTCTCTCTAGAACTTTCCAGCATAGTTGAAAAGGGTTTATAAAATTCGTTTTGTCTGGTCGTGCTCGAACTCGCGTACATATACTTGGATTGTCATGTAATATATATATGTTGCTGAGGTTACTACGGCATGTTCAGTATTGAAGATGAAGTGTTCAGCATTTATAGTTCGTTTACAGGGACACTCAAAACAATTCCGTTATGTTATTATTTATGTTTAAAAAAAAAGGTTTACACCTCATTTTAATAATGTTGCACAATTTCAAACATATTAAAATTGACATAAATCACTGAGATGTACAACACTATGCCTACTGTAAAATATGGTGTGCATAGCACTTAATGTTCATTTACATGGAGAAACCGAAGAAATAAGTAATAGTATCTATGAGATATAACTGTTGGAAGTGTGTTTTGAGGTGTGTTATGATTTTCTAAATTTAAACATATTTTTAAATATTATTTGTTGTGTATAAATTCTATAGACTATATACAGAGTTCTACAAAATAATTCATTTATGTTTATTGACAGAATCTGTGGGTGGGGGAATTTTCGACTGTGTTATGCGTTGCCTAACTGAAATCAATTTTAATATACTGTGTAGTATATATGCAAATCAATAGACCATACATTGGAACTCACAAGAGAAGTTGAATTCTTTTCCGACTGTACATGAAAATTGCTGAAATTTGGTTTTCATATATGTTATGAGTATTTCAAATTGTTTACTTAAATATTTCACTTTATTAAACGGGAAATGCCTGTTATAGTATTCTGAAATTATTCAAAGTACTTCATAAGCTAAGCGTGATACATGATTTTTGTCTTATTATTATTTTTAATGTTTTGCTTGTTTTAACGTAATTTAATTTAAAATCTATATTTACTACTTATCTGATTCATTTTTGATTTGAGATTGTTTAAGTGCCTTTAAAAAGGTTAGAAGATACAGGTTTATTTAACAAAATTGAATATATTTTAGTTACATAAATTTTTTTTCGATATTAACACCATGGTAGTTTTTTGCATGTTTCAAATATTAACTTATCTAAAAACCACGATGGTGTTTAGATTGCCTCATATACGGGAAAAAAATAAAATAATTAAAATACATTTAAATAATTAAAGTACAGTAAACCCTCGATTTAACGGACCTCGGTTCAACGGACTTCGGATTCAACGGACTAATTTAAAAAAATAAAATTAAAAAATTAAAATTAAAAATTAAACAAAAATTAAAGTAAAACAAGTGGGTAAGTGTGATCGCAGATCGCACAGAGGGTTTCGTTTAATATCCGTTTTAAAACATTTTATCCTTAAATTAACAAATCAAAATCGTTAATTTAAAATTATTCCCCTCTCCCTAACCTGAAATTCAATGCCCGTATTTCAAATTTTTATATTTGACAAATGTCAAATATTTATTTATCACTATTATTTACTGGAAGCCTCCATGATAAAACAGCTTCTAAAACGATGAAACACGCTTCGAAAAAATAAAAAAATAAAATAAAAAATGCAATTTGACAAATTACAACGACCATTTGGAAAATGAGTTTTTCAAAGACTATTTAAGCCATAAAAAATAGCACGGAGTTGATCATACATTACGTACGCCATGAATTAAACATTAATAGTGTTATTACACGTAAAAATTGCAACCGACAGAAATCGTTTGCGACTCGTACGTATTATGGTATTATCCACCTGAAACTTACGCATTATCCAAGCCTTTCATTGGCTGTTCGGGAAAAGGCTTTTCCATCGTCAGATTTCCAAGAAATCTGACGGCCAATTTTAAATGAAATTTATTTCTTAAACTTCTAAACATCCCACAATATTACTTTTTATATCGTCGTATAGAGAAAAAAATGTACTTTTAAATGCAATTTGTTTGAAAGCTGTATCTCAATTTGTTTTTGAGTTATTAATTTTTTTTGTAGTTTTTAATACTTTTTTGTCATAGTGGCAACACTTTTGTTGTCCATCTCTGTTGAAAGTAATGGGAAATACATATTACTGTATAGACCAATCAGAAGACGAATAAAAAAAAGGATGATTAAACCAATAAAAATCTTCAGATATGCTTTTGATTTCCTACCCTGACGAGGACAATAACCATTTTTCCAAATGGTTAAAATAAAAGTATTACTGCCCCCCCCCCCTACCCCTCCCCTACTTGAGAATCAACACGCAACCCTCTTTTAAGCTTTTATATGTAAAAAATCAAACAATGAACAACGGCAAAGCATTTCTTTTTACTATTTTTAAAAAGCGACTTCTCGGTAAAATAAAAAAAATATTTATTATATCTGTGGCGACACAATGTCTCGTGATCAAATGAACGAAAACTTAAAAAAAGGGAAAGAACACGAAACGCCGAAAGCGCGCGCTTTGATTCTCACTGCAGCGTGGTTTTCGTTCTAAACATGCGCAATGATGCTGGCGACCTATGCGGCCATGTGATATGCTTTTCGTTCTATGCATGCATAAAATTGCATATGCGTTAATTCGTTTGTATTTCATTACCAATGTTGTATTATTAAAAGTAATGTATTGTGTTTATATATATATATATATATATATATATATATATATATATATACAGTAGTATATATGTACATACAATATATATTTATGTATATACATATATTGTATATATACAATACATGTATATACACTGTATATATTGTATATATATATTATATATATATATATGTAATTTGCACTGTAATAATGTATGGAATTACAAGTACGTAATGATATATATATGTACTATAATTATAACAAAATAATATTATAAATAGTACTTTGTGATTTAACGGACTTTCGATTTAACGGACACATCTTAGTCCCAATTAATCCGTTAAATCGAGGGTTTACTGTACATCCAAATTTTCTAAATAAACCGGTGTAATCTGTATAAAATATTTAAAATATTTTCAAGCAAAAATAAGTCAGAAAGTCGATAAATATAAATAAAAAATTATATCAAAACAATCAAAATATCTTGGAAAAATGGCTTAAAAGTACAAAAGCATTCTTTTCACATACACCAGAGCTGTAAAAAATGAAAAATGGTCCTCAATATAAGAAAATATAATATGACCACTAACGAAAAGATACAATAACTTCTTCCGCGTAAAACTCGGTTTCGGAAAGTTTTCTTTATCTTTAGAACACCCCCCCCCCCCCCAAAAAAAAACAAAAAAAAAACAATTTAACAAATTACAAAGACCATTTGGAAAATGATTTTTTCAAAGATTAAAATTTAAGACATAAAAAATCGCACGGAGTTGATCATACATTACGTACGCCATGAATTAAACAGTAATTGTGTTATTACACGTAAAAATTCCAAGCGACAAAAATCGCCTGCGACTCGTATTTGGTGTGAAATATTTATATGTATTCATTCCTGTCCTATTTATCTTTTTTTAAAATTTTTAATTGGCTTATTCCATCTTTCTTTTGCACGTGAAAATCATACAAATTAAAATTAACTCTTTGGCAGAAATTGTTATTCATTTTCTTTTATTTTCATTTGTTATCATCCACCTGAAATTCACGTATTATCCAAGCATTTCATTGGTTGTTCGGGAAAAGGCTTTTCCATCGTCAGATTTCCAAGAAATCTGACTACCAATTTTAAATGAAATTTCATTCTTAAACTTCTAAACATCTCACAACATTACTTTTTACACCGTCGGATAGAGGAAAAAATGTACTTTTAAATGCCATTTGTTTGAAAGCTGTATCTCAATTTGTTTCTGAGTTATTAATTTTTTTTGTAGTTTTTATTACTTTTTTGTCATAGTGGCAACAGAAGTATCCATCTCTGTTGAAAGTAAAGGGAAATACAGATTACTGTATAGACCAATCAGAAAACGAATAAAATGCGGATTAAACCAATAAAAACCTTCAGATATGCTTTTGATTTCCTACCCTGATGAGAACAATAACCATTTACCCAAATGGTTAAAAAAAAACACAACAACAACAACAACAACAACAAAAACAATATATTTTCGTAACTTAAAAAAGCATTTTCATAAAAAAAATAGTTTCTTTTGATGCTAGAAATTTTCGGAAACTTTTCCGAATAGTTTTTATAGCGCTTTAATCAGCTTTCTCAACCTGGAATATAGGTTTTTGGATGCTATCAATTCCCAAGTAAACATTTTCAGGTTCATGAAAACATGATACATTAACAGCATAAACATTAAAATTAAAATTAATGTTATTTTGTTACTCTTGCATGTACAAATTCGATTATGCAATTGAAAATGTTTGATTGTACATTGACAGCATCCTACAAACTATACTCCGTGGTGAGAGAACTGATTAATATACTATACAAACTACTCAAAAATGTTTCAGAAAATAAGCGTCAACAATAGAAAATTTATTTTTATAAATAATTCTTTAAATGGCGAAAATATATTAGTTTTTGATATTTCTAAAGATAAATTAGTCGGATTTGCCAATCCCAAAATTTTCTTTCATCTCATACATCTTAATATTTCAAAAAGTAGTTACAGTTGTTAATACTTTAATATTATTAGTTCAATACTATACCAACTTTGATTTTCATCTTAAATTTCTGCTTCAGTCAATTAATCGGAGTAAAAACGAGTTAATCTCGATCATGATATTTATTAAAATCAATATTTTTCGTTATTCTGTTGTAAGGTTAGCTGTTTACGAATAGTCGGCTTAGCAATTTGGGAAGTTCCAGCCGACGTACAACAGAATTACGAAAAATGGAGAAAATTACACAAAAATCGCTATTATAGCGGCCCTTTTGGCGGAATATTTCCGAATTCAAGTGCCCTCTGCTTTCCATAGCCAAAAACACATATGGGGCATTCTCACAATCTTTTGACTTTCGAGAATAAAAATCTAAACTTGCTAAAAAAACATTTTAATCTGATAGACGAATTCCTTAATGATTCAAAATAAAGAAGAAAAAAAGTAATTCAACAAATTACAACGACCATTTGGAAAATGATTTTTTCAAAGACTAAAAATTAAGACATAAAAAATCGCACGGAGTTTATCTTACATTACGTATGACATGACTTAAACATTACTAGTGTTATTACACGTAAAAATTGCAAGCGACAAAAATCGCCTGCGACCCGTCAGATTTCCTGAAACTTACGTATTATCCAAGCATTTCTTTGGCTGATCGGGAAAAGGCTTTTCCATCGACCAAGAAATCAGACGACCCATTTTAAATGAAATTTCATTCTTAAACTTCTAAACATCCCACAATATTATTTTTTACACCGTCGTATAGAGAAAAAAAATGTACTTTAAAATGCAATTTGTTTGAAAGCTGTATCTCAATTTGTTTCTGAGTTATTAATTTTTTTTTTGCAGTTTTTATTACTTTTTTGTCATAGTGGCAACAGAAGTATCCATCTCTGTTGAAAGTAAAAGGAAATACAGATTACTGTATAGACCCATCACAAAACGAATTAAATGCGGATTCAACCAATAAAGCGCCTCAGATATGTTTTTGATTTCCTACCCTGACAGAGAACAATAACCATTTTTCCAAATGGTTAAAAAAATGGTCAGCAGCGAAAAAGTTTTAACTGAGGTTTATGTTAAAGTTGCGAGTTTAATTTTACTTACCATTTTACCACTATAACTTTCTATTTTCTTCTAAATATTTACTTATAATGAATTTGCATAGAACCCACAGGACATTCAAATAAGAAATAATAAAAATGTAGTATTTTTAGTACA
Source organism: Maratus speciosus (assembly GCA_963932465.1). Classification (NCBI taxonomy): domain Eukaryota; kingdom Metazoa; phylum Arthropoda; class Arachnida; order Araneae; family Salticidae; genus Maratus; species Maratus speciosus. The sequence continues at coordinate 456,162,951 of OZ010788.1, forward strand.
AAATTTTGGTATAACATTGTCTTAAAGAGGTGTTAAAGAAGGGACGGTAAGGTAAAACAAGTTGGAAATTGCTCGTCAAACGTGGCAAATGAGGTGCGTTCGTACTATAACTAGTTTTATAATTATTTTTTGCACCCCATATTGTACTGAATGTATACTTTTTTGCACTTCATAAATCGCATAGTCTGATACATCATTAAAATGCACTTCCAATAATTTTTTCCCATTCCCCGTAATGTAACGGAACACTTTTGATAGTCCCTGTAATTAAACTATACATCCGATTTTCCTAAAATTTGAAATAGCTCAACAAAACTTTGCAATAATTATATCTTTAAAATTTCAGACCATTCGGAAGGCTGTAATATCATTAAAATGCACTTGCAATAATTTTTCCCATTCCCCGTAATGTAACGGAACACTTTCGACTGTCCCTGTAATTAAACTATACATCCGATTTTCCTAAAATTTGAAATAGCTCAACAAAACTTTGCAACAATTATATCTTTAAAATTTCAGACCATTCGGAAGGCTGTAATATCATTAAAATGCACTTGCAATAATTTTTCCCATTGGCCGTAATGTAAAGAAAAACTTTTGACTGTCCCTGTAATTAAACTATACATCCGATTTTCATAAAATTTGAAATGGCTCGACAAAATTTTGCAACAATCATATATTTCAAATTTCAGACCATTCGGTTGGGTAGTTTTTGCTCTGTTACATGCGGACAGACGGACGGACAGACGGACGGACAGACGGACGGACGGACGGACTGAACGACGACTATAGGTGCTACGTATTTATATAATTACGAACGCACCTAAAAAGAGGACGTTATAGGATAAAAGGGACGAAATGGGACAAAAATGGACGGTAAGGAAAATTACAACCTATTTTAGGCAAATCATGTTAAGACTAAGTGGTAGCCACAATGTTCATTGATTTTTAGAAACAGTTATTTACATTGGATTAAATTTTTAGAAAAAGTTAATTTGCCTCGAAAAGTGCAGGAATAAACCTTGGGGACGGCAAGGCTACCAATAAAGCCACGATGCTTGAAATTGATATTTAAATTCTGATTTAAATTCTGCAGTAAACTTACTGTCAAAGAATTTTAGACATTCTCTCTCTAGCATACTGCATGAGTAAAAAACTTGAAAAAAATTCTGTGGCTGCATCTGAAGTGATTTTCTGTATAATTTTAGAAGAGGGACGGTAAGGAATTTAAAACCCAGGGACAGAGTTTAAAAAATAATAACAACCCTAAAAATGTATGCAGGTTAATTTTTTGCTACCTATTTATATAAAACAATAGTTCCAGTTTCGGAAAAAAAGTAACATCGAATTATTTTTATTGAAGCCATTTTATACAGACAGCTCAAAACTTAAAAATCAGAATCAGGGACACGGGACGGTATAGGAGTTTTCCTGGTATTTGGACCCCCAACATCGTCCAAGATTTATTTATCTCATTAATATTGTTACGCAATCATACAATGGGATGTTCCCCAGTATATGAAATAAAAAAAAACAAAAAAAAAAAAAACAAAAAAAAAAAAAAAAAAAAAAAAAAACACAAGAACATGTACTAAAATAAAAATTATTATTCAGGGACATAAAAGTCAAAAGATTGTGAGAATGCCCCATATATGGAATTTGGAATTTTCGATCAATACTATCCATAATTTTATACACTTTTCGATGATACAATAATGAAAATGGCTCAAAAATCGCTATTCCAGCCCCCCTTCCGGCGAAATATTTCCAAATTTAAGGAGGACCTACTTGTCATAACCAAAATAATATCTTCGAAATTTAGTTCAATTACATGCATAACTTCATACACTTTTCGTTGGTACAATAGCGACACAAAGACGCAGTGACAGACAGATATTTTGTACAAATGTATTTTTCGAGTTCCCTGACCCCTACAACGTGTAAATATGTCGAAAACTGGAAGTAAAAAAAAAAAAAAATCGATTACAACACTTTCTTCTGTTATAGATAGAACACTGTTAAAAAAAAAAAAATCTGTCAAATTGACAGGTAAAAACTTTCAATTTTGGCGCCAGTGGAAAAGCGTTTAATTTACAGAAAAAAGCTGTAATTTTTCATTAAAACAGTTTTTCCTTGTAAAAAATTCAGGGTTTTTTTTCTGCAAAAATTACGGAATTCAGTTTCTTTTACAGAAAAAAACTTTTTTTCTTCAAAACAATTTCTTTCTGTAAAAAATACAATTCTGTAAAAAATGTTTTCTGTAAAGATTACAGATTTTTTTTATAGTGAAGAGAGTAAAATCGCTTTAAATAAACATGTGTAACTCTGAAAAGAATATTGCATATTTCCGATATATTATATTTTCGTAGATTAAAAAACATTCCCCCCCCCCTTTTTTTAACAGTGTGCCTTACCTACCTGTACCTTTTTGTATTGTTTTTTTTTTTTTTTTTTTTTTTTTTTTTTTTTTTTCAAAATTAGTATCAAGTGCAAATATGTCTGGTCATTTGAAATTGCTTTAGCAAATATTAAATTGATTGTTCTGTTGTTATGTTCCTATGAAATACACGTATGAATCACTTTAAGGTATTCTGAATCCAATAACCAAAAAAACGTACATTGTTTTTTCACTAGGCAACGCCTTTTCGTAAACAAAAATAAAAACAATTTCACGCTGTTGCCACGGACAACAATAAAAATCTGAGCTAAATAATATATTGATCAAATTGTTTCCACATATTTTATAAAACTATGTTTTGATGATTTTTTTTAATCCAATGAATTAACTTGTGGATATCCTAAAGATACAAATAACCAATTTCTTTTTTAAAAAATCGCAAATTATTTCTTTTTTTTCTTTCTTTTTTTTTTTTTTTTTTTTTTAGCGTTTTCTAATTCTAATTGGAAGAGATAGTGTTTATTTCAAAGAGCAATAATTTTTTTTAATGTTTATCAGAAATTACCAAGTAAAAAATCTTATCAACAATGTGAACATTTTTTTTAATGTTCCTAAACACAAGAAATAATTAAAAATATACTGGATACGAGAAAATATGAGATCATTATTTTCCAGCAGATTCTAAGCAATTTTCAAATAACATAAAGAAAAATGTTTTAAAGCAAATATATAAAATAGATTTCTGAATGTTACATTTCATCTGATGACATAAACAGTTCTTTCTTTCAAAGATTAAAAAATATGTATTAAAATACTTCTCTGAGATGAACCAAACACACAATCCACTTTCAAATACAATTTAAAGTTAACGTAGCTTGTGTTTTCAAAATACTCTTTAATTAGGAACAGAAATTGTATTTTCACGAGATATTTTATTAAAGCGAAATAAATTATTAAATTGGTAGGATATGTTTCTCTATAACAAACTGGTTCTTTACTATATTATTAAGAGAAAATTCATTAAATCTAGCTGATGAAAAAAAAAAAAAAAAGCAATAAAAAAAATCTGACTTCACCATTTTCTCAACATATTTTAGTAATATATACTTCTTGAACACCAATTGGCGTAATTTACGTAAAATGGTTTTGAACAGAAGATAGTTTTTTCTGGCTAACTTTTATTATTGTTCACATTAATTAGGTAGTTTCGTAAGAAATACTACCTATTGCAGTCGTTACCATGGCGCGACTTTAGAAAAATTCCTTCATAACTTTTCATTATATGACTCTACGAACCCAAAACCACCCCCACTTAAAAAGTTTATATATATATATATATATATATGTATGTACTAAATTTTGTCCGCACGATAAAAGTCGCAACTATGCACGGATCGTTTTCAAACTCGCCAACATCTTTCAGATGGCTAATATCTCGGCGGGGATTGAAAATGGGCAAAATCGGCCCAAGGGAATGGAAATGGGGGCGGGGGGGGGGGGTTAAAATTTTTGAATACCGTCTTAACAAGATTCTGATAAAACCAGCTCTTACACAACAATGACAGGAAAAAAAATATATTTTTCGTTATAGCAGTTGCCAACAATTAAAAAAAAAACAATAAAATTTTCACCACAACAGTTTCTTTTCTATTGCAAGAATTTCACGTGAAAAAATAAATTAAATAAATAGTTTGACGAATTGAAAACAAATTGAATATTACGTCATAAGTTTTCTAGAGCAAGATTTCAGCATGGAAACTCAAAATGAAATAAATAGTTTGACGAATTAATATATATATATATATATATATATATATATATTGCGTCATATTAGAAATATAATGGACCTCATCAGGTGAATATGTAACGTCATGTGAGTTTGAAGAAACGTATTAAAACATGATAAAACCCGACTATGGAAATATTAACATATTTTAACACTTCGAGGTTCTCTGAATTTGTTTTAGCCATTTTTAAACCTATCCCATATACATGCGTGTGTCTATTCGTGTATATTAGAATTTTCACAAAATGTTTAGCTCCCTAGAGTTCATTCTTAGTGAAGGAACTGGGTTTATCTCTAATCTTGATTTAAGTTTTGTTGGTTAATTTAGTACTTAACATCGAAATCTTCCTCCGCCTGTAGGCCAGAGCCGGCAGGGATTTTTTTTAATCTGATAATTGCCTATATCGCTCATTTTGAAATGGAATTGGCGATAAAAAATAATTTTTTTTTTTTCAGTATTTGAAGAAGAAAAAAAATACTATATGATGACTATTTTCAAAACGCATAACAATTAGTGCTCGCGATTATACTTATAATACGTATAAAACATATACGTTTTTACCATACGTTTACGTATACGGTTACGTATACGTTTTACCGTTTTTACCATATTACACCTATCCAAAATTCCGAATCGGTATAATACGTTTTATACGTATTATATGTATAATCGCGAGCACTAATAACAATACTGTGCAGTGGGGTGGGGTGGACCGAAAAAAAATCAAACAACAACTTGCGAATTAGTGAGACAAAAGAAAATATGAAAAATATAAGAATTATTTTAATAACTTCCGATTGCGCATAAGCTTTCACAAAAGTTCAAGGTTGGTTGTTGGTTGTATTTATGTCGGCCAATTATCAGCACGTGGGATATAGGCCCTAAGGGGTGGGGTGCCTTCCGTGGAGGTCTTTCTAAGGGAACCTAACCCGTATTAACGCTTGGAAAACCAAGGTTCGAAGAAAACCACGAAAACTCCGAACGATTAGGCCGACGGGCGCGATTGGGATCGAACCCAGCACTTCCCGCCTACCAGCTTCGAGAGCAGAACCTCTCGGCCACTGGTGGGGCCACAAAAGTTCATGAAAATAGGCAAAACTCCATTAATTTACGGTAATTTTTATGATCATTAAACTTTATAAGATCTGAACTCTATAGTTCTAATGCTATACTGAAATACTTGAAAACAATAGAGAAAAAAAAAATCCCCGAAATTAGGTAACATTTCTGTATAAAACCACCGATTTTCATATTTTTGTATGCATTATTTTTCTTAATATTAACGAAGAAGGACCTCCAGTCACAAAAAATTCAAAACCGGCGGCGGCGGCGGCGGCGGCGGCGGCGGCGGCGGCGGTGACAGCGGTAGTTACTTTTTTTTAGAATAGAGAGATTTACAATATGGTATTAATTTAAACTGTTGCCAACTGTATAAACAGCGCAAACAATGTTTGCTTCAAATTAAAAATTTATTTACACGTGACTATTGTAAACATAAAAAAAAAAAAAAAAAAAACAGGAACTCATTGAAAATTACGCCATAAAAACTATATTAACACGTGAATTTTAAAAGAGAAAGAATATTGTAGAATAATAAATTCACTAACACGCGTTAGAAGTCTTAAATAGGAGAAATTACGTCACATTAAACTTATTACGTAAAATGAACAAAAAATAATATCGCAAAACAGTTTAAATTTAAAAAATTGTGCCAGACATTTAGTTGATATTTTTCAACTATTTTTGTTAGGACAGCTTAAATATTTCATTTCATAACAAAAGTATTTTCACGTGAATATTAAAAAGAGAAAGAAAAGTTTGGTGAAAATTATGTCAGATTATAAACGATATATTTAAAATGTCTTATTAAAAAAAAAAAAAAACTTTCTTTTCGCTTTGTTATAAAATAGCGGGAGACAAAGACTCTGTTTACTTAATCCATTTTATATTTTGAAATGTTTAACTTAAATTATTTAATCAAAGACGGAAGCAGCCATTGTATCTTTTAACAGTAGCTGATTTGGCCAAATTCCCCAAACAAAGAGAAATGAATAGAAACCCGTTTATAGGGAGATCGCCACTGTTTTTTAAGTTATAATTCAATCTTTTGAAATCTTTTTAAAGCCAATCAAATTGGCGTGCTTTTAGAGTCTGCGGTGTCTGAACGGAGGTTGGCGAGCGTAGCTCGTAGGGGGCTGAGCCCCCTAGTTTACTAAAAAAAAACCCGTAAAACATATGAAATGCATATAGATGAAAATATTGAACAAAAGTCTGTATTTTTTCAGACTTCATAAAAATTATTAGATGTAAATTTCCAACTGGGCGAAAAATGTCCGGACCAGGATTCGAACCCAGGACCTCCTGGCTGAAGCCGCCAGTGCTCTGCCATCTGAGCTACCCCGGACGATCCTGGTGTAACTCTTTCACCCAGCTAACCTTAATTATTACAGCATCTGGTCTGAAACCTGGTTCAGCTCAACAGAATAAATCTCAGGTAATGGAACTCCAGAAATCGCTGGATACGAATCCTGGTCCGGACATTTTTCGCCCAGTTGGAAATTTACATCTAATATGATTTGTTTACCAATTAGAATAATTGTGTTAAAATTAATCATGTGTGTTCATAAAAATTATTTTAAAATATCAAAATTTTCTTTAATTTCACACTAATGAACCACAAATTCATTTTAAATATATTTCTTTATTTCTCGTCTATAGTTAGACAACATGCAAACATTAACGTTTGACTTCATAAGTAGTGCGCGTTAATCGAAAATATAAAATATGTTCAGTATGATTAAGATCAAACCATAATTACATTAAATCCTATTTCCCTACGAAAAAAAGCATAATTCGTTTTATTTGGCTTTAAAATATTTTTTTTGTTTTACCTTTTCATAAAGTTCTGACAGAAAAAAGGGATATAAAAGAACATGCGTAAAATTACTATAATTATTATTATAAAAATTTTATCACGAAAAAAAAGCAATAGAATATACAAAATATAGATTGAACTCGATATACTATCATTATCAAACGAGTTGCAAGAAGTTGCCAGCAGAGTTGGCTCGGTTTAACCCTTTCAGGAGCAAGTAACTGCTTTTTTGTAATGTTGAATTCACATCGGAATTTTAGAAAAAAATTGTTTCAAAATAAGGAAAAGCAATTTTTCAACTTTGTTTTTCCTCCAAAGTTATAAAAGTAAAATTTAATGAAAAGTTTTTGGTGCAAATATTAATCAAAATTAAGTGGAATATAACATATCCCATCGCCCTTCACGTGGTTAAACAAAGCGGTTTTAACCATGGTTTAAACCACGGTTTAAACCAGCTGGTCTTTTTCTCGAAAAAAAAAAAAAAAAAAAAAAGAATTGATATTTTTAAGAACAAATCTAATATATGTATGTATATATATATGTATATATATATTGTAATTTAAGTGTTTCAAATTATTGAATGTAAGTAATTTCTACTATTAGCACCTTATTTCAGAAGTAAACATATATATATATATACTAGATGGTACCCGTCAAGATTTGACGGTAAATAACCTTAACAATGTTTCCTTAGAAAAATCCTTGAATTTTTAATGAATTGCTTTTAAATTAATTATTGAAATTGTGACAAATTTCTGTATTGCATAACTGATTCCTATTTCTTTAAAGCGGTAGAGGGTACTGTTAGCCATTCCATACTGTCAGTCAGTCTATTCAATGAAGTCACAGAATTTTAACTTTATAATTTACAACCAATTATGCTTCTTTTTACCAGAAATTTAACTAAAAGTAGTGGGTAGAGCATTTATTTTTATTTACTATAGTCTCATTTTTTCGAAAAAATAACAGTATTTATTTTTATTTATTTATTATAATTTTTTAACTACATGACCATTAAAAGTTGCCATGAATTTTATTTTTATCAGTCTCATTCTCTAAAAGCCCAAATTTGAAACTTGGTGCAGCATATAATTTTTATTACTTGAATTTTATTTTATATTTTTATACATTTTTAAATATTAAACAATGGATATCAAGGTAATTTTTTTAATAGTTCTTATATGAATATCTTTCTTTCTTTCCGTTTTCTTTTTTTAAGGAAAAGAAAGGCAAACTTTTCTTTTTGACAGACACACACATATATTCTTGATAATGGTCAGAAGATATAACAAAAATTGTAGATCAGTTCAATTTATTTAATTGATAATTACGTTAAAAATATTTTAGCTTAAATATTTTAAATATAAAATTATTATTATTATTATTATTTTAAGTATTGTTCAGCGTTAAATTTTGTTTAATTATAAAGCATTCATATAATAATAATAATAAAATAAAAATCATATAACTTCTCCTCCTAATAAAATATGTTATTATTGAAATAACTTATCACGAAAAATATTACAGAACTCATTTTGCCGGGTGTTGGGTTCGAACCTGCTATCCACTACAGAATATCGGCGCTTTAAACTGCTGCTTTAGACCGCTCAGCCACCGAGAACTCGTTCTCACCCCCTCTAAATTGAACAGTGTTGATGCATGTGCAGATGTCCCGAAATGGGTCTAGTTAAAATTTTACCTTTGCGTTTTAATATATATGATGATTTTATAGTTTTTGAAGGGTTTAAAAAACTGAAGAAGGATAGATGTTATACAACGTAGATTAAATAAGGCGGTTGCTCGACTTATAATACGGCATCGGAATGCTTAAGCCTAACATGGCCGAAATAAAATGGCTGATTTTAACGAAAGATTATCAAGTTCCGGATGAGTTCACTCCGGAAGCGTTATACACTTTGCGTCATTATATATATAATATATACATATATATATAGTGGGTCTAGGTCATGTTTGCATGTGAAGGATAAATTATGTGTTGATGAACATATCTAGGGCTCTAAAGTGAAAACTTAAAGCATGTGAATTTATAAAAGATTAAAAACATTTTATATTTAACATAAAATATTTTCATTTTAAAAAATTCAGATTACTTAAAGCAAATTAATAACATAAGAAGATGATCTTTAAGATTTTGGTCAAGCTGTAAATGAAAATTTTCTTGATTAGACAGATTAACCTCTAAGAACCAAAATCAAGATATGAAGTCGAATAAGAGGGCCTTCAAAAATTGAGTGCTAGTAAGTTATAGCATTTCAATAATACCAATCTATTTTTTCCCTATTGTTTTCTGAATCTAATGACCAAGAATGTTGACTTGGAATTGTCACTCAAAAAATAAAATCACAAGTATTTGAAAATTATTTTTTGAATAAGCATGAGAAAGAATTTTATGTTCATGAAACTACGTCAATATTTATTTATTACTAGCAGACTTCGCCCACTTCGCTGATCAGTTTCTGCAAAAGAACCTTGAATCAAACGAAATATATCTAGCAAAGATGACATGGGTTTACCTATTTTTTAGTATGTTTGTTATCTTGAATTTCACGCTTCTACCTAAAATGGCTGCTGAGATATGCCAAATGTACTAAAATTTTCGATCCCTGCCCCCTTTTAAACCTCCTTTAAACCCCCAAGTGGGTAAAGTGGGTAATTTGTAAAATCGCTGAAAGATGTTCTCAATTATTTTTTAGTAATTTATTTTCTGGAATTTCATGCTTCTACCTATAACGGCTGCTGAGATATGGCCAAATGCTCTAAAAGTTTCAACACCAACTTTTACCCCCCCCCCCCCACTTGAGGGTGAATTTCTAAAAACGCTGAAATACATGTTTAATTATTTTTTTAGTAGATTTATTTTCTGAAATTTCACGCTCCTACCTCAAACGGCTGGTGAGATATGACAAATGTTCTAAAATTTTCGACCCCCCACATTTTAGCCCCCTTTTAGGGGGATTTCTAAAATCGTTGAAACACGTGCTTAATTATTTTTTTAGTAGATTTATTTTCTGGAAATTAACGCTTCTAGATAAAACGGCTGCTGAGATATGGCCACATGCTCTAAAATTTTCGACATCCCCCCCCCCCTTTTAACCCCTTAGGATAGAAATTTTCAAAAATCCGTCCGTAGTGCCTCCCATCCCCCCAATTTTCATACTTCTAGGTTCAGTAGTTTAGCCTGGGCTTTTTATATAGGGAGATAAAGATTAAAAACTATCTCAAACGATTCTTTCCCATAGGCCGTAATGTAATGGAATTTTTTTGAGTGTCCCTGTAATCCCCCACTTCAACCCGCCAGGATTATGGAGCATAAAAAGGACATTAAACAGCATAAACAGAATACAGCCCTTTCTAGGTTCTACTTGGCTAATGAAGTCTGCTATATTAACTTTGATGAGGCAAAAATTATAGTTCCGTACAACAACTCTTTTCAAAGTAAAATCAGAGAATCAGTTGAAATCATTGTACGTAAGGATAAACCTTGTAACGATAATTTATCCTATAATATGCCAAAAATATGGCATAATATCATAAAGTCATAATTCTATATCTAATTAAAATATTTCAGCTTAAACTTGTATTATGTTGCCAAAAACCTGAATGAAAACTCAGTCCCTCATGTGTAGAAGGCGGCACTCGTGGTTTCTTAAATCGACTTTTTGATTCGTTTGATCTCAGTTCATGAATAATTATTTATTTTCACTGGATGGCATCACTACATTTTTTTATTCAAATCATTGGTCAAATTTCGACTAATTATCTCTTGCACAGGATGCTTTCGTCTCTGAACTTTGAGCCATTTTACCTTCATATTTTCCTGAAGACGGCTGTAGAAACAGCTCGAAACGTAGATTTTAAATGCTAGTTTATTAAAGTTTGTATTTTGTGCACCATTGAGCAAGATTGTGTGTTTATTTATTATAAACAGGTGCAGTTGTCCAATATGTGTTAATATAATTTTTGTTTCGAGAGTAAATAACATATTGCTCCTTTCGTCAGGTAAGAAAAATTCCCGTGCGCCTTTGAGGCAGAAGTAAATCTAAATCTAATTTGCTTTTAAGATGTTGTTGCTGATGCTCAGTTCTTTTTCTTATTTTGGTTTGAAGAGGCGGATTCTTTTAGAAGACTTGTAAAGACTATATGTTAAAATTCTTCGGCTTATTTTTTTTCTGAATGCTATTTTTCTCCATTTTATTAGGTGCGTTCGTATTTATATAAATACTTAGTACCTATAGTCATCATCTGGTCCGTTCGTCTGTCTGTCTGTTCGTATATAACAGCGCAAAAACTACCCATCCGTATGATTTGAAATTTAATATATATAATCGTTATAGAATTTTGCCGAGTCATTTCAAATTTTATGAAAATCGAAACAAAACTTAAAAAGATATTAATAAAAGTTTTCGTCATTTTATTAAATCCTATGATACGTAATTTATTCAATGATATCCCATGACAAGTAATGATTCTAATTTGCTATGGTTAATACGCCATTTTTAAGAGGGAATCGTATTATTTCCATATTACTGAATTTAATATATATAATCGTAATAAATTTTGGTACTTTTCGGTTAGCCGAGCGCCAGTGTTACATACACATATATATATGTACATACACACACACACATATATATATACATACATATGTATATATATATATGTAAATATATGTGTACATATATGTATATATGTATGCATCTATAACACTGGCGTCCGGCTAACCAAAAAGTACCTAAATTTTTTATTCATGCATTTTTTGCAAAAGAGTGCAACAGCTTACAATTTCCGACTTGTTTATTCAGTTACTATTAACCTAATTTCCTTTTTACGCCTGTTTTTGTCTTTTTTCCAATTCTGTTTTAATAAAGAATCACATTTAACATTTGCATCCGAAAATAAAATGCGCTTCACTTGAGATTTGATGAACAAATTTAAATTAAACAAAATTAAGTTTTGAGAATACCTCAGTATTCGTTAATTGTACTTTTGTGTTATTTTAACTGCTTTAAAACTTATTTCCTTTTCTTTCAGATGTGCATAGTATTTTATAGGGATTTCATTGAATTACGTTAACAGTAATGATTCAAAGTTTTTTCCTTTTTTTTTTTTGTTAATTGAACAAATTACATTTTCAAGAACCTTATCGAAAGTTTTGAGAACTCTTCTTTTTCTTTCTTTTTTTGTTGTTTGATTAAATTATAAAAGACTCCGTATGTTTCAATTTAACTATTGTTCTTTTTATTTGTATTCTTTAGAGATATTTAAGCTAAGATTGTCTTAAATTTCACCGTTTTAATTCGAAATACTTTATCTCCTAAACAAATAAATTATTTTAATTATCAGAGACATTGTAAAAAAGTTATTATGAATGATTATCTTTAAATACACACATATTGTGTATTCAAATATTATGCGACGTACTAGTAGCTATAATTATTGATGATACAAACAAAATATGGTAGTTCCTAATTACCTTAATAGAAAATTTGAAATGAATTTCATCCCAGCTAGTTACATATTTCAATAAAAAAATAAGCTCAAAATTATTTTCTGTCAGTTAGTAAATATTTTTCTGGAAAAAAAATATATGTTTCACTGGAATGTTAAAATCAAATTTAGTGAGTCTTTTGATTAAAATTGAAAAAAAAAGGGATTTCAACTAGTGATATAGAAAATTATATAAATGCGGAAATTGGAGGGATGTTTAATATATAGATATAGATACATATGTATGAGTGTTTGTGTGTCTGTATTTTTTAAATTTTTGTCCAGATGTGTTTTCTAAATAACCTCATTAATATTTTATTTGTAAAAAAATGCTCTGTTTTTGGTCTCTAACCCTTTTTGCTCGTTCGTCCATGTTGCAGTGATAGAAAAATATATTTTCATTTATGATTTTAATATAAATCACAATCTTTTGTTTGTTTGTTTTTCTGATATGAAATTAATTTTATTTCCTTTAATCACTAATTTCATTAAGAAAAAACTTATAAGCAATAGATTAAGATCCATCCTGTAATATTAGAGTATTTAAAAATATTTTAGACATTTGTTCTTAATACACATACATATAAATATATAATAAAGATGAAATCACAAATATATGAACAAACTGGTAAAATTCTAAAGATGAACAAGATAACAGCACATTGGAAACCAATTGGAAAGAGCACTCTGGAAACCAATATGCGAAATAAGAAACTATAAATAACCCACAGAATCATCAGAGGAGCTTTCAGTTTTAATTCATAGTGAAGATGCGTTATTTTATCCAATTTTGTCGGCATTAAGCCTAAAATGACAACATTTAGCTCCTAATAGCGCATCAAAAAACAAAATAAATGATAAAACACCAAGAGATCTAAAGAAAGATACACCTCACACAAGATATTAAAAATTGAAAAATGATTAGAGCACAATAGCTCAATTACAGACAAAAATCCAAAACTCCAGAAATTTGACCCACAAAATTATAACATGTGAGGATGCAGTCAGATTTAAGACTATTAAAACATGTGGCCAACAGTTAGTCATACACGCACATACAGTCGTACCTCTATTTAACGAACTTCTATTTTGAGAATTCCTCTATTTTACGTACTTTTCTTTGGAACGAAGAATATTTTACGAATTCCCTTGCAAAATAATCTGTAAATCCGCACATTCTTATTTAACAAACATTTCATTGCATTTCAGATTTATTGCTTAAAAGGCGCAAAGGCCAACATAGTGCAAAAGATTCCATGCCGGGACTCGAACCCTGTCCATCAGTATAGCGCACTGGCATTCTACCGACTAAACACATGGAACGATACCCAGCCTGGAACTTCTCACTATTACATGTTGGCAAGGCACGCAGCACAAGATGGGATATTTTTTCGTGAGCCACCGACATGTGGCAAACACGAAACTTAACTAAATCCAGCATCGATTGAAACTATATTAATACTTGGAAATTTTTCCAGAGAGAAAATTTCGCCTTGCATACAATATTTCAAATGAAAATAACATTTCAAATTAATTGCTTAAAAGGCGCAAAGGCCAATCGACTAAACTGTCCGTTTAGTCGGTAGAATGTCAGTGCGGTATACTGATGGCCCGGGTTCGAGTCCCGGCATGGAATGTTTTTCACTATGTTGGCCTTTTAAGCAATTAATTTGAAATTTAATTTTCATTTGAAATATTGTATGCAAGGCGAAATTTCCTCTCTGGAAAATTTTCCAAGTATTAATGCATTTCATTGTAATCTATTTTTTCCTCTTTCTTCAAAATATTTCTAGGCATTTCAAGCGTATTTTTACTTTTTGTAAAAATACGCTTACACAGCACGTTTTACAAATACACTAATATTATAAAAAAAAATAATTCAATTATTTCAAATGTTAAAATATTTTCTATGACTAAAAATACAATGTATTTCCGGACAGTAATGCGTTATTCTATTTTTGCTTTTTTCTACAAATGTTTTTTCCTTTTGTTATGAAAAAATTAAGTAAAACATACGGATATAATTTTTTTAATGTAATTATTTACTTTTTTATATGAAATTTTGTTTCTTTTAATTACACATTTGTATTTATATTGTTTAAATTTTTTTAAATGGCGAACCTCTATTTAACGAATTGTCCATATAACAAACTTTTTTGCTGCACTTAGCGACTTCCTTAAGCAGAGATTCGACAAAACAAATGGAAAGGAAATACGAATGTATATATATCTATATATATATATAATGTGCATTCATTGTGCATTCATTGAAATTATCTAATTATGAAAAGAAAAATCAATTTTATTCGCGTTGAAATTGATCTTGGTTTTAAGATCTTTCGCTAAAATATATTAAATAAATAATTTTATTTATTATGATATGAACCACATTCTGTATTTGGGATAATATAAATTAAGTTCAGTCAAAAAATAAATACAATAAAGCATAATTAATCAAATTATTATTCCTTCTTTGCTTCTGAATTAAGTAATTAATTGCATTTTACCTGCATACAGTTAGCCTATGTTTTTATTTATAATATAGTGTTTAACTAATATTACTATTTCTTCATAAAGAATTCATAAATTGTTAGCATGTGCCTTGAGGTTCCAAATTAATTAACTTACGCGTTGTCTTATCAAGTGATTTCTTTTATTTATGAATTTAATTAATTACTAAATAAACATGTACATTATAGAAATAACATGTGTACTGTATCTATGATGGCAGCACGTGTTCATTAAGGATTTTATTTCTCTGCTTTGTACTTCCAATTTCCGAACCAGTAAAGCGTCTTTTTGATTTATGCCAGATTATACTGAATAACTTCTCTTTACTCTGTTAATTACTAAATAAAATGGGTAAATCGTATAAATAACATATGCACTGCACCCTTTGTGATATTATTTGCTTTTTTACTTAGTTTCTTAATAAAGAAAGTTAAATCGTAGATATAACACAATACACACTGTAAATTGAAATGTCTGAAATTCAGACACATAAGTGTCTGAAACGGAGTGTTCAATTTTCAGACATTTTAAAGTGTCTAAATTTTTAAGACGCTTGTATGTGTCTAAATTTAAGACACTTCAAATGTCTGAAATGCATCCATGTTTGACCACCTTTAATTTCTCTGCAAAAGCAGCCATTTTTTCGGAAAACCTTTTACACAGAAAAAAAAATCCTTCAAAATATAAAAATTGTACCGCCAATCAAGACGCCAGTACAATTTACGTATTTTAATGGAAATTTTCTCCAATTTCTGGAAAAATTTATTTATTTATTTATTCATTTATTGGAAAATTTCTGTATTTAAAAAAAAAGAGAGAAGGGTCATGTATTTCAATTCAAAATCTCGCACATTTTTACATGATTAACTACTTTTACTCAATTTACAACAACATTGTATTTAACAATATACCTTAACAGCATTGCACCTACCCGTCGCAGGATACGAACTCGCGACCTTATGGTCTGTGGACTATGCGATAATCCCTCTCGGCCATGACTTCACAGCTAAGAAGTTCAAATATTGTTAGTTACTTGTGACTCACAATTTATTTTACGGAAACGGTAAATATTTTGTCTATCTGCTTATAATTTTGAAAGATTTCACACATCTTCTCTCTAGAATTTTGAATATTTTGCTTTTCCTGCAATGTAAGATTAGTAGAAGGTTTTTTCTACTTCTACCGAAGAAATTTTCAGAACAGAAATATTATTGTTAATACAGATGACAGACGTTATTTTTGAAATATTAAAATATTTAAAATGTTTTAACAGTGCATATGTATATATATTACATATACATTTAATTAATATCTATATATATTTAATTCGGGCTTGTCCCGTTTCAGTTGTGTGTTTGGGGGGGGGGGGGGTGCGTAATTCAACGCCCATTAAAAAAAAAAGTCAATTTTTCATTAAAAAAATGCATATATTTTTGCCCAAAGCCTGTGTTTAATGTTAATGCGAAGGTATGTGTATATAAAAGTGTGTGAAGAAATATAGTGTTCTATTTTTTATTTTTCTTTCTTTTTTTTTTTTCAGATCGGTTGAATACCCACAGAGCACACACGTAGATATTTCGTTTATTTAGAGCGGTTTACATCTAGAATACATACATGTACATCAAAATGATGTTCATTCAAAACCGTAAGATGGATGGTTGAACACATTATATTCATATAACATTTATATCCCAACAATCTATGGACCAACATAATATGGAGGTAGACTTAACGTTCATTCTAAAATATAAACTGGATTGTCAAAGAAACTACGTCAACATGACGTTTATATACCAACACTTTATGGAGGTAGACACAGCGCCCTCTATAAAGAGCGCTAAAAGAGTCAAATATCTTACTTCCGATACACTTTTTCGTGTGGCAACATGAGCTTTCTGTTGTTTTGTAAACACGCCAGACGCGACGCCATTATATTATGCAGATGTTTATGCATTTTTTGGCTGGTTTAATTTAGACTATCAAAGTTCAACTTGGTTTTTAATTTTATAAATTTTTAGTTGTATCAAACAGTTAGCATTTACAACAACCACTGAATCTAATAATAGAAGTAATGTTTACTTTACTTTAGGTTGTGCATGGTGTTGTTTGAGATTTGGATTAAATATCAAGCAGGATTATATGGAAGTAAGTCCTTTGATTTCTTTTTTTTTTTTCAGGTTTTTATTTGCTATTCTATTTTGGTGCTTTTTGTAGCATTTACGATTTTTAACCATATCTTTAAAAAACTACAAAGAAATTAGCCGTATAAATTTTTTATTAACTCCTCAAATTTTATAATCTTCTCTATCCCTATCATATAATTGACTGATCATAGTAATCTCTATACTTGACTTACATGGTTACTCATCGGTTTTACATTTAAAATGTTTTGATTTTTCAGTGAATCTTAATTTTGTATATAAAACTTTACAAAGTTTGGATTATATTTAATTTCTTATACTCCTTCTCCCATACCCCAGAAACTTTATCTAATGCGAACGATATAAAATTGTATAATTATAGTGCAAACACTTTCTTGGGGTCAACAGTCTGTTTTGGCAAAAAAAAAAAAAAAAAAAAAAAAGAGAATGTTTATTATCAATAAAAACTTTCAAATGGTGAATTTGTCTTGAATAAAAGAAAATAATGCTAACAAATTAGATCCAATGAAAACAAGGATAAGTTAACAGTTTGCCTAATAATAATAAATAATTTTTTAACATTGAAAGTAACTTATCACTTTATTATGTTGTTAAATTACGTTATTAAAAATTTATTGTTTCATAAAAAAGGTTTCTTAATCTCAAAAGTTTATTTTCATATATTTAATTTTATGTATTCAATGTATTTTAAGTTAAATCTGCATATCTTGTTAACGATGGAATGATTGTTTACATTTATTGAAAAAGCATTGATACCGAAATAATAGGGGTTCTCCATTTGAAATACATATTTACAAAATTTTATTTAAATTGATATTTAGGTGCATTTCTTTTACAAGTATAGCTACTATAGATTTTTCTTATAGCATAGGTCCTCAGTTTAAGTGTAATTATCTATTAAATTAAAAATTTACCTTTTTTTTTCAAAAAGCATTTACTTATTATTCTTACTATTTTTGAAAATGAGATTCATTATCAAAACATGAAATACTTTCTATGGAAGATTCTTTGATTTGAGCCTATATGTTTGAGTGTATAATAAAATTTTTGACGAATCAATGAATTCAATAAATTCAGTGGTCAAAATATTATATTAGAAGTAACGAGAAACTATAGTAGGTCCTAGTTTTGACATTGTTTGTTGTGTAATATGCTATTTTTTAGAACACATAATTTAGCGAGTAATGTAATCTAAAAAAAAATAAACTAGTTTGTACGGAGCATCAATGTTATTTTTGACGTTATGTCCAGAAACAGTATCTCAATCAATACAAAGTATACCAGTGGAGATGTGCGTCTGGTGGATCAGCTGGTGCCGGGATAGATCTTCAAATTTGAATGCTCTCAGAAAATCACAGGTGTGTAGTTTTATTATAAAATAAGTAACTACCATTAGTGATCTTCTGCAAGCAACTGGAATTTGTCTGGTGTCCTTTGACGGTATGCTCTTTTGCAAGAATTATGGATTCAGCATCCAAGATTTCAAAAAAGAAGATTTAAAAAAATCTGTGAGTATGTAGGACTCCCATTGCTTTCAAAAGAGGAGATAATAAAGTAAGTTTATTAAAGTAACCTCAATAATAATATTGGCGCTCCCTACGAACTAGTTTTTTTAATCACATTACTCGCTAACTTATATTTTCCAAAAATAGTATGTTACGCTACAAACTATGAGTACACAATAAGAAAAGTAAGTAGAAGAATTATTTAGCTGAAAATATTTTTAAATAAAGTAAAATTGTAAATATAATGTGAAATAAACTTTTATATATGTCAGTCTGGGGCATAAATAAAATCTGCCGCTAAGTAAAAATAATAGTGTGGGACAACCCTACGTATACTCCCACCTTGTTAGTTACCAGAGTAATTACACTATTTGGTTTGATTTTAAAAGATAAAAAAAAAGGGGGGGGGGGGATATGATGTTTTTATATAATAAAAGTTTCTGTTTTTGAAAGTAAAATAATAAAAAAAAATACATTTTTAACCCTCCGTCTACCAGACGGGTCCATTGGACCCGACAGGTACATACAAAATATTCATTCAAACCAGAAATTTCTTTAAAATAAACTAAGTATATAAACCAGACAAAAATAAGGTAAATAAATAAGTTAAATAGTTTTAAATAAAAATTCTGGTGTAGAACGTTTTATTAAAACTTGAATAAAATTCCCGGTAGATCTAGGGTTAAAAAATAAAGCATTCATGTTGTTTTAAGATAATAAAAAGTATTTTTTCCCTGATATTTTCTTATGTTAATTATATTTACTGTCATCAAAACAGTTACACGATACAGTTGGTACGACTTAAAATACAGTTATTACAGTTTAGCTAATATTGCTAATAATTTGTGCTTTTTACCAATAATTTTGATACTTTAAAATATTTTTTAAAATCATAAACTTTTCATGAATAACGTTTTCTTGTAATTTACAAAAATAAGATGCAGAAGAGTCTGGGTATACGCATACTGTTCCATATTACATATATATATGTAAACGTTACATAGATATGATGTATATATATGTACATATTACATAGATATGTGTAGTTTAAATACGTACATATTACATAGATATGTGTAGTATATATACGTACATATTACATAGATATGATGTATATATACATACATTATATGTCTAGGATATGATCTATATGGACATAGACATCCGTTTTACATAGATTTATGTCAGATCTGGAAGTCCAACAAACGCTATATGGATGTATTCGGAGAGACATCTGATGGTAATATCTACGTAGATACTATGTAATATGGAATTCCTTGGATGAATTATGGACATGGTATATGGATGTACTTTACGTTATATGGATGTCATATTTACCAATTTGTGCTGTGTGGGATATATGGCAATTTTTTTTTTTAATTGGACTCATTAATTCCTATATATTCCATATTCCATATGCCATATATTCTGAACAAAATTTCTCAGTTATAAATATTGTATATAATTTTTCTTCAAAAATAATAAAAACCAGTGTTTTATAGTTGCGCAAATAATTTTTATCTTCCTTTTTTTTCGATCGAAATACAGGTTAAAAATTTTCGATGAGACTAATTTTCTTACGGTGAAATGAGATCATTCCTGAATTAAATCAATACTTAATCATTAGCTAAAACGTTATGTAGTAAAAAATTTCAGAAATATTCCATATAATTCCAAAATAATAGTTATAACGAACTTAAATAACTTCTCAAAACACCATCAAACACTTAAATGCGCAAATTAATAATAAGTTCGATATTTCTTTTTCAATATAGATGGCGCCACAGTTTTGAGATATATTCCAGTTATTTTTCTTTTGCGAAAATTTCGTAATTAAACTTGACATTTTATTTAAATTTCAGAGGGAAATAGAATCAGCATACACTTTGGATACCACACAGATTCAGTGGTGCATCCAGAATTGCGATTTGGAGGGGACTAGCATATTTTAGAGGCAGTGTTATAGTTGTAACAAAAAAAAAATGCAAGCGTCGTAACAAGCTGGAAAGTTTTGGTTGGTGTAATTCTGAATGCTTTTAAAATGTTAAATAATGAAATACTGTACTGTACTAATATATACTTTTGTTTTTGCGGTATTTTGCATGTTTATAATTAAGTAAATTTTAAACATGCTATAATTTCGAATTTCATAATAAAATTTAAAAAAGAGAAAAAAAAATGTGCGACAAAATTAATATATTTTTAAAAATTCCGATTTTTTAAGGATCTATTAAAAAATAATAATATTCTTTCATAATTAAAAAAAAATAATATCTAGTCTAGTCTGGGAGAGGCTTCAGCCCCCTTAACTCCCCCAGTAGGTGTGGCCAATGCACTAGTTTGAATATAAATAAATAAATCATGTCTAATATACGTGAGTTTAGAAAATTCTGATTGCGAAATATGTGGATTTATCCTTGAAAGATTATATTATACCTTTTAAATGGAGAAATATGCAAAAACTGGAAAATTTTCTGGAATTTACGGAAGTAAATTTATATTAAAATACGTAAATTGGCGTCCCAATTGGCAATATAATTTCCATATTGTAACGGTTATTTTTTACAGTGTAAAAAGCTTACAAAAAACAGTGAACAATTGATTGCCTATAGCAAAACTTGCAGGGTGATCAAAAATGGATGCGATTCAGATGTTTTAAATGTCTTAAATTCAGACATATACACGTGTCTTAAAAATTAAGACACTTTAAAATGTCTGAAAATTGAACACTCCAGTTTCAGACACTTATGTGTCTGAATTTCAGACATTTCAGTTTACAGTGTTTATACCATGATCATATAGTAAGACACTTAAATGTCTTAATTTCAGACACCTATGATGTCTGAAATTCCATATTCAGACACTTAAGTGTCTGAATTACTCTTTCAGTCACATATGTGTCTGAATTTAAGACGCCCTTATTTGCAGTGCAGTACCAATTGTGGCATTATTCGGGGCAGTGCATATATAACGTTATCACTTTACGGGGGAGTGGGGGGGATCTGGCACTTGATATCGTAAGATATCTCTAGGGGAAGGGGGGGAGGTTGCTTTTTGACATCGTTTTTATTTTTGATCCACTTAAACTTTTCTTTTTTTTTTTTTTTGAATAACCTTTTCTTTACATCCAAATAGCCTGTTACTTTTTATTTATTATTATTATTTTATTTTTTTATGGAAATACAAAGCTATTATTAAAGCCATTAAATGTTTATAAAATCATTTCATTCCAAAATTTGTAATAACCCAATCTTTGGTATTCCTGTTCTACTACCATGTGCGCATATAGTTTGCTGTTATAGAAACCAGGAGCATAATATGTTAGAAATTATACTTGCGTTTACCAGTAAAGAAAGAGGAATGTTATCCGCTGTTTTGTTGATAAGTTCTGCTTTTACCTTTTCCGGACTAGGGATAAGTGCAAGAAGACATGTAACAATATTATGTAATAATCTAAGCTATTATTAAATACATTTAAATAGTAACTCTTTCAGATATTATTTGATATAAAAAGAAAGAAAAAGTATGTAAAAATAAAAAAGAACTTTTGGAGATTATTAACGATAGTATGAGGAGGGTGTGTGTGTCGACGAATGATAACGTATGATATTGTATGTCGGGGAGGGGGTCCAAAATTAGCAAAACCATGATAACGCTATATATGTGTAGCCCCTTTGCTTCAAAATTATTATTCTTCGTCATAATTTCATTTTATAAATTTTAGACAACATTATAATAACTGATTTATGTGTAATTAAAAAAAAAATATATTTTTCATGTTTTCTCTTTTGTCAATTTTTAAATAAAATATGTACATCGCAGAATACGTATGTACACCGTAGTTACTGTGTTATCATTTTCTAAAAATTTTCATTTTACGCTAAATTTTCAAATTCCGGAGGAAAAAAGAATACAATTATTAAGTAATTCATATATCACTTTACTGTATGAAATTTCTCATTTGTTTACTTGGTTAAGAACAAAATACAGTATAAATAAAATATAGTAATAACGTATGCAATTACATCTGGTGATAGCATTTGTGCGTTAAAAATTTTATTATTTGCTACATTTTTATATTCAATTGGTAAATTTAGTGAACAGTTATTTTGAATCGGAAGTATATTAAAAAATAGTTTCAAAGTTAACACTTTCAGTTTCACATTTAAAATGTTATCAGTGAATTTGACACTGTATTTTAAAGCAATATAGGACCTTTGCCTAGAATACTCTTCCGCATTGCTGAAAACGATACGCACGCCATTAAGCTACTATATTTTCTAATGTGTCTGGCAAAATTTGGGCTGTTAAGAACCAACACTTTTAGTTGATCATTTACAGTAGGATTTGGTAAAGAGAAATAGAACAATATGGATTATATTAATACTATCCCTGAAAAATTATCTGAATAAGAATAAATCTAAATAAAAAATGAGTCTTATAAAAATTATTTGAGTGGAACTTTTAAAAAACTAATCTTTAATAATCGAATTCACCTGATTATAGAACTTCACTCCATAATTCTATAACTAATCAACATAGAACAAAGTACCATATACTAAAACCATCCCTGAAAAATTGTCTAACTAAAAGTGCAGGATATATTGAAATCCCTCAAGTAAAACTCAAATTATAAGAAGTCGGCAATTGCAATTTATTAATTCTATGCAATTACCACGCATTGATGGTAACAATTGCTTTGCAAATGTTTTATTATTTGTTAAATTTTATATTTCCTCGATAATTTCTGAAAATAGGTAATTTGGAAAAAAAAAATATTTTCTAAAATATTTTTTAAATTAAAGCATTTCCCATTTGCTATTCAAAATGCTCCTTTTTCCGACCCTTAAACTATTTCTTTTCTGAAAGTTACTCAAACTTAAAATTTCTGACTGTAGTTTTCTATCTTCTTAAAAAGAGCTCGAGGCAGAAGATAATTAAGTCCTTCTGATATTTTTGTCTAATATCCATCATCGTGCATTTCTGAATTGTGTCAATCGAAAACAATTCAGAACTTGAGATACGAATTCACCTTCTATGCGAAATTTTAGTAGCAAGATATATTTTAGAATTTCCTTTACTCTATGCTGTATCTTCTACTATGATTTTCTTTTTGAATTATTGCAAAATGGTGGGACATTGTTTTAAATTTTATATAAGATTTGGCTATTAATTTTCAGGACTGTAGCAAGAATTATTAGAATTCAAAGTTCGTTGGTTAATTAACGACCGTATTGTAATGGTCACGTACCTGAGCACAATATCTGCCCTGCGCGTCATTCTCGTTTACTTTCTAGTATTGAAAGATGCAATAGTCCAAGAGCTGTTAAACATTTTAGGGAAGGTATTTGAGGCACCCTGAAAATTTGTGCAACACTTCTTTTGTAATGGCTGAATACAAAATTGAATGTCTGGCTGAAGGATCGTGGTCCAAAAACTGTGACAGACACGTGTCAAGTGCCATTTTTTTTTGACTACCCAAAAAAGGTATTTGAGGCACGCTGAGATTGAGACAAAATAATATTTATTCTTAGGAAAAAATATTTTGAAAATGACAGACACTTTAGTCGGCACAAAAACTGTGCCAGACACGTGTCAAGTGCCACATTTTGTCTGGCACAGTTTTTGGACCACGATCCTTCAGCCAGACATTCGATTTTGTATTCAGGCATTACAAAAGAAGTGTTGCACAAATTTTCAGGGTGCCTCAAATACCTACCCAAAAATGTTCAACAGCTCTCCTACTACAAGCAAACTTTCGCTGTCAAAGCATTGTTGTTGAAGCGAGAATAATGGAGCAGAGAATGATGATGCTGCAGAGAATGATGATGCATTAAATTTTATTTGAAAGTGGTAAAAAGTGCTAGCGAAACACGTAAAATGTTTCAAGAAGTGTATGGTGATGACGGATTATCAAGTTCAGATTGTTGAATGGTTTCGAAGTTACTCTGATGGTCGGGAAAGCGTCGAAGATGATCCGCACACAAATTATGCCACACCACCTCCTCAATATCCAGTTCGTCGACGAGTAGTCGAACAGGCAGTCGCCGATCAGAAGTGAAAAGGTCGCGGACTTTCTCAATCTTTTCAGGTGTACGTACAGATATCGATCGTCTGTTGTGTGGATCATCACATCGCGAAAATGTCGAAACCATTCAAAAATGCGAGAACGTGATAATGCATCATCACCGTACATTTGCAGCAGCATTTTACGTGCTTTGCTAGCGCTAGACCTTTTCCTCAATCCGAAACAAAATTTAATGTTTATTCTTTGCTTCATTATTTTCACTTCAATAACAATGCTTTGACAGTGAACGTTTGCTTGCGTGTTTCAACACCAGAAAGTAAAACGAGAATGACGCGCGTCGCGCAACACAGATCCGTGACCATTCAAATACCATCGTTAACCAAACAACGAACTTTCAATTCTAATAATTATTGCTACAGGTCTGGAAATTAATAGCCATATCTTGTAAATCGAAATTTTTTCACGCGTATTTTGAGTCAAATATAATTGCTCTTAAGTAATTTTTGCTATTTTTCTCTCTTATTCGTTGTTTTAAGCATAAAGATCCGTTTCAGAATAGAGAACAAGGGCGTAAATTATTCATTTCTTTTTAACTACATATCGAATAAGACTATTCTGTTTTTAACAAATATTTGGGTAATTTAGAATGATAATGTTTCTCCAAAATTCGTTTTGCTTTTCTTTAAAATAGTCAGGCATTAAAAGCAAAATATATAGAAGCTGATATCCCAGTTTAGACCATGAAAATGCTTTTGTAAAACTGCTTTTTTTCTACTTTCTTTCCAACATTTTAATCAAAAGGTTAAAAAAAAGTTAAAAGGTTTTAAAAATGTGTCTATTTTCCTGAACGTGTAAGACAAACTTCGATTTTATTGAATTAAAATTTTTGCTCACATAATTTCAGATAGCTTAAAATACAAAAATATAATTTATTGTTAATTATAAAGTTTAAAATTTAAGTAGACTGGCGAATTATGTAATACTCCTTTAATTAATTTATGCATTACTTTAATGTATCGGTTTTTTCGTTTATTTATTTAGTTAAGCATACAAAAATGCTTAATAAGATCATACTTGGCGCAATATAATATAAATAGAAAAAACAACGTTAACAGCACCAGAACTTCAAATTTTAAAGCATACTAGTTTCGGTAACATTAAACGTACCGTCCTTAGTGCAAAGAATGACAGAAATTGATCGAATATATAAGAAAGAAGCGTATTCAAACGAAAGGTTTATTGACCAATAGGAAAACAGGAGATTACAGGTAGCAGCCAATAGGAAAATATTCTATTCCAAATGCTATTTTCCTGTTAGCTGCTACCCGTAATCCTGTTTTCCTACTGGTCAATAAATCTTTAACTTGAATCCGCTTCTCTTCATATATATTCGAGCAATTTAACGTCATTTTTTGCACTGAAGACGGTTGATGGTTGATGGTACCGAAACTATGCTTTAAAATTTAATGTTCTGGTGCTATATACGTTGTTTTTTTCTATTTACAACATAAAACAAAGTGTGTACATTATAGAAATAAAATAGCCAATCAAGTCTGGAGGTAACATTTACTTTTTAAAACTTTTATTCTTCTCTACATGTTCATATTTCTTCAGTAAATTCAGAGAACAGAAATTTGGAAAATAAAATATTTTTGAAAACACTTTCAAAATTAACTACCATTTTCTATTCAAAATGTCCTCTTTTCTTTTTTTTTCCCGAATTGTTCTCTTTCTTTTCTAAAAGCTAGTGAAATTTCAAATTTTCGACTGCAATATTTTATTTTCTTAAAAAGAGTGCAGGCCAGAAGAAAATTAAAATCCTCTTATATCTTTGTCTAATATCTATCTTCGTGCATCTCTGAATTCTGCCAGTCGAAAACAATTCGTAACTTGAGATACGAATTTCAATTTCTATGCAAAATTCTACTAGCAGGATATGTTTATTAAACTTCCTTTATTTGATGATTTTGCTTCTTGATATCTGAGTGTTTTTTATTTTCTACTTCTTCGCCTTTTCATTATAAAAAGCTAGCACAGTGTTTCGTATCATCTGAATTAAATTTTTTTCGAAAAATGTTGTGAATCAAATATCATTGCGTCTGTCTTTTGAAAATTTATGTTATGTTTCTTTTTTATTACTTTCTTTTTTTGTTTTAAATATAAAGCCCGTGTGGAGCAGTTTCGCTTCAAAGAACAAAAGATGGTAAATTATTCATCGCATATCAGTTACATGCTGAATAAGATTAGCCTGTTTTTAAGAAATAATTCTGTAACTTAGCACGATAATGTTTCACTGGAATTAATTTATCGTTTTTTCCGTTGCCTTTTATCAAACATTGCTATGTCCTATTTCTTCCTTTCTTTCTTTTATCTGTCAATTCCCCTCTTTTACCTTTTTTGTAACAAAAATGAAAAAAATGTTTCTGTTATTTATTTGTTTTTGTAAATTTCCAAATAAAATACGTACATCGAAGAATAAACATATATTCCTGACCTACATATTGCAACATTCTGTATCATATTATTTGCTTTAATAGTTTTATTTTCGCTACAATTTCATACATCAGTATTTACGAACTAACATATTAACAAATTTATGCGTTATTTTATAAAATTATTACCTCCATTTTTTAAGTAATTAATAAGTGAAAAATACACACACATATATATGTATATATATTATATATTATATACAACTGTTTTATGTATCGTGCTTTTTAACACTTTAAAACATATTTGGAAAGGATTTATGAATTCGGTTTGTCTGTCCGTTTGGCCGTCTGTCTGTCCGTCCATGCTCTAACTAATTATATTAGGATAAATATATTCAGATTTTCATGCAAATCATATATGTTAATGATGTTTACCATGGCATGTTCGGTAATGAATATGAAGTGTGTAGCGTTAATAGTTCGTTTACAGGGGCACTCAAAAGAATTCAGTTACACTGTGGTCAATAGGAAAAAAAATCATTTGCGATGTATTTTAGTGACATTACACTATTTCCAATGTATTGAAATTGATATAAATCAATGAATTTCACTACAAGAGGATTACTACAGAATGGGTCATTCGTAGCATTTATTGTTCATTTACAGGGACACACAAAATGAATCGGTTACTGTACTGTCTTTGAGCAATAATTTCAGTAAGTGCGTTTTCAATTCCGGTGTACGGTTTTAAATTTAACTAATTTTTTGTATGTTACTCGTTGTATATAAATTCCATACCTCGTATACAGGGCTCCACAAAATAATTCACGTACCATTATTAGCGGAAATTTCTGAAGAGGAATTTTAAACTGTGGTATGTATTTCCTAAACTGTGGTATGTATTTCCTAACTGAACTAATTTATTGTATGCATGTAATTTACAGATCCATATCTGTATATCATATACAGGCCTGCTCAAAGAATTCGGATAATTTTGCGACTGTACATGGGAATTGCTGAAATTGGGTTTTCAAATGTGTTATGTGCTTCCAAATGGTGCAATTGGATATCCTATTTCAACTTATTACATGGTGGCTTTGTTAAATTATTCTAAATGTGTTGGAAAGTGTTTCATAATCTATGTTTGATGCATGATTTTTCTTCATTGTTTGTTTAAATTAAATTAATATTGTTTGCTTTAAAAATTTTAGTTTTTAGCTAAATTTTCACTTTTTAAAATTATAAATGATCTGCTTGATAAATTTTTACATTATTTTATCGTATTAATTAATTAACTTGGTTAAAAACAAAATGAAGTAGTACATTACAAAAATAATAAATACAATTAAGTCTGGTGATAATATTTGCTCATTTGTTGTTCTTTCTATGCTATATTATTTTCATATGTCTTTGGTAAGTTCGAAGAACAGTTATTTTAAAGTGAAAATATTTTTGAAAACATTTTCAAAATTAACGCTTCTCTCAACTTTTTTCCAGATTGTTTTTTTCTTTCTTTTTTTTTCCGTGTTCTTATTAAAGAATTATTTAAATTTGAAATTTCTGATAGCAATACTTTAACTTTTTAAATAAGATCATAGGACTGGCGAAAATTAAGTCCGTCTTCTCATACTTTCGTCTAATATCTATCTCTGTGGATTTCTGCAATTCTGTCAGTCGAAAACAATTTGAAGTATCAGATAAGAATTTCAACGTCTATACGAAATTTTTCTAGCAAAATATATTTATTGAACTGATGATTCACTTGATGTTTTTTTTTTTTTTTTTTTTTTTTTTTTAACACTTTCCAACATAGCTGAAACGTGTAAATGAATTCCGTTTGTTTGTCCGTACTCTAATTCGCGTAAATATAGTCTGATTGCCATTAAATTAATATAAGTTATCGAGATTTACTATGGCATATTCAGTATTGAAAACTAAGTGTGTAGCGCTTACGGTTAATTTACAGCGATACTCAAAAGAATTCCGTTAGAATACGGTCTATGGGAAAAATCGTTTCCGGTGTATTTTAATGATATTACACTATTTTAAACATTTAAATTGATATAAATCATGAAGTGCACTTCAAAGTTCTTACTATAGAACAGGGTGAGCATAGAATTTATAGTTCACTTACAGGGAAACACAAAAGAATTTGGCTACAGAAGAAAGTGAACAATAATTAAACTATTGAAGTGTACGAACAATAATTGCTGAAAGAACGTTTTGAGCTGTGGTATGCGTTTTTTAATTTAACTATTTTTTAAATATTACTTGGTATGCATAAATTCTATAAATCATATACAGCGCTGCACAAAACTTTTCAACAAGATCCGTTTATTGGCGGAAATTTCTAAATGGAAATTTTCAACTGCGCTATGCATTTAACAAAACTTTTAGCATACTATCTAGTATATATATATGTTGTATAATATTTTTACTACGCGATATTCATCTAAATTATTCTAGTTTTCCGGCATATTCATTATTTCCCCATTTCTTAATAA
Source organism: Maratus speciosus (assembly GCA_963932465.1). Classification (NCBI taxonomy): domain Eukaryota; kingdom Metazoa; phylum Arthropoda; class Arachnida; order Araneae; family Salticidae; genus Maratus; species Maratus speciosus. The sequence goes on from OZ010788.1 coordinate 456,192,661, forward strand.
TATCTATTATCTATTCCTAGTTTATTTCCTTTAAACTTAAAGCGCGTATATTAATAATTATTTTATTCAAAATCTTAATCTAAAGTTTTAATAACGTCTAATTTTATCAAGTACCAAAACTATAATAATCTGAGAGAAGCTAATTTTATTTTTTCGAATGTTTTTAAAAGCCATGTTACTATTTCTAATTTTATTCCACGAATCAACTTCCCGCGCATTTATCGGTGTCGAACGTATTACACCGAAATCCTTCCGTGAGCAGTTATGGAACTCCTTTCCTATTACGCTCCTCTCTCTCACATCATTGTCTGTGTAATCTTGCCCCTCTCATTGAGTGGTTCGCTTCTGAACGTTGCATTCCAATCGGTATTTTTATGCAGTGCTAATGAAACCAGCGGGCCTTATTTCGGAGACCAGATTTTGTCAGATTTGTCTTGTTTTTCGAGTGATTCAAAGAAGTTACCTAGTGTTCTGCACGTCCTGTAGTGTTCAATTTCACTTTAAGACCTTAGCGCGATGCAGCTATGTGGGGATTGTTTACCATGTCCATTTTTTGTGAATAAAAGTCCTTCGAACATCAACTGGCTATGTCTTCGCATTGGAAATTACCGGAATAATCACCATTACCTTGAGATATTTACCTCGAACCATCAAATCAATGATGCGACTGCAAAAGAGGAATAATTGTGTTTTCATTTATATTAGATTCATCCACGACCAATAAATCTATGTAAGTTGACTGAATCTTCAACTTAAAAATACTACGAACTTACACCAGCTGATAAAATTATGAATTCATTACATCGATCTACAGCCTTCCATTATTTTGACGAGAAGTTTATTCGAATATTTCATATCTATAGACCATATACAGGGCTGCACAAAAAATTGTGTATTTTCCCGACTATTCATGGTAGTAGCAGAAATTGTGTTTTCAAATGCATTATTCGTTTTCCAAATTGTGCATTTAGGCATCATCTTTCACCTAAGTAAACTGTTAAATTTTGTTATAGTATTCTGAATGTGTTGGAAAGTGTTTCATAATGTATGCCGTACGCATGATTATTCGTTCTTGTTTATGTTTCTTTTCTTTTTTCCCTTTTATGTCAAAATTTTGTGACAGTGTCTCATATCTTCTGACTTAGAATCCTTTTGCAATGGGATGTGAGTCTAGACTCGGGTCTAGCTCTCCATTTTGAGGGGAGAGGATAGGGGGGGGGGGGTGCTTATTTTTTTTTTTTTTTTTTTTTTTGGTAAGGAGGGGATGGGAGGTTGCTATATGTCTTCATTAGCACATTTCATAGCTTAAATCCAAATTCACTCTTTTTGACCTATACCCGAATTCATTTACGATCGTAAATGCTTGAAATTTGCAGATATAATCATAAATGTATAAAATTTATATTTTTCTAACTAGATACAAAAAAAAATCTGAGTTTCTCATTTTCTTATAAAAGCAAAGTATCTTAAAGAAAATACCCTTATAGTTCAGATTTTAGCCCAACTTTTGGGGCTAAGCAGTCATGGAACTCTTGTCTTCAGGGAGCAATTGGATAAAATTCCAAGATTTATGGGAAATTTATACAAAAATGAAAAAGTTTTTCGATTCTTCAATACATAAAAAAATCTTCCTCCCCCCTTTATTATAGTGAGTCAAGACTCGGATTCAACTCTCCTTTATCAGGGAAGGGGGAGGGGGTGCTTGTTTCTTTTTTGGATGGGCTTGTTTCTTTTTTGGTGAAGGGAAGGAGGAAAGGTTGCTGTATGTCTTCATTAGCACATTTTATAGCTTAAATCAAAAGTGGTTATTTTCGACTTATACACGGACTCATTTACATTCGTAAATGTACGAAATTTGGAGATATAATAGTAAATGTAGAAAATTTGTATTTTCTAATTAGATGTAAAAAAAAAAAAAAAAATCTGAGTTTCTGAACTTCTTATAGATGCAAAGTATTTTACAGAAAGCTTTCTAAAAGTTCACATTTTAAACCGGCTTTCGAAGTTAGGCAGTCATTGAAATGTCGTATTTAGGGGAGCAATTGGATACAATTCAAGATAAACCCACCTTTATAGGAAAATGAAAATGTTTTTCGATTCTTCGGAGCAGAAAGAATATTGTTTTAATTTTCATGCTTTTTCTGTATAAAAATAGCTCCAAAAATATATTTGAAAGATTGACTTTTTTTTTTTTTTTTTAACCGGGGAAAATAAGGAAAACCTTTAATGAATATTTATATTAAAAATTGTATTTTTCTATAGAATTTTTTTTTCGTATATATAGCTTAGCTACGGAGGAGGGGGGAGGGTAGTTTTCCTTTATTCGATTGTACATCAGCTGCTCGCGAAAATCCGGCTTTTGAAGATGCGAAGTTCCCGTCGCTTTACGAGCCGCTGGTATACAATAAAACTACGAATAATCCAGAAAATTATACAAAAATCGCAATTACAGTGCCCCTTTAGGCGGAATATTTCCAAATTCAAGGAGTACCCGCTTGGCATAGCCAAAAACAGGCACAAAAATTTGGTTCAATTCTATGCATAACTTCATATACTTTTCGATGGTACAATAACGAAAATGGCATAAACATTGCTATTACAGCTCCCACTTCCGGCGGAATTTTTCCAAGTTCAGGGAGGACCTTCTTGACATGGCCAAAAACATATGCAAAAAATTTAGTTCAATTCTATGCATAGCTTCATACACTTTGCGACGGTACAATAATGAAAATGGCACAAACATTGCTATTACAGAGCCACTTCCGGCGGAATTTTTCCAAGTTCAGGGAGGACCTTCTTGCCATGGCCAAAAACATACGCAAAAAATTTGGCTCGATTCTATGCATAGCTTCATACACTTTTCGATGGTACAATAATGAAAATGGCACAAAAATTGCTATTACAGCGCCCCCTTCCATCGAAATTTTTCCAAATTAAGGGAGGACCTGCTTGCCATAACCAAAAACATTAACAAAAATGTGATTCAATTCTATGCATAACTTCATACACTTTTCGATGGTACAGTGGCGACATATGGACACACGGACAGACAGACATTCACTATAAACATGTTATTTTGAATCTCTGACCCCTAAAACGCGTAAATCCGTCGAAAACCGGAAGCCGAAAAAAATTGCGATTACAATACTTCCTTCTATTGATGATAGAAGAAAGTAATAACATATGTAATTCCCTTTAGAAGTAACTACAATTATTGAAATATTTTTATATTCTATATACCTTTTCCTATTTATTTCAGCGAACAATTATATTGAAGAAAAAGTATTCGTAATTTTTTTTTTCAAAATTAATGCTTCTCTCATATTTTATGTAGAGAGTTTTTTTCTTCTAATTTTAAACATCTAAATTGCTAAAATTTAAAAGTTCTGACATCAATATTTTATTTCCTTAAAAAGGGCACGGGTCAGAAGGAAATTAAATCCTTCTCGTACCTAGTATCTATCTCCATGCATTTCTGAATTCTGCCAGTCGAAAACAATACGAAACTTGAGTTATGGACTTCTATGCAAAATTTTGCACGCGAAATATGTTTTTTGAACTTCCTTTTCGATGATTTTTTTCACTTATTACAATATGCTGGCACAGTGCTTCACATTTTTCGACTTAGAATTCTTTTGCAAAGTATTCTGAATTCCATTGTCTCTCTCGTGAAATTTTATGTTGTTTTTGCCTTTTTTTTTTTTTTTTTTAAATATTTTTTTTAATTCTTTGTTTTAAACATAAAGGTAATGTGGAAAGTTTCGCTCTAAAGGACAAGATGCATGACTTATTCATTCCATATCAATTAGAAGTTGAATAAGTCAAGTCTGATTTTAATAAATAATTCGGTAACGAAGTAATATACTATTTCTCGGAAATTCTGAAAACCGTCATATCTATTATTTCTAAGGATCGACCGAAACATGTTTTTAAGGCCAAAACCGAAACCGAAATTCGGTATCTTCCTGTTTTCGGCCAAAAACGAAAACGAAAATATCCAACATTTTTTTAAGTAATTAAATTGTATGTATTAAAGTAATTAATACATACAAAAATATGCATAATTATTAATTAACTATCCGCCCTTGGCGAACAGTTTGGTCTACCTTAAATGTATGCTAAGCATTGTATCATGTTACTTTTATTCCTACTTTTATGTACTTGCTCAATCCTTCACCCAATTGGAAGATTTTGATAGAGAAATCAAGAACTCGATATTTTTATGTTAGCAGGGCACAGGTGATAAATCACCAAACCTTGTTCCCGTGGCATTTTTTCGTATTTCATTTAAAATATAATCCTTTCACTCATTTATTTAAAATACAAAACTTTCATTTAAACTGCAGCATTTAAAACTAATGGCTTTCACTTTTCTTTCTTTACAAAAATAAATAAATAAATAAATAATACCATAAATCATGATATTTAATTTCAATATCACAGCATTGTTTTACTTTACCACGCGAAAAAAATGCTAACTGACGAGTTAAAAATGCTATTGGCGAGATTTGCTCCCGGTTAACATAAAAGTACCAAGAATTCTTTGCGATCATGTCAACTGTTATGTAATTTTAATAGAATTGGGTTTTTTTATTTTTTAATCAAAATGGAAGCCTTGAATATGAAAAGCGAAAAGGTCAGCTCATTATTGTTTATGACAGTCATATAACTTGGACTATTATAATATAAATGAAATGATGGCGATAGAACATTATTTGGCTATTTATCACTAGCACCTGGCTAACATTAAAGTGACAAAACGGCCGCTTGGCATATAAAAAGCGAAGAGGTCACCCCGGAACTGTTGATAATAATCACATGACTTAGGCTTTTATTATATAGATTATACTTATTTATTAATAATGCATAATTATTAATTACTTATGCGTATTTATTGAGTATACATAATTATTAATTAATTATACGTGTGGCCCAAATTGGCTCTCTGTGCCTTAGACCCAAAACTTTTTATTTTCATATACATTATTACATATCATAAATCGTAATTCATCCATCAACCACACAGAAAGGTTTTCTAATTATACGAATTTCATTTAATTAAAAAATATTTTAGTTTTATGTACACACACCTCGATTTATCTTTTATAATGATTTCTGTAAATGATTTCTGTTATACTAGAACTTTCTCAAAGAGTATTCGAATCACCTCTCCGGTTTCAAACTGAAAATTTTCTATTACTGTTATGTCTTCAGCTTTTAATGAGCACGTGAAAAAGTTTAGTTATATATGCATTGGTTGCTTCATAATTTGCATTCGCATCTTGAGTCAGTCATGACTGATAATTATAAACAATGAAGTTCGTAGCAATAAATAGTCTCATTTGAGCCAATGAAGCTCAAATCGATAAGTAATGTTGAGAATTTCCGGAGGAAGAAACAAGATTTTTCGAATACTGATAGTTTCGGCCGAATTTTCAGCCGCATTTTCGCCGAAAACGAATTTTCGGGGAAACTCAGTTTTTGGGCCGAAAACGAAACCGAATTTTTGGTCGATCTCTAATTATTTCTGATGTCAACATTATTGTTCTCTGTACCTACTATGAAAAATGTGGAATTTTTCGAAAGGTTCTGCAAGCGACATTTGATGTAGTATACTTATATATCGTTAATACGAGCTGTTTGATAAAAAGGAATTTAGTTTATGAAAAAACGTATCAACAAATAACCTTAAAGATTGCGGTAAAAAAGACTCGCATGGATCTTTTTTTTTTTTTTAATTGATAATTTTAACAGATTTTTTACATTTAATATATTTTTTTAGAATGCCAATTAACAATACTAAAAATCATATTTGTATGAAAGACATCAATAATGCGTTCAAATAAAGTTTTGAAATGTATTAAAAGCGATATTTTCATACTGGGCTTACATCAGAATTTAACAGCCAAAGAAATCGCCAAAGAATCGCTATTTACAATCAGCCTTTACGATTCTGCTCATTTCAGTGGTTTAAGCGCGAAATTCAATATACGTCTTAAATTTTGGTTTTATTTGTATTTTATTGTATTACCTATTGATTAATACGTGTTCGAATTTTGTTATAGAATATAAGCTGGAAACAAATGATGAGCTATTTATATTAATTTAAGTGCGAACTGATGTATGTTTCGCATCTGCACGCGATAGAGATAGATTTGAAAAAAAAAAATCATGCTTGAAAATTATTTTATAAATAATAAAAATTGAGTAAATTGCGATACAGTTTTCAAACAAATTGCGATATAGTTTTTTTTTTTTAAATTGCATTTCAAAGTACATTTTTTTCCCTATTCGACAGTGTAAAAATCGAAAATGTGCGATGTTTAGAAGTTTCAAAAATTCAAAAAAATTTAGTAAAAGCGAAATTTGATAGTCTGCCGTTGCCATTCGCAAAATGACAACAGCGTCACATACGGACACCTTTGTCCTTTATAATATAGATATTGCTAAATACTTTTCTTTCCTTCTTTTACAGTTATCCCTGTCTCAAAACTTAAAAAAAAAAAAAGATTTCTGTTATTCCTTTGTTTTTTGTAAATTTCTAAAAAAAGTTACGTACATTGCAGAATAAGCGTGTGCATCGCCTCTAAAATCATTTACTTTAACAGTTTTAGTTTTCGCTACCGTTTCATATGTATGTTATGTTTTATACACTGACATATTAATTAATTTATGCATTAGTTACCGAAATGATTTTTCCTAATTTATTATTTATAGTTAATTATGAGGTGTCACATGCACACGATATAAAAAAGTATACACCGTGCTTGTTCTGGTATTGTTTGCTTTAACATTTTTATTTTTATCAACATTTTCATATTTTTGTGTTATACATTACTTCTTTAATTAAATACACGTCATATTACGAGATGAATTTTCGCATTTATCTGCTTGCTTAAACACAAAATAAAGAGTGTATTTTACAGAATTATCATATGTAGTATAAAAATTTCTCTTTAAAATTTATATTCTGCGGTTTTTATTTTCATAATTCTTAAGGCTGCTATGTTCTCAAATCTCTTATTTTCTGACACATTTGTTTTTTTTTCCCTCAAACTCGTGTAATTAACAGATTCTCTCACTCAGAAACTATGCAATCGAACAATATTTCCCATCTTTTGATAAACGCAGAAAATGTCTTAGTAGGAGAGTTGTTGAACATTTTTGAGTAGGTATTTGAGGCACCCTGAAAATTTGTGCAGCACTTCTTTTGTAATGCCTGAATACAAAATCGAATGTCTGGCTGAAGGATCGTGGCCCAAAACCTGTGCCAGACACGTGTCAAGTGCCATTTTTTGACTACCCAAAAAAGGTATTTGAGGCACGATGAGATTGAGACAGAATAATATTTATACTTAGAAAAAAATATTTTGAAAACGACAGACACTTTAGTCGGCCCAAAAACTGTGCCAGACACGTGTAAAGTGCCATTTTTTGACTACCCAAAAAAAGTATTTGAGGCATGCTGAGATTGAGACAGAATAATATTTATGCTTAGAAAAAAATATTTTGAAAATGACAGACACTTTAGTCGGCCCCAAAACTGTGCCAGACACGTGTCAAGTGCCATTTTTTGTCTGGCACAGTTTTTGGGCCACGATCCTTCAGCCAGACATTCGATTTTGTATTCAGGCATTACAAAAGAAGTGTTGCACAAATTTTCAGGGTGCCTCAAATACCTACTCAAAAATGTTCAACAGCTCTCCTACTAATAGTAATCATGAGAAAACAATCACTTATAACTTAAATTGTGATTCATTTATCGAAAAATGAAAACAAAATGCTTGATTACAAATCACTTCAATAATTATACCTGCAAGTTTCATGCTTTTACATTTATAAAATAGAGTCAGAAAATTTGCTGAGGAGGGGGGATATTTTCTTTAAGCTGTTCTCAATAGCCAAAGGAGCTACATTTTGAAACATTTTTGAAATCGCTTTTGTTAGGAAACGCATCAAAATGGAATATGTTCTTGTTCAGATATATAATCGAAAAGCGTTTTCCATTTTTTGAGTAAAAGCAAAAGATCTTTCAAAAAATACTGTCACAGTTGGCGATTTAAACATTAATTTCCGGACGCGACAGTGCGGGAAATGATAATCCTGTCATCACGTGACAAAAATCGCTTATAATAGCTTAATCAAAAAGTAATTTATTTATCAAATATTGGAAAACACTATTCGATTCCTTCTTGCTAGTTTTATGCCTTTACGTTTAAAAAGGAGACAGGATACGCGTCAGAAAATTTTGCTTTTGTTGAACAGGGAATATGCGAACCGCCTTAAGGAAGCTCAGATAACAATTATATTGAAATGAAAACGTTTTCGAAAGCATTTTAAAAATTACCACTTTTTCCATTTTCTATTTAAAATTTTTATTTTCATTATTCAATTCTTAAACTCTTTCTTTTCTGAAAAATTATTCAAGTTTGAAGTTTATGACTGCAATGTTTTATCTTTTTAAAAAGAGCTATACGAACAGAAGAAAATTAAATCCTTCTCATATCTTTGTATAATAGCTATCTCCGTGCAATCTTGAATTCCGTCAGTCTAAAAAAAATTCGGAACAAGATATACGAATTTCAACCTCTGCGAGAAATTTTAGAGGTAAATCACATTAAAACTTAAATATATATTTCTTTTCTTATATTATTAAAGAAATAACATAGAAACTGAATATTTTATATTATATTGTATTTTATATATCTTTATAACATCTACCTATTTTTAAGTAAGTACCTGTAATTATTTATTTATTTTTTAATTTTTACTGAAATTATATCGTAAATTTTGTATTTTATGGTTTAATTGCCTGAAAAAATATTTTCATCAGTAAACTTTTCTATCATTTTAGCTTGAAGTTAAAGTACCATATTTTAGAATATATGTATATGTAATATTAAGAAAATATATCGAATATATTTTTTATAATCAAGTGCGCTACACGTGTATGTCAAATCACGTTTTTGAAATTCCTTAATTAGTATGTCTTAATTATACAAAATTCTACTAATTTTTCATTAAAAAGTAATTAAAGGAAATATGTAAACAAAGATTTGAACAGTTTACTCTAAAAGAATTGTCTAATTTGAAGAAATATTTGCAACTCCAAATTTTTTTCAATATTGTGTTAAAATCAATCAATATCGAGCTACTGAAGATGATCTCCACCCTTAGTAGGATATATTTATTAAAATTCTTTTACTCGATGTTTTTTCTTCTTTTTGAAGGTTTTCCTTACTTTTTCATTTATTATAAAATGCTGGTACAGCGTTTCGTTATTTTCGGACTTTAAATTCTTTTGCAAAGTGTTTTGAATAAAATATCATTGTCTCTCTTGTGACAATTTACGTTATTTTTTTCTTTTATTTTATTTTTCTCATGTGTTATTATTTGTTTTAAACATAAAGTTACAGTCGAGCAGTTTTGCTCCAAATAACACAAGAAACGTAAATTATTCATTGCACATTATTTACGTTTTGAATAAGAATAGCTTATTTTTAATAAATAATCCTGTAACTTAGCAAGATAATATTTCTCTGAAATTTGGTTTCCCAAAATATCCTACATTTATTCATATATGTTCAATCCATTATTGTGTTTAAACACTTTTTTCATAGATTTCTTTCGTTCTTTTTTTTTTCCTTTCCATTTCCCTTGTTTTGTTTTCTGAGCTATTTATTTTCATATTTCTTAAGGCTGTTACGTTCTCAAATCTCCTATTTTCTGACACATTCGTTAATTTTTTTCCTCAAACTCATGTAATTAACAGGCTCTCTTACTTAGAAACTATGCAATTGAACAATATTTCCCATTTTTTGATAAACACAGAAAATCTCTCACAAATGGCAGCCAAAGTTGGCATTTTGAACCGAATTTTCAGACGCGAAAACTTTGGAAGAAGGAAAAACAATAATCCTGAGAAAACAATCGCTTATAACTTAAACTGTAATTCGTTTATCGAAAAATGAAAAAAAAAATGCTTGGTTACAAATCACTTCAATAATTATGCTTGCAAATTTTATTGCTTTTACATTTAAAATAGAGTCAGAAAATTTGTTGAGGAGCGGGGTATATTTTCTTTAAGCTGTTTTCAATAGCCAAAGAAGCTACTTTTAAGAAAAATTCTGAATTCGTTTTTGTTCGGAAACGCATGAAAATGACAGATGTTCTTGTACAGATACTATATAATCGAAAAGCGTTTTCCATTTTTTGAGTTAAAGCAAAAGATCTTTCAGAAAATACTGTCACACTTGGCGTTTTAAACCTAATTTCTGACCGCGACAGTGCGAAAATTATAAACCAGTCGTCACGTGACAAAAATTGCTTTCAATCGTTTAATCAAAAAGTAATTTATTTATCAAATATTGGAAAACAACACGACTCCCCCCTTGCCAGTTTTATACCTTTACGTTTAAAAATGAGACAAAATACGTATCAGAAAATTTTGCTTTTGTTGAACAGGGAATGTGAGAACCGCCTTAAGGAATCTCAGCTAACAGTTATATTGAAACGAAAATGTTTTCAAAAGTCTTTCTTTTCTAAAAATTATTCAAGTTTGAAGTTTATGACTGCAATATTTTATCTCTTAAAAAGAACTACGAACAGAAGAAAATTAAATCCTTCTCATATCTTTCTCTAATATCCATCTCCGTGCAATTTTGAATTCCGACAGTCTAAAAAAATTCGGAACAAGATATACAAATTTCAACTTCTGCGAGAAATTTTAGAGGTAGATCACATTAAACCTTTAAAAAAATATTTTTCTTTTTTTTTAATATATATATATATATATTATTAAAGAAGTAACATAGAAACTGAATATCTTTATTATATTTTATATATCTTTATTACCTCTATCTATTTTTAAGTAAGTACATGTAATATATTTATTTTTTTAATGTTTACTGAAATTTTATGATAAATTTTGTATTTTATGGATTAATTGCCTGAAAATAATTTTCATCTGTAAACTTTTCTATCATGCTAGCTTGAAGTTAAAGTACAGTGTTTTAAGAATATATATATGTAATATTAAGTAAATATATCGAATCTATTTTTTACAATCCTACAATCCTGTACGTAACACGCATATGTCAAATCACGTTTTTGAAATTTCTTAATTAGTATGTCTCAATCAAACTAAATTCTAATTATTTTTCATTAAAAGAATTTAAAGGAAATGTGCAAACAAAGATTTGAACAGTTTACTCTAAAAGAAATGTTTAATTTGAAGAAATATTTGCAACTCCAAAAATTTTTCAATATTGTGTTAAAATCAAGCAATATCGAGCTACTGAAGATGATCTCTACCCTTAGCAGGATATATTTATTAAAATTCTTTTACTCGATGTTTTTTCTTCTTTTTGAAGGTTTTTCTTCCTTTTTCATTTATTATAAAATGCTGGTGCAGTGTTTCGTTATTTTCCGACTTGAAATTCTTTCGCAAAGTGTTTTGAATAAAATATCATTGTCTCTCTTGTGACAATTTATGTTATTTTCATCTTTTATTCTAATTTTCTCATGTTTTATTCTTTGTTTCAAACATAAAGATACTGTCGAGCAGTTTTGCTCCAAATAACGCAAGAAACGTAAATTATTCATTGCACATCATTTACGTTTTGAATAAGAATAGTTTATTTTTAATAAATAATCCTGTAGCAAGATAATATTTCTCTGAAATTTGGTTCCCCAAAATATTCTACATTTATTCAAATATGTTAAATACATTATTGTATTAAGCCCCTTTTTTCATAGATGTTTTTTCCTTTTCCATTTCCCTTGGGGTTTTTTTTCTAACAAAAATGTAAAAAAAAAAGTTTCCATAAGTTTTCTATTATATGTTTGTTCTGTAAATTTATAAATTAAATATGCACATAGCAGAATAATCATATTCCACACGTCTTCTGTAAAATTATTTTCTTTAATTCGTTTACTTTTCGGTAGAGTTTCATATATCGGGATTTATATATTGGCACATAAATTAATTTATTGCTTTTTTTACAAAATATCTTGCGCCATTTTTTTGTTACATGTTTTTATTTAACTTTACTTAGTTCATATATGTAAGGATATAATTTTATAATTGCATTTTTCACTCACTTCCTGACGTTCTAGACTCTAACTAGTAAGAGTTCTAAAAACTACGTGAAGTTGTATGTTTCCAATGGCAACGCCATATTTTCATATATCTAGAACTTAATTATGAATTAATAAATTAATTTTAATTAAATTATGATTAAGTGTAGAGAAAATAATTAATCAATCCTGAATAGATAGTTTAAATAATGTTTTTTATCCATATTTTAAAAAGAAACTGGCCAAAAATAAGTTTTTTTAATCTGTACCACGTGACCTATACAAAAACGCTTTCCTTGTTATAATAATGTAGCGTTTGCAGTATTACAAAAATGTATTTTTTCTTTCCTGTTGCCATATCTTCAAAAGAATTTGAAGAAAAATTAAATTTTCGAATACATTCACTAGTTCCTGCTTTATACCAAGCTTATATAAAAACGGGGAATTTTCTGTGTTGGAGGCTCACGTAAAATTTATGTATTGTAACAAAAATGCTTTTGAACATCATGAATTTAGGCGTGGTTTTTATGATAAACACTGAATTTAAAAGCGTTTTTTTTTCTTTTTTTTTTTTTTTACTTTAATTTAATTTAATTAATAAGTGAAGCATACACACGATGTAAACAACCTATGCACCGCATAATTTGTGGTACTGCTTGCTTTAAAAGTTTTGTTTTAATTTGCATTTTCATATTATACATTACTTCTTTAGTTAAATATACAACATTTTACTACATTAATTTTCTTATTTATATGCTTGCTCACACAAAAAAGCGGGTGTTTTACAGAAATAACATATGCAATTATTTCTAGTGGTAACATTCGTTCTTTAAATGTTGTATATTTCGCTATATTTTAAAATTGCTTCGGTATGTTCAGAGAATAGCTATTTTCGTTCCAAATATTTTCGTTCTATTTTGCAACGAATATATTTCGAAAATATTTTCGAAAATGTGATTTCTCAAATTTTTTTAAATTTTTTTTTTCGATTCTTAAACCTTTTTCTTTTCTAAAAGAGGGTGAAATTTTATATTTTAGACTCCATTTTTTTTCTTATGGCACAGAAGACAATTAAATCCTATCGTTGTCACATCTTTCTTTAATGTTTATCTCCGTGCAGTGTTGAATTCTGTTAGTCGAAAACTATTTGAAACTTAATATACAAACTTCAATTTCCTTGTGAAATTTCGCTAGCAGAATACTTTTATTGAATTCTTTCCTATACTATGTTTCTTCTTCTTTTTTTTTTAAATTTATTGTTATTTAATACATAGGCACAGTGTTTCTCATTTTCTGACTTAAATCTCTTTTGCGAAGTAATGCGCGTCAAACATTACTATTGTGTCTCTCGTGACAATTTATGTTATTTTTATCTTTTATTCTATTTTTTTAAGGTATTGTATAGCAGTTTCGGTCTAAAGAACAGGGCGGTTACAATATTAATTGAATATTAATTATGTGTTCAAGAAAACTTGCCTGTTTTTAATAAATAGTTCGGTAATTTCTCAAGACAATGTTTTTCTAAAATTTGTTTTTCCTGAGTATTTTGCCGTTAAAAACAAAACAAGTAGAAACTGTGTAATACGTGTATCTTAATAAAAGACAACTACTTTCTTTATTATTTTCTTCCTTTATTTCTTACTTTTTTAAGATGCGTAAATGTAAAAGTTAAAAAATAATCATTTATATCTTTCATGGACCAATAAAGGAAAATTCGATTATATTTAATTGAATTTCTGACCGTGCGTCGACTAATTTAAAAAACAAAAACATTATTTATTATTATAAAGTAATAATTATCAGGAGTACGTTATGCAATTATTAAGAGAGACATAATTATACATTACTTTATTTCATTAATTAATGCATTGTTTCGTTCTGTGAATTTTCTCATTTATTTAGTTGTTTAAGATTAAAACATAGTGTATATGTTGTAGAAATAACATATGCAATCACGCCTAATGATAAAATTTTTTCTTTAAATTTTTCATTCGTCACTACATTCCTTTATTTCTTCAGTAAGTTCAGAAAACAGTTATTTTGAAAAGAAAGCTTTTTTGAATTTTTTTTTCCAAATTAACACTTTTCCTCACAGTGTTTCTTTTTTCGATTCTTAAATTAGTTCTTTTTTTAAAAGTTACTGAAATATGAAATTTTCTACTGCAATATTTTATCTTCTTAAAAAGGGCGCGAGATAGAAGAAAATTAAATCTTTCTCATACCTTTGTCTAATATCTATCTCCATGCACTTCTAAATTCTGTCAGTCGAAAACTATTTGAAACTTAATATACGAACTTCAGCTTCTATGTGAAATTTCGCAAGCAGGATATTTTTATCGATTTTTTTTTACTGTATGTTTTTTCTGGTTGTTGTTTTTCTTCTTTAAAATAATTTATTAACAAGTAACATAAAAATTTTGTTTTTAAAGTCACTTCCTACTTAGGTCATCAAAGAAAAATTTAATATAATCCCTTAAGCTAATATTAGTTTTTGTTGCATTAAAATATCTCAATTTGTTGATTTTCTATAAATAAGTAGGTTTACAATTAAAGTCTATGGGAATTTGGCGAAATATTAGAGATATCGCCCAGTTGGCACCACTTTTAGCGACTCATTTTGGCCGCCAAATTTGGCGATATATCGCCAAGTTGGCGTCATACTTGGCGGTATTTGGCGACATAACAGGATCCCCCTATGGTAACCCCCCTTATAGGTATGAAGATGCATTAAATGCTTCAATAACCAATGCCGCCATTTTGTCTCCCATGTAAAACTAAAATTAATTAATTAAAATTTAATTAATGAATTAATATTTGAAAAATCTGTATTAACATCAATTGTCATCCAGTACAAGTTTAAAAAAATTATTTCAACTTGATAGGATGAATAATAAGTATTTTATTAACGATTGAAAATTTGAACAAGATATATAAATAAATAAATAAATAAATACAATAGGGAGAGTGTGAACTAATAGTAGGAATTGAAAAAGGCACAGTGTTTCATATTTTCTGACTTAGAACTTTTTTGTGAAGTACTGTGACTCAAATATAAATGTTTCTCTCCTGGCAATTTATGTTATTTTTCTTTTATTTTTCTCTGTTTCTAAACATGAAGATATTATGCAAGATATTATATCTTTTATAAACATGAAGATATTATGCAACAGCTTCGCTACAAAGAACAAGTCGATTGCATTATTCATTGCATATTAATTATGTGTTCAAGAAAACTTGTCTGATTTTAATAAAAAATTCGGTAATTTCGCAAGACAATGCTTTTCTTCATTTTTCCTAAGTATTTCTTTATTAAAAACAAAACAAGTAGAAACTGTGCGATATCTTAGTAAAATATAACTAATTTCTTTCTTTCTTTCTTTTTGTTGGTTTTTTTTTTTTTTTTTTTGAAAATGTAAAAGTTAAAGGAGTAATCATGTATGTATTTCATTTACCTATAAAAGAAATTTCGATTAAATTGATTTGATCCTGCGCTTTCAGATAAAAGATTAAAAAACAAATACATTATTTTTTATTACAGAGAGTAATAATTATCAGGAGTAGGTTATCTAATTATTAGGCGAGATGTAATAATACATTACTTATTTTATTGAGTAATCCATTTCTTTGTTGTATGAATTTCCTCATTTATTTACTTAGTTAAGAATAAAACATAATGCATATATTGTAGAAATAACATATGCAATCATTTTAATGGTAACATTTGTGCTTTAAATTTTTCATTCGTTACTACATTTCTTTATTTCTTCTATTCAGCAAATTCAGAAAATAGTTATTTTGAAACGAAAGGTTTTTCGAAAACATTTTCAAAATTAACACTTTTCCCATTTGCCATTCAAATTCTTTCTTTTTTATCCTTAAATTCTTTCTTTCTAAAAAGTTACTGAAATTTCCTACTGCAACATTTTATCTTCTTCAAGAGAGTGCGGGACAGAAGAAAATTAAATATTTCTCATATCTTTGTCTAATATCTATCCCCATGCATTTTTGAATTCTGTCAGTCGAAAACAATTCGAAATTTGAGATACGAACTTTACCTCCTATGTCAAAATTTGCTACAGGTATATATATACTCGTATTTATTGAAATTCTTTTACTTCATTCATTTTCTTTTTCGTTTGTCTTTTTAGTCTTTTGCTTCTGTTCTCATTTATTACAAAAATGCTGGCATTTTTTTTCCTATGTTTTCTGATTTAAAATTTTTTCTTAAAGAGTTGTGAGTCAAATATAATTGTCTTTCTCGTGACATTTTCACTCTTTTTATTGTTAATTCTCTCCTTCAAACATAATGATATTGTATAAGCAGTTTCATTCCAAAACGCAGGGGATTACATTATTCATTGCATATTAATTATGTGTCCAAAAAAACTTGTCTGTTTTTAATAAATAATTGGATAATTTCGCAAGACGATGTTTTTCTAAAATTAATTAAAAGCAAAATAAGTAGAAACTGATATATCTTAATAAAATACAACTATATTTTTCTTTCTTCTTTTTTTTAATGCGAAAATATAAAAGCTAAAGAAGTAATCATTTATACCTTTCATGAACCAATAAAAGAAAATTCGGTTAACCCTTTATGTCCCAAGTTATGAATTCATGAAAATTTCATCTTGTAAAGCATTTTTCGTGAATGTTTGAAACTACATTAGAAGATTTACACAATGATTTAATAAATTTTAGAAGGATTTTGCCATTTAAAATTAATTAATTTGAATTTATAGAAATTTTGTGCAATATTTATAACTCCATTCAAATGTTTTATCTAAAGTCTTTTTTTTTTTTTTTTTTTTTTTTTTTTTTTTAGTATTTTGTATAATAATGAGATGTACAAATATACTGTTCTTACAATAAAAATATAGAAATTTCCGAACTAAACTCCCCCCACCCCCCAAAAAAGAAAAAAAATCTTTCAACGTCAAGGAAGCTGAAAAGATGCAAAGGCAAAAGTAAATTTCCTTTTAAAAATATTTTTGTTTTGTGCAACCAATAATGCTTTTTGAACAAGGTAAAGTAAAGTATCTATAACTCATTCTAAATTGTATTACTGCTAATCATTTAATCAATCATTTCTGCTAATCAAGTAATCGATGTTTAACAAGTTATTTTAATGGTAGTTTAAAGTACCGTTGGGGAATAAAGGGTTAAATTTAATTGAATTTTTGATCATGCACTTTCAAAAAACATTAAAAAAATATTATTTATCAAATAATATAAAAGAATATCATTTATTATTGTAAAGTAATAATTATTAGGAGTAGGTTATATAATTATTAGGAGATATGTAACTATGCATTACTTATTTAATTAATTAATGAGTTATTTTGTTGTACATTTTTTTTCATTTATTTACTTCTTTAAGGAAAAAAATATAGTGTATATGTTGTCGAACATATGCAATTAAGTCTAATTATAACATGTTTTAAATTTTTTTATTGTTCAGTACATTGTCTTATTTCTTCGGTAAGTTCAGAAACTTATTTTGAAACGAAAACCTTTTTCGTAAACATTTTCGAAGTTAACATTTTTCCAATTTGCCATTCAAATTGTTTCTTTTTCCGATCCTTAAATTCTCTTTTCTGAAAAAGTTAGTGAAATTTTCTATTGCAACATTTTATTTTCTTAAGTAGGGCGCAAGCCAGAAGAAAATTGAATATTTCTGATGTCCTTGTTTAATATCTATCTTCATGCATTTCTGAATTCTGTCAGTCAAAAACAATTCGAAACTTGAGATATGAAATTCACCTTCTGTGCCAAAATTTGGTAGTAGGATATATTTATTAAAATTATTTCACTCCATTAACTTTCTTCTTCGTTTGTCTTTTTCGTCTTTTCTTTCTTTTTCATTTTTTACAAAAATGCTGGCATTTTTTTTTTTCATGAGATTCGTGAGTCGGTTTGTGACTTATAATTCTTCCATAAAATGTCGTTAATCAATTATATTTGTCTCTCTCGTGACAATTTCATTATTTTTCTCTGTGATTATCTTTTTCAAACTTAAAGATATTTTGTAAGCAATTTCACTCCAAAGAGCAGAGTGATTACTTTATTCATTGCATATTAATTATCTGTTCAAGAAAACTTGTCTGTTTTTAATAAATAATTCCATAATTTCGTAAGACGATTTTTTCTAAAATTCGTTTTTCCAAGTATTTCGCCATAAAAAGCATAAAAAGTAGAAACTATGCAATATCTTAATAAAATACAACTAACTTGTTTCTTTTTTCTCTTTTATTACTTATTTCATTAACTAATGCACTATTACTGATTTATGAATTTTTTTTATTTGTTTACTCGGTTGAGAATAAAACAGTGTCTATATTGTAGAAATAACATGTGAAATCACTTCTAAAGGTCACATTTTTTCTTAATTTTTTTTTCCTTTACTACACTTCCTTGTTTTTCTGGTAAGTTCAGAAAGCAGTTGTTTCGAAATGAATGATTTTTCGAAAACACATACAAAATTAACACTTCTCCCATTTGTTATTTAAATCGTTCCCTTTTTTCGATCCTTAAATTCTTTCTTTCCAGAAAGTTACCAAAATATCCGACTACAATAATTTATCTTCTTATAAAGCGCAAGGAACAGAAGAAAATTAAATATTTCTCATATCTTTGTCTAATATATATCTCCATGCATTTATGAATTCTGTTAGTTGAAAACAATTCAAAACTTGAGATACGAATTTCACCTTCAATGCCAACATTTGCTAGAGGGATATATTTATTGAAATTCTTTTAATACATTCTCTTTTTTCTTCGTTTGTCTTTTTAGTCTTTTCCTTCTTTTCTCATTTATTTAAAAAAATTTGGCATTTTTTTTTTTCGTGTGTTTTTGTTTAAATTTTCAGTTATTTACTTGGTTAAGGAAAAAAAAAACATAGTGTATTTCGAGTGCAATATTTTATCTTCTTATAAAACGCGAGGAACAGAAGAAATTTAAATATATCTCATATCTTTGTCTAATATCTATCTCCATGCATTTATGAATTCTGTTAGTCAAAAACAATTCGAAGCTTGAGATATGAAATTAGCCTTGTGTGCCAAAATTTGCTAGAAGGATATATTTATTGAAATACTTTTACTCTATTCACGTTCTTCTTGGATTGTCATTTTAGTCTTTTCCTTCTTTTTTTATTTATTTCATGTGTTTTATGACTTAAAATTCTTTTGTAAAATGTTGTGTGTCAAATATAATTGTCTCTCTTGTGACAATTTCACTCTTTTTCTCTTTAATTTTCTCTAAACATAAAGATATTGTGTAAGCAGTTTCGCTCCAAAGAAAAGGGCGGTTACATTATTCGTTACATAATTAGTATGTGTTCAAGAAAACTTGTCTGCTTTTAATAAATAATTCGATAATTTCGTAATATGATGTTTTCAAAAATTTGTTTTTCCTAAGTATTTCGCCATTAAAATCAAAGCAAGTAGAAGCTGTGTAAAATCTGAGTAAAATACAACTAATTTGTTCCTTCTTTTCTTTTTTTTTATGTGAAAATGTAAAAGTTCAAGAAGTAATCATTTATATCTTTCTTGGACCAATAAAGGAAACTTCTGTTAAATTTTATTGACTTTTTGATCGTGCACTTTCTAAAGAATTTAAAAAACAAAAGTATTTATTATTATAAAGTAATAATTTTTAAGAGTAGGTTATGTAATTATTAGGGGAGACGTAATTATGATTATCTATTCCTTTAATTAATGCACAATTTTTTTATGAATTTTCTCATTTATTTATTTGGTTAAGAAAAAAACATAGTGTATATGTCGTAGAAATAATATATGAAATCAGTTCTAAAAGTAACACTTTTTCATAATTTTTTTTTATTCTTTACTACGCTTCCTTGTTTCTTAGGTAATTTCAGAAAAGAGTTATTTTGAAGAGAAAGCTTTTTCGAAAACATTTTCAAAATTAATACTTCTCCCATTTGCTATTCAAATCGTTCCCTTTTTTAGATCCTTAAATTCTTTCTTTCCAAAAAGTTACCGAAATTTTCAACTGCAGTATTTTATTTTCTTAAAAAGAGCGAAGAACAAACGAAAATTAAATATTTCCCATATCTTTGTCTAATATCTATCTCCATGCATTTATGAATTCTGTCGGTTGTAAAAAAATTCAAAACTTGAGATGCGAACTTCACCTTCAATGCCAAAATATGCCCAGAAGGATACATTTATTGAAATTCTTTTACTCCATTCTCTTTCTTCTTCGTTTATCTTTTTAGACTATTCCTTCCTTTTTCATTTATTGCGAAAATGCTGACATTTCTTGTGTGTTTTCTGACTTAAAATTCCTTCATAAAATGTTGTGAGTCAAATATAATTGTCTCTCTTGATACAATTTTATTATTTTTTTTCTTTAGTCCCCCTTTCAAACATAAAGATACAGTGTTAGCAGATTCGCTCCAAAGAGCATGGTAATTATTACATTTAGTAGTTTACATGTAGTAGCTTAAATGTAGTAGTTACATATGTAGTAATTCATTACATGTTAATTATCTGTTCAAGAAATCTTGTCTGTTTTTAATAAATAATTCGATAATTTCGCAAGACGATATTTTCTAAAATTCATTAAAAGCAAAACAAGCCGAAACCGTGATATATCTTAATAAAATATAACTAATTTGCTTCGTTTATTTTCTATTTCTTCTTTATTTTAATTCGAAATTGTAAAAGCTAAAGAAGTAATCATTTATACCTTTCATGGACCAATAAAAGAAAATTCGGTTAAATTTATTTAATTTTTGATCGTGCACTTTCAAATAATATAAAAAACAAAAATGTTATTTATTATGATAAAGTAATAATTATTAGGAGTAGGTTATGTAGTTATTGGGAGAGATGTAACTATGCAGTACTTATTTAATAAATAAATTTATTATTTTGCTGTACGGATTTTTTCATTTAATTACTTGGTTAAGAAAAAAACACAGTGTATATCTTGTCGGAATAACATATGCAATCAATTCTAATTGTATTTTATTTTATTCTTCACATGTATTTTTGCATTCAGTCAGTTGAAAACAATTCAAAACTTCAGATATGAAGTTCACCTTCTATGCCAAAATTTGCTATATATATATATTTATAGAAAAAATTTTTACTCCATTCTGTTTCTTCTTTATTTGTCTTTTTAGTATTTTCCGTCTCTTTTCATTTATTACAAAAATGCTGGCATTTTGTTTCGTGTGTGTTTTCTGACTTAAAGCTCTTTCGTAAAATGTAATGAGTCAAATATAATTGTCTCCCTCGTAAATATTTTATTATTGTTTTCGTTAATTCTCTCTTTCAAACAAAACAATACTGTGTAAGCATTAAAAATATGAAAACATTCAAACGATTCGTAGTTTATTATTACTAAAATAGGCGTAAAAAACGTTTAAAAGGCTTTAAGACATTAAAATCAATTTATAGACTCTAAATATTAAAAAATTCGCCGAGTTTTAATATTTAACATGCAATCAAGTATAATTGCAACATTTTTTTATTACTATTATTCACTACATTGCCTTATTTTTTCCAGTACGTTCAGAAAACAGTTATTTTAAAACGGAAGCTTTTTTGAAAACATTTTCAAAATTAACCTTTTTCCCATTTGCTTTTCAAATTGTTTCTTTTTCCGATCTTTAAATTCTTTTTTTTTTTTAATTTAAATTACTGAAATTTCTTACTGCAACATATTATCTTCTTAAAAAAGGCGCGAGCCAGAAGAAAATTAAATCTTTCTCATATCTTTGTCTAATATCTATCTCCATTTTTGAATTCTGTCAGTCGAAAACAATTCGAAATTTGAGATATGAACTTCACCTTCTATGCCAAAGTTTGCTAGAGGGATATATTTATTGAAATTCTTTTACTCCACTCTCTTTCTTCTTCGTTTGTTTTTTTAGTCTTTTCTTCTTTTTCATTTATTGTAAAAATGCTGACTCCTTTTTTTTTTTTTTTTTTTTTTTTTTTTTTTTTTTGTGTGTGTGTGTGTGTGTGTGGTGATAGTGTGTGTGTTTTCTGACTTAAAATTCTACCATAAAATGTTGTAAAATATACTTATCTCTCTCGAGTCAATTTCCGTTATATTTTTCGTCTTTCATTCTTTGTTTTAAACATAAATGTATTGTGGAGCAACTTCATTTTTGTTAACAGGATGCTTAAGTTAGTCATCGCATATCAATTAAGTGTTGAATGAGACTAGCCTGTTTTTAATAAATAATCCGGTAAATCAGGAAAAAATAATGTTTCCCTGAAATTTGGTACTTAAAATTGAAGAGCTTAGATGATAAAGATGGTATGTGACAAAAAAAAAAAAAAAAAAAAAAAAAAAGATTGAAGATAATAAAGAATCCGCTACCATCTGTAAAATTACTATCCGAAAAAAAAAAAAAAAAAAAAAAAAAAAAAAAAAAAAAAAAACTAATACTCAGAGAGGTTCTAATTGATAAAGGAGGCATTTGGCAATAAAAAATTGTATTTTTAGTTGATAAAAGTGATTCAAAATGTGATTTCTGAAAATAATTAGCCACCCTTGGCGACAAATTTTGTCTCGCTTAAAATTTATGTTAGGGATAGCATGCTAAAGTATCTCAATTTGATGATTTTCTTTAAGCAAGTAATCCCTATTGGTTTACAATGGATGGCGAAAGATATATATAATATATAAGATATATATAATAATATAAGATATCGCCAAGTTGATGTCACTTTTGGCGACAAATTTTGGCCGCCAAATTTGGCGATATATCGCCAAGTTGTCGACAAACTTGGTTATATTTGGCGATAGAAGAGGGTCTCTCCTATGGTAACCCCGTTATAGGTATGGCGATGCATTAAATGCTGTTTAATAACCAATAAGATGCGTTTCATTCGAGTGTTGCCATTAAACAACTAACAAATCATCGCGATTTCTGTGCCCACGTACTGTGCCATATATAGATTATTTGTCACAACCACCTTTATCATCTGAACTTTTCAGTTAGTCTGTCTTCAAAAGAAAATTTAGTACAGACTGTTCTTTTAAAGTATAAAAGACTTTTTTTTTTATCGAATATTGCCATTTTCTTTTTTATTTATTTTCGTTTTATTTATTTATTTATTTATATTTTTACAAACTAAATAAATACATAAAATTTATAAATCAAAAGGTTATGTTGAAATGTTTATGTGAGTCAATTAGATAAAATTTGATAAGAATCAATTGACAATTGAATTTTCGTTCGTATATTTTGAGATAAAATAAAATAAAAACAACTGGTACCAATATAACTAAAATTAGTTTTAGAATTTTTAACTATAATACTTATTAAAAGAAACATATTATAAAGTTTTAATGACATTTGTACATATGCAACAATTGAATGATCGGTCCATTTTTTAATTGTGTTACTCTAAAGTCTATCACATTTAATCATTTGGTGAAGTAGCTTATTTTTACATTTTCTTTAACATGTTCTGGGAAATTTTCATATTAAATCACAGTAAATCTTATTATATTACCTCTATCATGTAAAAATACAATCTAAAAATTGCAATAACATTTTATCACACAAAAGAAACATTTATGGACAGTTAGTATAACTTCGTAGTTACCAACGAATCTGTAATCATGAACTATTTCTGTAATCCTCAGAAAAATTTAGGAGAAAAATCAGTCAGAATACAGGAAATAAAATTTTCAAAACAAACAGAAACATCTATTCCAAAAATTTCGTCTAGAAAAAAGGTCTTTTTGTTTTAAGAACTAAGGGGCTCCGCTCTCAACGAGCTACGGTCGCCAATCCCCGTTCAGACTCTAAAAATTCGTTAATTTGATCTTTAAAAAAAAAAAAAAAAAAAAAAAAAAAGAATTATAATTAAAAAACCAGTAGTGATCTCTCTGTAAACGTGTTGCCATGCATTTCCCTTTTACTAAAGAATTTTAAGGCCAAGTGAGCTGCTGTTAATAGCTGTTTTCGTGTTTGATTAAATAAAATTAGTTAAACATTTGAAAATCAGCTAATATAAAATTAATTAAGTCAACAGAGTCTTTGCTTCCCGGTATTTTTTAACAAAGTTATAAGAAAAGGGAGTTAAATAAGATAATTTAAATGTAACGTTTTAAATCGGGCGTAATTTTCACCAAACTTTTCTTTCTCTTATTATTATTCGCCTGCAAATATTTTTATTATTGGAAAAGAAATATTATTATTTGCGCTGTCTTAGAACTGGCAACAATAGTTAAAAAGATCATCTCAAAATATGAAACAAATGTCTTGTGTGCGCAAAAATATATTTTTTTATTTAAACTGTTTTGAAATATTCTTATTTGGCCTTTTGAAATACGACGTAATTTTCCCCATTTACTGCTTTTAACATATATTAAATAATTCATTATTTTACAGTTTTCTTTCTTTTTTTAACATTCACACGTAAAAACAATCTTTATGACATAATTTTCAACATTTTCCTGCTTTTAACATGTAATCATTTAATTCTAATTAGAAAGGAATTTTTTATTTATAATAATCACGTGTAAATAGTCCAGGCAATAGGGAATTTTACCTAGCAAAATTAATGGTAGTTCTGTAAAACGGCTTACTTTATGTTTTTTGGGTCGCTGAATCCGAATTTGTAACTTCCCACCAAAATTTCCCCGGCAACCCCCCCAAATTTTGGTAAAAAGCCCCCCCAAAAAAGGTTTTCATTAAAAAAATCATTTTTTTTATTGTTTCAGGGAAAAAGTATCTAGAAATTCAGAAAGTAGACAAAATTCGCAAAAAATTAGATACATGACATTATGACTTAGGATGAAGGGGACGGGGGGCTCGGCCTCGGAACATGCGCGCGGTGCTGCGTGAACTAAGTTGCGCAATTCCACTTAGCCACTCACACATTTACATTTGCCCTCTCATCTCCCCTCCGAATTTTCTCTATAACGTTTACTTTAAGTTTTTTGGGTAGCTGAATCCGAATTTTTAACTTCCCCCAAAATTTCCCCCCCGAACCCCCCCCCCCCCCACCAAAAATAGTTGTTTTTAACTTAAATTTCTTATTGTTTTAGGGGAAAATCATTACGAAATTCAGAAACTAGACAAATTTTGCAACAAATAGGATATATGACATTATGACGTAGGATAAACGGGGAGAGAGGGGGCTGCCTCGGAAAATTCCCCGCGCGCTTTTCTCAAAAACCAAATTTCTTCAAAAAATCAATTTTTGGGGGGTTGCCGGGTGAAATTTTGGTGCGAAGTTAGAAATTTCTATTCAGGGACCCAAAAAACATAGAGTCGAAATCCAGAACTAGTATTAATTTTGCCAGGTAAAATCTCCTATTACTTGAACTTCATAACTTAGTGCACGTAGCGCTGCAGTGTATGTTCTGAGGCAGCCCTCTCCCTCCCTGTTCATCCTACATCATAATGTCATCTATCCTATTCGTTGCAAATTTTGTCTAGTTTCTGAATTTCGTAATGCTTTTCCCCTAAAACAATAAGAAATTTAAGTAAAGAACAACTATTTGGGGGGGGGGGTCGGGGGGGAATTTTGGGGGGAAGTTAAAAATTCGGATTCAGCGACCCAAAAAACTTAAAGTAAACGTTATAGAGAAAGTTCGGAGGGGAGATGGGAGGGCGAATGTAAACGTGTGAGTGGTTAAGTGGAATTGCGCAACTTAGTTTAGTAAAATGATTAAATTCCTATGTACAATTTTTGCTGCTATGAAACTTTTCTCATTGAACGATTTTGAGAAACTTTATCTCTTGAAATAATTCTTCGATTTAAAAACTGTCTGCTTCAGCGTGTTTATCAAACATTTCTCTATAATACTACCCATTTTCATATTTTTGTATGCAGTTTTTTTCTTAATATTAACAAAGAAAGACCCTCCAGTCACTGAAAATTCATTTACTGCAGCGTGACAGCGTTAGTTACCTTTTTTTAGAATAGAAAGAAAGTCTCCGTAAACCATATGAAACTTTTTTCTGAGATTTCTTATTGATCTTTCTCCAAATGATTTAAAAAAATAAAGGAAAGATTTGAAAATTGTAAGTGTCTACAAGGTTAGATTATAACTTCGTAAACATTTCTGCTTTATCGGGAAAAAGTTTTGAAGTTTTTACAGTTTATCAAATCCTGTCAATTTGGATACATCTTGGCTTATATTACGAGAATATTATAAAATCACACTAGATCGTATTTTCTGATTAGATTTTATTTTCAGAGAAACATGGTACTAATAAAAACATCATTGGTAATAATTTTCTTTATTATTATTAGGTTAAATGAAATAAATTTAGCAATTGTAAAAGCTTCGATTTGTTATTTCTTAAAGAAAGAATATAAATAGAGAATTTCTGACAAATGTTTTCAGCGCATAGGTCTATATTTAATTTATATAACATTATTTTTATAAATAAAAATAAAACAACTCTCAGAAGTAACTTTGATAACTTTATGCAATTGGTATGACATCGAAGATCAATCATTTATTCCAGACAAGTAATTTTATTCACATGATCAATTCATAAAAAAACGCTTCTTTCAGCAAAAAGTCTGTTCGAAAAATACAAAACATTTTGATTAAATTTTAATTTAAAAATACAAATATTCCATAAGTCTCTAGAATCCTGGAAAGAAGTTACACGATTACATGAAGACAAATAAAAGATGAATTGCAACTATAACATAACATTCCAGTATTTAACATGAAAAAAAAAAGGTTGCATTTTTAACAGAACGATTGGAAGCAAAAAAGATTTTCAAAAAGATTTATAAATTCATGATGTCAGCAGTTTCCATAAAATGCTAAAAAGCAGCTATTTGCTGAAAAAAATGGAATATTATGGATTTTTTTAGCTGCTTTCCCAAATTCTTTGATATGGATGAATTATCAGAGAAGATGGATGAATATTTTTGCAAACATCTTCTTCATAAATTTATATATATATATTTTTTTTTTCGTATGCACTGCGTACTTCAATCTGAACTGATTTTAGCTCTGTTTGTGTAATCCATTCTCTTAAATAGAAATCTTAATCTCTAAAATTTAATTAAAAATTATTAGTTTAATTAATTTAGTTTAATAATTTAAATTTAAGTGGATGTAACAAAAAACAAAAAACAAAAATGTGTAAGACAATAATTTTTATTTTTTATATGTTTATTTACTAGCGGAGCTTCACTTTTCGTATACACTGCGTACTTCAATCTGAACTAAAAAGCGTGATTTTGGCTCTATTTGTTTAATCCATTCTCTTAAAAGGAAATCTTAATCTCTAAAATTTAATTAACAATGATTTTTTTATTAATTTAATTTAGGTTAACCCTAGGATAGGTGACCATAGTTTTTAAAGATTGAAAAAAAAATTCTTAGAATGCAAATACAAAAATATTTATGCGTATTTAAAATTCTTATACATATACTCATCATATTTTGGGCAAAAAATAATTAGATATTGAGAACAAAAAGTGGGAAATAACATCGAAATTAAAATGGCAGATAATAAAATGGAAGTTTGTAAAGATGCTATTATATCATTAAAAATGAGGGAATAAAACTCAAATAAACAAAATTTCATGTATAATTTCAATCCTTCACATTTCTTAAAGTTTTACCACATTTTTGGCAAAGATCTTGATTGTTTTTACACGCTTCATGCAACAACTTCAGGCTCTTTATGCATTGTATCCAGTCATCCTTTTTGGTTGTGGTATTATTTTCTTCTCCACAACCAACGCAGCGATCCTCATCCAATTCTATTCCCTCGGAATCTGTAGAATCTGATAATTTCAAGTTCTTCGCTACTGAAAGTGTCGTGTTTTCTTTTTCTCGCGTTTCTTTTAAACTGTTTCGCAGTTTTAAGTTTATTTATCAACGTTATCTGTTTCTGGGATGAAAGTTTCTGACGTTTTTCAATATCTTCTGAAAAAATACATCGTTAGGCCCCATATTATAGCATTAATATTGGAATATTTCTATTAGTTAAAATTTAAACAATTATGTGAATTAATATAATTATAAACGTAAAAGTTATATAATTATATTTACTTCAAATCCTCACTCAGTATAATTTTGAAATATTGATTAAAAGGGATCATCTCTCCTCGATGTGATGTGGCCATCTATCCATTTATCCTGAAATTGTAGGACAGATGACTACCCAATTTAAAGCATCACTCCGCCATCGTACGTCTTTGTTTTAGGTTTATAAGCAAAGTTGGATTATATACGTGCCTTAAAAATTCCTATTGAAAAAAAAAAAAAAAATGTACCTTACGTACTGCAAAACATTCAGATACCTAACTCAACAAAAATATTCAACCTCTAAATTAAATAAACATTAAAATTACACTTACTTTCTATAATCGAAAAACACAGCTGCACGTTGCAGTAAAAGAATTAGTTGGACTATTTCCTACAAAGTTTTTGCTTCAATCTATGATCGATTTTTGGAAATATTTAGACTGACCATCTCTCTTCTATGGCCATATACACTGTTAAAAATCTGTAGCTTTTGCTCCATAGTCACTCCACCGCTTTTATATAAAACGATTACTTGACTATACTATGGAGCATTCTCATTGGTCAGAATGGAGATATTCTATAAAAGTATCGGAGTGACAATGCAGCTAAAGCTTCAGATTTTTAACAGTGTATCCTAGAGTTATTCTATTTAATTTAAGTGAAGGCAAATAAGAACAAAAATGTGTAAGGCAATAATTTTTATTTTTTATATGTCTATTTACTAGCGGAGCTTTGCCAGTTTCGCAGGTCGGTTTTCCCCATACGAACTTAGAATTAAACGATTATGTGGTTGGAATCCCCTCTGCTATCGGCAGGGTATACCAACACCTATGTGGGAGACGCACGATCCAGTCTAGAACAAAACGAGCCTTCAATTATTGGGATTTTTTATAATTTCGATCCAAATTAAATTCAATTTTTCACGATCGTCGTTCACGTTTTTTAAAACCCTTTATGTACGGAATTGGGAATTCATAAAAATTTTATCTTCTAAAGCATTTTTCACGAATTTTGAAACTACATTAGAAGATTTACATAATCCTTTAATAAATTTTAGAAGGATTGGAGGATTCAGAAGAATTAATTAAATTTTAATTTATAGGGATTTTGTGCAATATTTATAACCCCACTCAAATATTTTATTTTAAATATTTTTTTAGTATTTTGTAGAATCAGGAAATGTAAAAATATAATGCTCTTACATTATAAATATAGAAATATTTCCGAATTGACCCCCCCCCCCCTACGCCAAGAAAGCTGAAAAGATGCAAAGACAAAAGAAATCATCCATTTAAAAATAGTTTTGTTTTGTGTAACCAATAATGCTTTTGAAACAAAATAAAGTAATCTATCTATAACTCATTCTAAACTCTATTACTACTAATCGATCTATTAAACGAATTTTATAACAAGTTATTTTAATGGTATTTATAAATACCGTCAGTAGATAAAGGATTAAGGAATTGACTTTTATTCCTGAAGTTTGAATTCAATCATAGTAGAAACAAAATTTACCGGTAAATTCTTCCGTTATTGAAAAAAAAATGTCAAAAAGTCGCCACAAAATGCGAGAAAACGCTAAAATTCGCATAAAAAATTTAAAAAAAACGCATAGGAAAAAAATTACTATATAAGGTGTATCCTACCTAAATAAAGCCAACATGATTGTGTGCTGCAATTGGACACGAAAAAATCCAATAAGAGCGAAACAAATATATTAAGAAAGTCTATATACACATACATATTTACAAGGAGTAACTCACTGCCTGCCTTACCTGGGCAGGAAAAAAAAAAAATTGTAAAAAAAAAGAGGGGGGGGGGGAGTGTCCCGCCGGAATAAAGCCACTACTGTTAATATACAATATATCCGCCATGGTTATATATGACTTGGAATATACGATGTGGCATACCATTTACCAGTTCTTGGAGGGCAGTAGCATCAATATTCCCCCACGCTTCAATGATGACGGCCTTTAATTTTGCCACAGATTGAAACTGTCTGCTATTGGCATATGCAGCCCTACTGAGGATACCTCACACATTTTCTTGGGAATTAAGATCAGGAAAAAAGGGCAGGTCATTCCATGACATGCACCAGATTATCCAAAAACGATTCCCAACAGGATTTTTCAACGTAAATGGAGGTCTTGTCCTGCTGGAAAATCCAACTTAGCCCACCAATTCTCTTTGCAAATTGCAGTAAATGGTTTTCTAGAATTTTTTGGTAATCGGTAGCCTTCATGCGGCCTGAGAGAAAAGCCAGGTTATGTTTACCTTCGGAGGTAGCCGAAGCCTCTTCCACACCATTAATGAGCATCCACCTAGCTGTCTTTTGGAGACAATTTCCTCTTTTTTCCCCATGTCATACCAATAGAAAGCAAGGCCGTCTGGCACATCCAAATTATTTTTTTTTTCTCATCTGAGACTATAACACGATCCTTCCAGGTTTGATGATATTTGCCCTAATCGACTCTCCTTTGCATGTGGATAACTTTCAACATGGGCGGCTGTTTCCTTTTCTTGTATCACAAGATGCCGATACGTTTTTCAATTCGTTTCAGGTTTGATTTTGTCACAGCGATGTTATCCTCTGTGGCCAACTGCTTTAGGGAAATACCACCTCGTGAAAGACGAAGCAAAACTTCTCATTCCTGCCTGGAAGTCATTTTTATGAATGTATACCCTTTTTTATATACCCGTTGGTATTGCCCTGATTTACAAAATTGTCTAATATGGTTTTAGATCGTTTGATTTGCGTAGATATTAGTCTATGTGAAAGACCCTTTTCCTTAAAAGCTGTTATTTGTCCTTTCTCGAACTTTGATAGGTGGGTTTTCCTTCCCATTGCAATACTGCAGGAGGAATAAAAAATACAACCTTCTAACGTCTGCACAAAGTTCGACTGGCACAGAACAAGTATTTGACAACTTCCTGACATCATAAACATGTTGAACTGCAGCAGCTCGAATGTCGGTAGTTACCAATAAATACTAATATTTGCATTGGCTTTATTTCGGCGGGACACTTTTCCCCCTCTTTTTTTACACATTTATCTTTTTCTCATGCCCAGGTGGGCAGGGAGTTTGTTACTCCTCGTAAATATGTATTTGTATTTGGACTTTCTTAATGTTTCGTTCTTATTTGTTTGTTTCGTGTCCAGTTAAGGCACAGGATTACGGTGGCTTTATTTCGTTGGGCCACACTTTAGGGCTAAAAGACTGAAGCAGGATTTTTTTTTTAAATGTGTCCGCGAACCCCGAAAAATTGCACAGATAAATTGCGAAAAATAAAAAAAATAGTAAAAGGCAATATTTTGAATATTGATTTAAAAACTGAAACCAAATTCCTTTTAAAAAATGTCAACAAATATCAAATTAAAAATCGACCAAAAAACAAAAAGCGAAAAATTCAAAACATGCTGCATGAATTCGAAATATACTTTAATGAAAAAAGGAAAGAATTATTACATTGGGGTAAAAGGTTCAAACCATATTCCTTTTACTGATATGGAAAAATCACTACAAAACAGGAGAGCACGCTAAAAATCGTGTAAAAAAATTATTAAAAAAGCTCTAGTAAAAATATCTAAAAATTTCCATTGAGATGCATAACGTCAAACATACAGAGGTACCTTCCTTTCAAATCTTGTAGCCTTGAGTGCATCAGTCTCTACCAAAATCATTGGATAGACTGAAGCACACACACAATATGTACCTAATATATAACAGCAATATATAACTGAAAATAGTATGTTTGTGAAAAACGCATTTCAGTTTAAGAAATGGTTATTTGCATTGACTATTTACATCCTGCTTTAAAAGTAACCAGCTTTGTACAATTCTTCAGTTCCTTTTGGCCTTTTTCTTTATCCTTGTTTCACCCATCTATTCTTACATTCGTGGGTGTTTTTTTTTTGTCTACCCCCTTCCTCTCTCCCATAAACATAATAATACAGATCTTAACCAAAACATTAATGTTATCGGCTTATTAAAACTTACTAGAACAAATGGTAGAAAGTTAAATACATTTCACAGTGGAAAAAAATCTTTTAAAGAAAGTTACACCGAAAGAAACATTTTATGAACATACCTCCGTTTGCTCAGAACTAATGAGAGTCCCTGCTGCGACTACCTTATTATTTAGCTCATAAATATAAGCTCATTATTGCATTTGTTTTAAAACTCGTTTGTCTTGATCACTTTTATTAAACTACTGGATACCACAAAATAATTGATTAAAATCTTAGCCATTTAGAAATACATTTAATAAATGTGTATGCTAACGGAAAAGTAATACAAAATGCTGGAGGAAATTGGAATGCTCAAATATACAAAAATTTGATCTGACAGATTAAATGTCTTATTAAAAAATTAATTTTATAAGATTTAATTTATTTAATTTTATAAGATAATTATAATATAATAATTTAAAGATATGTAATCATGCCGAAATCTGGCAGTTAAAAAAAAAAGTCACTGCTCAATTATTAGATACGTTAAAAATTTCAATATTATCTACATAATTTTTAATTAATTTTCAATTAATTTTCAGCAGTGAAATTACGCTCGAAATTATTAAATAGTTAATCCGTGATTTATCATATTTCCAACTAAGCGTAGAACCAACAGAGTGAAAAATGTCCAAGCCGGGAATCGAAACCGGGACCCTTGGAATAGCGCTCCAAGTGTTCTACCATTTAAGCCACGGGGACAATACTCACCTCAGCATCTCTCACTATATGTTGGTAAGGCTGCAACTGCAGCACAAGATGCAATAATCTTCATGAACCCACAATCTTGCGGCGAAATATGATACACTGCTGAAAATTAATTAAAAATTATGTATATGTGTTCACAGGTGCTGGATTTATTTGTGCCTCATGTTTCGCCGCAAGATTCGGTGCTCATGAAGATTATTCCATCTTGTGCTATAGTTGCAGCCTTACCAACATATAGTGAGAGATGCTAAGCTGGGTATCATCCTCGTAGCTTTAAATGGTAGAATACTTGGCGCGGTATTCCAAGGGTCTCGGCTTCGATTCCCGGCTTGGACATATTCTACTCTGTTGGTTCTACGCTTAGTTAGCAATATGATAAATCACGTATTAAATATCCAATATTATCATTTGAAAAATGGGCTTATTTTAATTTAAAAGGGCAGAGTCCTTTTTAAAATAAATTTCTATGATGAAACCCGTTTAGTCAATCATACTACTGTAAAAGAACTTATTTTCGCGAGCCGTAATTTTCGCGAAAATGTAGATATCGGTGGTTTCGCGAGCTGAAAACTTCGCGAATTTTATATGAACTGAAAAGAAAGTTGAAAATTTTCGAAACTACCTAAATAGAACTCTTTTAGCATAAGGCAGTTTAAGAAACTTCCTTTTGTCAGAAAAGTTCTTCGCCCCTCCCCCCCTCTCCCCATCGCTCTAAAAATGAATGGCTTCAAAGAAGCTGGTATAAATATTGTAAGTGAATGAGTTGCATTCTATTAGTTATATTATTGTTTTTATTCAAGAAGTAGTTGTATAATGTTCAAGAAATAGTTGCAAGTAGCCAAGAAATTTTTGTACTTATATCTTATTTAAATAACTGTAATCATTAAATTTCGAAAGTGAAAAATTTCTGATTTTTCATTTTTATTTGAGGCGAAAAAAAAATATATATTTCGCGAGGTTTAAATTTTCGCGATTACGACGGGCTCGCGAAAATTAAATCCTCGCGAAAATAAGTGCTTTTACAGTATATATTTCACAAGTTCATGGCGTTTAGATCGTATTTAGATGCGGAGTTAAAAAAGTGGCTTGAGATAGTATTATCTAAATAATTGTGCATACTTACTCCTGCAATGAAATTATTGAGTTGCCTATAATTGCTGACAAATGTCTGGCTCTGCATTTAAAAGTTTCTATACTTTGTTTTAGTGTCTGTGTAAGCATAGAATCTCGCTCCACTGAGAAATCTCGTTTAGAAACGGTCTAAAACTAATTTTCTTTTATCAGACAAAATTTTGAATTCCTCTGTCAAGTGAAACCAAAACTGTAATAAACTTTATTTTTGAAGTGTGATTTTTAAGTGCGTTCTTAATATAAATACGTAAAACCTATAGTCGTCGTCTGTTCGCTCATCTGTCTGTTCATCTGTCTTCATATAACGGTGCAAAAACTGCCCAACTGGATGGTTTGAAATTTAATATATAATCGTTGCAGGATTTTGTCAACTCATTTCAAATTTTATGAAAATCGAATCAAAACTTAAAATGATAATAAAAGTTTTCTTCATTCTATTAAATCCTATCATACATATTTAATTCAATGATACCCCATGATAGTTAATAATTCTACGTTGCCATGGTGATTATGTCCTATCTAAGATGAGGGTCATATTATTCCCGTATTACTGAATTTAATATATATAACCGTAATAAATTTTGTATTCCTGCATTTTTGCGTAAAAGTGCAACAGTTATTGCACCAGGATCTGAATATTTATAAAACTAGTTATAGTAGGAACGAACCTCCCTTGCCACGTTTCACGTACAATTTCCGACTTATTTAATTCGCTGTGAGATTTTGAATCATTGAGGACCACGTATTCCGCTGAGATTAGGCTGGATGGTTTTCTGATGATGCTGAATTCAGTTGTCCTTTACAGTTGTTTAGCATCAATTTGTCGAACGATGTTGTATTTTATAAAGGGACGTTGCAGAAAAAAATAACAATTTTACACACAAAAAAAAGAAAAAAAAAAAAAAGAAAATTTCCTGAAAGTATAGACTGTACAAATTTTAATAAGTGTATCTGCAATGTTATGAGCTTCACCAACTCAAACTGCTTTGTATTTTAGGTAGGAAGCTTCTAGTACGTTTTCATTATTTCTTTTGGCAATTGTTGTATTAGTTTTCTTTGCACTAAAAATTTCTTCTTATTTCCATCTAAAAGAAAAAAAAATCCGATGGCATATCATTCAAGTCGGGATGGTTTCCTTCTAAACGACACCACATTTTAGTATGAATCTGTGTGTTAACACGTTACCGAAAATCCCACAGAAGAGCTGATGCTAAACAGGACACGGAGTTCAACATGGTAAATTTCCTTCCAGAATGCAATGTCCCCCTTTCTTATTTGAAATCTATTTTGGGGGGGGGGGGGGTACTTCTCCATTATCCCGTTAACCACTTTCCATTAAGGGGAAAAAAAACGATCGCCAAACTATAGGATTTAATGCCAAAAATGTATGATCGTGGTGTCACATTCACTTGACGTCAGACGTGTTACACGTGTTTGTAACGTCATCAAGTGATTTTTATTTCGACGTTTATCCGCTATTTTAATGGTTTTTTACTAATTTATTAATTATTTCGTATTTTAAATAACAATTACGTCCTTAAACGGCAACGCCAAGATATTAAAAGAGAAAAAGCAGCGAAAAAATGTTACGATGCATAATTAAGAACAATAGATCAGCTTCAACTGACGTCACACACATTCACCAGCAGATAATTATGAAATATAATGTAAATACATAAATATCAAGATTTGTTTTCCTTAATATATTGGGAATTTTATTGATTAAAGTTAGTGATAATAAAAATGGGATTTTCCGATTTTTTTTTTTTTTTTTTTTTTTTTTTTTTTTTTTTTTTTTTGAGATTCCATAGTTTTTTCCATTTGTTTATTGGGTGTTACAGATGGACGATAATTTTTTTGTGTGGAAAGTGGTCAACGGAATAATGGAGAATTACCATTTTTTGTTACACTACTTTTCGCATATTGCAGGCGGGAGTACAAATAAAGTAGTAGTAGAAACTGATGTTTGCCCTAGAATTTTCTACAGAAAATAACAATAGGAGTAATACAAATGTAAATGTAGTTGTAATTAATTTTCAGTTCTTAATGATTTTTATAACAATATTCGAAAAATCCTCGCTTGGAAAGTGTTTATTTATTGAAATCTTATTTATTTTTCTGAAGCGCCACAGTGACCCTGGAAAGTGAAGGTGGAGACCTTAGATTTTAAGTTCCATAAGAATCGCATATCAAAAGCTTTAACATGCTTGTGATAAAAATAGTAATCAGGTACATTAGTATTTTTTAATATGACGATATTTTGAAACATTTTATTGCTGACACAATAATTTCATTTTTAATCAAATAATATGCCAAATGCCTGATACTAATAAACAGAAAAAGTAACTGGGCCCCTTATATATTCTAACCGATTTTATTTAAGAGCATGC
The DNA here is from genome assembly GCA_963932465.1 of Maratus speciosus. Taxonomy (NCBI): domain Eukaryota; kingdom Metazoa; phylum Arthropoda; class Arachnida; order Araneae; family Salticidae; genus Maratus; species Maratus speciosus. Next base: position 456,228,986 of record OZ010788.1, read on the forward strand.
AGTCTATTGCTCGTTAAAATATTTTTCTATTCCGTACAGAAGTAATTTACTTTTATCTACTTTAAAATACTTCCAAATTTATTTAAATAAAATATTTGCCTGGTTTGTTAGTTTTTGGACCCAAGGAAAGAAAGTAGAAAAATAAATAAATTTTAAAGTCGTCAACTATAGTTTAACAACTATGTATCAAAGATTCCATAAGCTTTTTCGAATCCCTGTTATCCTCAGTTGTCGCTTCGGATGGTACTTCACCATTTCGACTTGCAGCCTTTTCTCTACTCAAGATATAGGAGTGGAGAGGTATTAGGACTTCCGTTAGCTGTTGTTTGTAACGAAATCAGAAAGGGATACGTTATTACAGTTTTTAGGACAAAATTTACTTTCTGAACTTTCATATTCAAATCACATCTATCAAATTAATTCTATCCTTTATAGACATAATTTACTTTTATCTACTTTAAAATACTTCCAAATGTATCTAAATAAAATATTTGCCTGGTTTGGTAAACAAAATATTGGCCTAAATAAAATAAATTTGGTAAATAAAATATTGGCCTAAAGTATTAAATTTAATATACTTTAAACAACTTCCAAATTTATTTAAATAAAATATTTGCCTGGTTTGTTAATTTTGAGTCCTAAATGAGTTCTAAAGAAAGAAAGTAGAAAAACATTAAATTTTAAAGTCGTCAACTATAGTTTAACAACTATATATCAAAGATTACATAAGCTTTTCCGAATCCTTTACCATTTCGACTTGCTGCATTTTCTCTACTCAAGATATAGGAATGGAGAGGTGTTCCGACTTCCGTTAGTTGTTGTTTGGAACGAAATCAGAAAGGATACGTTATTACAGTTTTTAGGACGAAATTTAGTTTTTGAACTTTCATAATCAAATTCCACAAATGAATTTAGAGGAAGCATGGAGCGATTCAAAGCGTTTGGTAAACGATTTCATACCCACAATTATATCGAAAAGTGCAAGTAAATTGGTTTTCTGATGTTAAGTTATGGTAATTGTGTTAACGCATCTCATAAATATAATGTCGCAGAGTGAAATAATAAAATTGTTTATTGGTTTTAGCTGGATGAATATACTTGTCGAAAAAAAAAATATGGCATACTATCAGGTCATCAAGTCCGAAAGTCCAGATTACCGACGGGGCAATCTTCCACCAATAAATTTTAATAGAAATTTTCATCTTATATAAACGCCTTATTCATGAAAATTTACTGTCATAAATAACACAAAAATTTCTATTATTTTTTGCTGGTGGAAGTTTGCCCCGTTTGTAATCTGGCCCTTTTGTAATCACAATTTTCATACTTGATGACCTAATACATAAATCTGTATTCATATTGTATATATTTTTAGAGCTCCCCCATTATTATCCCCCATAACTAATACCCATAATATTTAAGGTTAGATGAGCGATAACCAGTTAAATTATATATATCTACTCTATATACAATAAAACCTTTATATAACGGACTTCTCAGAAGCACGGAATTTGTCGGATATCAGGAGGTGTTCGCTTGTTAGAGGTAAAAACATATGAATATATAAGTTGGGAATTGAAAAATTGTTCGCTATATAGAAATGTTCTTTATACAGGAATGCCCGCTATAGTGTCTTTATCATACAACGTTCATATGCTTCAAGGAATTTCAAGGACCTTTAACCAGAATTTTCGTAAAGAAATATTTGCCTTATATAATGAAAAAAAAATGATCGTCAGATATAATGACCAGTACTCTACGAAATTTCTGATACTAAAACACATAATATCCCCTAATGCGTACGAACCTTGTTATATATAATTTCCTTTTATTTAACTTCAAAACACTTCTAAATTTATGTAAATAAAATGTTTACATGGTATCTTAATTTATGAGTCCTAATAACAGAGTATCAGAAATGAAATATTATTAAATTTTGAAACCGTCAGTTGTAGTTTAACAAGTGTGTATCAAAAGATTTCCTAAGCTTTCCAGAATCCCTGTTATCCGCGGCTGTCGCTTCGAATTTTACTTTTCTACTTCGACTTGCCGCCTTTTCTCCAAACACGAGAGGAGTAGAGAGGTGTTCGGACTTCCGTTAATTGTCGTCTGTTTCGAAATTAGAAAATGATAAGTATTACGGTGTTTGGGGCGAAATTTAATTTTTGAACTTTCATGTTCAAATTACATAAATCTAATTCAGGTGATACATTCAGCGAGGTGAAACGTTTGGTAAACTTTTCACATCCTCATTACATAGAAATATGCAAGTAAATTGGTTAAATGCTCTGATATTAAATTATGGTAATAGTGTTAACGTGTCTCATAAATTCACTGTTACTGAATGAGATTAAAATTGTCCAATAGTTAACGCTGGTGGAAAATTTTTTCCAAAAACAAATCTGGTATGTTATATAAAACTATTTGTTCATCTTATACTAATAAAAGAACGAATCGCCCTGTCTTCTGTCTGTCTGTGTGCGACGGCTAGCAAAATCTACCGCACGTAGAAGTCTGAAAATTTAGGTGAAGATAGTCCAAGACAGATCCTGATGCACCCGAGGCTCGTATTTTAAATTTTTTTAAGGACCGGGGCCCTAGGACTCCTTTAAGTTTTTATACACTAAATTGTTAAAAACTTGCCCCCTTTTTATCCAATCTTCTTCATTTTACGGGACCTTTCTCCATATAGTTATTCTCGTCTTTCCACTTTCCAGTTATGATCCTGGACCCTTGGGACCCGAAATAGGGCCCCTTGAAGTTTTTGTGCAAATAAATTGCTAATAAATTGCGTCCTTTTAATCCGATCTTAATTTTTGAGATCCTTTTTCCATTTAGTTATTCTCACATTTTTACATTCCAGTTAAGACCCTGAGGCCCCCTAGGGAATCACAAGGCCCGGTCCAGGTTGCCTTGAACTTTTTGTGCGCCAAGCATTTATCATCCTCTACTTTTTCCACTTTCACAATGCCTAATTTTAAAGTTAAGTCTTGGACTCTTCTTCCTGGACCAATGTGCTCATATTTTTATTGGGCCTTATGGCCCTTTTTTAAACATTTACCCAATATTTTGTGCATTTCTTTAAAATCTTATTCTAGCGAATAATTCATACCCTATGCTTAATTTTGACTAAATGAAGATCTAAAGTGCTAAGTACTATGACATTTTAGCATGTTTTCATGTTAGAGTCCTGTTTTTAACTATCAGTTAGCTCCTTTTGGGCTCCCTATTATATCTCCCTTAAAAATGGTCCGATTCATTAGCTTTTTTTTTTCTAACAACTTCTTAGATCTTCCAGCTACTACATAAACGACAAAAAAAAATTCCCAGGCTTCAGCTACCTCCAATTTTGAATATTAATCGCCTTCTTGGGGCCCTAGGTGTAGCTTCTTTAAAAATGTTCCAAATTGCTTGCAATTTTCTTCAATATAGTCTTAGCGTCCTCCGATTACTTTTATAACTAGTAAAAAATCCTTATACCCAACTACATGCCAGATTGAGTAGCACTGGCCCCTTGAAGTTTTTGCCCCATAATTTTTTAATAAATTGCCCCCTTTTAATCCAGTCTTCATTTTTGTAACCCTTTTTCTATTTAGTTATTCTCACGTTTATACATTCCAGTTAAGACCGGGGCCCCTATGGTCCCGTAGGGCCCGGTCCAGGGTCATTGAACTTTTTATGTGCCATGCATACTTCACCCCTTAATTTTCTCACCTTCTCAGTGCAAATTTTTAAGTCGACCAACACCCTCATATTTTTATTAGGGCCTTTTTTTATTATTTATTATTATGTTAATCTCCTTCTTGGGGCCTCTCTTACAGTTTCTTTAAAAATTATCTGATTTTATTAGTTTTCTGTAACATAGTTTTAGCGTCCTACAGCTACTTTAAAACTACATTCCAGGTAAGATCCTGGCCCCCAGGACCCGGTCCTCTTTTTTATCTCAGCTACCACCTTTTTCGAACATTAATATCCTTTTTCGGCAAAAACTTACGTTTACTCACTACAGCAGTAAATTAAAAATCGCGTTACTTTAAAGGTAACTTTAGATAACAGATTTCATCCGTTTATTAAATATCGTGTTAAATATCGTTATTAAAAGTAATTTGTGAAATTTACAGGAGGGAACACCTTCCACCGCTTGTGGTTGCATTCTTTCCGCGGGTTCTAAGAGCTTAATTTCAACGGGATTTGGTTCCTTCAACTTAGATTACAATTCGGCTACTTTCTGCAAAATGAAATTTTATCTTAGATTTTAGTTACCAATATTTTTGAACATCAATGGTGCATTGTTTTTCGGGTTCTAATGGTTGAATTACTACGAGGTTTGGCTCACTCAACTTAGTTTCTGATTGTCTCCGGTATGTGCTGAGCATGCCGCTTTGAGTAGCGGGGAACCAGGTCCCAGATTCGTTCGAAAAGAAGTTTATTGGGAACACACTAGATGCTGCGGAAGGCAATAAGGTTCCCGAAACTAGGTTCATTTAAAAGATTTTCAAAAGGTATAAAATTATACAAACTTTAGTTTTATTTATGCTTATTATAACGGGTCCCGGGTAACGCCGGGTGGGTCAGCTAGTATTTTGTACAATTAACGTGGTTTATATACCAATTTTATAGCTCCTTAAAAATGGTCCGATTCAGTAGCTTTTTTTTTTTTTTTTTTTTTTTTGAGTAATGCAAGTTATTGACAACCCATTCAAGTATGTTTTTATATAGTATATCATTTACTCTTATTTAACTTTATAATACTTCTACATCCATTTAAATAAAATATTTGTATGCTGTGTTAATTTTTTAGTGCTAATAAAAGCAAAGCAGAATTAAAACATTGTTAAATTTCGAAACCATCAGCTGTAGTTTAACAACTGTATCAAAGATCTCTAAGCTTTTCAAAATCTCTGTTATCCGCGGCTGTCGCTTCTAATTTTATTTTTATCATTTTCATTTACCGCCTTTTCTTTAAACAAGACAAGAGTGGAAAGATGTTCGGACTTCTGTTAATTGCCGTAAGCTTCGAAATTAGAAAAAGAAATCGGTGCGAAATTTAATTTTTGAACTTTCATAATTCAAATTGTATAAAATTAATTTCGACAAAGCATAGAGCGATGCGAAACATTAAGTAAAAGATTTCATATCCTCATTGCACAGAAATATGCGAGTAAATTGAGTTGAATGTTCTGATATCAATTGATACTAATAATGTTAACGAGTCTCATAAATGTGATGCAACAGAACTGCATTAAAACTGTCCAGTAGTTACTGCTGGATAATCATATTTTTTAGGTGTACTCGTATTCGTAGTTGTATAAATAAGTAGCATTTATAGTCGTCATCTGGTCCGTCCGTCTGTCTGTCCGTCTGTCCGCATATAACAGCACAAAACTACCCAACCGAATGATTTGGAATTTAATATACATAATCGTTGCAGAATTTTGTCGCGTCATTTCAAATTTTATGAAAATCGAATCAAAACTTAAAAATATATTAATAAAAGTTTTCTTCATTCTATGAAATCCCATCACACGTAATCAATTCAATGATATCCCATGATAGGTAATGATTCTAATTTGTCAAGGTGATTACGTTCTATTTAAGATGGAGTCGTATTATTTCCGTATTACTGAATTTAATTTATATATTAGTAATAAATTTTGTATTCATACATTTTGCATAAGGGTGTAACAGCTATTGCACCAAGATCAATATTTATAAAAGTAGTTATAGTACAAACGCACCTCATTTGTCACGTTTGCCCTCATTTGCCACGACAGTTTCCGAATAGCTGAAAGGTAAGTATGGTATATTATATAAAATAATTTGTTTATATATTATATATTACAAAAGGGCTGCTTCTAAAGGAGGTTGAGACGGAAACGTACAGGGGGGGGGGGGGAATAAAACAATTACAGTAGACTTCCGAATATACCCCTTTCCATTTTTTTTTTTTCAGAAACGTACAAGAAAAACTCACATGAAAAATGAACCCAAGTAAGGCGGCGCTTTTCTGCAATAAGAAGCAGATGCAACCCAAGAACTTTCATTATGTAAAATCCTTAATCTTGCTGCAGTAAAAGCACAAGCAAAACGCAGGCAAAAAAGTATAACGGATTATTTTGTATGAAAACAGGTACTTTATACTTACTCTGTAAAATTCTAAATCTGTCTCATAAATTTATTTTTTACTATTAATTGTGCTTTTTATTCACGAAATACACAGCGAATATAAAAAATTGCGTTTAAGTATCATTATTTATAAACGAACAAATAAAAATGTGATTTTAATAATGGTCTTGTACTGTTTTTTTTCAGTTACCCTCCTATTTCGATTATCTGCCACCCCGTTGGTCCCGTGAGTGACCGATAAAATCGGACGTTTACTGTACATGTCATACCTGTGCGTCTAAGAAATGCGTGGTTTGTGTCCTCATATTTTTTGGTAACAACGGAGGTTCCTGGTCATCTAACTTATTCACCGGATTTGATCCCATCTGACTTTATACTGTGGAAAAATTAAAAGGGAGTGTCCTTATGAATAAACCATGTGCACTGAATGATTTAAGGAAGAACATCCGGTGCGAGATCCAGACTGTTACACCAGAGATTTTAACAGTCGTCTTCATAAACATACAACACCGTATTTGCCTGTGTTTGGAAGGTCATGTCAGAGCGAACATTTCCTGTGACAGTTTCATTTATTAAACTTAAAGGTATATGATATTTAATTGTTTGGTTTTATGTAGCTCCTGCACTTCTTTCCAAAATCAACATTTTCCGGGGTTACTTTGTGGTGGGACATGCTGCATAGTTTCTAAACGGTACATTGATTATACGATATTTTTCATAATACAAATTTAAAATAGAGCAATGAATGAGCCGGAAACCGCCGCGGTAGTTTGATATATACGAGTAAAAAGACTTTAACATTCATGAACTTGCTAGTCGATTGTTTAATTTAGGGAGTTTTGCTTTTAAATTTTTCCGGTGAGGAACATTTGTAAATGAACCTTTCCAATGATCTCGGACCTTGAAAACAGCTTTTAACAATATATTGTATTACGCTTTTAAAAACATATTTTATTTTAACAGTAGTAACAACCTAGTTTTCATCAAACATTTTATCTTGAGTTAAATATTTTACAACTACTTCTGTACGTATTATTAAAAAGTATACAGTAAAATAGGAAATGTGACATCGAACTATACATAAAAAAAATTACTAACCTCTAGTCATAAATAAATAATTGAAAAATTCTCTTTCTAAACAAAACATAGCGTTATTACAAACAACATAAACATTTACAAAGCGGAAAAGATAAACATTAGAGCGTTTCTGAAGATGGTTATATGAAAACAATTCATAGTCAAAACTCGAAAACACATCTTTTCAAAATATAAACGTATGTCTTATTCAAATAAAATAAAATTATTAATGACATTCTTTCGGTAGTAAACTGCATGTACTGTTTTCAATAAAATATTAGTTTGAGTAACATTTCTTAGTAGTGATACATAGAGACATTTAAAATAGGTATTCTAATTATAGGAATAAAGATTTTAAGGGGGCTCAGGGCTTGAAAACTCATGGAATGGGTTTTAAAAAAAATTTGCATGCATATAGCATCATTATCTATAAAATGGTTAATATATTTTAGATAGTTTAATATTTTGAGTATTTTTAATGAAAAAAAACTTGTATTTTTTAGGGGTTTTTTAATTTTCAAATTTGAGAGTCTTTTTAATAAGGTTTCCTTTGAGTGATAGTTATATCCTTAATTCATTCTATAGAGTAAAGTTTCTTGATTCTTTTAAAGCAAAAATTAGGTTCTTATGTCAATTCAACGTTCAGATATCTTACAGATGGTGGTATGACACCTAAATTTTTTTTCGAAAATTGTGTTACATAAATTTTGCTATATTTTTTATTTTATTACATCGGAGTGCTTCATTTTATAATTTTATAAGACTACAATCGTACCTTAAAAATATCAGAAAGTTTAAATTAGTTACATTAAATATTTCTGTTTTTATATGGATTCGAAGAGAGAGCTCTGTTTACATATTTTTCGGTATCCATCAAGCCCTGAGCCCCCTTAATAGGCAGCAATACATTATACTTCCACATGTAAACAAGAGTTTATAACACAGATTAAAAGACTACTATATTTTATGTGTATTGTTTTAATTATATATTTTTTAATAATAAATTTAAGAATAGGAAACTGGAATAGGCAATAAAAATTTAAAGAGAAAAAGAGACAGATAGCACTAAAATACAAGGAAAAAATTAAGAAAAGCAAGATTTCATAAATGTCTTCTAATAATCAAGAAAGAGGGAATAGTAATTATGCTTAGCTTCGGGTCCATTTGACTTTGGAATTAATCAACCAATGACGATGTTATTTTTTTTTTCTATCGGCGCATCATCAGTGTTTATAAATAGTCTCTCATCATTGGAGGCTTCCATGACGTTGAAAATTCTATTTCATATTAGGGTCTTGTGTGGGCTAGGTTGTACTAGGAAAGTTATCAAAATTTCTGTTTAAAGCCAACTCGAAAGCCGACCCGACCCGAACCCAAAAAATAGTTTCGTTGACACCGAAAGTCGAGCCGCACCCATTAAAATGTATTTCGTCGACCCGAACCCGACGTGAAACCAGAAATCAAAGAAAACTGATCGATAATTTAATACAATTACGGAAAAAATAGTCAACAATAATACTTCTAATAACAATTTTATATTTTATGTAAAAAAGTAAACATGTGAACACTTATTCATATTGAAATACAGTTTTTAATCGTGTACAATGTGCATTTCGTTTACCAAAATTTTGAGAAAAAAAGCGGACTGCGCATTATACACGGGGTATGTTGTAAAACTGTATGAAATCATGCATGCTTTAACTAAGTCACTGAATCACCACTTCTGATATGGAACTTCTTTTAGGGTTTCGTTCATTTGACGAAATCCTATTAGTCTCACTCCTCTGTCTCTCTGACGCTCTGTCTGCATGTCTGTACGTCTCTCAGAGAGCCCGTTCTCAGAAACTATACATGTTGGAGGCGATATTTTGCATACTTATAGCTGAACACCTCACATCAAACGACAAATCGTAACATTTTGAAAAAGTCGTAATCAGCGGACGTTATTAATTAAAAAACCCCAATTACAAAATCGGAAAGTCATTCATAATTCAACAAAAGCATAGATTTTTTATCAAATTACAAAAACGAACTCTTCCACCGATTAAAAACAGGTGTCATTTTAACGGCAGAAAAGGACTGGCGATTTTTTTTTCTGCTTTTTTCTACGCATCCCAGAAAATTGAAATTAGTACCACAAGACAGGAAAAAAATCAGCTTTCAGAAATTCTGAAAATTATCTCGATCGTACCATAAAAACTCGAAAATTCGCTAAAAAGCGAGAAAAAAATCTTTAACTATTGATTTTACAAATTTGGTTCTTTTGCATCCGGATGTCATTTCGTACGTCGATTTATAAAATCTAAAAAATTGGACCATAACTTTTCCATTTATGAAAAAATCGATTTTTAAACTTAAAGAGAGGCTTTTTTGCAAAGACAGCTGACGGGAATTTGTTAAAATTAGGAAAACTAAGGAGCCGATCGCTTTTTAACTTTGACATAGTTTATAAACACATAATAATAATTTTATAATGTTTTGAAAGAAATATTAAACGAAACCCTCGGTACGATCATACTTACCCACTTATTCATTTTTCATCTTTCTCCATCCATTCATTATCATCTGAAAGATTTGTCAATATCAAATTTTTGAGCTGTAGCCACATTGTCGTTTTCTTTCGCATAACGTAAAACTAGCAGATTGAAAGAGCGATGTTGCAGCTTGTACTTTTTTTTAACTTAATCGCACATTCTTTGAAAATATAATAAAACGCAAGTACACAGTAACTTAAGTTATTTATGGAACAATGAAAAAATATAAGTTCTTTTATAGACTTATTCTTACTTGCTGTGAAACTTTACATCCAGGACATAGGTAAGCAACTTGCCAAGACATTAGGAAGTCATTAGAAAATAAAATTTAACTGTAGTAGAAAAATACTTGCAAATACAATTATTTTATAAATTTTAATATTTTATATAATTATTAAAATTTGAATTAGTTTTCCAGATATTAATTTTTTTTTAATAATTTTAATGACATTTCTCTAATGATGGCAATTAAATTACTCCATTTTTGTGGAAAAAGGGGTAGAATAAGGAAAACCTATATAGGGATTATTAGATTTCTTCTTTTCCCTCATTTACAAATTGAAATTGAAATTATCTTTTATTTCAGTCGATAGCGAAACAATATTGTGATTAAATTATGTTTTTCATGAAAATTTGAAAAAATAAAAATTAGAATTGTTTTTTTATCGTCATTTTCAAATTGAAATGGAAAAGTTAAATTATTAAAACAGAATGAAAATTTTTAAATAAGAATTAAATGATTACGTGTTAAAAGCAGAAAATAGGGAAAATTACGACAAAATATTTACACGTAAATATTAAAAAAATACGAAAACTTTAAAATAATAAAACTATTACACTCGAAACACATTTAAAAGTGATAATTACGTCATGTGCAATATTCCAAAATATTAAATATCATCATATTTAAAGTGCCAAAAATAATGAAATTATTACGCGTGGAAAACTTTTAATGGTGAATATTAGGTCATATTAAAAAGATCAAATAATTTTTACAAATACTCTTAAATTAAATAATACATGCACACGTGAATGTTAAAAGAGGAAAAAGTTTAAAATAAATAAATTACTACACGAGAAATGCATTTAATAGTGAAAATTATGTCATATAACGATACATTTAAAACGATTTTCATTCCGGAGAATTTTAATGAGAAGTTACATGGTATAAAAGTAGTGCGGTTAGCAAATTTGTTTATACATTACATCAATTGATGCAACATAAATACAGGTAATTGTATGCGCAAAATACTTTCAAGATACTTTTTATTTTCCACGAACTACTATTCTATAAATACATTTTAGAAAATTCGGATATTCTTATTAATTAATATAAAACAATATACATGATGGTGTATTAAAATAAAGAAAAGAATTCATGAATGAGCTATTACCTGTTCCTGAAAATATCTAACACTCGATCAAAACATAAAATATAAGCTTAAAATTTTCAAAACACAATGCTTTTTAATATCGTGATTCTGATAGTTATTCTGAAGCAGACGGAGTTTTTTAACCTCGAAACTAAAGGAATGATATTGTCCATGGCGTCGTTATAAAAATCAGAAAGATAACGACATTTTTAACTGAAACATTTTATACAAGCTGATTTTTAAATGGGTAATTGATCTTATTTATCAATCCCGTAAACAGCCATCAGTTGTTACGACAACGATGGATATGGCCACGGTAACCGAAAAATACCCCATTCAAACGGGAAAACATGGCAACCCGATTACAGAACATAGCCGCCGTTATATTGATAATATTATTCCATCTTCCGTAACCTGCTAATATATATTTTTTAAACAGAGCACATTTTTAAAGGGTGTAAAACCTGAACGGGGGGTTTGCGGGCGTAGCTCGCAGGGGCAGAGCCCCCTAGTATATACCATAAATATATAATAAAAATTTTTGTATTTATAAACCATAAAACAAGAGAAAAATCGACCATAAATAAATAAAACAATCGTTATGCTCTAAAATTGTATATCCGATATTCTGTAATTCATAAAGTGAAGGAATAAAATATTTTACATGAGAAATTCCCAAACAGAATGTAAAAACATGACAAGAAGAGAATTAAAACTTACATTGTGAAACACATTTTCAAGGCAATATTCTGCAATATAAGTAAGACACAATTTATTTCTCTTTGAGCAAAACATACGTTAGCATAACTTACTTTACTGAAATTGCCCAATCAATTGTGATATCAAAATTAAAAGGAAATAACTATGAATATAATAAGTATTCATTTAAAATCAAAACAATAGAGAAGCAAAAACTCATACAAAGGAACACCAATAAAGTACAAAATATATTGATTAACAAAATTTATGGACAGACAGTTGTTATTAAAACACTGAAAACCATTTCTGTTCAGACGCAATCATCTTGCAAACGCAATATATTACAAACTATCAAGCGTATGGAATTATTTTATAGTTACACTAAAAAGTTAATTTAACCCATCTGTAAAATAACCAAAGAAATTTTTTTTCAAAAATAAAAACAATAGTAATACTATAAAAAATAAAACATATTATATCACCTAATATTACAACCAAAATAAGAATTAAAAGTAAACGGAATTCTCAAATGTTGGAAAATACTAATTCTTTGGAATCATAAAACATCAGTACTGCCATCAGTGAACAAATGTGATACTAGAATCATATCAAGAGTTTATGATTAAGAATAACATTGAAATGGAGTTTTTTCATCATGCTATTGAATGGTCTGCCGTCTATAGTTTTAAAATTAAATAATAAGTAGTAAAAAATAAATAATAAGGAATAATGAAGTGGTTGTTTCTCAATTCTACCTAATATAAATTATAATTTTATTAAATGCATTATTCTAACAATTTCAATATAATTATGCCCAATCAAAAATTAATATTAAAAAGAATGAACCATTATGGAAATTTATATAATCAGTCTGCATGTTATTATATTATAAAGATTTTTAGTGTAATTTTATACACAGTTGAATTATCTTTTTTTATTGGAAATACACAGTAAACAAGAAAATAGCAAATTAAATGTAAATAAATTCGAGTAATTCATGAAATCAGCAACTCTATGTCATCAGAGAAAAGCCACATTAATCAGTTGTCTGATGGCCAATTTGAACTCCTGAAGATTTGATCATTAATGCACCTACGGTAGTTATATGAGCTTAGCTGAATGAAAACGGTATGAAGGAAATGTTTTTTGTTAAAAATTAAAGTTAAAATGAAATTTTGGCGATAGGCTCGAAATTGGAATCAAATTTAAACATCAAAACTTAAATAACGTCACTACTAACTTTTCAAACCTCAGCTCATAATCAAATTCACACCATTTGCGCTTCAGGTGGAAACACGCTTTAACTTTTTTGTATGTTGAAGATTAATAGACAGTGTAAATTGCAGAAGTGTTTACTGTAAGAATGCTTTTTAAAACTTGCCGTTATAACCACTACGTGGAATTCGAAAATAGTCACCGTAAAAGAAACGTTTCTACTGCAGAAACAGAAGCTTATTCTGTAAAAACATGCAATTTGCATTTGTATCCATACATAATCGCGAGGTTGCGTCAGTTTAAAATATCGTTTTATGTCCAGAAACATAAAACACTACATATTTAATTTTTATTTAATGAAAAACTCGTAAACTACGCCTCGTGAAAACACAACAGTGAAACGAAAATAGTTTTTACTGTAAAGATTTTTTTTAAATATGCTTGAATTTTTTAAAATATACATTGAAGTATCATTTTAAGTGTAGAAACCTTTAAAATGCAATGTCACGTTTAAAGAATTAAGTCAGTTAATGGGAAAAAAAACAAATTATGATTCACGATACAGCTACAAAACAAGAATATACTTAGCTTTCTTTTGTAAAGAAACATTTAAGGGGGTAGATCACGTTGAGAAGCCGGAAAAAGACCGTATTTAAAGCTGTACGAAAAAATCTGCAGTTTCTTAACCAATGAATGAAACGCATTTTTTTTTTTTTTTTTTTTTTTTTTTTTTTTTTTTTTAACTTTTACTTATTCTTAGGGTTTTATAAAATCTTCAAATACACATATATTTAGTAATATTAACTAATTAAATCGTAACGTCAAGTGTGGCTTTTGAAAAATATGAATATTGAAATATGCATTTTGCGCGCACGAATTTACAAATGCTTCTGCAGATATATTTTTAATGTTTCACATTTTGTAACTTATAATACTATATTTTACACTGAACCTAAATTTGAAAGTATATTAAAATTCTTTAGCATAATTAATGGCTTTTCTAATCATATTCACTAAATTTCACCAAAAAATGTATACTTATTTTTTCAATCCCCAATTCTCTGTGACAAAAATCAGACTAAATTGAGGTTCAGCATAAACTAACTATGTAAACTAAGAATATACATAATTTCAAGGGTCTATGATAATTAGTTTTTTAAATGAGAGTGCACGCAATACCAAAAAATAATTTTTTAGAGAAACGGCTTCAAATTTGGCTTATAACATTACAGCAAATGCTTTTATATCAGATATTGCTAGCAATAACTTCTGTTCTAATTGGTATTTTTGTAAAATTCTTTTTGCAGTGGATTTGTAACTTTTGAAGGTATCCATTCTGAAATTTGTGAAAAACCATTTTTTTAAAACCGTCAACATGATCTGCCCCTTAAAAACGGAGTTATAATTTCTTTATAACATTACTGCAACGGAAACAGATATTACAAAAAGATGTGTTCTTATTTCAGAAACGGAAGTTCATACCGTAAAAACTATGCAATGTGCACTTATTCCATTCACAATCAAGAGACAGAATCTAATTAAAGTATAGTTTCGAGTGCAAAAGCATTTAAAATGCAACGTCACGTAAAGAATATTAAGTCACTTAATGAAAAACGCATAAATCATAGCTTGAGAAATAACAACATTTAAAAAAAATTATATATATATGTATTTTTATTGTAAGGAAACTTTTTTTAATAACCTGCGTATAATTATAATCCTGCATATAATCATATATACAGTAAAACCCGGATATAACGCTCTTTCGGGGGACCGGGATAGAAGAGCGTCAAAAGCAGGAAAGCGTTAAATGCGGGAGAAGGTTTTCGGCATTTTAAAATTGAGAATATTAGATTATCTGCTTTAAATAACGCGGGGAATCATCTTTGTGTATTATGTAAAACAGAAACGCCACAGCATAGGTACAAAAACGTTTCCTTCATTGAAAATATCACAAATTTACACAGTGTTTACAAAGTGTATTATTATTTCAAATCAGAATAAGTAAAAGAATTGTTAGCATTAAAACAAAAGCTACAAAATATATTTAACATTTCTAAAAGGAGCCTTTATCCTTATCTATCTATCTATATCTATATCATATTATAAAGAGGTAAAAATTGTTTATTTGTAGGAGGTAAGCTCTGGAACTACCGAACCGATTCCAAAAGTAATGGTATCAAAATGATGGTGTTAGTCCAACTTAGAACATAGGCTATATTTTATGTCGGTGCCACTACCCCAAAGGGGGTGCAGGAGTAAAAAACTTTCTAAAAATGCAATTTTTGTGTTATGGAAGGGCCTAGAATCATGAAATTGGGAATGGTAGTTACTTATAAGTTATAAATAATATCTAAGAACATTTTCTAAACAATTCGAAATTTAAAAGGGGTGAAAATGCGCAAAAAACGTTCTAAAAAACATTCCAAATGGTGGTTTCTACACAATCTCTGGAAATACCAAACCGATTTAAAAAATAATGGTGTCAAAATGATGGTGACAACCCTTGCTCCTAGATAGGCCATATTTCATGTCGGTGCCACTACCCCAAAGGGGGTGCAGGAGCAAAAAACGTTCTAAAAATGCAATTTTTGCATTACTGAAGGGCTTAGATATATGAAATTTGAAATATTAGGAAGAACAGTTCTTAAAATATTCGAAATTATATAATAAACAGAACTAAGAACAGTTCTTAAAATATTCGAAATTTAAAAGGGGTGATAATACGCGAAGTGGGTTCTAAAAAACATTCTAAATGGTGATTTCTACTCTATTCTGGGAAGTATCAAATCGATTTTAAAAGTAATGGTTGTAAATTGATAGTGACAGACCTTGCTCTAACATGGCTCTGTTTTATTTTTGTATCACTACCACATTGGGATTTCAGGAGAAAAAAACGTTCTAAATTGCGGTTTTGTGCTATGGAAGGACCTAGAATCATGAAATTTGGAATGATAGTTACTTATAAGATATCAATGATCTCTAAGAACATTTCCTAAAAAAAAAAAAAAAAAAAAAAAAAAAAAAAAATCGAAATTAAAAGAGGGTAAAAATGCGCGAAAAGTGTTGTAAAAAACATTCTAAATTGCGATTTCTATGCGACGTCAGGAAGTACTGAACCGATTTCATATATAATGGTGTAAAAATGATGGTGACAGCTCTTGCTCCAAGATAGGCTATATTTTATGTCTGTTTCCACTACCCCAGAGGAGATGCAGGAACTAAAAACGTTCTAAAAATGCGATTTTTGAATTATGGAAGGAACTAGATTCATGAAATTTTGCATGGTATATATTTATTAGCTATAAATGATCTCTAAGAACATTTCTTTAAAAATTTGAAATTTAAAAAGGGATGAAAATGCGCGAAAAGCATTCTAAAAACGTTCATTGAGAACGATTTGTGAGCAATCTCAGGAAGAATCAAACTCATTTCAAAAGTAATGGTAGGCAAATTGATGCTAACATAGACGCTATTTCATGTCGGTTTCATTATCATCTGGAGGTTGCAGGAGCAAAAAAGTTTTAAATTTCGATTTTTGAGATCGGTAGGGGCTAGCAACTTTAAATTAGGCAAGGTACATATTTATTAGATATAAATGATCTTTAAGTACAGTTTAAAAAAATTTTGAAAATTAAAAGGGGTGAAAATGAACGAAAAGCATTCCAAAAACGTTGTAAAAACGTTCTAAATTGCGATTTCTACTCAATATCATGAAATACCAAACCTATTTCAAAAGTAATGGTTGGAAATTGATGGTGACAGTCCCTGCTCCAACATAGGCTATATTTTATGTTGCTGTCACTACCATCTGGGGGTGCAAGAGCAAAACATGTTCTAACTTGCGTTTTTTGCATAACTGAGGAGTCTAACATTTTGAAATATGGCATAATATTCACTTACAAGATGCAACTGCTTTCTATGAACTGTCGAAAGAAAATTTCAAATTTAAAAGGATAAAGTGAGCGAAAAGCGTTCTGAAAACGTTCTAAATTACAATTTTTATGCAATTACTTATCAAATACCAAACCGATTTAAAAAATAATCGTGACAAATTGTTGGTGATAGAACCTCCTCAAACATAAGCTATATTTTATGTCTATGCCACTACCACCAGAGGGTTGCAGCAGCAAAAAACTTTCTAAATTGCGATTTCTGTGATACTGAAGAGGCTAGAAACTTTTTAGCATGGTAGTTACTTCTAAAATATAAATGCCTTCGAAGGACATTTGAATATAAATTCGAATTAAAAAGGGATGAAGCGAAGGGGAGGTGCGAAAAGCGTTCTAAAAAAGTCTTAAATTACGATTTCTATGCAATTTCAGGGAATATAAACCGATTATAAAAGTAATAATAGCGAATCAATGATAAAAATCTCTGATCCTAAGCAGGCTATATTTTATGCGGATGATTCTATCACCCGGGGTTCACAGGAACAACAAAATTCTAAAAAAGGCCCTTAAAAGTTTTCTAAATTACGTTTCTGTGGAATATTAGGAAATAACAAACCGTTTTCAAAATTAATGTTGGCAAATTAATGGTGACAGTTCCTTTTTCAACATAGCCCTTTATGTTGAGAGAGGTGGTAGGACTTGGAATTTTACATGATGGTTAATTTTAAGATGTAAGAAGATGGTTTCTTAAAAAAAAACTTCAAAACTTCAAATGAATACTGAAATAAGCGTATTAATTGAGCATAAAAGTTTCAAAATATTTTCTAAATTATCATTTATTTTATTTCTTTTTATTAAGTCTAATTTCTGCCTAATGCAGTTTAATAATGAAGTTTAGTCAAACTATGTTTTAAATGACAATTTTTGAATTATTTCTAAAAGTATAATTTCTTTTAATAAAAATTAGCCATAAATATCACTTGGCATATTTCAAATATGACGCGAGCAATGCCGCGGGGTTTGCTAGTATTAAATATAAAATAAAACTATGAAAGAAACTAATAATAATATTTTTGTTTTGTTTTAATGTAACATTTGTATTCTTGAGCACCACTATGAGGACTATAAACTTTCACTTGCTGTTTATTCTGTTTTCGAAAAAAACTCTTCGACTTTCGTCTGACGGGTGGACGAACGACCATATAAAAGAGCGTTTCCTGCTTTGTTTATGTGTCTTAATATATCTTCATGTGAAGCGGCGGTATCTACTGAAGCGGTATATAGGCGGATAGTGCTAAAAGCTTCCATTACTTCAGCTATCGTTGGGTTGCGATCTTCAACATCACTATCAGTAACTTCATCAGGGTCCTCTTCTTCTGCAGCATCCTGTACAGTGTCCCCTATAATGTCGTTAGTGCTCCTAACGTTGCTTGTGATAACGCCCGCCTTCATCAATGCTAAGATAGTTCTGAAGGCTGTGTGCGTTTTCTGAAAGATGCTCGCAAACAGCTTGCCAGTCCTCGTCGTCTATAGGATCCGATCCCTCTTCAGCCGCATCCATATCACCGTCGGCGTTCGTTATGAAGCCTGCCTTTTTAAAGCAATTTTGAGTTATTTTAGGTTCGATTGCATCACAACTAAAGCTAAGGTAGTTCATGGCGTCGAGGAGAGTTACAGAAGATCGTCTACTTTTAATTCCCATTTCATGTAGAAATCGTTTCACTATACGTTTGCGATAATGTTGTTTTAAAACCTTTATGATCTCTTGATCCATCGGTTAAAGTACGCTTGTGGTGTTTGTAGGTAAAAATTCCAGAGAGACATTTGAAATATATTGTATTGCTTGGAGTTGCGCTCCGCAATTGTCTACGAATAGTATGACATGCCTATTTTGATTCCGCATCTCGACATCAAAATCAGAAACATATTTAATGAACTGGGGACCCGTCATCCAAGCCTTACGTTGATGTGCATTGTCACAGGGCAGTCGTTTGATGCTCTTGAAACAGCGAGGTTTGGCCGATTTTCCAATCACCAGAGGCTTGGGTTTGTCGCTCTCATCGGAGGTGAAACAAACAAACACAGTCACACGTTCTTTACTGAGCTTCACTCCATGCCATTGCTCATCTTTTAACGTTAAGGATTTATTAGGCATCGCTTTAAAAAATAAGCCAAATTCGTCGGCGTTATAAATAAAACAATTGGTATAGTTTTTGATAAGCCTTGGAAGACTGTTCTTTTTCCAAAATTCTGCATTTTCTATGTTCACGGCAGCGGATTCTCCGCAAATCTACTTGTACACAATGCCGTGGCGGGTTCGAAATCGGTCTAACCTTCCATTAGATGGAGTAAAATCTTCAATTCTTAGCTTTTGGGCTACTTCTGCAGCTTTTTCTTTAACTATGGATCCGCTGATAGGTATAGGAAAAGGTCCAAATACCGGCTACCACTTTTGTTTTCAATCTAGATCATACAATTTTCAAAATTAATAAAATAAAAAGTGACAGGGTACCTTGACACGTCTTACACCTGTTTAGAGAAAAAAAAATCAGTTTAAAAGGCATTTTCTGTTTATAAGATGCAAAATTTCGAAAGTCTTCAAATTTTGAGTTTTTGAAATGGGATTTAAATACCGGCTACCTAAGTTTTTTTTCCAAAAGACCACACAAATAGAGCTAATAATTATTAAGCAATAAGAATATTATTTTAATAAATTGTATTGATTAATAACATTTCTTATGCACAGAGAAAATACGAAATTTTTAATAAATAAGTATTTTTGTTAAATTTCTAAAATTCTTTACGACTATCTCTCACAGTCTTCTTCCCATTATGTTTCTAATTTTGTTTTTTAACGTGTAAAACAAAAAAAAGCTTGCTGATTGAAATGAGAATTATTTTATCTGAAAAAATCAAAGGCATAATATCACTCTTTGCGTCGGTATAGTCCCTATTAACCCACACATCACATTCTTAACATTGAACCCAGAATCGCCTCCCCCATTCTTGTCCACAGAGAAAGCACCCATGCGAAGACACAAATTTATCATCTTCCTCTGTTGGATATTTTCCTTTTTCACTTTTTTAGCGCTCTCGCTGCGTAATTGTTTTATCAACATAGCTTCAAAAATTGCGTATTTAACCCCTTCACAACGAGCGTCTTTTAAGAATTTTTATTCTTTTGTCACCGGTTTTTCAAAACAAAAGTTTTTGTCTAGTTTAACCGGGAAAATGCTCCGATTAAATAAGGCATAATTTACAATAAAAAAAATAACTGGTGGGAATAATCAAGGAGGGTTAATTAGACGGAAAAAATGCATCCCCGAGGAAACCTCGGGTTGCGTAAATTTTGATACTTTTACGATGCCCAAGGAAATCTCGGGTTGCGCAGCGATAAGGTTAAAATCAAATTTCTGCCTCTTTCGCCTGGTTTACTCCATCATACTTTTTCTTCCTCTTCACATTTATTACAGGCAATTTTGTAGTGTCCAACAGCTCTTTTGCGGAAAGTGATCCAATAACCAGTGTCGGTCCTGAAGAATTACGGCCATGGTTGCTTTTTTCATATTGCGAAATGGGACGGGGACTATTTCTGAACCATTTAAATTAATTTATTAATTATGGAACTATTTAAATTAATTTATTTTCCTCCCCTTCAAGCAGAGCAACCGAGAGAGGTCCAAATACTGGCTAGCTGGTATTTAGACCACTCTAGGTAATCCGATATTCGGACCACTGCTATGTTTATGTTAAAACCGGTATTACTTCATTCATATAATAAAATACCAATACTGTGCGCGTGGCAATTGAGAGCTAAATATGTCTAGAAAATAACTTAATCAACAATTCAAGCGAATATACGATCAGTATACTTTAAAAAAAAATGAGAAACACATATCTGAAAAACTTTTGATGTACCAGATTACGTAGATTCGACACTTTTGCATTTACTATTTGTAAATGACACAGACTTCAGCGACGTACTTTTCGTAACTTTCTTCTCTCAATTAAAGTTACAAACTCTGCCTATCACCGCTAGGCTGCGCTGCGCTCAGTTCTCAGAACACCTAGTAGCCGGTATTTGGACTCTTAGCCGGTATTTGGACCTTCTCCTCTATGTTCCAGTGTCTTGACTCAAGCAACCCACTCGTATATAACTTTTTCTAAATCTTCATATTTCCCTGTTTTCACTCTCTTTTTCTTTGAGCCACCAATCGTAGCATTTTTTTCAGTACTAGGGGGCTCTGCCCCCTACGAGCTACGCTCGTCAACCCCCGTACAGACACCGCAGGCTCTAACAGCACGCTAATTTGATCGCCTTTAAAAAGATTTCGGAAGATTGAATTATAATTTGAATCTGACAATTATAATCTGACGTAATTTTCACCAAACTTTTCTTTCTCTTTTTAATATTCACGTCAAAATACTTTTGTTAGAAATGAAATATTATGATCATCTTAAAATGTCAAGTAAATGCCTCGCGCAATTTTTAAATTAAAACTGTTTTGCAATATTATTTTTTGTTCATTTTACGTAATAAGTGTAATATGACGTAAATTCTCCTATTTAGGACTTCTAACGCATGTTGCTGAATTTATTATTTTACAATATTCTTTCTCATTTAAAATTCACGTGTAACTATAGTTTTTATGACGTAATTTTCAATGAGTTCCTGCTTTTTATATTTTTTGTTTATAATAGTAACGTGTAAAATAAATTTTTAATTTGAAGCAAACATTACTGTTTGCGCTGTTTATACTGTTGGCAACAGTTTAAATTAATACAATTTTCTAATATTTGTAAAAAATATCTCTCGAAATGCTGAAAATTTGAATTTAAAATAGAAATAAAACCTCGAAAAATTATTCAAATTAAAAAACTAACTGCAATCTGCACACCGGGAAATTCTGACGCATAAAATGATCTAAAAATTATTAAATTCCTATGTACAGTTTTTGCTCCTATAAAACTTTTTTAATGGAACGATTTTGTCCAACTTTGGCATTAAATATCTCTTAAAATAATTCTTCGATTTGAAAACTGTCTGCATCAGCGTGTTTATCAAACATTTCTCTATAATACTACCGATTTTCATATTTTTGTATGCAACAGTTTTTTAATATTAACGAAGAAAGACCTCCGGTCACAAAAAATTCAAAACCGGCGGCGGCAGCGGCGGCGGCGGTGACAGCGGTAGTTACTTTTTTTTAGAATAGAGAGATCTTTTCTGCTTTGAAGAAAGAGTCCCAAGAGACGCCGGTGCGGTACTCATAGATAACGCAAAATCTTTCTGGCTCAGAACAGGTGATTTTTTGTCATAATTTTTTAGAATGTGTAATTTTTTCGAAAGTGTCAGCGTCTTTCTTTTCATACTCTTAGATTCCATGTTGCACCTAATTGGAGTCGGCAGCGATGCTACTTACATATGTGTAAATGAAAAAGGCGAAAACAGTTTGTGTGAAGTAAGACGCAGACAGGTGCTGCTGAGATGGACGGCATAAATTCTTTTGTTCTCTGATACAATGAGAAAAAAACCGCCTCGCCGGCTGATTTTTTTTACGTAGCCTTTGGGGTTGGATGGCTGCCAATTCCACGTATCCTCTCTTTCTTTCTTTGTGCGGGCGAGAAAATGAGAACTCCGGATGTAAACCAAAGCACCAAAGCGTTATATCCGGGATTTGTTTGTTCAAAGACCAATAAAAAGCGCGTTAAAAGCGGGTAAGTATTAAAAGCGGGGAGCGTTAAAAGCGAGGAATTTTTACATTGTTCTTATGGGTATGGTTCAAGGGATCGGGACAAATGAGCGTAAAAAGTGGGAAAGCATTTTAAGCGGTGAGTGTTATATTCGAGTTTTAGTGTACTACAGCTTCAAACGCAAATAGATACAGCAAAAGATATGTTGTTACTCCATAAACATAAACTTACTCTATAAAAGCTATGCTGACTGCATGGGTATCCTTTCAATATCATCAATTGAAATCAAAAATAAAGGCTTTTTAAAGTCTAGTAGCGTTTAAAATTTACGATCACGTATTAGAGCGTTAAGACATTTAATAAAAAATACGCAAATCACGACTTGAATTAAAAACAAAAGAGTAAAAAAATAACATAATATATTTTTAATAATTTTTTTACAATAATAAAAATAAGGAAATGTGTATTTTTTATTATTATTCTATATTTAAGGGGGGGGGGGGGAAGCTTAAAAAAAGAATCTATTTTGTATTTCGAATTTTTATTGTAGTCTTCTTGCTTGCAAAGTTACATATTTTTGAATTCTTGTTAATTTCTAATACATTCGCATGAATTGATAATTTATTTTATACTGCAATCAATTACTAATTACTTTAAATGAAACAACATTATGCCCGCGGATGATTAATAATGTCGCAGGATTTCACGATGGCTAAATTATAGTTATTTCATTAATCCATTACAAGAACAGTACATATATTACAATGTCAAAAATAAATGGCTTGAATATTAAATATGTGAATTTTTATAAACGTATAATGGAAAAAAGATATGGAAAACAAACACAGCAATACGATAGTCACAATTTCAAACTGTCATTTTAGAATGATGTGAAAACTGGGAACCTTCGTAAAAATCCTCCTAAATGCTATGAACACCTGATGTCTGTATCAAAATAATGAAACATTTTCTTCACTCTAAGCATATAACACTCTCAAAAAATAGTTTCACATTGATGAGAAATAATAAATTAGTTCGCTTTGTACGCAGTCGGGTTTTTTGAATTTTTAAATTTAATTTTTACTTGTTTAATTTGTCGTTTGCATTTCAGTATTTTAAAACGATTTTTTTTTTTTTTTTTTTTTTTTTGCATAGAATATTTGAGGTTAACCTGTACCCGAGTACGTTTTTACTTTTTTGAGTTGGGCTACAGTTTTCTTTCATTGGAATATTTTGTAAATAAGTTCGGAAATAAAAAGGTTAAATCACAACAAAAATCAAAATCGGAATAGTAAAAAAATAACCCTGTTTTTGACCGACTTCAGCTACCCTATACAAAGAAAATCATTTGAAAATATTGAAATGCAAATGAGAAATTTGAAAAGAAAAAAAAAACGTAATTGGTCTAACATTAACTTGATCCTAATATTAGTCTTTCCGTGATTAGTGTAGGCTCGCAAGATTTCACAGTAGTCACGAGAAGAAACGAAATCGTTAATGTTAAGTCTATGGGAAAGTTATTTTCAAATATCTCGCTTGCGTTTTAATATCTTTAAAGGATTTTTTTTTTTTTTTTTTTTTTTTTTTTTTTTTTTTTTTTTGCATACGATAGCTGAGGTCGATCTCTAACCGGGCTAGCTAGTTTTTACTTTTTATTTTGATTATATATTTTTTATATTAGGATAGTTTCATTTTCAGAAACGGTTCCGAAAGCGAAAGCATTTTTTTTTTTTTTTTTAAAGCTGAAACCAAAATCGAAAAAGTAAAAACTAACCCGGTTGTAAACTGTCCTCTGCTATCCTATGCAAAAATATCTTTCAAAAATATTAAAATCCAACTAGAAATTTAAAAATAACGCCTCCATAGGATTAACATTAGCGTTCTCATTTCTTCTCGTGACTACTGTAGGCTTTTAAATACATTGTGACCAAAGTATGACAAAAATATGAATGTACCGTGACTAGAAAGCAACTTTTATTGCAGTCATTGTCGTCACGTGACGTGTAAGATGGGTCGTATCCAAATCACTGTCACGGTGATCTGTCTTATTTTGAAATGAACTAAACACATATTGATCACTTTTGAGATTGTGACACTTTTGACTATTTGTGGCGTCAAATTGACTGCTTGTGCTTTTAGAATTATAAGATTACTTAAGAACAAATTACTGGAGTTTGATGTAAGAAAAAAATATTAAGCGAATTTCTTTCTTTTTTTTTAAGTATCTTTTTCTAAAATGTCCTATTCCAAGTAAGGAAATTTAACTTCGAGGCATTTTTCATTTGCAGAAGATTGTGGTATTTTTAATAAAAGCGTTTCGCTTAAGTGAAATTTAATGTACAATAGCTTTTTTTTTTTTTTCAAGAAATAAATGCAATTGAAGAATAAAGAAGGTTTTCTTTCAACGAAACAACGTATTTTCTAAATGGTATTATATCTAGAAGACGTCCAACGTTTAGATTCGAAGAATGAAGGCCTAAGGATATGTCAAGATAATCTTAGTTACGCATTACGCGAGATATTTTAAAAGGAAATCTATCAAAGGTTTTCACTGTTATTTGTTCAAGCAGAATTTTCTTCTTATTGTTATAAAATCTGCCACTTAAAGTTTTTTGTTGCGTCAAATTTCTAGGAAGTGAGAACGTTTGTTTTAAAAGTATGTGTGTGTGTGTTTGTAAGCGAAAGGGATAATGTGCATGCACGTGGTATCCTATTGATTAGGATTTATCATGAAACTTGCATTAGTGTTTAAAAAAAAACAGTGATAGTTGTACAATTAGTCCGGGAGGCAGCGTCATATTTTGGCAATCTACTTTAGTATCTATGCTTTTGTTATTAATGATAAATTAGATGGTACAGATAATGAAACTGTTAGACAGCTGGCGCACCAGAGGGGGATGTTTCATTAGTAACATCGTATAGCTTGCTACACTATAAAACGAATGACAACCCAATTTTTAATTTTGTCTTCTAGCAGGATCGGGAATCGGGATGCCATTCATTTCACATTGTTGCTAGCTGTGCTTTGTTGCTATGGAAATACTCTCCGCTGGTGCGCCAGCTGTCTGACAGTTTGTTTGTCTGTACCATCTAATCCATCATTTATAACAAAATCATCGATGCTACAATTGGTTACAAAAACGTGAGCTACCTCCTGGACTATATACTTTGTAAATTAGATTGAACCGTCATTTTAAATAACAAGAAGTGTTTAGATTTTATTTTTTATTTTTTTGTGTTATATTTACAGTTTTTTTTACACATTCGGGCTCTAATAATAGCAATTTCATGATTATAGTGTTAATAAAAAATTAAATCATTTGAAAATAATCATTTTTAAAAAATTACACTGGCGAAGTTTTATGATACACCCTGAGAAAATCTGCATAAATATATATATAGCGTCTAAAACATTTCAACTGATTTCATATTCTTCACATTTGAGAGGGATTAATGCTCAAAGTTTAAAAAAAAAATGTTTCATTCTTTAAAAACAGAGATAAAGTGTTTTTGGCGTTTATAATGATTTGCACAAAGATTTCATTTTTCACGTCATTGCTGAATGACAGGTTGTATCTGTTGGCAGAGTATAGACCAAATAGTTCGACAAGAATCATAAATTACACTGGGAAACAAACATTTTGTTGACTTAGATCTGGCACTTGTTTTTAGCTAATTATTCACATCTAAATCCAAATATGAACCCAGTTCTTTTCTATCACGTCAACTTTTTAAGCTACAGGATACCCAAAAAATCATACTTAATGTGGATACAATGGAAAATAAAGAAAAAAAAATCTAAATATATTATTCATACAACGGCTGTATATACTTACAATAAGCTAAATTGTGTTCATACAAGTAGTAAAATCATTTTACAAAACGAAAAAAGTAGATATTAAGGTAAAAAACTTTGTTTGAAGCTTTTTCTGGAGTGTTCAATTTGTGGACGATCTCGCTTCATGCTCCTACAATAGTCAACCATCACATGTTCATCCCATCTACCTTGATAACCGTTCTTCCACGAGCTTCAAATCTTTGGGGGAACGCTCACCCTGCTCATCACTGACTGTACCAAGATTATCCGGGAAGCCATGCATCAAGATGGCTATGCAGAAAATGAAGTTTGATGCTCATGTTGCAAACAAGCATTTCAAAGCTCTCTAAAAGTTGCTGGACAATTTCGGCGTAATTTTCTACTCGCGTATATCCACGAAAGTCTTTGACAAATTTTTTTTATGGCAACCAAGCATTCTTTTGGAGTTTTGTCATTGTTCCGATTAAATGTTCATCTCTAATGAGCTGCCGAATCTGTGGACCGTCAAATACACCTGCCTTTATTATTTCAAAAGGCAGGTTTGGAAATTTCGAAATAAGATACAACTTGAAACAGTCTCGTAAAGCTGACAAAGCTTTCACGAACTACTTCATTAGACCCAATTTTATATGCAGAGGTGGAAATATGATGTTCTTTCTGTCGACAAGTGGCAGATGCAAAATGTTTGGATCACCAGGTTTGAGGTCAGATCTTGGGGACCAATTTGACTGGAACCAGTGCTATCCCACTTACACAAAACCCGGGATAATTGATATATCCATGTTGCTGGTCAAGAAGATTGGTTGGTTGGTTGTATTTATGTCGGCCAATCATCTGCACGTGGTATATGGGTCCTAAGGGGGGGGGGGAGTGCCTTCCGTGGAGGTCTTTCTAAGGGAACCTAACCCGTATTAACGCTTGGAGAACCAAGGTTCGAAGAAAACCACGAAAACGCCGAGCGATTAGGCCGACGGGCGCGATTGGGATCGAACCCAGCACCTCCCGTCTACCAGCTTCGAGAGCAGAACCTCTCGGCCACTGGTGGGGCCCTGGTCAAGAAGGAAGCAGACTATTTGAAGGTCATCACAGATGATCCATTTGTGCATGTGATATCGCAATAATTCAATGGCTCTCTTTATATCCTCATATTCTTTGTGCAAATAGACCGAATGGCCTATTGGGACTGCTCCACATAAATTTTCATTGTGAAGGAGCACGCACTTATAGCTTCTCTTTGAGCTATCGATGCATAGTCGCTATTCAGTTGCGATATAGGACGGAATTCCAAACTGCTCCATTAAACCATGCACGTTATGACAATAAACAAATCTACCGTCACATCGAAAGTATTGACTTTCTCTTGATCAAAAATAGGATACCTTAGCTCCCTTTTCAAGCAAATTTTTCTGGTGCAGTTTTTATGCTAAGAGTTCTGAAGCTTTTTTCTTCCTATAACTCACGCCATATTCAGCGTAGAGTGGGTCATAGAGTGTTGTCTAACACAAGCTGTAGAGAAAAAACTTGGCGTGATAGAAGAAAACTAATCGCAGTTTTGAAATCAGCAAGCTTTTTTGACTCAAAAACAGCTAAATTATCAAAGTCAACAGACATTGTGTTAAAAATTGTTCCCCAGTGTTATTTCTTATTTCTTTCAGCTTTATTCCTCAAAGACTTTGTGGTCAGTTATTTGGTTCCTTTTTAAAGGTTTCGAACCAAAACGTCCAGAATTTACAAAAGAAATTTTCCGCAGACGAACATCCCGTAGACACTTCTGTACTACAGTAGCATTCTGTTGTTGCGGGACAAAAAAAAAATACTACATCAAAGAAAATGATAACTGTCCGACAAGTTGTCTACATAGATTTTAGTCTCACTTCACCATCGTATTGCTACGTTTGCTTTCCATATTATTATTTCTTTTATTCTGTGTTTACCAAAATACGAATTAATATTCAAGTCATTTATTTTTTCATTGAAAATTACAATTTAAAATATTTCACGAACAGCCATGCCCATTTTTGTGTTACATGTAATTTAAAGTAATTGATATGCTTATCTAAAATACCAACTCATTGGAATATATTACTTACGCCGGGAAGGGAACTAAAATAGTCCTAGAATCATTTTCGTCCTTTGAGTCGTCAGGTGTTTAAAAGTATATAACTTTACAATGAAGAAGAATGCTGTAGAAATCTAAATAATCAAGCTGTAAAGTCAATCAAATATCTGTTGATTAGTGCCAAGATAGCGTACACACTATTACACGTACTACTAATGATGGGCGATTTCGATTTTTTTAATCGATTTAATCGATACTATAGCCAACTCGATTTAATCGATACTATGAATTTTTTAATCGATGTCTCTAAGACAAAATAAGGTAATATCATTTTCATTTTCCTTCAAAAATTGAAGATAAAGTAGTTGGATGTGCCAATCCCAAAAATTTCATCTGCCTCATAAATGTTAAAACTTCAAAATTCGCTATCACAGTGTCAAATTAAAGGATAACCTATGCGCATCATGAGGATTCAAAAAGGATAGGTTCGTTGAAGTATGTGCATTTTAAAAGAAAATATAAGCATTGCATTTTCCTAACAAATCATTGAATTTCGGCCCACACCCTCTTAGGCTAATGTCAGACGAACGTCTTTTTGCACGCTTTTTTCGCTCTTACGCCATCCCTACACCTTCGCTAGCGTGTGTAGGGACGGTGTAATAGCGAAAAAAAAAAGCGTGCAAAAAGACGTTCGTCTGATATTAGCCTGGATGTCCGCAACGGAAAATCCCAATTCAAAGAGCATAAAAGCGACAGCTGTTGGGCAGTATACACCCAAGCCTAATAAGGATCTATTTATCTGAAAGTGTAACAGAATATGAAGTTTGATTAAATTCCGTGCATTAGTTTTGAGATATGGCTATCACGAATATCATGCAAAAGAAACAGTATAGCAGCGCAGCCTGTTACATGATTAACACGAAAAACTCAGAAACAACTTATGTCAATGACACATAATATTAAGTTTGATGAAATTCCGGTCATTACTTCTTGAGATATTATCGCTAATATCGTGTAAATTCTGAAAAATAGTGTTAAATTCAGGGGCTGGTACGGGTGGACACCCCTCCTCCGGAACATTGAAATGTCCCTCATGAAGATTTGGGATTTTATGCTTAATGGACAAAAGTCCAATCCCCCCCCCCCCCGAAACTCTAGAATGTCCCTCTCCAGAACCATAGAAATCCCTTCCGGAGAAAAATGTCTGAATTCAACACTGCTAAAAACAAGCAGCATGGCAGCACAACCTGTTATATCATTTACACGAAAACCTAATCATGAACAACTTATGACAGATTATTAAGTTTGATGAAATTCCGTTCATTAGTTCTTGAGATATGATCCCTAAAATCGTTTAAATCCAGAAAAACGTGTTGATTTCGGGGGTAACCCGGAGGGACATCCCCTCCGTGCAACATTCAAATGTCCCCCCAGAAGGTTTGAGATTTTATGCTTAATGTACAAAAGTCCAATCCCCTTCCTCTCTGAACTGTCCCTCTCTGGATCCGCAGAAATCCCTCCCGGAGAAAATTGTCTGAATTCAACACTGCTGATAAAATTTGCATAACAACGCCCCCTGTTGGGTGATTTACATCGAAATCTAATATGCAACAATTTATGCCAACGTCTAACTGAATGTGAAGTTTGATGAAAATCCGTGCATTAGTTCTTGAGAAAGAGCTATTGCGAAAATCTGGAAAAATGCAGCATAGCAGCACCACCTGCCGGTAGATTTACATCAAAAAGTAATCAACACCAATTTATATAAAAGTCTAATTGAATCTAAAGTTTCAACAGATTCCATGCATTAGTTCTCGAAATAGACCGCCCACAATTTTTTTGTCAGAGACAAGCAAACAGACAGACTGACAGACAGACAATGTATAAAAATAGTCAAATCGTATTCCAGACAAGATCTTCTAAAACTATAAATCCTTCGAAAACCGGAAGTCGAAATTTTTCACGAATCCAACGCTTTCTTTTTCTAAAGACAAAAGAAAGCAAGAAAAAATTAACGCATCGATTCTGCCCGTAAATTAAGATCAGAAATGGCGAATTGATTCAGTTTAGATTCGATGCCGATGTCGATCTTTAGATGCGGGCAGAATCGCTATTTTTTGATTTACTTCAATTCTTTAGATTCGGGCGAATCGATCCAGTTCAGAATCGATGCCGATTTTTAGATGCGGGTGAAATTGTTATTTTTTGGTTTACTTCAATTCAAATCGCATCGCGCATGATCCACGATTCGCGTTGAATAGATTCCTCCAATTTTACTGTTTTAGTGGCAGAATTGCTGTAAAATTTTGTATAAGAGCCTTTTTTTTTTTTTTTTTTTTTTTTTTCTTTCTAGGTTCAGTGTTGAATGGCGGGTTGATTTCTTGACTGCTCCGGTCGGGATAGGGGGAGGGATTTTAGAGTTCCGTAAGGGGGATGCACATTTGTCCATTAAAAAGCATAAAATCTCAAAACTTTCGGGAGGGACATTCCAATGTTCCCCCGGGTCACCCCCTGAATTCAATACTAGGTTAAATCGTTATACTTTAGTTTAGAAGTCTAGTTATTTGGGTTACTAGTTTATTATGTTGTATTTTTCAAGTTCGTCCCTTCTAAACCTTTCCGCCCCCCCCCCCTTCCTCGCCAGTCTTAATTTACAGGGCCGTTCAAAATATGCATGCTATTTTAAAATGCCCAATTCTCGTTCTATTTTATTATAAATCCACATTTTGAAACCTTGACCAAAGGTACATTTGAGGCCACCCCTCCCACCGTTTGAGACTTACCTGTCCCCCGGGGGGCATATTTATTGTTTCTTCTAAACCATCTCGTGTAACATATTGTTGGAAAGCTTTTAATGTCCTCTTTTATTTTCTGTCTCTCCCCCCCCCCCTCCACTAGTTACACGCTCTTGGCACTTTTTAGCTCACAGGCTATCAAAGCGTGAGATCTAATGTGCCCGTCGGTTTTGTATGTATGTATGTACGTACGTAATGCGATAATTCTTGATAGAAATATCCGATTTGCTTCAATTTTTTTTTCTATGTTCATTCTGCTAATGCACTTCCCTGATTAGTTTTGTGGGTTCATTGGTTAAGTATAAAGGGAAAACGGGGGGCTAATCCCCCCCCCCCTTAGCTTAGATAAATGGGTTTTTCATGCAGAATTATCAGATTTTCTTCAAATTTTGGTATACCGGTTAATTTTGATAACGAGTTCCTCTGATTATATTTGAAGGTTCATTGTTATAGACTAAAGGGGGGGAGGGGGGACGAGGCGATAATACCCTCCCTAATTTAGATAGATGGGTTTTGCTATCAGATTTTCTTCAAATTTGGTATACCAGTTTATTCTGATAAGGCGCTTCCCTAATTAGGCTTGGAAGTTCATTAGTTAAATATAAAGGTGGGAACAGGGGGCTAATACCCCTTAATTTAGATAAATGGGTTTTTCTATCCGATTTGCTTCAAATTTGGTAGACCGATTTATTTCGATAAGGCGCTTCCCTGATGGCATTTGGAGGGTCATTGGTTAAGTATAAAGAGGGGAAACGGGAAGGGGCAATCCCCCCCCCCTTAGTTTATTTTCGAGGGGCATTATTCTTTGAAATAAGAGCATAATATACACTTAGTGTGAATAGCCTGCGAACTCAATGCCATCAGTTTAACTGGGCACTTTTCTTTTTAGCTCACAGGCTGTCAAAGCCTGAGAGCTATTGTGCCCGCAGTTTCTGTATGTATGTATGTACGTGCATACGTAACGCGATAACTCTCGATAGAAATATCCGATTTGCTTCAAATTTTTTTCCTAGGTTCATTCTCATAAGGCGCTTCCCTGATTAGTTTTGGGGGTTCATTGGTTAAACATAAAGGACGGGGGTACGGGGACTATCCTCCCTACTTAGGTGAATGGGGTTTTCATGCAGAATTATCAGATTTGCTTCAATTTTAGTATACCGGTTAATTCTGATAAGACGCTTCCCTGATTAAATTTGGAGGTTCATTGTTTGAGTATAAAGGGAGGAACAGGGACTAACCACCCTTAATTTAGATAGATGGGTTTTTCTATCTGATTTGCTTCAAATTTGGTAACCGGTTTATTCTGATAAAACGCTTCCCCGATGAGATTTGGAGGCTTATTGTTTAAGTATAGAGATGTGACGGGGGGGGGGTGACTCCCCCATAATTTATTTTTCGAAAGGCATTCTTTGAAGTAAGAGTATAAAATACAATTAGTATGAATAGACTGTGAGCTCAATGCCATCAGTTTAACTCGATACTTTTCTTTTTTATTTATTATTGTTTCAGTGAGTGCACTCTGCATGTCAGCGAATGAGTCAATAACTGTTTCTAGTTTTTAGATTACTGCTGGGGAAAAAAAAAACATATAACCAAGGAATATACTTTTATTTATTTGTTAATCAGAGAAAAGTATGTTATTTCATTGTCAATGGCTCTAGGATGAGAATATTTTTTTTTCTTAACAGCTGAAAATTTGGTAAACATTAAAAAGAAAGATATTTATAAATTGTAAATGAGATAAGGAGATATATATTTTAAAAAGGGAAAGAAATTTTAGTTAAATATATTATTAAAAGGAGAATTTTGATTATTAATTGGGGATAATTAGTATGTGATGATTGGTTAATTACATTCACCACAGCTATTTTAAAAGAAAATTTGCAATATTTGCATTTCCCCCATGCTTATAGGAGACCCTAAAAAGACTGAAAAACCATTTAACTTTTTAAATAAATTTAGAGCCTTCAAAATTTCGCTCATCTGCGCATTTTTAAGAAGAATGACGTTTATAGGAAGTAAGTCCCCATCTATTTGGTTGAAGGAAATAAGAGTTAGAGTAGAAAGTACATCTTTTCCGGATGAAAAAAAAATAATTTCTTTCTTTTTTTTTATCTGACCGAGATCTTTTTTAAAGATAAATTTAAATATAATATAAATTATTATCAAAATTACATCTTAAAAATAATAATTTTAAAAGTTAAAAAAACTTATTATTTGACTCAAAGGTCTGTAGTAGCTGCCGCTCTGGGCCGATAACATTGTCTAGGGCCCCCATAAATGGAGGTGAAGGGTAAGAGATAGTCGTTACGGCCCCATTGATTCGCTACGTTTTGGAATTACTATTTTTTCAGCTCATCTGTGTGAATCTGTGAACATCGAAATATCGATTTAAGTATCAATTCTTGAATTTGGGAATCGGTTCTTATAGCGATCGATTCTGTTTTATACGATGTCGATTTTAATCGATTCTCAAATTTTCCAGAATCGCTCATCACTACGTACTACTATATTTAGATACAACTCCTCATCTTTTTGCTTCCTTTTGGGAACAACGGATTTCGAGCTTATTCTATCGACGATACTTTTCAGAATTTTCAAGCTATGATTGTGAGTCTTTCACAAAAGTTGCTCTATATACTTAGCTAATACATTATGCATATTATATTTTGATTGCATTCGTGCATGCGCAGTGAAACATTTTTTGTTAAACCTGCACATTTTTCATCCAAATTTTATTATTTTTTAATTCTGATTGCAGGGTATTATGTATAATATTGTTTGTCATATTTTCTGAAAAAGACTTTTTTTTTATATTAAGAACTCTGCAAATTATAAGCAAAAAACTTGGTGAAATTTGGGTCTGTTTCTATAAAAACCTTAATAAATATACGAGTATACATGCTCGTAAAAATGAACACAGTATATTACAATAAGCCACTTATTAATAATCTCGAGTTTGAACACTTTTGCTACATTAGTTTTTACAGGGTTATCCAAAAGATGTTCGTTCTTTTTCAATTTGTTGATGGTCCCCTATGGGGTTTAGGGAAAAATTCTTCGCGGAAATATATGACCTATACTATACTGTTTACACACCTGCAGTTTCAGGTTAATTCCTCATGTATTTTTCTAGATATTTAACAAAACGTCTAAAATCGCAAGTGAGCTGTCACCTTTGACCATATGGTGTAGTTGGTGTGATGATACTATGGCGCCATAAATAGTCATGCGAATACTTTAACTTGTCACACTAAATTTCCCATAAGCGATATTTTAGTCAACTCATCTCAAAATTAGACATATCGACGTGACGTTTATTTAGATAGAATTTATCTTAAACATCACATGAAGATAATGACGTTAAAGAAAGTTGCATTCTAGTCGCGCCGCATTCACTTTTTTGTCATTTGTTCATCACAGTGTATTTAGGGAGCTGTTTGCCACTTATTCTTTCTTTTTAATGTTCTTTATGCACCTGGTAATAAATAAATGCATAATTAAAGAACTTTACTTGTTTATAAAGTGGGACTAGGGTATAAATAAAATTATTTTGACATATCCTGAAGGCCTCCTTTCTTCCAAGTTACAAGCAGTGCGTCCGTTGGAAAAATACCATTTAGAAAATGCGTTGTTTTTATAAAAGAAAACTTGCTTTATGTTTCAATTACAATTTTAAAAGCTAATTTGAAGTACATTTCACTTAAGAGAAACGCTTTTATTAAAAATCCCCTAATGTTCTGGAAATGAAGAATGCCTTTAAATGTCTTTGGGTTAAATTTACTACGCTTGAAATATGACATTTTAGAAAAAAGTTATTATGGCATTTTTTTTTTTTTTTTTTTTTTTTTTCTGAAACATATTCGCAAAATCGTTCTCACTTTTATCAAACTTAGGTCATTTATTTTAATGTAATTTATTCTTAAGTATGACTGTAATAGTACATAACTGTAATAGTAATTGTGCATAGCCGTAATAACCAGCCAATGTGCCGTCACCTATCATGTCACAAATAGTCATAAGTTTCAAAATCAGAAAGATAATCAAAATTTCATGAGTCACACTGTAACTC
This sequence comes from Maratus speciosus, assembly GCA_963932465.1. Lineage (NCBI taxonomy): Eukaryota > Metazoa > Arthropoda > Arachnida > Araneae > Salticidae > Maratus > Maratus speciosus. Next base: position 456,264,340 of record OZ010788.1, read on the forward strand.
TCAGGTAACCGTCATTTTATGACTCCGTTGTAAAATCATTGAGGCTGATTTGTTTAGTTATTTGCGATTGCCACAAAATGAAACAAATCGACATGACAGAGATTTGGATCCGACTCATCTTGCATGTCACAATCACATTAAGAAAATGGCGGCAATAAGAGTTACATTTTGGGCGCAGCGAATACACATTTTAATTATATTTTAATCATGGTACCATTCAAAAAGCTTTTTCCTTCTTTTTATGTATTTACCATGCACCTGGCGATAAGCAAAGGAATACTTAAAAAAATTTTCTACTTTATCAGGTACAGTGTGCAAAAGTCCGTATAAGCTTTAAAAAAAAGAAAAAAAAACAAGTAAAACATGTTGCCGTATCGGGGTGAATTTTGCTCATAAGTCATGTCAAAGATTAAAATTTTTTGTAAAAGTGAAAAATATAATTTAAATTTTCACTGACAGATGACGCTAATAAGGCCCACGTTATTAAAAGTAAAAAATAATAATAATGAGATTATAGTGCAACAAGTATTTACTTGCACTTGATACTACTATATTCTATACTACATTCTCAACTCCAAATAAATACTTGATGAATATCATGCCTTTTAATAACATGGACCTTAATAGCGCCATCCATCGGTGAAAATAAGAACTACTGTTTTCCTTTTTCGCAAGATCTTTGATAAGTTTTATGGTGCAAAACTCACTTCCATTTCATTATTTCTTCTTCTTTTTATGATTTTTTAAAGTTTATACAGAATTTTTGCCTACTCTTCATATTACAGCTAATACTAGCTTCTTGCACTAATGTCAGTTCTCTTCTGAAATTCAGATCAATAAGGAACTACATATATACTAACATATACATTACCATTTTCCTTACAAACATACACACACCTTTTTAAACAGTCTTTTTCGCTCACACAACATTCGAGTTAACAAAGCCTCTTTAAATGACAAATTTTATAACAACAATAAAAAGAAAATTCTGTTTGAACAAATAACTGTGAAAAGCTTTGATAAATTTCCTTTTAAAATATCTCGTGTAATGCGTAACTAGGATTATCTTGACATATCCTGAAGGCTTTCATTCATCCAGAGTATACGTTAGCCCGTCTCCGGATAAAAAAAAAAAAAAAAAAAAAAAAAAAAAAAATACTATTTAGAAAATGCGATGTTTCATTGAAAGAAAATTTTCTTTTATTCTTCAAATGCATTTAAAAAAAGTTATTGTACATCAAATTTCACTTAAGAGAAACGCTTTTATTAAAAATGTCCCAATGTTCTGCAAATGAAGAATGCCTTCAAATGCCTCTGGTTAAATTTCCTTCGCTTGAAATTTGACATTTTTAGAAGAAATTTTTCAGAAATAGATTCACAAAATATTTCTTATTTATATTAAACTTTCAACTTAGCTTATTCTTTTGAACTACCGTCATCAGCAAAATAATGATCCCACCTAAGCTTTATTTGTCTCCGTTGAAATTCTAAATTTAATATTTTGTTTAATACATATTTTAAACGAAGCTTCTACCATGCTTCAGTTTGAACTTTTAAACGATGGTTTGGACAGTCTCTCCTTCTTCAAATACTTTATTACTTAAGATAAAAATACTTTCATGTAATGATTTTTTTTTTCGAAGTTTTGTTGCAGTCTTCTGATAAAGCTCATATAAAGGATATTGCTTCTTTAAAATATCGACAGCTAAAAATTGCAAAAGAGAAGTAATGAAGTTTTCAAATAAATTTTTAAAGAACCTTTTTATTTATATCGCATAATTTATCGTTCCTATGTCACGGAAAAGTATGATGCCAATTTAAGTGGAAATAATTTTGGAGTGCTTCTAATTTAAATTATTCAGCAAAACGTATATAAAAATCTTTTCTTATAAAGGTTCTTTAACGCCGGGTAAGGAAAAGAGTTTTAATGAGGAAATCTTAAAGAAGAATAAATTAAGAAAAGAAGAATGAATATGCAGCAAGAAGTTTTATTGAATGTTAGCGACATTTAAAATTAATTTTTGTGAACTTAGAGAGCTGTTTAATTTTTATTTTATCTTGATAAATAATGTTTATTTGCCTGTGTAATTTTTATCGTCTTCTCATAAGTGGGAAATTAAACTAGTTAAAAATGTCCAACTACCGAGTAAAGTGTTTGGCGTTTGTATTTTAATGAATACTGTAGTTCGTAATTTTTAGAAGATTTTATTTAATTCAAATATTGGTTTGATAAGATCATTATAATTTTTGCATAAAAAATTATTTTATATTTTGATGAACTTAATGGGTTTAATTAACTGAATCAACACTTTACAAATATTTGGCAATGAGTGAAAATGCTTTAGGGATAAGACTTTTAATAGAATGTGGTTCATGCTGTTTCCATTGAAAACTACCCAAAAGCTCTGTAAGGATATTTACATGCGTCAATATTTCGATAGGTGAAGTTTACTTAGTGATTAATTTTATGAATTCCTTTTATTTACGGAATTATTTATCAAGAAATTGCTTCACCTCAATAATTATTTTCTTTAATATTTGAAGATACACTGGATTTTTTAAAATAATAATAATGGGAAATTTAGATATGTTTTTCATTAAAACTGATTAAATAAATCGGTGGTTATAACTTTTTTCTACGATAGCTACAAAATTAATCAGATTAATTAACTAAAAATACTCGTATGGAAAAATCACAATTCTTATAAAAGAAATTTGTTTAAATGTATTATGATCCTCTCTGTAAATGGAAAGGCTTTTAGGTAGATTTCGTATGAAATACTACCTATTGGCGTCGTTCCTATGTTGGAACTTCTGAAAAGTTTTTGCAGATCTACACCGATCATGACCCCTAGAGCCCAAAACCACCCTCAGTAAAAAACTTTATCTATCTATCTATCTATATATATATATATGTATGTATCTATGTATATATATCACTTTCTTCTGGACAAGATAACTTCCAAAATTCTGCACCAATCTCTTCCAAACTCATACATAAAATCAAGGGGCATAAAATCTCGGTCAAGTTTGTTAATGGGCAAAATCGGACCAAGGGGATGAAAATGGGGAGGGGTTTTGTGGAAACCGATAACCCCCCCATCCCCCATAACTTCTTAATTTTTGTACATATCAAATTAGTTTAATGTTTTATTATTTGTAAAAATAGGGCCAAAAATTTATGTATCACAGATTTTTGATAAAGTTAAAAATGGGCTCAAGGGGAGCAAAAAATAGGGTTTTTGGGAGAAAAAAATTCATATCTTCATCAATTCTCAAGATATCAAATCCAATTAATTTTATCATGAATCTCCTTAACATTATCTACAACTTTTATATTCACAAGTTTTTGATAGGACCAATTCGTACCACAAAACAAATAAATAAATAAAAACGAAAACAAAAAGGGCGTTTGAAGAAGAAAAAAATCCCTAACTCCGTCAATTCAAAAGATATAAAATCCCATGAATTTATCATATATCTTCATAATATTGTCTACAACATCTATATAGACAAGTTTTGGATAGGACCAATTCCTACAGCAAAAACAAATTAAAAATACATAGCGGTAGAAGAAAAAAATCATCTTAGTAAGGGTGTATTTAAATCCAAACTGCTTATTTTCTGAATCATTTTTTAATTCATTTTTGCTCTCAAAGGCTTCCAATTCGTACCTTTTCTTACTCAGAAACTATATAATGCACCGTAATGGTCAATTTTTTGATAGAGGCACAATATATTTTAAAACATGCTGTCAAAGTGGGCCTTTTGAACCGAATTTGCCGAAGCGGATTGTGTTGGAAAAATCATGGTATTAAGGGAGTATTCAAATCCAAACTCCTTATTTTCTGACTCATTTTTAAATTCATTTTTGCTCTCAAACGCATCCATTTGGTAGATTAGCTTATTCAGAAACTATATAATGTACCGTAATGATCGATTTTTTAACAGAGGCAGAATATAATTTCAAAAATGATGTCAAAGTGGGCATTTTGAACGGAATTTCCCAAAGCGATTGTGTTAGAAACGAAAAATATTGTCTTACTGAGAAAATAATTGTTTATATATCAAGTTTTAATTAATTGAACGAAAATTAAAAACACAGGTCGCTTACAAATCTCTTCAAAAATCACGTCAATAAGTTTCATATTTTTCCTATTAAAAATGAATCTGGAGTTATGCCAGAAAATTTCGAGTTGTTGAGCATGGAAAAGTATTTTTTTTAATACCGCCCTAGCATGATTCTGATAAAACCAGTTATTATATAAAAATGAAATAAAAACTCGTCAAAAGCGGCCAGATAAAATTGTTAAAGTGGGTTTTATCTCTAATCATGATTTGGTTTTTGTGTGTGAAATTAGTATACTTAATTTCGAAATCTACCTCCGCCTGTAGGCCGGGCCGGCAAGGATTTTTTTAGTTGAAATTGTTTCAAATAACTTTTTTTGTAATAAGATAAGCTATACCTATGTAAATGATTAAGAAAATTATCAGTTTTTGAAAATATTTAGCTTCGACTGTTTCTCTATGCTTTCTAAATTTGATCGAGGAGAGTATTTTGTGTGGAAAGGAAAATAAACTTTTATTAATAGACAGAGTAAATAAATTTTATATTAATTTTTTTTCAATCGTAATTAAAAGTACCGTCAGTGCATAAAAGGTTAATTGCTTGCTTAACCCCTTCGGGACGAGAGCCTTTTACGAAATTTTTAATCTTTTGTCACCGTTTTTTACAAACAGAAATTCGTGTCTTGTTGAATCGAGAAAATGCGCTGATTAAATAACACAAATTTTGCAGTATAATTTTACTGGTGAGAAAAAACAAGGATTCTGAATGCTTCATGCGGCACGTATACGTGTCGCTCGTCCCCAAGGGGTTAATATGCAAGCATGAAAGTGATCCAAAGGAAAAAAAGGTGGGAAATGTTTCATGCTATACAATAATCTTATATTTTAGACCCATTTTAACCGTTTATTAAATTTTATGTCCAAATATAGTTGATGAATTTATGTAAATTAAGATAATAAATCTTTCGTGCCAAATTTTATTCTGGATTGTTTGTTGCCCATTTTTTTATTCCTGTTCAGGAGAAAAAAAAGGTCTTTTAATGATATTAGGTTTTCTATGTCTTTTGTCCCAGCAATATATATTTACCACATTGAAATTAACCAAAAATACTTAGATATGGATGGACTAAAATATTATATTCCGAAAAAGAACCTTACGCAAGCTGTATTTCTTTCAAATCCACACATTTTAAACTTAATTTACATGACTTTGAAATTCTCATAATATAAACTGATCTTCAAAGTACTCATTAATTGCTATAAGTGATAGACATAAATTTTAAAACGGCAAAATACCTTTATTTATCTACATTTCGATGTGTTTCAGTGCATCAGACAGCAACATTCTCAAGAAAATAAAATGATAAAAATATTTTCGCAAAACTTCAAATTGAAAAACTAGTAAACAAAAGCAAAAATTGCGCGAACACAAGTATAATGAAATTAACTGCAATATTAATGCATTATGCTTGTGTTCGCGTGATTTTTGTTTTTGTTTACGAGATTTTCAATTTGAATTTTTACGAAAATATTTTTATCATTCTTATTTTCTTGAGAATGTTGCCATCTGATGCAATGAAACATGTCGAAATGTAGATAAATAAAGGTATTTTGCCGTTTTAAAATTTATGTTTATCACTTATAGCAATTAATGAGTACTTTGATGTTTTAAAGTGATTTTTATACATAGTTTATAAACTGATCTTTCTAGGTAAATTAGAAACAATCTCTAAAGGTTTGAGTCGATAAAATGTTTGAGACCTAAATTTATCAGACTAATATGCACCAAATATTTTCTTTGCATCAGTCCGAGAATAGCAAAAGTTGTTTTCGAAAAGGTGGATTTCTTGAACTTGTAGCGATCTCATCTTACATGATCAGTATAAAGCGAGTTACTAGATTAGAGTAACTGGCTTGACCTTTTGCTCGACGCTAAAGTTCTCGCCTCCTGATCATGAGATCCGTGGTTCGTATCCCATTGGCACCAATCCACCACTCTCTCTTCATCGGTGACCTCCCCCCCCCCCAAAAAAAAAAAAAAAAAACTCTTCAGCAACAATCATCTCCTCTCATAACCAACAGATAGCAACACCAAATAAAAACATCTCCAACAAGCAAAAGTCTGTAAAACGCTCACAGCACAAAGCCTGTCATACTGCCCATCACATATGCGTAAGACAGCATCACTCACGAGTGCATATTGCTCGTCAGACGTCAGCAAGATGTCTTCCTCACTGGGGATACATTGTGTAGCCATCTCATCTCACATGATCAGTATAAAGCGAGTTAGCTTAGAGTAACTGGCTTGGCCTTTTGCTCGACGCTAACTTTCTTGCCTCCTGATCGGTGGTTCGTATCCCATCGGCGCCACTCTCTCCAAAAACTCTTTCATGCCTGAATGTGAAAGCATTTTTAAGTGGTGTTTCATTGTTTTCAATGAAAAATTTGGATTATAAATATTATCGTAACAAACGAAAATGTAAGAATTTTTAATTAAAATGGAATCAGATTTTTTTTAAATTGTTCTTCATTATGATAGTTAAAGTATAAACTATAACAATAAAGTTAGGTAAATGTATTCATAAACAATATATTCCTGTATAAATAACGAAGAATATGTTATAATCCATCGAAGAAAGGTGGGTTTAAAATTAATTATTCCATTAACTATCTTAAACTATTTTCTTCTCGGTCAAAGTATTTCAGTGTAATAAAACAACATAATCTACAAATATCAGTGGGAAATTCTGAACTGCATGAAAGTATCTTGCACTTGATGTTAAGTGTAATTTATCAAAATCAGCTACACAACTTTGCCTGTAATGCACGTTTCCATTTGTCTCCGAATCGACTGCTAGATATATTTCATTTCTTTCTCAAATTCTAAAGATTTTTTTTTTTAATATTAACAGAAAAAGAGTGGCATTAATGAAGGGGAATTTATAGTTATCAATCCAACTTTATCCATGTTTTCGTTCCAAAAAATTCTTCTAAAAAATTCCATAATATTAACTGCTTAATAAAAATCAGTATAGGTGAAATAAATCTAATCATTAGTTAATATTCTAATAAGTCTAATATAATTTGATTCTTTTAAAATAAATTTCAATTCTAAAAAATGCATCATTATTAATTTTATAAATAGTCTCAATATTGACATACAAACAAAAGTCTGAAGCTAATATACCAATAACATACTTTTTCTACCTTAAAAATATGCAATTTCACAGATAAAATGACTTTTTTCTCTATATGTGCTTGAAAACGCGGACTATTTTTTTTCTCCCTGCCCACACAGCTTCAGCGAAGTGTAATTCAACAAACGGACAACTGATGGCCCAGTCTCATCTCCTGTTAGATATGGACAAACATAGCATTGCTGGAATTGTAAAGCGCACAGTTCCATACAGAGATTCTTGTAATTTTACCTCAATTACAGAATTGCTATTTGCATTAGGTTTAAGGACTATGGAATGTACAAGTATAAAGTAGAAATTACAAAGAAAAAGATTCATTATATTGAATACTATTGATAATATAGAATATAAATGAGGGGTGCTGAAGTACCTCAGTGTCCACTAAAAGCTGCCACTACGGCTGACAGAAGGCAGATAAAGAACGTTTGATATGACAGGCTTCTGATAGCTGGCAACTTATAGATAGATTTTAAGAATATGAAGAAAGATTTTAGATTAATGATAACATACGTAAAATTAAATTTATAAATTAGGATTCACCAGATTAAGAACGATTATAATGGCGAATATCATTTGCATTATAAATGAGTAATTGTATTTTGTGCTTGAAAAAAAAAATTCTTTTATAAATAAAAAAAAAATATTTTAACGAGTTTTAAATAGTTATTAGCAATTATGAAGTGGAACTTGTAGTAAGCGATGAAATTTCATATATGAGTTCGTCTCTAACAATTCTTTCTAAACTCCATAATTATATTACATAAATTTAATCCATAGTTAATAGTCTAATATGCATAATTAAAATTTGATTTTTTCGAAAATAAATTTTCATTAATTTTACAAGCAGTCCCCAACTCAATATTGTCATACAATCAATAGCCTAAAGCTAAATATGTCAATAACAAACCTTTATCTTCTTTCATAAAAAAGGAAAAGATTAGTTCTTAGTCTAGTCACAGAATAAAATAGTCTGTCGTCAAAAGAGTTCTACACTTGACTCTTTCTACCTGCAATCGATGCAAGTTGTTGGCAAGGGTGATGTCATCCAACAGTTTCATGTATTCTGAAGCGGTGTGCAGTGACAGGTGTTGCTGATGTTTATTGGTCCGTCAAACATTCGGCTGCGGTTTCCGATACGATGCTTTTATTGCTGTCCGGTTTCTGGGGCTGTTTCTGGTTTGAAAGACTGACAGCTTCCCGGCTGACTGAAGCAGGGGATGAACGTATCTTCTGATGGTTGGTAATTTGTAGATAGGTTTGAGCAGTATGAAGAAGATTTTTAGATTAATAATAAAGTACCTTTAATTAAAATTCTGATATGTGATTAAATAGATTGTAGTGAAGAACGGATATAAGGGTTAATGGTGATTATCGTTCGCATCATAAATGAGTAATAGTATATTGTGCGTGAAATAAACTCATTTGACGAATAACAATTTTACATTGACGAGTGTAAAGTAATTATCTTATAAACTTGAAATTATTACACATTCTGAAAAATACATTTTAGAACAACTTAATAGAATAACGTAATGGGTATTTTGGATCGTTTAAAAAAAAAAAAAAAAACTTGCGTATTTGTATTAGTATTTTTGATATAAATGTATAAAATAACATTAACAAATCTGGTTCATTTTAATTTATGGGGGGGGGGGGAAATTTAAACTAGGAAAAGGATAACTTTCGAAAAAAATATACAGGGTGTTCTGTCAAAATCGTATAAACTGCTCTGATCAAGAGTCCTAGCTCACAGTACAGAATACATTGTCTAATCACATCTCTACGACGCATCATTTTTGAAAAACATGCAAAAGTAAAACTTTGATGCCACATCCCGTGCACTAAAAATAAGCTTTGTTGGAAACATGAACGTCGGCACTGGTATGAGTTTTTTTATGGTACTTTAATTAACCCCTACACGTATGGAAAAATACTACTGTGCGTCGTTGAACGGTTAACAAAAGATGATTCAACCGAAAAGCGTTTATGGACTTTCGTACACGTTATGATGATGGTTGTATTCACTCACGTATTCTATTGGGTCGTTGGGAAAGTCGTGTCCGTTTGGGAAAATCAATTCGTTCCGGAAAATTCGATCATTTAATTATTAGACATTGATTCCGATATCTAATGTCTAATAATTACCGAGAAGAATTTTTCGGTACGAATTGATTTTCCGAACGACCCAATATCCACTATCATATATAACCCACTCAGGCAGTCTTTTATATGCGTGCTAGCATTTTTAGTGTCTTCGCATTAGAGATCGACCGAAAATTCGGTTCTGTTTTCATTTCCGGCCCTAAAATCTGTGTTTCGGCGAAAATGCTGTTGAAAATTCGGCCGAACCGAAACGAGACGGAAACTATCTGCATTCCAAAAAGATCGTTTCTTCATTCGGGAATTTTCGCCATTATTCAAGGATTTGAGCTGTATCGGTTCAAATGAAACATTTATATTTATCAGACATGACTGAATCAAGACGCGAGTGCAAATTATAAAGCAAGAAATGCATATATGAGTAAATCTTGAAGAGGTTTTTCACGTGCTCATTAAAAGCTGCAGGTTTAACAGTAATAGAAAATTTTTAGTTTAAAATCGCAGAAGTGTTTCGAATGCGCATTTGGTAAGCTCTAGTATAACAGTTGATTATTTACAAAAATCATTATAAAAGTTAAATCGAGGCATGTATAGCTAAAATATTTTTTTTATTAGATGAAATTCGTATAATTTGAAAACCATTTTGTGTTGCAGATGAACTAATTACATTTTATTTTATATGAAAATAAAAAGTTTTCGTCAGATTATACGTATAATTAATTAATAATAATTATATATTTATGTATGTATTGATTACTTAAAAAAAATTTTTGGACATTTTCGTTTTCGTTTTTGAACGAAAATAGGGCGATTACCTAAATTCAGTTTCGGTCGATTCCTACTTATCATGCAAAGATCATATCTAATGTGCAATACTCCATATCTATATTTCTTGTGTTCCAAAAAAAGCTTACTTTATGCGTCAGATGTCATGCCACTTTTTTCTTTTGCATTTTACTCGAAAATTGATATATTAGTCTGTAGTCAGTTTTTATGTACTCGGTGTGAGGATTCTTGCTCTTCACGGTTTAGGCTGTTTTTCCAAAATGCCCTCTAAATATCAGAATGAAAATGCATATAAATCTTTCTAATAAAATAAATTTTCTAATAAAATATATTACTTGTCATTGTTGCTAACGAATATGCATTTAACCTTCTGACCATTAGTTCTTTATTAGTTCTCATTCATTATTCATTCAGTATTTCACACTTATGTAATTTTAACTATACTGTAAAAAAAAAAAAAAATATATATATATATATATATATATATATATATATGTTCTTCTCCTCTAATTAACAATAATATTAAAAAACTAATTTATGATGCATTAAATCATGGTTTTCCAAAAAAATTCATATATTCATTAATATACAATTTGTACTACATGATCTATTAAAACAAATTAACACATGCGTAAACAAAATTACAAAAAAATTATAAAATAAAAAAATATCTATAAAAAATTAAAAATTTTAAAATAATATAAAAAAATATTATAGGTTGTTTGGGTGGGTAGATGTTAGAGTACGGAGAGGGTGGTGTTGTCTGGATAATACGCAATGGTTAATTATATATATATATATATAAAAAAAAAATCGGGGCTCTTGTATTATTACTATATTTTTGTTACACATTTTATATGGATGTTGATCTGATATTTTATATGTAATTGGAGAATTTCATTAATATTATAATTAGCCTAATTATTTTAATCTAATTTACAATTATTTGTTATTAAATTTTAAATTTACTAAGGACAATATCATATTAATTACTAATAGTATGCCATTCTTATAGTGAATAATATACATATAAGTATGTATAATATAAATATAGTTATACTGTATGCATTAAAATTGGGTAATTATTTTTATTATTATTACTCTATTCTTTTTAATATTTATTATCGGTTTAATGTTTTTGAATGTCCCACATTCATACTTTATGGTTTTTTATGGATGTCTGAAGATAATCCACACTCTATATTTGTGCTTTTTAAGTAATGGGTATTTAAGTATCATTTAACCTTCTATTTACTTCCACATGTTTTTTATTTCCTGTTCATTTTATAAATATCTGATATATAATTCATAAAAAATAATTTTTATATTTAATAATTATTTATATTAATTATTACTGATTTTTATTTTGTTTTATAGTATATAGCTATATGCTATATATTATCAATGTTCTAGAATTATTTATTTCTTAGTTCAGTTTAAATAAGTTAGCTAATAGAATATATTGTATGCTTTTAAATTTTATTTACAATAGTTTTTAAATACATTGTGTGGTTTATATTCGGTTTATAATTCTCTATATATAAGGATACGTTTGGTTTTGCTGTTTATACAGTTATTTACATTCAAATGCTTACAATTATTTATATAGTTATTTACATTCAAATGCTTACAAATATTTATCTTGCGTTAGTTGTTTAATAGAAGTAATACTAGATGGCAGCACTAAATCTGTCTCTTTAAGATAGCTCTAATTGTTAATTTTTCTAGCTCCATTTCAGTTATAATTTAATACACCAGGGGGTATTTTTAGCTAAATTTTGACGATATTGTTAAACTGTTATTAATTAATTTAATAGTGCATTTTAAATAATGTAATTAATATCTAATTATTTTATATTAGATTAAATGTGTTTAACAAGGTATTTCAAATTTTATTTCAAAATGTATTAACTGCATCCTTTGGTATCATTTACTGTGATTTCTTAACTGTTTTATTCACCTTAATCTTTTTGATATACTGGCAGCCATGTGCGCGTGGATTTTTGTAAAATACTGAAATATTAATCGGTATGGTGTTTATTATTTATATTTTATATCCTATAAATATTTAAATACGTTTTATTGATTCTTCCATTTCATATTATTTGTTTCTATTCTGCTTTCATTATTAATCAATTCACTTGATTTTATGGTTGTTTGGGCACAGGGGAAAATAACTTTTAGCTTTAGCTTATTTTTCCCACAGAAAACAACCATTTTGCTTATATCATTGAATTCTGTGCCCTTGATAACGTAATTCAATGTATAAGCTTTTCAATTTTTGTCGGTGTCCACTTTTTTCTTTTTCTTCCATAATAATTCTTATATTATTATTATTATTATTATTATTATTTTAATACTTACAGCTTTAATTCATAATGTTTGACGGTGGAAGGTTATGTTTAATTAATGGTTATATATATATATATATATATATATATATATATATATATATATATAGATATAGATATAGATATAGATATAGATATAGATATCTGAAATTGACAGAAAAAAACTTAATTTTGGCGCCAGTAGAAAACCGTTTAATTTACAAAAAATATCTGTAATTTTTCCTTAACCCATTAACCGCCGAAACTATGATATGAGGACCTTGAACTTTTTTGCAGAAAAATATTTGCCACCACAAATTTTGAAAAAAAATCTTCGTTTTATTTAAGGATCAAAGTTTTTCTTGTTAAATAAGACAATTTTTTTTATTTATAAATATTGGTGGAATCGTAGTAAATTTAAGCATGTGCATTTATTTTACTGTTGCGTGAACGCAACACCAGCGGATAATGGGTTAAAGCAGTTTTTCTTTATGTAAAAAATATAGATTTTTTCTGTAACAATTAAAACCCACATTTTTCTACAGAAAAAGTCTGTTTTTCTTTAAAACAGATTTTTTCCGTAAAAAATACAATTTTTTTTCCTGTAAAAATTAGATTTTTTTACAGTGTACAGTTAGATATTTTCTCTCTTATGACTGTATAACTTTTAGAAATACAACTACTTCTAGACAGGGCGTAAAGTTTTCATCAAGTAGGAAGCTCAAGAAATGCCGAAACTGTTCACTTGTTCCTAAAAATAAGTTACATTTTATTGAATCATATTTCTGGTTCAAAGTGCGAAAAATTAATAAGGCTTAAAAATGCTTTGGAACTTGAAGGATTAAATATTATAAAAATGAAGGGTTTATGAAATATCTTTATAAAAAGGTTTCAGGTTGTTTTTTTTCTCTTCTAGCAAGTCTAAAAAAACTGTCTTAGAACTGACATTTTCATGTTTTGTGATAATAAATTATATAAAGTAATATATCAAGGAAAAGTTTCAACTAAACTTTTCTTCCTTTTATAAAGAAAATACATATCCAGATTAACTTTCTCAACGTAAACTGAACTTTTAAAAATAATTTGTTCACTTTATATATATATATATATATATATGCATACTTTTTCTGGGGAGAGGTTTCCTGTATCTACCTGTATAATTTTTAGAGAAACATTTATAAGCTATTATGCATGCAATTAAAGCAAATCTTTTGTTTTATAATTCAGGGGCGATGTCTATGTAAAACACCAAGCCAGAAAAAAAAAAAAAAAAAAAAAAAAAAAAAAGTGTAGAAAATTCTATGTTCCAGTTTCCAAAGTCATCTTTTTCAGTGCCCAAAGAAAAAAAAAACAAAAACAAGGCGCATTTCTATAAGCTTTTGCTTGCATAGTCTTTCGAAGAATAGTCTTTCGAAGTCTCTCTTCTAAAACTTTTAAATGCATTTATCTTAAAATGGGGGACATTAAAGTTAGTAGCTACGGACTTCAAATTTGGAGTGAATATACATGAGACTTATCCAGTAAATTATTAAATTTGTCTATATAGTTCTTCCTTTTTTGACAAAATAGTTTCTCAGAAAATAGTTTGCCTTTTTTTCTTTCAAAAATTTACTTTAAAATTAAGTAATAAAAACAGTGAGATTTGGTAATTAAGCTATGTAGGGGAGGTAGGTGCGATATGATACACTTTTTTTTACTAATTTTTTACAATCCTTAGAAAGCTATTTTAAAATAAATTTTGGGGGTTTTCTTATAAAGCGATCTTTTATTCATTTATTAATAATATTGTGAATTTAAAAAAATAATCATCCAAAAAATATATCCCAATTATTTTGAATGGTTACGACTGTATCAAATCTCCCCATTACTTGGGAGGATTGATACACTAGCAAAAGAGATTTGATACATTACTATGGAAATTGAAAAAAAAAAAATGCAGAGAATTCAATTTATGTGTCATACAATTTTTTATGATAAATCTTGAAATATTTAAGTAAAATTTAAAAAGAAATGACATCGACATATTTTTGTTTCAGAAATGTTTTTTACAAAAATATTTAAACAATTGCTATTATTTAAATAATCCTATTAACACACTTTTTAGAAAATAAATAGTGAAAATCTTGCTGCAAGGAAAAATGAAGTGAAAATTGCTGATTTGCAAAAAAATTAACATAAATTTAGCACATTTAAGATTTCTTTAACACTTTCAGGTGGAAAACATTTTCAATGCTAAAGTGTTGAATAAAGGAATGGCACCGGAATTTACCAAAAAAATTAATTGGAAATAAGAAAAGGGCTATATTTCACTTTCATATTAAATGGAAAATATTTTACCAAAATGCTGGTGCCAATGTGGCGTTCGGGAATTAAAATTAAGTTGTTTCATAAACATACCTCCACCCCTAAAATGGTTAAAAGAAAAACTAATAACTCTATCATTTTGATAAGTAAAATTGGGTGGATTTAATGTTTTTTCAATTTGCCCTGCGTCAATTATGGAAACATCTTCCTTTTCAGGCCATTTAAACTTTTTCCCTTCTACATGACGAGCAAAGAGAACTAGCCGTCTATCACCGCACTGCTTTTCTATGTAACCTACATAATGCCTATGAATAGTCTCTTTGCTCTTCCTTGCCAATTTCAGTAGCTCTTGCTGTAAAACAATAATGAATATTACAGTCCTATATTAGTTTACAACTTAAAAAAACTATTAAATTTGCAATATACAAGTGTATCATTTTTCCCTATCATGCCTTATTGGATTTTCAATCACTTTGTTATAAATGCAGTTGCAAAATGCCAATCTGCTTTCTAGTAAAACCCGCCCTAACAATGTGCTTTACAAATAAAAAAAAATTACAAGATATTATCTTCACAATAATAAGAGTTATGAAATAAAAATCAGTATTTATAAAAATTAAAATTGACATTCCTAAAATCTTCAGAATTAAAAGAAAAAAAAAACGTTGTCAGTTCGTCACTGCTAACTCCAGCTAATGATGGCCTCTGCTAATAAAAGAAGCCTTTAAATCTGTTACATTGGCTGTTAATGCCATTTGTTGAGAAAAATTGTCAATCTATCAAACCTCCCCTACTTCTAATATGGAGTGAAGCTACATGAGATAAGTATTTTTCCAGTAAACAAAAGTTTTCTGTATACAGAGGCTGTTTAGTGTTTACACATATTGGGAACGATTTTCACAACAAAAATAAAATACACAAATTTAAAC
Source organism: Maratus speciosus (assembly GCA_963932465.1). Classification (NCBI taxonomy): domain Eukaryota; kingdom Metazoa; phylum Arthropoda; class Arachnida; order Araneae; family Salticidae; genus Maratus; species Maratus speciosus. The sequence continues at coordinate 456,280,054 of OZ010788.1, forward strand.
AATTATTTTTTAGTACGTTCTATCTGATAGCCCTTGTTGTGGATTATCATATTGCAGCGGGATTTCCAAGATCGTAGGGCTTTTTGAAAACTGGAAGTGGAATTTTGTTCCATTCCTCCACCACACATTTCCAGAGTCTACTCAACGTAGTTGGTCGGCGTTTCACAAGAGTTTTTAATGATCGTCCAAAGGCACAGCAATCCATTGGTGAAACATCTAGGGACTTGGTTGGAACATGATTAAACGGTATGCACTTGATTCCAGTTTCTCTTGTCAATTTTTCCAGAAATGGGACTGTACTATTGGATGTATGGTTGCTCGCTTCATCCTGGTGGAACTCAACACTTTTACCGTCTGTAGGACAAAGTTTTGGAATTTCTTTTTTAAAAATAGGAATTAGAACATTATTTTGATAATAAGTAAAGTGAATTTTAACATTTTTCTCAACTTTTCTGATCATAATTTTCCATTGTAAGAGATTCCAGCAATCACCAAAAATGATTTAGAGAAACTTTCTTTGCAGTGTTTAAACCAAAGTTGTAAGCCTTCTTTGCCTCTTTACCGGTAATAAATCGATCACTTTTATTATTATTATTATTATTACAGTCCTTTAGATAAATCAACGTTTTATTGATTGTGACATTTTTTTCCCCACTTATCACCTGCTAAATAATTTTCATAATAATTCTCATCGGAAAGAGCAAATATTTAACCTTCAAGCCACTCGCTGCTTTCGCGCGCCATTTCAGTAGCAGACGATATATTTTCATAGCAGACAATATTTCAGTTATCACGTTATTACATGTTGCCAGATTTTCCCCCCTGTTGTTTCCCGTTGTTTTTTAATTTAACATTAAAATCGTTCATAATATGTGTAAAAACCAAAAACACTTTGTAGTTCCTATTTTTTGACAAAAGAGACTTCCCAGAAAATATTTTGCCTGTTTATTTTTCAAAATTTTACTTTACAATTAAATAATACAATTAATATAATTCAGTAATTAAGCTATGCGCTTCAACTATGGGCTGAAGCTACATAAGAGTTGTACTTATCCAGTAAACTATTAAATTTGTCTTTATAGTTCCTACTTTTTTACAAAAGGGGCTTCTCAGATAATATTTGCATACATAGCCCTCCTCCCCTTAATGACACATGAAGAGAATTCCTACACGAAACATGTTTTAATAATGAAGAACGGAGAAAAATTTAATTTTCATACAAATTCATTTTTTACTAAATAAAACTGCAAAAGCGGAGTAGCTAGATACTTTCTGCTCCTAAAAAGGTACTTTACGTCACAATGAATGCGGTGGCGTCCTGAATTTTTTAAACACTTGAATTTTATATCATCTTTTAATGAAATTTTGCTAAAATATTGTTTTTTTAGTTTAACATAAGAGTTTTTTTTTTTTTTTTTTTTTTTTTACTTTTTAACATTACGTTATGCCAATAAATATTTAGATAATTTTATTGGGTAGAAGATGGCATCACAGTTGGGTAATAAATGTGAGAAATAGCCAAAAGTCTAAATTACACATTTGTCCTTTATTTTCAAAAGCGCTCTTTAAATAAAAGTTTAGTTATTTATTAAATCCTATATAAAATATTTCTGTCAGGAAGAATTTAATTTTTTACTGACAGATTTTAATGGTATATCAATATCATAAGTCCACTATTATGATTGTTTGAGGACTCTTACGTGTACTTTAGCTTGAATTTATAAAGTTAACTTATCAATTGAATGTAATTTTGTAGATTATATAAAATTTAATTTGCAAGGATTGTTACAGTGGCTAGTACTAACAAGGGAACCCGAAACATGGTGCATACTGATTTTGCTGATTTTGAAATATGTTGAAACTTGATGTTGAACACAAATACCCAACATGCCGCAATTTTAATTTAATCATCATTATCTGTTATTAATCAACTTCATTACTGATGGTATTTTTCAAATACTTCGCGTCTAACTTCCTACTCTTATACATATTATAAAATTACCCTTTTTAAGTTAACAGTTTTTCCTCCTTATATCTTGTTTATTATTTTAATTGCGGCGACAAATGATCGGAATCAGTTTTAAAACAATTCGAAGCGGCTTTTTTATACCGTTATTGCAGAGCAACGGTTGAGCAATCATAGCTTTTTTTTTTTTTACTACACCACTTTCCCCATTTTAGCATTTTTTAATACTTTGTTGGATATAATTGCTCAACACAAATTTTCAACCCAACACTTGACTGAACTAGAAATTCTGGTGATGGGTTTGCGTAATATAGACCTTAGCTTTTAAGATGTTGGAGGTTAAAGTTCAGCATACGTTTTAAATATACAGGGTGTCCACCCTCAACGGTGTCCAATGGCTAATTCCTAAACCATTAGTCATAGGCATATAGTTCCAATTACAAAAATATTTTAAATGAGGTAAAGAAATATTTTAAAAGCGATTTGGGTCATTAAAAACATGTCTTAAAAAATTACGAAATTTAAATTTTTATACGGTCCCCCGGTTCTACAAGTTGTATTTAGTAAAATTTTCGTATTACATTGACAAGTAAGACAAAAAAAAAAAAAAAAAACTAGCGTTCATATAACATTAAAATTGACCGACCTAAGAAACTTTAAAAATGCATGACTTATACCGCTTTTCTGCATATGAACACAAATGAGTTCGGCCATGCTTTGAGGGGTCGTATACCAAGTGCTTAAAGTATTCGAAGAACTTATTTCATGTGTATCTGCGCTATAAAAAAAGTCGCACAAGTATTACGATTGAGTTAACTTTTATTAAGTTTCAGATTGACGAAAATAATTGTATTTTAACATATGTTTTATTTTGTAAGGATTTGAGACTGTTTCTTTTCATGATTTCTTTTAACAAAAAATATGTTATTTCTATAAATTTTTATTTTATTTCAACAATCGTATGTAGGTTTTTCCGGTTCAAAATTTGTACTCGAACATTAACTCACTTTCAAATGTCCGATCGAGATTAAATTTTACATACTGACGTAAGTCCAATGACAACCTAATATTATCATTAAAACACCAAATAAAATAAACTAAGACAGACTTGAGCACAGTTAAAAAATAAAATTTATAAAGACAATAAAAAACAATTAAAAATACAATATGTAAACGTTTCGCCAAGCGACACGCAAGGCATCATCAGTACAAAAAATATCCATTGCATTTCAAACGTCAGAACAAATCAAGAACAGTTACAGTTAGCTATTTTAAAAACAAACAATATTCGCTAGGGACAGAACGAGCATCATTCAAAGCATGATTTTCGGTGTAATACCATTTATACTTATTTTGTAGGATAACACAAAAAATTTCGGATAGATTATCGCCAAGAAATTTAAGAAAAAAATTTAGATTAGATAACACAAGAATGCGGTGATTGTGTTTTTTTACTTTTATGCATTTTTTAGTACTGAATCCGAAAATTATCTTAATTTTTAACCATCATGTCAGGATTTTTTGCAAATCATAAATTGACAAAGTTAAAAAATAACAAAAATCAGATATTATAAAATACAGGCGATGTCTGTGTTTTTTAACTTTTGATAATTGATTTTTATACACTTTTTAGCACTGAATCTGAAAATGACCTTCATTTATAACCATCACTTTAGAATTTTTTTGCAAATCCTAAATGTCAAAGTTAAATTATAGCGAAAATCTGATGCTATACAAGAGATGTAAAACTTTTTTTTATTTAATTCAATAATTTATTCAATTTTTTGGCTTGTACTGGGATTCTTACAGCTAAACAGCTGAGGGGTTCAATGAAGTGGAGGAGGAGGTTCAATTTTAAATTTGTACTTTTTAACTTTGAAATTTACAATTTTTGAAAAATCCTGAAGTGATGGTTAAAAATGAAGAACATTTTCGGATTCAGCGGTAAAAAAATACATAAAAATCAATTATCAAAAGTTAAAAACATGACATAACCCAACTTTTGCAGACTAGTGTAATCTAATAACATTTTAAAATATGTATCATTTTGTAAAGAATTCAGGCTGTTAATTTTTATCATTTTATTTAATAAAAATTCTGCTTTTTTCTTCTTATTATATGTTTATTACAAATTATATATTTTGCATTAATATGTCAGATTGATTAAAGATTTCAAGTTTATATTGCAATGTTAATTTTACTCTCAACCATTTTTTTTTAAATATATCTCACGAAATTATATTTCAACTAAATATGCGAATGACACTTAATTTCCAGAAAAAAATGTGTTCCAACATTAAACAGCTATTACTCTGTCAATTTTAATCGTAGAATAACGAGACTTTTTTTTTGTCTTACTTGTCAGTGTAACCGGAAAATTTTACTACATATAACTTAAAGGACCGGAGACCGTATAAAAATTTAAATTTCGTAATTTTTTTTAGAAATGTTTTTATTGACCCAAATCGTTTTTAATATACTTCTTTACCTCATTTAAAACATTTTTGTAATTGGAACTATATGTCTATGCCTAACGGTTTAGGAATTAGCCATTGGACACCGTTGAGAGCGGACACCCTGTATATTTGGTTGAGCGTCACAATACGGTTTTCAGGCTTGATGTAATGTTAAATCTTGCTGATTGAGACGGTAGTTTTTTTTCTTCCTTATATATATATATATATATATATATATATAAACTCGGTTTATGGCGTCAGATGCCGCCATCCGAAGAATCTACAAGAGCATTTTCCATTTCTTCCGGTCAAGGGTCCATTCCTCTTCCAGACCTCTATCCCTCATTGCCTTTGAATCATCCATCCAGTTCTTTCGTGGTTTTCCCCGTTTCCCTTTTTTTGTTCGTTTCATAATTGAATGTTATTTTGGGTAGTCTTTCCTCATTCATTCTTTTGACATGACCATACCAGATTAATTGCTTCTTTTTTTTTTTATCTCACATTAAATATAAATATATACATTAGGTTGAGCAAAAATTTCTGGGAAATTTTTAATCTAATAGTTACCAGAATTTGCATCGTACATAGGAGTACTAGTGGTATATCTATAGGAGATCAGGAATTTCGGCTTCAAAATGCATACTCAACAGTATGATTTGCGTGTGCTGATCCGAAATTATTGGAGATAAAGTCTAACGATTCTGAAAGCCGATTCCCAAAGGTCATCGATTTGAATCCTTTAATGAAGTTGAAGAAGCATGTCAAGAGTTTTTTGATTTCAAGGAGCCGCCATGGTACTTCCGGCAAATCCGGAATCTGGCAGAACGATGGCAGAAAGTCTTCGGCTATGATGGTCTCTACTTTGAAGAATAGCGCTTGTTGCTTTTGTTGTTAATTTGTGCATAACAACGCAACTTTCACAAATTTCCCAGAACTTTTCGCTCAACCTAGTAATAGCATGATTTTTTGTGAATATATAAATACACTGCTGTCCAAAATTAAGGACCAGTCACAAAATGCTAATTTTTAAGTAAGCGAATACTCAAAAGGAAATAATATAATTCAAATAATTACTATCCCTACAGCACAGCTTGTCCATACAGTATCTCATTCATGTCACACATGGTCACAAGTGGCGCAGTCACTACGGTGAAGCAAAAAATAGGAAATTCCACACGTCTCATTATGAGTCTCAAATGATCACTATATGTGACTCCACCGAGACGGCAATGTGACTGCTGCTTTGTGACGAGTCGCCTGGTGCCTTTACAATGTAGTTACATTGTGACTCTCATGTGGCTGTCATTTTTAGACTCAATTTCAAAGTCATCATGAACGTTGCATTATGATAAGTCGCCAAATAATATCACATTATAGTCACATGGTGACTTTTTACAAAAGAGCACAATGGTGACTTCACAGTAGTCTCCCTGTCACCTGAAAGTCGTCTTGTGACTCTAATGTGACATTATTTGGTAACTTATCACAATGCAGCGTTCACGATAACTTTGAAATTGAGTCTGCAGATGACAGTCACAATGTAACTACATTGTAAAGTCACATGGTGGCTCGTCACAAAACAGCAATCACAGTGACGTCTCAGTGGAGTCTCATATAGTGATCATTTGAGACTTATAATAAGATGTATGGAATTTCCTTTTTTTTTTTTTTTTTGGCTTCACCGTAGTGACTGTGACATTTGTGACCATCTGTGGCATGAATGGAATATTATATGGACTAGCTATCCTGTAGAGATAGTAATTATTCGAATTATATTATTTCCTTTTGAGTATTCGAGTACTTGAAAATTAGCATTTTGTGATCGGTCCTTAATTTTGGACACCAGTGTAAATGTTTATCATGTGTATTTAGCATTAGCATCCTCAAGTTCTGATCTCTTCTAATTCTACGAAGATTTTTTTTCTCAAAGTATAAAAACTATACCTTTTTCCGGGCTGCCATTATTCAATGAACTTAATTATGCTGTCAAAAGTGGGTGTTATCATTTAAAAATTTACAGCTGGTACAATTTTTAACATATAGGCAACCATTGTTTAAAAAATTACATACATAGTTGGAAAACGCAGACACAATTATGAGTCTAAAGCTATCTTTTGCATCTCGCTGCGATAATTTGGCAATTAAACTGAATGAGGTGTTCTTTTATACGATATTGTTAACGCTTGGTCATAGACAAAAATTCTTCAAAACATAAAATTTTACTATCCCAAATTGTAATAAATCAAAGCTTTTACATTACAATAAATTTTATGTTGATGATGAAGCAAACTGAAAGGTCCTAAAATAACGTAGACAGGATTAATATTAACCCTAGAACATCATTAATTAATGTCATTATTACTGCTATAATTAAATTACTTTTACTTCAAACCAGACTAATTCTCCAACATCAAGCACAACTTTATTGTATTTGAAGTCAACTTTATTGTATTTATAATTCATGTTCAAACTAGGTTTCTTTCTAGAATTATCATTACTATTTAAAATCAACGTTTCTCATAGAGAACAATATAAAGGATCTTAAGAATAATCAAGTTGAAAAAATTTAAAAATCAAGCTGGAGGAAATCAGCTGTTGAACAGAAGAAAATATAAAAGAAAATAAAGAAATTAAAGAAGGGTACAAGATCTTTCAAATGTTCAAGTATTTTCAGCATTTCATTTTAAGATAAAAGATTTTAATAACTACAGTAAAAGCAATGTCAAATAATGATACTTATGCGCTTCATACATTATTAATGAGAACGGTAATCTTTACAGTTGCCGGCATAAAACTATTTACGGTTAGTTGGGTATTAGCCAAAAATATGTTACAAAAACAAGTGTTAATAAAACATTCTACGTTTTTCACAAATAAACGATGGGATGGGTACAACAGTAGTAAAGATATTATCTTGCAAATCGGTCCTTCTGCAATCACAAACGGAATAGAAAACATAAATATTTTAAAACAATAACAGCTAGCTTACTTAACCCATTATATCCTGACGGTACTTTTAAGTACCATTAAAGAAAATGCAATGTAAAATTTATTTCATTCGTCTACTAATAAAAGTAGATTGAACTTTTCATACGAAATAATTTGCTCAGTCATATTTAGAAATAACAGTGAAACAGTTGAAGTTAAATATTTTTCAATGTAGTTATTTTCTCAATTATTTATCTAGGTGTAACTTTTATCCTATTAAAAAATGTTATACAAAAAAATTTGCAACTTCAAAGCACTATAGATAGGATCACATTTATTTACACTCTTCGTACAAGAATTGTGAGATTTCCATAGCAGTACGTTTTGTTAATTAATCTAATTATTCTTGTAAATACTTTGCAAAAAGAGCTCTAAGGGGCTGTGCATATATAACGTTATCATTTTAGGGGGGAGGGGGAGTCTGGCACATGATATCGTAAGATATCTCTGGGGGAGGGGGGGGGGTTGTCTTTTGATATCGATATCATTTTTGATCCAACCAAAATTCTCTTTTTCTTTTTATCATAGTTTTTACATCAAACTAGTATATTATCTTTTTCTAGTCTTATGTATTTTTATGAAAATAGAGTTATTATTAAAGTCACTAAATTATTATAAATTTATTTAATTCTAAAATAGGGAATAACACAACGTTTGATTTTCCTATTCTTCTTCATAAGTGTATCCATATATAATCGGTGTTCGAGAAACTATATGCGAAATATATTTGAAATGAAACTTGGGTTCACTATTTAATAAAGGAGAAAGATAAAGAATGCTGTCCACCTGTTTTGTTGATAAGAATTTTTATCTGCCCTCCTCCCTGCCGGGCAAGTGCAAGAAGACATTATTACTGTTGAATGCATTATTTAACAAAAAAGTAGTATAAAATAATTTCAAATAGTAACTATTTCTTTTAAGTATTATTTGATATAAAGTTATTTCATATATAAAGTGATATTTTATTGACTTCTCCTCAGTTAAATCAATGCAGTAATAAAGGTACGAAAGCGTAACCATTTTTGTATATCACTCCAAACAAAAGAAATCAAAATTCCAGAGATAAAAAATAAAATAGACATTGATAACGATATCATTACGGCGAGGGGGGGGGGGGGGTTGAGGGATGATAACGTATGATATCGGAAGGGGGGGAGGGGGTTTAAAATTACCAAAAAGTTGATAACGTTATATATGCACAGCCCCTAACTACCAAGTTATGAAATCAGTTTTAATTAATTTTTTTATTACAAATTCAGGATATAAAGGATTAAAATTACATATTAGGTATATAAAAAAAAAGTCATATTTTAAATAAAATGATATTATACTTCTTTAATATAATAAGAAAGGAGAGTACATTAAAAAAAAAATCGTAGAAAATATTAAAACCTCCAATCAACTGGGAAGTATTATATAGGCTTTAGAAACACATTTTTAAACGCATTTCAGCAATTGTAACTTTGTTTAGAAACATATTGCATTTTGATAAAATTATTTTAAAAACCAGCTAGACCATTTTTGAAATTTTAAAACCGCATTTCAGATTAAAAATAATTATAAATAAATAACTGAAGTAACAGCAGTTACGTTATTTTGTCTGGCGTAATTTGCATTCCTCATACTTGCTTCTACAAATCAAGTTTATTAATACTAAGAAAAAGGACCGGAGAACGTTGTAAGTCGAATAATATTTTACCGTCAGTAACAGACATTTTGGAATAAAAATGTAAAGGAAAAAGTAAATTTTACATTTCTCTAAGCAAAGAAAAAAAACTGTAAACAGCAAGGTTTATACTTTGACTGGGTTTAAAAATAGTTGAACTTCAGTTTTTGCTTTTCTTGTATATGGTATCTTGTATACGTAGTTACTAATTTTGACGTCAATTTCGACAATTCATTTGTTTCAACGAGCACATTTTCTAGGTCCCAGTACACGAATTTCATTACAGTATTTTCATAATCTGACTGTCTGGTCACATGTATATAATTTCGTGCTCTACATTTAAAAAATAAATACTCACAAGGCAACAAATTTTAAATATGCTGAAGTCATTTAAAATAGTTTTCATTTTTATTAATTAAAATATATCTAATTTTGTTTGCCTAATTAAGTATATCATTACAGTCAACATTTGTCTTTTATTATATTAAAAAAATTAATTATGCAGAATATTTTTTCTTCATCTGGCTTTAATGGCTGCTTTTGGGGCTGTTAATATAGGAATAAATTTATCAGTTTATAGTATTTAATCATTTATAATTATTATTTTTATATTTCGCATTTAAAACTTAATAAAATGCTAAATGCACCTTAATATTACAAACTTATCAAAAATCGCATCACATTTAGGCAAAAGGACCTTATATAGTAATAAATTTATTTTATTTTATTTTAATAAATTATGCAAAAAAGAAATTAGTATTTGCCTATTTTGTTTATTTCAAAAACCGCCGGTCCATTACACAAATAAATAAAATCGAAATATTTCTTACTTACATGTCAAAGACTATTCCCATAAAATAGCTTACCTGAAAAAAAAAGAGTATGGTTAGTTTTCATGTTAAAAAAATAATGATAAAATTAAAATTTGTACTTCTAAGATAAGTATTCCTAGAGGGCCTTAACACTAGAACGCCCGGAAGGAGTCGAGCCGACTCCGACCATATGATTAAATGTCAACTGGACCCAGAAATTCCTTCCTAAAATAAGCTAAATTCAGAACACGCAGATTTATGTTAAATAAATCTGTCAAAAAATTTTAAATAAAATTTCTGGTGTCAAATATTTTTATGAAACTTGAGTAAAATTTCCGGGCGTTCTAGTGTTAATGGAGCAAAACCGCTTGCGAAATCTTATGGAAAGCAATTGATGATGAAGTACATATTTTTCGGGAACAACTGAAGTGATTTTTAATAGTTTTGGCAGCAGCAAAAATATAAATTGATAGTTCAGGTTGAAATGTTAAAAATCGATTTGGCAAACAAAATATTCTTTTTTTTTTCTTTTTTTTTTAATTACGTTATTAAAAAGGAATGTATTATCCAGAAAACAAAACGATTAGTATTTTTTTAGACCATTATTTTGTGTTAAAAGCTGACGAACTGTGAGTAAGATTTAAACATTTAACATAAATTTAAGAATATATTTTATAAATATTTTTACAACTAAGAAAAAAGGGGCATCTTTAAGAAGAGGACACAGAAAAAAGAAGTTAAAAATATTGATTTTCGGAGAAGATATTTTAAATATACAAATGCATCACAAGCCCATGGGCCTAACATTAAGTAGTCATGTCCCTAAGCTAGCAATGCAGCAATAATAAATATTTTTGAGATATAATCGATAAAATTTTTCATTCAAATAAAATAATTTACAAATGTGCAAAAAAATTCAAAATTGAAGTTTTAAAATAACTAAATATAGAGATTTTGAAATGAAATGGCCTGAAGAAGTGCGAAATTTACCAAATAGACAAAGACAAAGAATCAAATCCATGTCATTTCTCGTTTAAGCTTTAACTTCCCATAGCATCCTCCTGAGTTTGCCTATTCCATGGATGGCAAAACCTTTTTACATCCACGTGTCAAATTTTTCTAAAAAAATATTTTACTTGATCATGATGTGCCAACAACCAAAAACTTTAGTGGGGTCAACTAACAATGAATCAAAATCAAAATTCTGTTTTTAGGATTTAAAAAATATGTGTAACGTTTTGTGTTATACTTTTAGAACGTAATTTTAAAAAAAAACGCTACTTCTATTGTTGTATCTTATATGCCAAATGATTGATATTAGCTTTGTACTTGGTTATTTTTTAGAAAATGCAAACTGTAATGAAGTCATCTCTTAAGCGGTTTCTACTCGAATTTTTAATGTTATTCATTTCCGAAAATAATGACTTGCAGAAGAAATTGTGGCAATGAAAGCTGTCAGATTTGTTAAACAGTTCTTCATGTCTGGAATGGAATTCCAAGTTCTCATAATTTTACCACAGGCTTTTGTGTTTATAATGCCTTATAATATTTCCTTTCTGAAAATCTCCTAATCATCTCTTCTTTGTAAGCCAATATTGAGCTAGATTTGGGTTTTTTAAGTGGTATTTCAGTTCCTTCAATCTGTAGGACAATGACCACCAATCAAATTCAAAGAAATACAGCTATTCCAAATTTATACATTTTGTACAATTTCACTATATTGTGATTTAAAACCTGAATTTATGCTATACCGAAAATAATCTGGAGCAGGACATGTAGAGTAATTCCGGGATTTGCGCCGCACATTTTTTTGAATTTGTGTAAAAAATCCCATGGTGGACATAAAAAAAAAAAAATCATGCTGTGTTATTTAATGTTAAATATACAATTCATGTACTGCGACAAAAAATTTCAAAACAATTAATATTTTTTCACAATATTTTTCTAAAACATTACACTGCGGCACGTCACCCGTACATTCAGGCTGAGACGCCGCACTTGTGCGGTAGTTATGCCGCGCTTGTAAATAAGAACAGAATGAAATTATAAATACAAATATTTAAAAAAATATTCATATCTGGACTATGATTAACGATGTAATAACAAAATGAAACTAAATGAGTACAATGAAACGTAGTAGTAGATTCGAATTAATAATTGTTTGCCTACTTTCACTATTAAAATTATCGACTTATTTTTTTACATTAAATTTTAATTGTTATTTCAGCAACAACGTAACATCAATGTATTAGAGGGGGAAAAGAAAAAAAGTAAAATTGTGTTTAGATAATTTATTTGTTAACCCCTTCGGGACCGGTGTCTTTTACACAAATTTTATTCGGTTGGTACCACGTTTTTAAAAGAAGTTACCTTTACTTAAATAATCATGAAAATGCTCTAATTAAAGAAAGCAAATATTACTTTTCTTTTTTACTAGTGCCAGAAACAACATTTGTATGCTATTTATGAAGGTGCTTATATGCACCTATGCTCCCGAATGGGTTAAAAGACCTGTTTTTTCAACTACAACTCACAGAAAAAGTGTCGAAAAAGTACAGTCTTTATGTAACTACATTTGACACATGATGCAACGAAGCCAATTACACTTCCTCTTTTTGGGAGTAGTTTTCTAAACATTATTTTGCAAAGAACGTCTGCGTTACGCGTAATCCAATTTTTCATTATTATCATCTTGACTTGCATCTTTCTTGCCCTTCTTACTTTTTATTTTTCTCTTTTTCTCCTTTGGTTTTAGTAAACATGATAACATGCCTAACATGGTTAGTCTGTGCAAAAAGAAAAGGGAAAGTTAATAACACTTAATCCTCCCTTACAAAAGAAACTGCGGCATGTATATCGGAATTGCAGTGCGGCATGTATCCCATTCTGCATGGTGCAGACGTCGGCCATCACAGTTACTTGCCGTCGCTAAGGGGAATGGCGTAACCATACACACAGTTCTCTAAACAAATGCTACACTTAGTTTTGACTTCCAAATCATGCATGCATTCAGTAATTAGTGTATGAAATGTATTTAAACCTAACGTGTTTAAAAGTTTGGACAGTGAAATCATGCACTTACCTGAAAATAAGGATTGTACTTCTACAAGTAAACATCGAAATGGGATTCGCGCTATACACTGTTTAAAATAATCTCATTGCGCAGCTATACTGTGCGTTTGACGACCATCTATCGATAATTAGAAGAAATACAAGGGGTGCGGCGACTCTCCCGGAGTTACCCTATGGCACGCGCGGCAAAGGTTCTCCATCCTTGGATCCTTTCCTCGGTAATTCAAAAACGTACTGACACAGAATTTAGGCCCATCTATCGGTATCTCGAGTAACTAATTTAAAAAATGATATCTAATCAAAACTTGGTGTTACAACCAAATGCTTTTAATAATTTTATTAATTTGCTGGTAAAATTTGACTTGCGTCACTTCGCCTTTTCCTGTTTTTTGTGCTCACTATGTTCTGTAAAATGCGAGCACTAATATTTCTTGTCGATTTATTGTTAGTATAATAGTTTTAGAAGAGTTGTGTGTGAAAAATTTACAGGAAATATTGACACAGTGTCCTATTTGCACTGCAATATGCATTACTACAGCAACAAAATAAAAATAAGCATTAAAATTTCATATATTTATTTTATTTTGAAGCTAAATAACTAAAAACAGTTGCAAAAATGAAAATTGCTCCGGTAGAATATATGTTGGAACTGATGTATTAGGGAATAAAAACAATAATACAGTACGATTTAAAAGGTGTTTTTAGTTAATCTTTTATTTAAAATTAATGCATCATTTTTATTCAAAAGAGTTCTCAAACATTTTCTTAAAAGGAAAACAAAAAAAAAATAATAATATAAAAATATGGCGAACGTGCATTTGTTATCTTAGGAATATCTCTATTTCGAAAAAAAAAAATTCATTTTGTCATACAAAATTCCCGAATATAGATAATATCAATGTATTATAATATTTTCTATTAAATAAACACGAAAATCAGGCCTTGGTTAAGTAGTCATGTCCCTGAGCTTGGCATATGTCCAAGTTTATCTCTTTTAAAAATCAGTGATAGAAATTGAGCTTGCCTGTAAAAGAACTAATTTATTAGGCATCAGTCTCAGAAAAAAGGAAAGTTTTTCCTTATAAATTGCATTCTTTTTTGGACGGTCTTGGCAAAACGCTGTTCTATGGTTAAGAAGCTTTTACATACTATACATGCTATTTATCATCTTATACTTTTCAACTTTATTTATGAGCTTTTTAAAGAAAATATATGTATTATAAATAATAAGAATATTTAAAAGGGCGCATATGTAAACATGAGTTTACATGTGGTAAGGAGAAATTTTTGTGTAATGTTTTTGCTTTTGACACAAATTTGGTATCTTGTTATTGTACACAATGAGTAAGATGTTTTATATATATAATTCTTCTTCTTATGTAATGCAATAGGCAAAGGAAATAACTTTAATGTTGAATAGTGATAGATCTTGGTATACAGCGTGTTTCAAAATTCATGGAACAAACTCTAAAGGGAAATACAACACTTTTAAACAAGCACATATCATCTTGTACATGGTTGTAACGCAAGAGATGAAGGGCTAGAGGGGTTTTTTTTTTTATTGTGACAAAAAATATATTTACGAAAGAAATTCCACCAAATAATTGCTGAAAGTTATTTTATGTAATATTTTTAGCTTAAATTAAAAAATAAGACATAAGAAAACGTAAGTGATAAGAATATATATATATATTTAAAACTTAAATTGAAAAATAAGACATAAGAAAACGTAAGTAATAAGAATACATATATTTATTTATTTGGGATTAATTAACAGGTTCATTCTAAGGACGGAGAACTGGGCCATACTCTATAATTCGTTGAAGAATTTTACACATAATTGATAATTTGCATCATTTTCTTTGGAAAAAGTCTTCTTTGAAAGTTTGACATACGTTTAGGACCAGGTCTTAATTTTTAACAAAAAAGTACCGGAGATCAATATTCTGTACTTCTAGTCACCGTACCGTATACCCCGTCCCCTTCACATGCATATTTGTATTTCATACAATTATTTACTAAAACTAAAGACATTTTTCTTCAGCAAGATAAAAAAAAAAAATGTATACATACACATAATAAAATCAAATGAAAATAAATCTTGTATTAATGGTAATGAGGTTATATATATATACAGGCATCCTTCGACTTGCGTATTATGTGACTTACGTAAATTCGCAGTTACGTAATAAATCTCGAAAATTACTTTTATGAACAGAGTAGCGCATTTGATATGCATTTGCATACATATTTGATAATTATTTTATAAATAAAATATGCAGATAAAAACCACAACCACAATATAATTTTATATATTAGTGAGAATAATATTTTTATTACGATACACAATCAAATATTTAACAAAACAAACTCAAATACAATTAAAATGAGACAAAAAATCCGAGGCTCAACTACAACAATTATGTTAGGTGAATTAAACTAAAACGAAAGATAATTTTTAAGTTTTAATGAAAAGGAACGAGTGTTTTTTTTTTCTTCTAGCTTCACCTGTTCGTTTGATGTAGATTGAAAATTGTTTAAACCAATTCATCTATGTTAAATTTATAAATCTCGCGTTCCGTAAGAGTTTTTTTTATTTGAAAAGTGCTTTTTCATTTTTTTTCCATACTTTTATAATTTATATCCGAGTAAATACTGCTTCATGATACATTATTTATAAAATAATACTGTGTAAATAATATATATATATATATATATATATACAGTAAAACCTCCCTGTGCGACCACCTCCATTAAGCGATCACCTCTCTCAACGACCATTTTTTCATGGAACGAAATTTATTCCCATAGGTTCAATAGTAATTTTACCTCTATTCAGAGACCACTCCAGTTGAACTCCCTCCATGAGCGACCCGTTTCTTTGAAGAAAATGAAACAATTTCCGTTTTTTCTTGGTCTCTTGATGAAAATTTTATTAGAACAATAATTCCGGAGAGCGCATTATTCATCAAACTTCTAAACTAAGTTTAGATGTTTTTAAATTCGGGTAACTTTTAAGTGATTAAACCCCTTTGTGCCTTTTTAGGCAATGAATTTAATTCTGATGAAAATTAAGGATGACGGTCCATAAACTCACCTGCCTTATTCTGTCAGGAAACTCTCAAAGGAATAGATAAATTAATGAAATCGTCATAATTTGTTACCGCCCCCCCCCCCAAAAAAAAATTGCATTTATTTACTGAACTTGAAAAGGACTTGGAAATAAAAGTTATAGAAGATAAAACCGTAAAATCGAAGCAAACGTGAATGTATTCATTTTTTAAATTCTGCACTAATTAACTTATGTAATTAACTTCTATTTTGGTACTTAAATTTCATATTTTTTCCTAATGTGAAAAATAAATTTTAGTAACATCAATTGTTACCTTTTTTCAACAATTAAAATCTAGATTTAAACATGACCTCCATTAAGAGACCACCTCTCGGAGCTACCAATTTTTATTGGAACGGAGCGTGGTCGCTTTAGGTAGGTTTTACTGTACATATATATATATATATATATATATATATATATATTCATAAATAGGATACTGCACTAAATTCTGAGTCGTTAAAAATTATCAGCGTCCTTATCGTTAATAATATATATATAATAAATATTGCCGTTTCTTATGAAATTTTACCTAATCAATTTACAAATTCGACTTACGTAAAATTAAAGTTGCGTAAAAGTTTCGGGAAAGCATTACTTAAGTCGGGAAATAGCTGTATACATAAATTACCGTTTTAATTAAAGATATTCCACAGAATTAACATATCAGTATTTTCATTCTTTCTTACTTTTCTTTTTGTTTCATTAGCTGTCAATTACATTATGATAGCCACTAGCTAGGCATAAACAGACATATGACCTCGGCTCAAATTTGTTAATAGAAAGGACAACTAGTCACTAATTTTCTAAAACTTAAGAATTTGAATTGCGCTTTTCATTTCTAGAGTCTTCATTTTCACTTGAACTAGTTCTCTGCAAAGTCAAATTGCACGTGCTGGATTGCTCCATTATCGTTAGCATTTCATTTTCTTTAGGATATGGAATTCGTTGGATGGCTCAATCAAAGTCGATTTTTCTATATTGGTACCCGTGATAACCAAAGTAACCATAATTTTTTTGGTTACTCTAATTACAATTTTAATTTCTGTATGAGAAAAACGCTAAAGAATGAGAACTGAGAGGAAGGAAAATGATAATTCCTTTTTTCTTTAATTTTTCGGAAACTCTGTTCCGATGGGCTACGGTGCGAAGAGTTGATGAACTCCAGTTGGTTCCGGCTAATATTTAAATATTTAATAATGACAAAAAAGTACCAGAGCCGACCTCCAGTGATTTAAGCACAAATTAAGTACTGTTTAGGGCAAATTTTCTAAAGGAGATTTTGTTCAATTTAAAATCTTTAATCCCTCACTTAAGCGCAGCTGTTTGACAAATAAAGATAATTTAATTTGCAGTTTTTTGATTTTGTTTCTATAATTGCAATCCATGGTAGCATTCTGATTGGTAAAAGTATTTTGCATAAATAAAATTAGCAATAATTACCCGACTGCCAAGAAGGGTTATGTGTTTCACGCGTATCTGGGTATGTGGACTTCTTTATACCCTCGAAATATCCCAACGGCTGGATGGATTTTAATGAATGAGGCCTCTATCGATTCGTCTTAACCGTCCGAGGGTTATAGGATAGGTTTTGTTTTAATAATTTCAAAATAGCGGCCGTAAAATAAAAAATGGCGGTAGAGACGAAAAAAAAATTTACACACCATATTATGTGGCATATCATTGGATAGGTCTTTCAAAATGAAGACGATGTTTCGTTGACTATTTTACAGTCAGAAGTTCCGTTTAAATGTTACACAACCTGGAAGTTGGGTAGGTAGGATCTCTAGGTTTACTGCAACTCTAACATTCGTAGACATCTATAGGACTCATCGAAACACTGTTTATAGATAGGAACTAACAATTAAACACAACTTAAAAGTCATCAATTGAAGTAAATTAAAAAAAAAAACAGGTAAGTAATATAAAAATAGTTTCACATTGATGAGAAATAATTAATTAGTTCGCTTTTTACGTAGTCGGGTTTATTGATTTTTTAAATTTAATTTTTATTTGTTTATAAATTATGGTGCAGGAAATAAGTTTATTTCTACAGTCAGAAAGCGGCATCTATCGCTTTACTTCATGAGTTACGACCATACAATACGTGGTGCATTGTGTTTGTCTCGGTATTCTATCTCCATGACATTTTACGTCATGAGTTCTGAAACACCCGGTACTATATTATAGACAATGTTCTGCATTATATTTAAAACAATTTCGTGAAAATAAATTGATTGATTTGTTTAAAAAGTTTCGTGTGAATATATTTCACCACGGAGATATAAACAATGATAATTTTAAATAGCAATTAGAAAAGATAAAAAGTATAACATTTATTTGTAGTCGGAGTTAAATTATTCCTAAATCTGTCATTGTCATCTGAAATTCCATGAAAGAATCTTATGTATTCCGCGAAAATCTTTAAGAACTATCAGCATTTTATGGGGAAAAAAATAAGTTCGTAAAATCGTTTTTTAAGGCATTTTGAATTAGGGGATTTGCTTTGCAACAAGGTTTGGAACAGAGATTTTACTTTTTTTTAAATCTATGTTCATACTACTTTGTAATTAATTATCCCAGAGAAAAAATGGTAGAATTATTCAATTTCGAAATATGTTGCCTTTACATTAAATGTGTTTTTGGGACGGGAAGGTGCGGAGGAGGGGCTATTTTTTTATCAAATTTTAAGACGTTCGATATAAACACCCAATTTTGTCGTCTGAACTCGGTTCTAGACATTAATATTATCAGAACTCAAGTCTAGACATTAATAAAAAAATTTTCATTTTTATCCAGTCATTTGCAATTTCCTCGCAGCAGCATTTTGTATTTAAGTTATAAAATGCCAAAATAACTTATAATTTCACACGTTTGTAAAATAATAGTCAGAGTTTAAAAGGTAATGGTTATCGTAAAATCAACTTACAATGATAAATGTTTTCAACTTTTGTTATTATGCACATGTCATTTATATCCAATCTTATTTCAGCATGTTTTAATGAGTCGAGATCGTTCACATGATTTTTTTTCTGTGGAGACATGTGAAGTACATTGTATACAATGTACAAATTAGCTGTTGTCCAGGATGCACATGAGCTGCAAAATCACATTAGCAGGTCCGTGTGCCGGGCTTGGGCCTATTTTCATTCACGGCACTCAGGCCGCGCACGGGCTTAACCTCCACTCTTTTCGATCCGGGCCATACTTTTTTCTGAAAGCTCGGGCCGGGCCTTAGTGACTACTCTTTACAGGCCGGGAAGGGTTCAGACTTACTTTTTTCCTGAAGGTTCGGGCCGGGTCGAGCCTAACTTATTTTTACTGTACTGAACCGGGGCTGGTTTCATTCTTAGTCTTCACGGCCCAAATAGCAACTCACTATAGCAAAGCACTATAGAAAGCAACTCACTATATCGTCCCTATCTTTGTGAAATTTCTCGATATTTGACTGGACATTTTAGATAAGTTGACCTAAATAGCTGACTACCAAATTATGAAATAAAAATTTTGAAATCTTCCACGCATGCGCAGTTAAAAATTATTTCATACAAGTGCTCATATCTCATCAAATATTCAATATATTCATGTTTTAATTGAAGTGTACTGTTGCTACTGTTCTTTGTCAGGTTTTCGGAAAGTTGTGTTAAATTTGGTTGAAAACTCTGTATGCTATAAACAAAAACTTTTGAATTTTTCACAAAAACGTTAACATCTTTACGAATATGAGTGATATGCTTACACAAATGCAACAAACGTTGAACAGAACCCAAATAGTCATTTAACGCAGTGACAAACCATTTCCAGCATTTTCTGTGGCATAGCTGATCGCAAATATTATTTTATTATTAAATTTATTATTAGACCCCCTAATTGTCGGCCCGACTAAATCTTCATCGAGAAATATGAAATCAGACATGTTCTTTACATCCCAGATGTTCAAGAACAATTTGTAACTTCGACAAACCGTGTGCAATCGAAAGCATCCAGTCCCTGTCCCTTAACTTTTGGAGGCCAGTGTACTTGGTCGGATCCTAACCGGGACTTCCAGATTCTATAATTGATTGATGCCTGATCCCGTTCAGATTACAAAAACTTTCCGAAGTACTGTGAGTTTTCTTTCATATTAGGCAACTAATAAAAAAAAAGAAAACTTTAAAAATTCATTTAAAAGAATAAAACTGAAAGCTCCATTTTTCAGTCGCTTTGGGACCTCTGTTAAATTTTAAAGGGAACGGTCATGTTTTCCCTTCATTTTTGGAAATCGGATTCTGTGGACTGTTAAATTACATATGCGTGAAATTTAATGCTGTTTTTGGACATTTGTGAATAAAGTATGATGAGTTAATAATTCAAATAATTTCAAAACATGCCGTTATAATGACTAAAATATTGCTCTTATTAATAGAAGATCACTCGTTAATTTTCCAGAATGCTTGATTTTAGGAAGATCATAAAAGTCATAAGAATATGATCCTCAGTCACATACTGCTGGCTTAATGACAATATTATAAGAAATGCACAATAATTCTCATATTTACATCGATAAGAAGACAAAATTTCTTTCTTTCCATGGCAAATATTTAACCTTTTTATAGTGAATTAGATATTTCAGAGACTTGTTTCGCCCCCAACTTGCGCTTACGGCATATATCTAACTGCTAGGAGCATTTTCGTACGATCTGATTTATAATTTACGTTTTAAAAAGAAATACAATAAGAAAAAATACTTATGGTATGGCATAAATTTTATTTTAGCATTAACTTATTATAAAATGTATGTCAAAGGACATTTTTTTATTTCACCCCAAAAACACTGATGGGACGGCGTTCCGGTACATTCCGGCACCAGTGCACTCCTTAAAAATCAGACGTCAGTCTTTGATTTGATACACCTTTCTTCGAACCCTCCATTTTAATTCTATTCACCACACGTCCTTTCTATTTTTCCAACACTACCTCCACGATGCCAATTACGCCTAGTGTGATTCTCCCTCCCTCTCCCACAGATGCATCCACGTGACGGATGGAAACTGATTTATTTCAGAGAAAGCGTCGATAACGATTTTCCGATGGATCTGCCTTTTTATCGATTTGCCGTATTTTCACCCATCCGACACTACTAATACTAAGACACACTCCTCCTGATATACATTGAAGAAATAAGGGGAAAAAATCTGTTTTAGATAACACTTTCAGAATTTCCGAGGAGTATATCGAAAGGAAGTTCTAGAAAGTGTCTAATAAGGATCTGGTAGTGAAAGGAAAACCGAAGGAGATACAGAAGTATGCGTAAGTGTACTTGATGATGTACAATGTAATATTTTGGAAGACATATATATATTATTTATTAAAGCGCCTACTGAATAACATATTGATGAAAACTGGTAATGATTCAAACTTTTTTTTTTCTTATAAAAACAGCTGAACCAACTTACTACAAATTCTTTGTTAACTTAAGGTACAGTGGCGATTCCTTCGAGCATGCTAGGCATGATGTGCTAGCTTACCAGTTTTTCGAAATTTAATTATTAAAAATTTCTTTTACATTTTTTAAAGGTAACACAATTTAATTTTGAACAATCTATGTGAAGAAAGTAAAGGTCTATGAAATTTTTTTCCAGGTAACCTGTACAGAAGTACACATATGAAGAAGAGTATTTACTAAAATTTGGATACATATTTCGGTAGCATTAAGTTTACCGCCGTCTGTGTAAAAATCAAAGTGGTTTTTTTCCACGTATATACGTATATGCGTTGTAGGAGACGATGGCCGACTGGAGCTATAGTTGTTTCGATCAAGAGGGCAGCCAGTATGAAATTTAGAGGGTTTATGAACGTTTTCTAAAACACTCATAAAGGCGGCATAGAAAAGTACTCACAAATAACAATATTTCAATGCGTTTATTATGCGTGGAACGCTTTTTGAAAATTTAGATGAGTTGTGGAAGAGAGTTGGCAGATTATTTATAGCAGAATCGAAAATGAAGATGCGGTTATGCACCAGAATGCTTTTCAAATATAAACTAGACTCGAGTACTAAAAAAATTTTGTAAAATCGTTTGGCATCAACTGGCGGAAATTCCTTTCATTTACGGTTCATTGCATTGTTTGTTTGTTTTTTTGCTTGGCGAGAAATTCTATCGAGTTTCTATACAGTTTTTGATCTGAACAAGAATTTAAAAAGTTCAAAAAACAGCACTTTAAAAATCGCATTTACTAAAAATCTGTTCGTGGGATTCCGCTTTTCTTTTGTTTTCTTAGTCGCTTGGCACGCCCCATTCCATAGATACAAGTATTTTGTTTCTATGATAGATACAACAAGAGATATAGAGGTGTCAAAATCGCGTTTTGGTCAGTTCGCAAAATATAAACTAGACATAGTAGTAAAAATTTTTTGTAAAATCGTTTGACATTAATTGGCGGAAATTCCTTTCATTTACGGTACATTGCATCACTGTTTTTTTGCTTGGCGAGAAACTCTGCCGAGTTTCTATGATATTTTTGGGACAAACCTCGATTGTTCCGGGATCCACCAAAACATCCCCTGCGACCAACCAGGGGCCACGATCAATAGGTTGGGAACTGGTGCTGTAGAGGACTAAAACACTGTAACCGGCACTCTTTCACGAATGCCCGAAATGGAAACGCGAAGAGACGTTAAAAAATGTATCGAAAATCACATTAAAAATCGCAAAAAATCAAAATATTGCGCATGGAAAAATTTACTATATTAAGCTAAAAGATTGAAAAGATAGCCGCATAACGCGAAAACCCTATCAAAATCGCATACAAAACAAAATCGTGAAAAATCAAAAAAATAATTGTACGAATTGCGAATAAACTTTATTGAAAAAGAAGAATATTGATTATATTTTACTAAATAATAACACCGGTTCCCTTTTACTAATGTGGAAAAAAATGCCACGAAACGGAAAAAACTCCGCTACATTTCATACAAAAAATAGTTAAAAATTCAAAAATAGCAACGGACAAAATTTACTACAGAGGGATAAAATAAAGTGACCTCTTTTACGAAAGTTAAAAAATGTGCGCGGAACGCGAGAAAACGCTAAAAATTCCGAAAAATTCCAAAATCGCGGAGGGAAGAATCGACTATGTTAAAGTTTCAAACCGAATAACTTTTACGAATGTAAAAAAAATTGCTGTGGAACGTAAAAAAAAAACTTTAAAAATCCCAAAAAAGTCGTGAAAAATTCAAAAATTGCTGTACGAATTTCGAATGCACTTTATTAAAAAGAGGAGAACATTTACTATCTTGAGCTAAAAGATTAACACTAGTTTCTTTTCACTAATGTAGGAAAATGGCCGCGAAATGCAAATAAAACCAGCTAAAAACCGCATAAAAAATCGTTAAAAATGCAAAAATTGCACAGGACAAAATTAACTACAGTGGACTAAAACATTGTAATTTGAACTCTTTCACAAATGCCCAAAAATCGTTAGGGAATGTGAAAAAACGCTAAAAAACGCTAAAAAACGCATTGAAAATCGCTAAAAATTAAAAGATTGAGGAGAACAAAATTTACTATTAGTCTAAAAGTCAGAAACTGAATTTATTTTACAAATCTCAAAAAATCGTTGCAGAACGTGAATAAACTCTAAAATTCGCTTACAAGAATTTACGAAACATTCAAAAATCGCTATATCGCTGAACGAATTCCGAATAAACTTTATTGAAAAGAAAACAAGATTTACTATATTGGTCTAAAAGATTGAAATCGGATGCCTTTTACTAGGTTAAAAAAATTGCAGCGGAATTCGAAAAAAAAAAAAAAAAAACCGTTAAAAATCGCATAAACAATTAAAACAAAAAAATCCGACGAATAAATCCAAAAACTCGAGTCGAGGTGAATAGCTACAGACATAGAGATACTTTAGTTCTGAGTGTAGCGGTCTGTTCAGAACGCAACAGACAATCACACACAGAGACACAAACAAACTTCTATCTTTATTATTATTATAAACAGTTTATCAATTAATAATTAATATTGCAAAATATTTAGAAAACATTATTTCATGCTTTCGTATATAGTAATGGAAAATAATCGTCAACGATCATACACAAAAAACATCACATAACAAACATCACAATGATGATGTAATAAGGTATGAGCTTTGGAAAGGCGGTCTCAAAATACCAAATCCTCGTATATCACGTGCAACTCCGATTTTTAAATAATTATTTTGGTTAAAAAAAAAAAAAAAAAAAAAAAAAAAAAAAAAAAAAAAACCCTTTCAGTATACACGAAATACACGAATAAATACGATATTTAAAAACTGTTTTAACCATATTCAAATTAACATAGTTTAAATCATGTTCAAATTAACATATTTTGAGAAGAAAAAAAAAAGAAAAACTTTCATAAATTGACAAACTGGATTAATAACACAAATTATTAAATTACTAGCAAACCCCGCGGCTTTGCTCGCGTAATATTTGAAATATGCCAAGTGGTATTTATATGTCTAACTTTTATTAAAAGGTAGTAACTAAATTTTTATTTTATTAAAAGGTAATATTTTATTTTATTAAAAGGCACTTATTACTTTTAGGAATAATTAAAAAAATTACTATTTAAAACACAGTTTGATTAAACATCATAGTTACACTGCATAAGGCAGAAATGAGACTTAAATTAATAAAACGAAATAAAACTAAATAAGTAATAATTTAGAAAATATTTGGAAACTTTTATGCTCAATTAATACGCTCATTTCAATATTCATTTGAAGTTTTGAATTTTTTAGAAACCATCTTCTTACATCTTAAAATTAACCATCATGTCAAATTCCAAGTCCTACCACCTCTCTCAACATAAAGGGCTATGTTGAAATAGGAAATGTCACCATTAATTTGCCAACATTAATTTTGAAATTGGTTTGTTATCTCCTAATATTGCATAGAAACGTAATTTAGAAAGCTTTTAAAGGCCTTTTTTAGAGCGTTTGTTGTTTCTGTAAATCCCAGGTGGTAGAATCATCGGCATAAAATATAGCCTGTGTAGGATCAGAGACTGTTACCATTGATTCGCAACTATTACTTTTATATTTGGTTTATATTCCCTGAAATTGCGTAGAAATCGTAATTTAGGACTTTTTTAGAATGCTTTTCGCACCTCCAAGTAACTATCATGCCATATTTAAAGTTTCTAGCGTTTTCAGTATCACAGGAATCGCAATTTAGAAAGCTTTTAGCTACTGCAACCCTCTGGTGGTAGTGGCACAGACATAAAATATAGCTTATGTTTGAGCAGGTTTTATCACCAACAATTTGTTATCATTATTTTTTTAATCGGTTTGGTATTTGATAAGATTACATAAAATTGTAATTTATAACGCTTTTCGCTCACTTCATCTTTTTAAATTTGAAATTTTCTTTTGACAGTTCATAGAAAGCAGTTGCATCTTGTAAGTAAATAACATGCCATACTTCAAAGTGTTAGACCGTTCCGTTATGCAAAAAACGCAAATTAGAACATGTTTTGCTTTTGCAACCCTCAGATGGTAGTGACAGCAACATAAAATATAACCTATATTATAGCAGCGACTGTCACCATTGATTTGCAACCATTACTTTTGAAAGAGCTTTGGAATTTCTTGAGATTGAGTAGAAATCGCAATGTAGAACGTTTTTAGAAAGCTTTTCGCGCATTTTCACCCCTTTTTAAATTTCCAATTTTTTCGAAACTGTTCTTAAAGATCATTTACATGTAATAAATATGTACCTTGCCTAATTTTAAGTTGCTAGCCCCTACCGATCACAAAAATCGAAATTTGGAATGCTTTTTTGCAGCTGCAACGTCTAGGTGATAGTGATACCGACTTGAAATAGCATCTATGTTACAGCAGAGGCTGTCAGCATCAATTTCTTACCATTACTTTTGAAATCAGTTTGATTTTTCCTGAGATATTGGTGACAAATCGGCATTTAGAACGTTTTTAGAACGCTTTTCTCTCATTTTGCTCCTGCATCTCCTCTGGGGTAGTGGAAACAGATATAAAATATAGCCTATCTTAGAGCAAGATCTGTCACCATCATTTTAACACCATTATATTTGAGATCGGTTCAGTATTTCCTGAGATTGCATAGAAATTGCAATTTAGAACGTTTTTTACAAGGCTTTTTGCGCATTTTCACCCCTTTTAAATTTCGATTTTTTTTAAGAACGGTTCTTAGACATCATTTACATCTTATAAGTAGCTGATACTTCAAATTTCATATTTCTAGGCCCTTCAGTAACACATAAATCGCATTTTTAGAACATTTTTTGCTACTACACCCCCTTTGGGGTAGTGGCACCGATATAAAACATAGCCTATCTTGGAGCAAACGTTGTCACTATCATTTTGACACCAATATTTTTTAAATCGGTTTGGTATTTCCTGAGATTATGTAGAAACTACCATTTAGAACGTTTTTTAGAACGCTTTTTGTGCATTTTCACCCCTTTTAAATTTCGAATTGTTTAAGAACTGTTCTTAGACATCATTTATATCTTATATAAGTAACTAATATTCCAAATTTCATATTTCTAGGCTCTTCAGTAACGCAAAAATCGCATTTTTAGAAGGTTTTTTTTGCTCCTGCACCCCCTTTGGGGTAGCGGCACCGAGATAAAATATAGCCTATGTTCTAAGTTGGAATAACACCATCATTTTGACACCAATATTTTTTAAACCGGTTTGGTATTTCCTGAGATTATGTAGAAACTACCATTTAGAGCATTTTTTTAGAACGCTTTTTGTGCATTTTCACCCCTTTTAAATTTCGAATTGTTTAAGAACTGTTCTTGGACATCATTTATATCTTATAAGTAACTAATATTCCAAATTTCATATTTCTATGTCCTTCAGTAACGCAAAAATCGCATTTTTAGAACGTTTTTGCTCCTGCACCCCCTTTGGGGTAGTGGCACCGACATAAAATATAGCCTATGCTCTAAGTCGGACTAACACCATCATTTTGATACCATTACTTTTGGAATCGGTTCGGTAAATCCTGAGATTATGTAGAAACTACCATTTAGAACGTTTTTTAGAACATTTTTTGTGCAGTCTCACCCCTTTTAAATTTCGAATTTTTTAAGAACGGTTCTTAGACATCATTTATATCTTATAAGTAGCTGATACTTCAAATTTCATATTTCTAGGTCTTTCAGTAACACATAAATCGCATTTTTAGAACATTTTTTGCTACTACACCCCATTTGGGGTAGTGGCACCGACATAAAACATAGCTTATCTTGGAGCAAACGTTGTCACTATCATTTTGACACCAATATTTTTTAAATCGGTTTGGTATTTTCTGAGATTATGTAGAAACTACCATTTAGAACGTTTTTCAGAACACTTTTTGTGCAGTCTCACCCCTTTTAAATTTCGAATTGTTTAAGAACTGTTCTTAGGCATCGTTTATATCTTGTAAATAACTAATATTCCAAATTTCATATTTCTAGGCCCTTCAGTAACGCAAAAATCGCATTTTTAGAACGTTTTTTGCTCTTGCACCCCCTTTGGGGTAGTGTCACCGACATAAGATATAGCCTATGTTCTAAGTTGGGCGAACACCATCATTTTGATACCATTACTTTTGGAATCGGTTCGGTATTTCCTGAGATTATGTAGAAACTACCATTTAGAGCATTTTTTAGAACGCTTTTTGTGCATTTTCACCCCTTTTATATTTCGAATTGTTTAAGAACTGTTCTTGGACATCATTTATATCATATAAGTAACTAATATTCCAAATTTCATATTTCTAGGTCCTTCAGTAACGCAAAAATCGCATTTTTAGAACGTTTTTTGCTCCTGCACCCTCTTTGGGGTAGTGGCACCGACATAAAATATAGCCTATGTTCTAAGTTGGGCGAACACCGTCATTTTGATACCATTACTTTTGGAATCGGTTTGGTATTTCCTGAGATTATGTAGAAACTACCATTTAGAGCATTTTTTAGAACGCTTTTTGTGCATTTTCACCCCTTTTAAATTTCGAATTGTTTAAGAACTGTTCTTGGACATCATTTATATCTTATAAGCAACTAATATTCCAAATTTCATATTTCTAGGTCCTTCAGTAACGCAAAAATCGCATTTTTAGAACGTTTTTTGCTCCTGCACCCCCTTTGGGGTAGTGGCACCGACATAAAATATAGCCTATGTTCTAAGTTGGACTAACACCATCATTTTGATGCCATTACTTTTGGAATCGGTTCGGTAAATCCTGAGATTATGTAGAAACTACCATTTAGAACGTTTTTTAGAACACTTTTTGTGCAGTCTCACCCCTTTTAAATTTCGAATTTTTTAATAACGGTTCTTAGACATCATTTATATCTTATTAGTAGCTGATACTTCAAATTTCATATTTCTAGGCCCTTCAGTAACACATAAATCGCATTTTTAGAACGTTTTTTGCTACTACACCCCATTTGGGGTAGTGGCACCGACATAAAACATAGCCTATCTTGGAGCAAACGTTGTCACTATCATTTTGATACCAATATTTTCTAAATCGGTTTGGTATTTCCTGAGATTATGTAGAAACTACCATTTAGAACGTTTTTTAGAACACTTTTTGTGCAGTCTCACCCCTTTTAAATTTCGAATTGTTTAAGAACTGTTCTTAGGCATCGTTTATATCTTGTAAGTAACTAATATTCCAAATTTCATATTTCTAGGCCCTTCAGTAACGCAAAAATCGCATTTTTAGAACTTTTTTGCTCCTGCACCCCCTTTGGGGTTGTGGCACCGACATAAGATATAGCCTATGTTCTAAGTTGGGCGAACACCATCATTTTGATACCATTACTTTTGGAATCGGTTCGGTAGTTCCTGAGCTTACCTCCTACAAATAAACAATTTTTTCCTCTTTATAATATGAGTATAGATAATGTTTAAACTTAAGTTTTCTAATGGAAGATCATATTTTGGCTGTTGTTCAAAAACATCAAATATTATTTTGGTCAAAAAACATCTAAAGTTAGAAAAACGCGATATACACAACTGTAAAGTTTTTGTTTGTTTGTTTGTTACGAGAAAACAAAGCAAATTAATATTACTATTTATATCCTAGCCCTATTTCGGAGGCTTTGACATTTATCAATGCGTTAAGTGAAATGTGAAGATAGCTTTAATCCACGGATAATGTCACAGATATTAATTAATCAAGAGTTTCCATTATTTTATTATTTTTTAATACATGTCATATTTTCACCATCCACCTTTGCTTGCACAAATTTATTTTCTCAACATAATTATGAAAAAATAAAAATATTTTTTAATTAAATAAGACTTAAATTAGCATACTTCAAGTTGAAGGAGGGAAATGTAAATTTTTATCCTTTTACAGCTAATTATATATTTTTTAATAATTCATTCTGAAAGATCTAATGCATTTGAGAATAATATTTTTTGGACGAAATATTTTCCTAATTTTATCACATAATTTAAATATTCTAAAAATTGCAAATTTTTCTGATATGTTTTTGTTATATATAATTCGATGACGGTAAACTATAATTATTTAAATAAAGAATATGAAATAAATAATATCCAAAATTATTATTTTAGTACGTTCTTCTTTAGGTGCATGCAGATTGTGTTTAATAAACTATACATTTTACTACTAATTACCAGAGCACAAAACATTACAAAGAATATTAAGAGTTTAGTGAAACAAATTGTTAAATTATAATATTTAAATACATGTATACCCTTAAAGTAGGATCATATTTTGGATCTAATTAAAAAACTTCAATGTTACTTTGGTTTCATTGGAACAAATATAGGAAGTCAGAAAAGAACGAAATCATTTTTGAGTAGTGCTTATCGAAAGATTTTGACATTTTCCATAGTAAAATTACCAAAATGTCGTGCGTCGTGTAATAAATTTGTTCAGAAAATTAGTACTAAGCATATTTTTAAATATTCTATTCTAAAAGGTGTAATGCAATACGGGAATAATAAGAAGCATTTTTGCGATCTAAATATGTCCAATCTCATCATGTCATTCAATTATTTTAAAGGTTTCAGAATTTTCTGATGAATATATTTTGCTGCATATATTTCGAGACAAGTACACTACAATTATTTAAAACAGAGATTTTAAGAGATACCATCCAAAAATATTAGTTCAGTTTCTTTTCTGTATAGTTCTTTCAAAAAAGAATACAATTTACAACTAATTACCAGAACACAAAATTTTACAAAGAAAACTAAGAGCTTAAAGACACAAATCTTTGAATTATCCTATATAACATGAGCAAATCTTATGTATGTGTGTGTATGCAAATTTTATCTTAAAAACGGTTCTAATGATTTTGACTAAATTTTGTATCCTACCATTTCCGGGAACGACAAAATCATTAGGCTAGGTCACATGTTCGAGAAAATTCGATTAGTAAATCCTTTTGGTGTCACTATGGTCAATGTATTTCAATGGGAATGAAGGTTCAAACAGTCGTTAAATTGTTGAACAGTTGGCAGTAAACGAAGTCGCAAAGTTGGCAACAGTTCGCCAAATTTGGTGATATTTGGCGAAATTATCACCAAATTTTATTGCTGACATTGGCGGTAAAATTTACTTTCAAGATTACTAATGCAAAAACACATGCTTTGCACCAAATGAAAGAATATCGCCAAATTTAGCGATATTTTCAAAATTTTGCGGAAAAATTTGGCTTTCAGAATCTAAAGGAATTGTTTAGAAATTCCCAATAGGTGCCGCGATACATGATTTAACAAATCAGAGTCCATAAAATTTTCTCGAAAGCAGAATTCAATCAATCAGGGTACATAGAAATTTCTCAACATATGCTTGGGCCAAATGAAGGAACGCCACCAAATGTGGCGAAATTTTGAAAAGAATTGGCCTTCTGAATCTGAGAGAATTCTTTCTAGAATGTTATAAAATAAAATGCTTTATAGCAATATTACAGCGAGAATTTATGGTTATATCGAGTTGAACACAGCGCTAATTTTAACCAAGCGTAGCTCGATCTTCCCCGCTGCTGGTAATATTTAAATACAAGTTTCATAATGCATGATCACATTTGGTTTCTATTCAAAAGCATCATTATCATATTGGTTTCATTAGAACAACAAATATAAAAAGTCAGAAGAGATCAAAATTCTATTTGAATTTTAATATTAGAAAGATTTTAATGTTAGACGTAGAAGAGATTTAAAAAAAAAAAAAAAAAAAAAAAAAAAAAGATGCTTTATATCTTCGCATTGCTCTTAAAATTACAACTAATTACATTTTTAAATATTTCTTTCTGAAAGGTATGTAATGCATAAGGAGATAATAATTTTCAAAACATTTTTGGGATATATATATATAGGTTCAGTTTCATCACCTCATGCAATTATTTCAAGAGTTTTAAAATTCTCTGATGAATAGGTTTGGCTGCATACAACTCTATATAATTATTTAAACCGAAGATATTAAATAAATATCATACGAAAACATGAGTATGCTTCCGTTTCTCTTTCAATGCATATAAATATTTTAAAAAGAATACATTTTATTACTAATTGCCAGAACACAAAATTCTACAAAGAATATTAAGAGCTTAATGACACAAATTGTTGAATTACAATGTTTAAACACAAGTTCCATTATGGAAGATTAAATTTTGGCTCTTATTCAAAAACATCAAACGTTATTTCGGTCTTTTTAGAACAAATATTTAAAGTAAGAAAAGTACAATAAACACAACTGTCAGGTAATTTTGCTTCTAGAGTTTTCGTTATGAAAAATGCAAAGCGGAATTTCACTGAGTATCATAATCTTAACGCTATGTTTTGACATTTATCCGTTTTTTAAGTGAAATATGAACTTTTTTTTTAGATTGACGCTTTGTAGGTGCGTTCGTAATTATATAAATATGTAGCACCTATAGTCGTTGTTCAGTCCGTCCGTCCGTCTGTCTGTCCGTCCGCATATAACAGAGCAAAAACTACCCAACTGAATGGTCTGAAATTTTAAATGTATGATTGTTGCAAAATTTTGTCGAGCCATTTCAACTTTTAGGAAAATCAGATGTATAGTTTAATTACAGGGACAGTCAAAAGTTTTTCTTTACATTACGGCCAATGGGAAAAATTATTGCAAGTGCATTTTAATGATGTTACAGCTTTCCGAATGATCTGAAATTTTAAAGATATAATTGTTGGAAAATTTTGTCGAGCCATTGCAAATTTTAGGAAAATCGGATGTATAGTTTAATTACAGGGACAGTCAAAAGTGTTCCGTTACATTACGGGGAATGGGAAAAAAATATTGAAAGTGCATTTTAATGATGATTCTATTCCTTAAATATTGATCATAGACATATATTATAAATTACAAAGTTACGTAAAAAAACAGGTACTAAAATTTATTAAATAATTATGTCAATCTTCTAATGTAGTTTGAACGATTCACGAAAAATGCTTTAGAAGGTAAAATTTTCATGAATTCATAATTCAGCACATAAAGGGTTAATACATCCACAATACTTCTTGCGTTAAATATTTTTTTCTCATCATCTCATTCTATTAATCTGAAAATTTCAGAATTTTTGGCTTTTATTCCTTGGTCATGCTACAAGAAAGTTACTTTTTTGGTACGTGGTAGTTACCTTTACACAGAATCTACTTAAAAAAATGTTTTAGAGATTCTACATAATAGAGCACATCAAAAATATACAGGGTATCCCAGAAACACTGATCTCGTATTTTTTTTCCTTAAATACTGATCATAGACATACATTATAAATTACAAAGTTACGTAAAAAAAAGGTACATAATTTTATAAAATTGATTAAAATTTTTAAAGAATTAAATTTGAAGAAATTAAAAATTTAAATTTTTATACGGTCGCTGCAGAAAAAATTTCCCAATGAGTAAAATGTGTCCCATACACTTATCAGGTCATGTACAAAATTTTAGCATTTTATCGTAAAAAGTCGTAGAGATATGTACAAAGTGGGCGAGGCGTTTATCGTAAAATAAAAGGTAAATGTTTACAGCTAGAGGGCAGATGACGCGACGCAGAAATGCATCATAAGCAAATATAATATGGCTCTTATCGTTACTTTTAATTACAAATTTACAAAACTGTGCTTTCTGAAAAATACCTTAAAATTTTGCATGATGACAGAATAAAACTTGCAAATGGCCCAGTCAATGAAGATTAAAACAGCTTAGGAATGTTTGCATACGCAAATATCTGCCTTTGATTGGTGCGTTACATAATCGCAACAGACACGTCATTACGTGAGAAACGAGGCTAATGAAAAGACGGGCTACCGCGGTGCATTCGACGTATCATTTTTTTAAAAGAACGTTGGAGTCACATGATACTCGAATGCACCAACGCAAGTGCACGAAAAGAGCATCACGTCACTCTGGCGGTCTGAAAAAAAAAGACATGT
Organism: Maratus speciosus; assembly: GCA_963932465.1. Taxonomy (NCBI): domain Eukaryota; kingdom Metazoa; phylum Arthropoda; class Arachnida; order Araneae; family Salticidae; genus Maratus; species Maratus speciosus. Next base: position 456,313,567 of record OZ010788.1, read on the forward strand.
GGCATGCACCGCGGTAGCCTGTCTTTTTCGTTAACCTCGATCAGAAAATTGTTTGCGCTCGGCCATTGGTCAATAGCATCGCTTATGTAAGCGTAACGCGTGCAGCCGGATAGTTTGTGAATCTTAAGTATTTCACATTTCTGCTACATTTTGAGGGTGTAATTATCCTGTACATACAGTACGTCGCAATACAGCAACGAAGAACTTTTTGAAATGATAATGCTGTACAGCTTATCCAATCACAATGCTAGCTAAACTTCACGGAATTTCGGTGTACATTTCCTAATTATCGATATCCTTCTGGGAGATTTATTTCCCGATTAGTGTAACGAATGGGTGAAAGAAAAAGCGTGCATCCTGCACGTGGACTAGGTAGGCCCAAACGTTGCTCAACGGATGCAGAAATTGATATTTTGGATTTTTTGCAGATATCCACATGGTAGTGTTCGTTCGCTGTTTCAGAAATGAACGTGCAAAAAGTGTGGAGAATACTGGGACAGAATAAATGGCATCCGCTTAGCATTCGTGGCATGCAAGGACAGGAGTCAACAGATTATCATCGTTGTCTAGATTTTTATAATTGGCTCTTAATGAGGAAGATAAAAATCCCTCTTTCCCGAAAACATAATTTGGACTGACGAATGCTTTTTTAAACAAGGTGGATGCATAAATCCTCAAAATGAGCATTTAAGGTCTCATGAAAATGCATTCGTGGTATGTGATATTCATCATCAGAAGCAATTTTCCGTGTATGTATCATGTGGTATTTTCAGAAACCGCTTGCTTGGATCCATACTGTATGATGGTGGGAAACATATATTTTAATGAGATTCTGAATATGGATATTCCTAAATTTAGGTATGAACTGTCACTAATAGTACTTCCAAATGTTGGTTTACAACAGGACGGATCTCCAGCTCATTAAACTACACTTGTGAAACATTGGTTAAATAACTAGTTTCCAGACAAGTGGATTGGCTTGCATGGGCCAGTCGAATTTTCTCTTAGATCGCCTTTTTTAATGTCTATGAATTTTTATTTGTAGAGTCGTTTACGCACAGCTGTTTATTTGTCACCTACCTTAAATAAAGCATAATTGCAACAACACAGTCAAGATTATTGTTGTGACATCACCGAAAAAGAATTTGATCGAGTGCACAGAAGTGTTATCAGAGGAATGCAGCTCCGAATTGGCATGGATGGAAAAAAATTGAACAAGCTTTGTAATCTTTGCGTAAAGTTATTATTTCTACATACTTTAGATACTTTTGTACCAAAAATAGCACAATTATTATTTATTTATGTAATCATTACTTTCTTTCATTATTTGTGTACGACCCCTAAAACGCGATCATCCGACATGATTTTTACCCTTTGTGAACTCATATCCAGGCATCAAAAGTGGTTTAAGTCAGCATTTATGTATTTTCATATCTCGGCGACTTTTTATGATAAAAGGCTGAACTTGTACATGACCCTATTAGTGTAAGGGGTATATTTGTATTCCGGAATAATAAAAATTTCGGAACTAAATATTGTCTTTCTCATCATCTCATTCAATTATTCTAAAAAAAATAATAATACGAAGAAGAAAAGTTTTTGAAAAGTTTTTTTATATATAATTCGATACGGGTGAACAATAATTATTATTCTTAAAAAATGGGTATAAAACAAGTACTATCCGAAAATACTAACCGAGTTCATTATTCTTTAAATTTCTTCATTTTACTTTTAAAAAACAATACATTTTACTACAAATTCTTGGAACACAATATTCTACATTAAAAGAATAATGAGATAGATTGTTGAATTTATAATATTCAAACATAAGTCTCACAAATAGAGGTCCCTTTTGGCTCATATTCAAAAACATCCAACGTTATTTTGGTATCATTACGACGAATATTTAAAGGTCAGAAAAACACTGTATATAAAATTGTAATTGAATTGTTGTTTTTAGATCCTTCGTTAAAAAAAGAAAAACAGATTTCTTTATTTGTATTTCTCTATTGTATATGTTTTTACATTTAATCAGCTTGTCAATTAAACAGATGCTAATTACTCAACGGTTTATTTATTTTATTACTAGCAGACCACCCGTCATGGTCTGCGCCGCCCAGCATAATAACTTTAAGTATACCTAAAATAACCTTATCATTTCACCGAAATACTTTCAATAGATCCTGATTTCACTAAGGAAGTTTGTTTCTGCAAACAAACCTCAGCTCTCTCCACGTGGCAAATAATTAAAAAACAATTCCGACCGCGAAATCGCGGGTCATCATAGTACAGGTTTTTGGCAATAAAAGGGTTGATTTAGGATACCAGCGCTGGAGCTCTTTCCTCATTGGAATTTCATGACGTTTCAGAGAAGAAAAGCTAGGGCCTTCCATTTTTAACTATTTCATATGTTTTTATTTTCCTAATCGATTCCAGAAAATCTGATCCATACAGGGATATAAAATATAAGATTTATTGATAATGTATTAGGTTGGTAAAAAACAAAAATTGTCATTTTCAGCGAAATGAGCACTTAAAAAGTCCTTCCGGCCAATGCCAGGAGGAAGAGGTAGCTTTCATATTCCTTATTTTTAAAGAGGATTTTCCTTATACTATTCAAACACACGAAGCTTAAATTAGTCGAATCCGATTATAGAAGATTCAACACTAAGTTTGTCAATACTGAATGTGAATGAGAATTTCGCGAAATTAGTCATCTGTATCCAAACTGGTTTTATTTAAAGTGACTTGTATTTGGTCGCTTAATTCGGCGATATCTTGAAGGGCCCGCGGTTTTAAAACAACATGACGGGTGAAGCTATTCAATAAACTTAGTCGAGACCTTAGTAATTCCTGTGCACATGCTCACTCACATTGGAATCGATTTATACAGGGTGTCCAGCGAATAAGACCCTGATTTCAAAATTAAATATCTCAAAAACAAAGATCAATAGAATTATGCGGTAAACGGTTTGTTTATTAGCTAAGCTGTAAAAATGTTATACAGAAGTTTCAAAAATTAGTTGCAAAAACCTCTAACAGATGGCGCTGTAATCGCAATGGCTATAAATTGTGTTTTGAAGCCCATAGCACAAACGTCTCATTCCTAGATGGCTTCCTACGGAAGCACGAAAATTGCGAAAGACCACTTTTTCGTTGGGGTGATGTGCAGAAGTGGAGACATATGTTCACAGAATTATTGCATCAGCTTCAATTTTAGAGAATTTCAATTAATAGAATTTTCAATAAAAAGTTTAGCAATCATTATATAAGAACCTATTAAAATATTTTATTTGGGTAATGTGCAGAAGCGGAGCCACGTGTTGACAGAATTGAGATTTGTTTCAAATTTTGTTATAAGCTACTTCGGTCCGAATACCAGTATCTCAACTCGTTATCATTTTTTTTATTATTGAGCAGACAAATATGGTGCAGCTTCTAGCGATAGGATCCGAAGTGTTGGAAAGGAATGAAGCATCCAAAATACTTTTGCTTTGACGTTGATGATATGACTTATCATCAATTCCTTTTAAAAAAGAAATAATTTAATGCATAATTTCTGTCTGTAAAACTTTATTTACAAAGAAAAGAAATATATGTGTTGTGCTAAAACTAAAGTATTATGCCGTGATTTAAAAATAAATGAAAAGTGCAAAATTACTTATTTATTTATAATAATTCAGGTATAAACAATAATTACAAAATATTATGTCGTGATTTAAAAATATAAAAAATACATTAAAAATACAAAATTATTTTTCTAAATACATGCATCTTGATTTAAATAATTATAATGCATTAAAAATTGAATTTAATAAATATAATGATTTCTAAACTTTTTTTTGAAAATTCTATTAATTAAAATTTTCTAAAATTAAAGCTAATTGATATATTAGTATAGAGATATTGGTATGTAATGTACTATATACACGCCAAGTTACAACCAAATCGGTTCTTAAATACGCCTGTTATTGCGGGACAAAGTTCAGATCGTTTCAAAATGGCAGCAAAACTAGAAATTCAAAGTGCTATAGCTCAGCCATTTTCTAAGATATAGACCAAACAAAAAATACTCCGGAATCTTTGTATCAAGGTCAAACACGTAATAAAAAATCTCTTTCAATTTCTATTTTTTTTGTACCTATTTTAAAATTTTAATTTTTTTTAATTTTTAAATGACCGCCATTTTGAAACAAAATGGCGGATGAAACTGGCCAATGATCTCGGTTGAGACATTGGTATGTACTATGTACACACCAAGTTACATCCAAATCGGTTCATAAACACACCTGTTATCGCGTGAAAACTTTTATATCATTTCAAAATGTCTTCATCACTAGAAGTTCAAAGTGCTATAATTCAGCCATTTTTTAAGATATAGACGAAAGAAATAATGCTTCGAAATATTTGTATCAAGATCAAACACATAAGAAAAAAATCTTTTTAAATTTCTAATTTTTTTGTACCTCATTTAAAATTTAAATTTTTAAAAATGTTTTTAAATGACCGCCATTTTTGAAACAAAATGGCGGATGAAGCTGGCCAACGAACTCGGTCGAGATATTGATATGTACTATGTACACGCCAAGTTACTTCCAAATCGGTTAATAAATACGCCTGCTAATGCGTGACAAAGTTCAGATCGTTTCAAAATGGCAGCAACACTAGAAATTCAAAGTGCTACAGCTCAGCCATTTTCTAAGATATAGACCAAACAAAAAATGCTCCGGAATCTTTGTATCAAGGTCAAACACATAAGAAAAAAATCTTTTTCAATTTCTAATTTTTTTGTACTTCATTTTAAATTATATATATATATATATATATATATATATGTTTGCGGGATGAGATCTATTTATAAATCCTAACTCACTTCTAAGACGAAAACTGACATTTATTAAGACGAAGACAAAACAAAAATACAGTTAAAAGCTGTCTTCTCAATCTATATTTAACTTAAAAGCAACTTCTTTGGCTGCATTTACTTAGCTTCGTTGAATATTTCTAAGATTTCGTACGTCATTTAAATCTTCTATCTTATTTTGTCAAAAATATTCAGTTCCTTTTAACAAAACCCGCGTCGTCAGAACTCTTTCTCGTTCTATTTACATTATCTGCATTTCCACTTCTCGCAGCTTCGTTACCTTTTTAATCTCGAAGCGGAATACGGAGTCAGGGACATTCAGTCTGATGCAAGCGTTACTTAACGATATTCCCCACATGCTTTTTGAACTCGATGCTGTCGGTTTGAAAACTGAAATCAGTAACATCACGTATTCTCTTTCTATTAGATCGATCACCTTCAGCATCAAATAGGAATTTATGTAGCAATTTAATTTTATTTGTTCGTTCGTTTTTTAAATGCAAGTTCCAGTTCAGGTATGTCAACTAACTTCATAATAAAATAATAACAATGGACTCACCGTTAGAATAATATCCGGCTTGAATCTGTAAAATGGATAATATTGGTAGTTTAACTGGCACTTCTGAACACCAGTTTGTGGGATGAGACTCTATTTATAAATCATAACTCACTTCTAAGACGAACACTGACATTTATTAAGACGAAGACAAAACAAAAATACAGTTAAAAGCTCTCTTCTCAATCTATATTTAGCTTAAAAACAACAGCCTTAACTTCATTGAATATTTATACACTCTCAGAAATAAAACTCTCCCTTTTGACGATTCAGAAATCCTCGAGCTGTATTTCGTCGTTTTTGACGATCATTTCCTATTAACATCACGTGACTTTTAACGAAACGTAAACCCTCAAATATTTGACGAAAGTTTTGCCTCAATCACGGTCAGACTCAATGCATTTTAAGGAAACATTTCCTCAAATCCTCCTCAAATCCTACGATTTTAGCAAACAGATATTTTCTTGTTTATGTTAGTCCTGTAATAATTTATTTTAAAACAGCACTTAGTGCTTTTCAGAAAATACTGAAATATAGGTAGTTATTGTTTCTTCATTAGTTATTTTTTTAGCTGTTAGAATTTTTAGGAATGCTTATTAATAATATTATTATTTTATTTATATGTTGTCGTTCGTTAATTCGAAAAGAATAAATTTCCTGTGTTTTTCAAAACCATCCAATAAGAAAATTAAATCAATAAAATTTCAAACTTCTAGGATATCTTTTTTTTTTAAGAAGTATATTATGTTTTCAATCAAATTAAAAATAAACATAATTGATCCCTCTCCTCTTTATAAACAGTAAAGTGTTAAAATCTTATCCTCCTACTCAAAGTGATAAAATCTCACGCAATATGCACTTCACAATTCATTATTTGTGAGCAACAAATTAACCAGACCATATTCTAATCATCCATTGATCAAAGAAAATTTCAGTTGTAAATTATTTAATCAAGCCATATTATAATTATTCATTGATACGAGAAAACCATAAAAATAAATTAGCTTTCCTCAAAACTTTCAGAAAATATAGCAGCCCGATAAAATTGCAATCTACGTTATAAAAATAAAACACGAAGTAGAATTCATTATACCAGGCTAAAAGCAGACACTTCCAAGTCCCCAGCAGCCAGGTTGGCAGAACAGCGACCTCCCGTACGGAAGGTCGTGAGTTCGAATCACCCCGGGGAAAGAGAGAGGTGATTTTTTTCTTTCCCCGTGTCAATTACTGGAGCTTCCAAACTGATTGAGAGATGGCGCCACCAGCCCTCTTTTGACGAAACTATTGACGAAATTTATATCGTCAAGCAAGTGAAGAAATTAATTTCATCAATTTGACGAAATGTTCGCTCGGAGCATTTTCCAGGAAACTATTTCGTCAAAAACAAAGAAAATTTCGTGAAATCTGAGTATTCATTTCTGAGAGTGTAAGATTTCGTACGTCATTTAAATCTTCAATCTTATTTCGTTGAAAATATTCTGTTCCTTTTAACAAAACCCGCGTCGTCAGAACTCTTTCTCGTTCTATTTACTTTTTCTGCATTTCCACTTCTCGCAGCTTCGTTACCTTTTTAATCTCGAAGCGGAATACGGAGTCAGGGACATTCAGTCTGATGCAAGTATTACTTACGAAATTCCCCGCATATATAACCATTAAATAAACATTACCGACCACCAACAAAAACTGTGAAATTATGAATAAAATGACATTATCAAATTCAGTTTCCTCCAACACACTAAAAACAGCAGAAATTGAATAACAGAAATGGAATGATTGAAATTTGCAGCACTTAGACAGACTCGTCGGGTCCCAAATGCCTTAAGTTCCACAAATAAAATGTGTGGTGTCATCTTCAAATGAACCATAAATTAGGTAAAGAATATGAATTTGGGACTACCACACATATAAAACCAATAAATAAATCATTGAACACCAATTAAGTTAAAAATAAAACGAGATTAAAAAGATAGAGGATAAATAAAAAAACAAATTACCAAATTAAAATCCATACTGCCATAGCATTAGGTATAACAAATACACTCATTATGCATTTTATTCTCATTTAAGATAGTATACTATTAGAAATAAACATGATATTGTCCTGAATAGGCTAAAATTTAAATACAAGTTAATCGTTAAATTTATTAAATATTAATTAATATGAATATATTTAATATGAATTTATAAATATATAAATATAACTACACCATTGTACATATAAAAGTAGCGAAACAACATCCATTATAAAATGTGTATTAGCAACTTAGTTATAAATCAAATGTCCCATTAAAAAAAAATAATAACCATTGCATATTATCCAGACAACGCCACCCTCCTCCGTACTCTAACATGTACCTACCCAACCATCCTATAATAATTTTTTATTATTATTTTACAATTTTTAATTTTTTATAATTATTTTCTTATTTTATATATTATTTTGTAATTTTATTTTTACGCATGTGTTAATTTGTTAATTATATATTAACACTAGAAACGCCATAGCGGTCATTTTGACCGGTACCAAATAAAAATATTTTGATTCGAACCAGAAAATTATTTTTAAAGTAAGTTAAATGTGTACCACGGAGAAATAAGTTAAATAAATAAATTAAACAGTTTTAAATAAAAATTCTGGTGTAAAATATTTTTATAACACTTGAGTAAAATTTCCAGCGGTTCTAGTGTTAATGAATATATGAATTTTTTTGGAAAACCATGATTTAATGCATCATAAATTAGTTTTTTGATATTATTGTTAATTAGATGTGAAGAACATAAACACTTTATTCTATATAAATGATTAAGGATTATATTACGATATACAGAATTATGAAGACAAGATTTAAATTTATTAAATGTATTAACTTTGAATTTAAATTCTTTATATATATATATATATATATATATATATATATATATACATATATATATATATATATATATATATATATATATATATATATATATATCAACATATGAACGGAGGGTGGTTTCGGCGTCTGGGGGTCATTGGTCATGATCGGGGAAAATATACCAAAATTTTTCGGAATCGTTTTCCTCCGGACGACTGCAATAGGTAGCTTTTTGTAATGAAAGCTACCTAAAAATAATAGCAAACATTCGAAAATAGCTGTACGAATTCCGAATAAATTTTACTGAAAAGATAACAAAACTTGTTATATCGGACAAAGAAAATTTAATTTGGATTGATTTTTTGAGGGGGTAGAGATCTGCACATGCCGAAATATTCACCCCTTGCCCTTGCCCGATCCTGTGAAAAAGCTAAACATTCGACCCTGGTCCGGCCCAGCTCATACATAAATCAGAGATATCAGGCCCAGCCCGACTAAATTCTACAAAAAATCCGATTTTTTTATACGATTATTTTAACTACGAATATTTTCACGAATACTGCATACATGTTTATGCGAAATTCTTACAATATGTTTCGGACTATATGTCCATAAGCCACAGAATACACAATAGCAATATCAATGATCACTTAGGCTCCTAAACTATTATATTCAAATAAAGACTTTCGAAAAAAACGAATTTACTTTAGAATAGACGACAAAAGATCGTTAAAACATCATAGCTTTTAAATCCGCATAATACAGTCGGACCTCTATTTAACGAACCTCTATTTTGCGAATTTCTCTATTTTGCGAACTTTTCCTTGGAACTAAGAACATTTTGCGAATTTCTTCGTAAAATAATCTCCAAATAGCGAAGTGCATTCTCTATTTAACGAACTTTTTCTTGTGATCTAAATTTTTTTCTCCCCATTTTTCAAAATATTTCTGGACATTTCAAACTTATTCTTTGTTTAAACACATTTTATGATGTTCAATGGCCTTGAACTCGTTTTACCAGGCGCCTTCTTTGTCAGCAGCGAGAATTTGGTAAGTACGGAAGACGAATACGATAATCCTTTAGAGTAACTTAAAAAAATGTGGATACAGATGAGAAAAAAAGAAGAAATTAACCATGATGTGCTAATCGATGATAGTATTTCACTTAATTCTGAAACTGAGATCTCGGAAACACTATCCGAATTGGATATTTTCGACAGTACGAAAAATAAAAACAGTACAGCAATGAATTGCGATGAAGACGAATATGACGAGGATTGAAATGAACATGATGCAGGAATTAATAAAACTTCGTATGATGAAATGCTAAAATCATTTGACAGAATCCGAAGCGGATTATAGTTAGAAAAAAATACGCATGAAGGGGTTTTTGGTGCATTGCAAAGTTATATCAAGGCATATTATGAGAGAAAGCACTTAAAAAAAAAAAAAAAAAAACCTTAGGCAAAATTAACACAGTTTTTCAGAAATTAAATTTAAGGACGCATATGTTAAAATTATTTGTTATAATAATAATAAATACGATAATGTCATTAAAATTCGCTAATTTTAATGTAAAACTGTTTACTTTAAACAGAAAATACAATGTATTTCCGGGCAATGTTTTGTTTTCCTTGCAGATTTCAAAGATTTAAACACATAGAAAAAATGAATTGATGATGGATATTGGTGGGTAAAATAAATAAAATAAATCGATATAATTTATAAACAAAAAATGTGATTAATTACTTTTAGTAAAAATATTTAGTGTTTATGAATTTAAAATCTGTTTTATGTAGTTTAAAGCATTTTAAAATGTGAATCTCTATTTAACGAATTTTCCATATAACGAACTTTTTTCCGGGATTTAACGACTTCGTTAAATAGAGGTTCGACTGTAAAACAAAAGTAGATTTTTGAAAGTATTTCTATGTAACCCATTACAGTATATTTCTATAGATTCAGTTAACAAAAGTTCATTGTCACTTTTATTTTTACGAAAAAGTTTCCTGTGCGACACGTTCTGGAAAAAAGTAAGTCCAGCTCCGGCTCCGCCCGAGTATGCAGGAAAAAATGTAAATCCAGCCCAGCTGAAAAAAATTAAGCCCGGGAACAGACGCGATGTAACTGTCCGATGAAGATTTCTACGCAAGACACGTTAAATTCCTTTATGATATTCTCACACTCACTAACATCGGCCTGTGCAGTAAATTTATAACTTATCCCCGGTCTAGCTAGGTCCTTAAAAGATGTTCTTGTTTTGACGTCTTAGCCCGACTCTTTTTAATTTGTTATATCGTCCCGGTCGGCTTGGTCAATTTTTTTTATCGTTTCGGCTGACAGTTTAATTTTTTGCCCCGCACCATTTATTTTTTATCGGCCCGGCCCGTTTAATTTTTTACCGGCTTGGTCCGTTAAGAAAGCCTTTTTTCTGCCGGCCCTGACCGACCCATTTGAAAGTTTTTCTTTATTTTGCGGGGTCAGGCCCGAACCCGTGAGGGTGGGGGGTGGGGGGTGGGGGGGGTATCAAATTAGAGTCGAACTTGGAAGACCGGGAAAATACTCTAGTCGTTCCGTTCAATATAAAATAACAAAAATTCTAATTTAAAAAATCCAATATGTGCGCTTTAGGTCTATTTCAACTTGTCTTTGTCTATTTGGAACCAAATTTGCAGGTAGCTGTGATAGATTTCCATAGCCACAACCAACCAACAAACAAACAGACAATCACACACACACACACTGACAAAAATTTCCTTTTATTAATAAAGATTTTTTTATAAACCTTATTTACACCATCTGTCTTCAGTTGCACCAATTTATTTTCATCACAATTTGTCTGAAAAACTAAACATTTAAAAAACTGTTTTAATTAAATGAGATTGAAATTAACATATTTTAAGATAAAGAAAGAAAAATAGCCGTACAGTGCACAACTGTAAGCGTCTATCCATTTACACCTAATTATATTTAAAAATACTTTACTCTTTAACAAAACGAATTAATCCAAATGAAATTTTACAGAACACATTTAATTAAATTTCAGAAAGGGATTAATAAAAAATACCCTTTAATTATATTTTAAAATATTTAATTCCTTTTAATCAAGTTCTAACAAAAATAATTAATCTGAATGAAATTTTGGTGATTACATTTAATTAAATTTTAGAATGAGATTAATAAATAGTTTTTTTTTTTTTTTTTTTGCTAAGTTTAAAGAAACTGGTCATTAGTTGGTTGTAAAATCCTACATACCATTTGTTTTACAATCAATAATTTAATATGCAGAATGTATACGTATAGGTTGGTAATACTGATTTTATAAAATTATCAAAATATACTTAGGAATTACAGGTTTCATAAGAATGTTACTAATTTAAAAAGAATAGCAAACGTTCAATAAATAAATAAAAATCCTTTTGATAACCTGTATAGTGAGGAATATTGGGATCCTTCAGGGAACAAATGAGTGATTGGTGGGAAAGAATCACCTGACAGGCTAAAATGGGAAGACAGATCAGATTTTTCACAGTTTTGTACTAGGATCTTTGCTAGTTGTGATGTGATGGACAGTTATTTGAACTATCCTTGTTGAAGAATAATATCAGCTTGGGATAGAAATTAGTTTTTTTTTTTTTTTTTTTTGCCGATTTGGCAAATAAACGAGATTTTTTCTTAAGGGGTCTCAGGAGTCTTACTTTTTATCTGGCGGTGCAATTTAGCAACATGTCACATTTAAATTTTTTTCTCAGTTTCTATAAAACATAAATGCATAAAATTTTTAATATAGACATCCTAATATCTTTTCTATTTAATTTTTTTAATATTCTAAACTGAAATTTTATTTCATTTTTTATATGTTTAATTTTGATAAAACATTTTAAATTGTTTTTTGACTTGCATGCACTGCGCGCAACATTTTTCACAAACTAATAAAGCAATTTGCATGAAACTTGGTAAATATCTTCATTTTAAGGTAAAAAAATAACTTATACTTCAAATTTAATATTATAATTGCATTGATTATTTAAAATTGACAATTTTTCAATAAAAGAATGAATTTTTTCAAAATTTTATAATTTAAATTTAAATTTCAAATAAAATAAATAAATAAATTGCTTAAAAATGAGGTATACATTCAAGATGCTTTAGTTTTACATTATTATCAATATTTTGGGGGGCTCTTGAGCCAATAATTTTGCTGCAGTGTTGCGCGCAGTGCATGCAAATCAAAAAACAATTTATATATATATATATATTTTATTTTTTTTTTTATCAAAATTAAACATTAAAAAAAAAATTAAATAAAATTTCAGTACAGAATATTAAAGAAATTATTTTAAATAGAACAGATATTAGGTTGTCTATATTAAAAAATATATATATATGCATTTATGTTTTATATAGTCTAAGAAAAAAAAAATTAATGCGACATGTTGCTAAATTGCACCGCCAGGTATAAAAAGTAAGACTCCTGAGAACCCTCCCAGTAGCAGAAATTTCTCGAAGTGTCTGCGAGATATACTTCAGGGGCAAAAAATAATCTGCAGGTGAAAATATTTTTACAACTGAAGCGTTAATTAATCAAACAATCACTTACCTGTAGTGTTTTTAGGCATTTTATAAATTTTTATTAATAATAATCTTAACTTTTTGTATTAAGTAATAAAGAGCTAAACATAATATGAAGCAAAATAAAGGTTCAATGAAAAAGAATCTGCAAAAGAGAAAAGAAAATCTGCGACACCCGTCTCCCGTCTCGAACTTTCTGCTACTGGGAGAACCCTTAACTGAAATTTTTATTTTTTGTGCAGTCGTGGGAAAAAAATAAACACCCCTTACAAACTCTCTAACAAATTATTGTAGAAGAAAGTTACTGGCACCAAACGACTGGAAATAAAGTTAACTATTAAATTATGTATATAAAATTTGCTTAGGAGTAATTTACATATAAAAACAAACCCAAACTTTTTTTTTCTATAGCAATACCCAAGTTTGACGCCATAAATCATCTCTACACCCTTCAATTAGCCTGATAACAAATTTTCATGAAATTCGTACGATAAGTTTCAAAGAAATTATGTAGTTGTTTTAAAACAAGCATGTTTTAAGGATTGTATCCAAATTAAAGTTCGATACTCGATTGTTGAAATGCTAAGAGTGACTATGCCACTTCTATTAATGTATCATTTCTTGCCATTATGACCATTTCACTCGCTTAATTCGACTATTGCCAGCACAAATGTTTCAATAAAATGAGTAAAATATATATATTTTTTCAAATTATTCTTTTCTACATATCATAGGCGGCGCCTTAAACCATCATTTTGATGTTTTTTAATCATAATTCGAAAACTACTTTGAAGAAAAATTTGAAACTGAGAGTTCACATAAAGCAGAACATAATAAATATTAAATCTACTAAAAAAAAAATGTAGATTGCAATTCATATTTGTTTCGAATATTAATTTCATAATTCATAATTCATATTATAAAATTTTTAAAATTAGAAATTCAATGTATTTATGTTTGGTTTTTTTAGTATTATAACCACATACAAAATTATCACATTAGAATTATAATTTCAAGGAGATAGAGTATGAAAATATGAAAATGTAATTTAAGGGGTCTCAAGACTCTTAAAGCTACGAATTTTTCCAAATTTTTATATTTTTTAGATGTTAAACTCCTACCTTTTCTGAACATTTTGATGTAACTATTTCCTTGAAATTCCCATTAGAACTGAAGTTACGGCTTTTAGAATTATACCCGCTCAATGGCTGAAGAAGCATTTCCGAAATTTTGAAGTAATTTTTCTCCAAATGGCGTTTTTGGGCATAACGCGCACGATATTTCAAAAACTTATGAATATTTTTTAATGAAATTTTCAAAACACATGTTTAATGTTAGCCTGTATAAACAGAACCTAAAATTTCATTTTTGTAGTTTTTTAAAAAATATTTTTTTAGATTATTATATTGTTGAAATTTTCAAAATTTTGTAATAGCTAAATACAAATTTGCATTAAAAATATAAAAATGCTTTAAATACTAATTTATTTAGGTTCAGGGTAATTATTATAATCTGAAGTATAATTAGGCATAAAAAATTTCAGTCTAGTTGCAGAATGTATTTTGTAATCCTGCGCGTAAACTGTTATTCCAATTTTCTGCTCGACAAATGTCTGACAGTTTGGAGCGCCCTAGAAATACTAATTCTGCATCTTGCAATTTTTTAAATACATGAAATGAAAGAAAACGCTTGTATCTTTCATCCCAATTACAATTGTGTTTATAAATCATATACATTTTAAGATATTAAATGTTGAAAATGGTCTTTTTTCTTAAATTTTAGCAATTTTAAGAGTCTTGAGACCCTTTAACATTAGAAGCTCTAAGTTTTGAATGTTTATAATTTAACAACGTAGGATCCAAATGACTTGAAATTTCGTTTTTAGGCATAGCTTGAACCGAAGATTTAAAATATATTGTAAAAATTGGGTGTTGCCATTGAAAAAAACAAAGTTTAGTCTGGATTTAATATGTAGATGTCCCCCTAAGGAAATTTTATATGCATAATTTAAAAGTAGACCTTATTTCCAATCGTTTGGTACCAATAACTTTTTTCTTAATATAATTAGTTACAAAGTTACTAAGCGTGATTTTTTTTTCTTTCTTTCTTTTTCTACACGACTATATTGTACATATCGACATCATAAAGCACTGATGTGCTATGTCCCTTTTTATCGAATCTCACATTTTGGAAAAATTGGAATCGTTATCAAAGGCAGAGTCAAAACCACAAACATTTCAAGTGCAGTTTGTAATTGCAAAATACAAGGAAAAACGAAAAATGTTTTGCCTAAGAAAATCCCTTTCCATTACTGCACGCTTCTGCTATGTCCAAGAATACACAATTATTTGCTAAAAATTAAAACAAAAAGATTATTCTTTGTTATTGCTCTAACAATGGAACCATTTCTAGTGCTGCTCGCTCCTAGCAACGAGACTAGATGCATTTTGTAGTACTATACATAAAAATTATAGAACCGATAAATTTATCTGTTAAAATCGTATTATATATATATATATATATTACACTTTAAATTTTTTATTATAGGATTTTTATTTGTTTATTTCACGCCAGAAATGAGTTAAGTTGCCAAATATAGCGCTAAACATTTTTCGCCTTTCCCTCTAGTGTCTAGTATATGTACGGTACGTATTAGAATTAAATCAGATTGCGATTTGTTTGATAATAGCATAAAAAACAACAAAAATATTTCTTTTTAAACAGACGATAAATATATATCTGTTAAAAGCTTTCAAGATCGTTAAAAACTATTTTTTTATTGAAATACAAAATAAGCAAACACTTTTCTTTTGAAGTCGGATAGAATAAAGTTTCGAATGTTTAAAATGAGACGTTGCTGCATTAATGTTGTGTCTTTTGGTAAAAGTAATCATAAAGTAAATTAATATTTTTATACAATTTACAAAATTTACTCTGCCTAATTAGGTTGGACATTACAATTTCTAGCGAAGTTCAAACCACTCCTCACTCACACAAGACAAGCATCTATGACATTTTGATAGGGTTGCCGGTAAGCTGTACTTAAAAAAAAACCGGAGAATGTGAATATATTGTTGTAATTTTTCAAAATCAATTTCGTAGATTCTTGGAGGATATTTTTAACTTTTTTTCAATATTTTATACTTATTATGGACTAATTTGCATTTTTAACTGCTTTTCTTAAAAAAAAAATGTTAATAGTCCGATACATGGTTTCGAAAATTGAATTTTCAGAAAGTTATGCTGCTGCAAAAAACGAAAAATATGATTTTAACAGAAAACTTTTATCACTAATATTATCTAATATAGGGTTTTTAATGCACCAGGTCTCAAAGATAGGTACGAGCAGCACCAGGTTCCCTTGTGTCTAAGTGGCTACTTTCGGAGAGCAAAATCTGAACCAAAATTAATTTTACGCTGTACTCTACGCAATACATATACTATTGGTAAGTTCGATGTCATTGACTTGAAATTCATAAACAGAGACCTTAGCCTCCTGAAAAAAGGCTAACATCCGTGCAATAATTTAAAGAAACGGAAAACATAAGTATCTGTATTTACCTAGACTCCTTTGTCTTGATTTTCCACAAACTAGCAAAAATGAACATATTCCCCACCACCTCAGTAAAAAGAAATCTGAGTAAGCCACCGTAAACAACGATTTCAAAGAAATACAAATCCATTACATTCAGCTTACAAAATCACTGTAATTGAATTGCAATAGTAATCAATAAATTTAGTAATCGTATTAGAACAACAACAACAAAAAAACATCAGATGAAATATAAACGTAATCGTATTCTGGAATTTTAAAAATAGTTATTCAAAAGTGCAATCGTAATTTAATTTGCATAAATGCAGACATAATCATAATCTGTAATAATAATAATCGTATTCGTAATTGATTACAGTCTCTGCAATTAGTTAGAAATCCCTCTACTCTTAAGTGTCCATATTATATTTTCTGTTTAAATAATCTGTAATAAGAAAGTTTAAAAATTAATAGAATGTACTTTTTATTTCCGACAAGTATACAGCCTTAGACAATATCTCGAATATAAATGTACACTTACCTTACAGTAATGTTAGTAGTGCTTGGCTGAAAACGTTTTATGATGTTGTACGATAAAATAAAAACTAATTTATGATATACCAATTTCTATTATAGAGTAAATCGAGGCCGATATTCATGGTTTAGATGTGTCCAATAGGAATTATGTAACATTATAATCAGTAGAACTACATTTCAGCGGTATTCACTATGTGACCACCAAGGCTTAATTTCTAACAAAAAAAGTGCCGGAGGCCTAATATCATGTGGTACCGTCCCCCCCCCCCCCCCCCGTCACTCCAATATGCATATTTATATTTCGTACTTTATTTGCAAAATTTAAAGCCGGATTTTTTTTTAGCAAAATAAAAATTTTAAATATATCTATCAGCATATATACTTAGCTGTCAACTATTCCACTTTTTAGTTATCACTGTTTCCAAATAGCAATCTTTGCCTAATTTTAGTATTAAATGCAGAATTCTGCGATTAAATATGGTAAGAGTTATGATTCGAATTTAATGTTAACACAAAAAAGGGATAGTTCGCAGCTGTGAATTTTTATGAAAAAAGACATGAAATTTACAAAAATTAATATTTATATACTGAAGAATGGAACAATGTATTTCAATTTCCCATAAAAAGTACATATCTTAAACTTAAACCGGTTCCTTCCGCATAACAATCTTTTGTGGTGAGTTCCTGAAAATCAGATTAAATTAAAAATTTGACACCGTTATCGGAAAGATTCGATGCTTTAAAGGGGAAACACTGCTAGATTGCTTTCTATCAGAATAACAGTACATTACAATTATATATACTTGACTTCGCAAATGCGCAGAGCACAGTCTTAGCACGGGCAGAGTTCATGATAAGAAATAAATAGAAAATCACTAAAAAAAACTAACGTGAGTTTTATACTCGTACGCAATAGCAGACAAAAAACCTCAAACAAACAGAACATTAAGCTGATGCTCGTTGGCTAAAAACAGAAAATATTCTTTTCAGGTAAGATATCTAACTAATAATAAAAAAACAACAACAGCGAATTAAAAATTATTCTATTGTCAAAAAAGAAAATCGAATTGAAAGAAAATTCATTGTTCAGTCTATTGAGTGGCGCCGTATCAACACGTCGCCGCCATCAATGCCAGACATAAATTCTCAAATATCACTGGAATAGAAAAACACGATTTCTGTTTTCCTTTCATTTCGATCAAAACAGCATTAAAATGATTTGAAATAGAATATAATACGTAATTTTGAAGGAGGAAAATATTTTTTTTCTATACATGAATACATAAAATTTTGAATGTAAGACAGATTGAGTTCGAACTAAAAAACTAAGCCCAAAAAACTGAGCCAAGCCCAAAAAACTAATATAAAAATTGAGTCCGTTTTATCTCCATCTCCTACGTGTGCGACACATTACGACGCATATAAGTGTTTTGAAAAAAAAAAAGAATGCAAAAGTTTAGAGATAGGAAGGAAAGTAAAGCGTAATTTAGGCTTCGGTTTTTCGGAAGCACTATTGCACTGGGCTCCGAAACCCTGTATTTATGAGCTCCGGTGAATTCCGACCAATATTTAAATATTTACTAAAAACAGAGAAGTAACGGAGCTGGACTACGGTGGGCTCCGGCGCAAATTAAGCGCTGTGCGACCCTCGAGTTCATTTCTTGCGGCTTCGGAAGTTGGCCAAACAATTAATATATACCGGGGGATCCACAAAGTCACAAAAGAAATGACAGTTCAATAATTCCAAAAATATAGACAGTACAGTAGCATGATGAGGTTTCCACATGAATGTACTAAAGTATTGATATTTTTTTTAAATAAAAAGTTTTTATTAAAATACTAATTACACTGGCCTCCAACAAGTGTCATTTAAGTTGCGTCAACAGTTTGAAAAACGGCACAACCCAGCTCGCAACGCAACTAGAATCACAAATGTGCAATTTAATAGATGCTACTAGTAAGAATATATGTCAGATGTGGCAAGATATACTGCAGAACATCGAAAACTATTTCTTTTGCAATTTCTGTCACACATGATAAATTAATCATCGACAAACAACAAGCTTTGAGAAATGAACGCTTTTGGTGACAAATACATCTGTTCTAGCAATATATATATAGTTTACTATCAATAAATCAGATGTAACCCTGTGTATATGTGTGAAACTTTCCGTGCTAGTATGTATATTTTTCGAATTATTGGATTTTTATTTCTTTTGTCACTTTTGAATCACCTAGTAGTAATATAGAATACGAGACTAAACGGACGAAATGTTGTTGTATTTTAAATTAAATGTTGTAACTCTGGAAATAAAAGTATGGAGAAGACATATCAATAACATTATCACTCGAGGAAACCCATTAATTAGAGAAAAATCCTAAGGAGAAGAAGATAACATATATTAGTAATTCACTATCATACGTAGACATATATGTACGGCTGCATAAATATAAAGAGCGGCCCTCGAGCGTACTTCGTTTCCAGAGATTAGCTTGGCTCTTACAGAAATTTCAGTTAGTGCCGCTGCGATAAATCTACGCATTGACACTAATTTACAATATATTTAGTCAAAATGTACATGCCTAACGCGTTCGCTAAACGACTTATTGTTAGCATCTTAAGGAATAAGTTAAATGGATGTTCGAATCTGTAATCATATAGAAATTCAATGCAAATTTGGGATTTTGTTGTAACGGAAAGGAAAGAAGAATCCATCTTTCATATGTTATGGGACATTCCACGTAAAATGAGCAAAAAATAAAAAAAAAGTTGTGGCCACATAGTAACTGAGTTCAATAAAATTTGATATACAAGTTCAATTCATACTCAAATAGATCTCAGCAAAATATCTTCACAAAAAATAAATTATTTTAGCAGTTTTGAACATTAAAAAAACTTGTGATAAAGAATGGCATGTGTGCAATCGTCCAAAGTTGCAAGTTTGAAGTTCTGTATCTTGAAAACTATTTAACATAAATGATTTTTTTTTTTTTTTGTAATATTGTAATCTCTGAAAAGTTACCTTCTTATTTATTAAGTAATAATAATCTGGTAACACCTTGATTAATCTTTGATTGGTTGTAAAAATTGAAAATTTGTGAATTTTGAGAAAATTATAAACGCTATAAAAATTAAAGGAATTTAAAAAACATCTGTGAAATTGATGTCTTGTGTAGTATTACATATGAAGAACAAATTCTTTAAATTTGAAAGTTGCCATTTATTTCCTTCATTTAAAAAAAAAAAAAAAAACTTACAAACTTTTTAAAAAATTACAAAATTATATTTTTTCCTCTTATGGTATATATGTCGTAGGCTAATTGAGAAATCCGGCTCTTTGCAAACAGCCTAGGCTCTTTGCAAAGAGCCGGGCTAATTGGAGAATCCATCTCCCTTTTTCCAATTAACCTGATATTTTTCAGGCTTATTGCAAAGAGCCTAGAAAGCGTTAGGCTAATTGAAAAATGACCACTTATTATCCGATCAGGGTGATATTTTTAGCTCACAGGCTATCAAAGCCTAAAGCTTATGTGCCCGCCGATTCTGTATGTACGTGTGTACGTACGTATGTACGTAACACGATAACTCTTGATAGAAATATCCGATTTGCTTCAAATTTTTTTTTCTAGGTTCATTCTGATAAGGTGCTTCCCTGATTAGTTTTTGGGGTTCATTGGTTAAGGATAAA
The DNA here is from genome assembly GCA_963932465.1 of Maratus speciosus. Classification (NCBI taxonomy): domain Eukaryota; kingdom Metazoa; phylum Arthropoda; class Arachnida; order Araneae; family Salticidae; genus Maratus; species Maratus speciosus. The sequence continues at coordinate 456,334,172 of OZ010788.1, forward strand.
GGGGGAAAAGGGGGGCTAATTTCCCCCCTTAAATTATATAAATGGGTTTTTCATGCAGAAATATTAGATTTGCTCCAAATTTGGTATACCGGTTTATTGTGTTAAAGAGATTCCCTGATTAGATTTGGAAGTTCATTATTTAAGTATAAAGGGGGGAAAGGGGGGCTACCCCCCTTAATTTAGATAAATCGGTTTTCATGATGAATTATTCGATTCGCTCCAAATTTGGTATACCGGTTTATTAAGTTAAGGAGCTGCCTTGATTAGATTTGGAGGTTCATTAGTTACATATAAAGAGAGGGAAGTGGGGGGGGCTACTTCCCCCCGTAATTTAGATAAATGGGTTTTTCATGCAGAAATATGTGATTTGCAATAAATTTGGTATACTGGTTAATTATGTTAAGCAGCTTCCCTGATTACATTTGGAAGATCATTATTATGTATAAAGGGGGGAAAGGGGGGCAATTACCTCTCCCCTTAATTTAGATAAATGCGTTTTTCATGTATAATTATTCGATTAGCTCAAATTTGTATACTGGTTTATTATATTAAGGAGATGGCTTGATTAGATTTGGAGGTTCATTAGTTAAATATAAAGGGAGGAAAGGGGGGGCTACCCCCCCTTTAATTTAGGTAAATGGGTTTTTAATGCAAAATTATTCGATTTGCTCCAAATTTGGTGTACCGGTTCATTATGTTAAGGAGCTTCCCTGATTAGATTTGGAAGTTCATTAGTTAAGTATAAAGGGAGGAAAGGGGGGCTAGAACCACTCCCTTAATTTAGATAAATGGGTTTTTCATGCAGAGTTATTCGATTTGCTCCAAATTTCGTATACCGGTTTATTATGTTGATGAGCTTCCCTGATTAGATTTGGAGGTTCATTAGTTAAGTATAAAGGGGGGAAAGGGGGTGGGTCTAGCCCCCCCCCCTATATTTAGATAAATGGGTTTTTCATGCAGAGTTATTCGATTTGCTCCAAATTTCGTATACCGGTTTATTATGTTAAGGAACTGCCTTGATTAGATTTGGAGATTTATTGGTTAAGTATAAAGGAGGGACAGGGGCTAGTGTCCCCTTAATTTAGATAAATGGGTTTTTCATACAGAATTATTCGATTTGCTTCAAATTTGATATAACAGTTTATTACGATATGGCTTCCTTCATTTGATTTGGAGGCTCATTGGTTAAGTATAGAAGGGGGGAAAGGGGGCAATTGCCCCTTCCCTTAGTTTAGATAAATGGGTTTTAATGCAGAATTATCTGATCTAGTTTAATTTTATTTTAACCGGATCCGAACTTGAAGGTTCCATTTAAAGTCAACCCGAAAACCGACCACAATCAGGTTTCGGATTGAGTTCAATTAGAACTTTCAGGTTCGGACCGGGTTGCCGGTGGGCGGAGATTATTTTGTCTGGCTTGCATCGGGTTATAGTTCTTTGGAATATTTTTGTCGGTTAAGATTTGGTTCGGGACGGGTTTCAGGTTGACTTCGAATGGAATTTTTAAGTTCTGGTAGCGTTGCGTGTCCACGGAAACTAATTTGTCTTGTTCGGATCCGGTTATGTATCTTTGGAATATTTTTGTCGGTTATCAGATTTGGTTCGGGATTTCGGGTTTTTTTCAAATGGAACTCTCAGTTTCCGGTCGGGTTGCATGTAGACTGAAATTATTTTGTCTTACTCGGATCGGAGTACGGTCTGTTGTAATTTATTTTTCGGGTTTGGGTAGGGTTATGCGTTAATAAACCTAATAAAAAGAAAATTGCCCAGTTAAACTGGTGGCATTGAGCTCACAGGCTATTCACACTAATTGTATATTATACTCTTATTTCAAAGAATAATGCCCCTCGAAAAATAAATGAAGGTATTAGTCCCCGTTGCCCCCCTTTCTACTTAACCAAAGAACCTCCAAATCTAATCAGGGAAGCTACTTAACATAATTAACTGGTATACCAAATTTGAAGCAAATCAGATAATTCTGCATGAAAATATCATTTCACTAAATTAAGGGGGGAGTATTAGCTCCCCCATTTCTCCTTTTATGCTGAACCAATGAACTTTCAAATCTAATCAGAAAATCTCCTTATTAGAATGAACCTAGAAAAAAAATTAAACTAAATTAGATAATTCTGCATGAAAACACCTTTATCTAAATTAAGGGGAGGGGCAATAGCCCCCCTTTCCCCCCTTTTACACTTAACCAATGAACCTCGAAATCAAATGAAGGAAACCATATCGTAATAAACTGGTGTATCAAATTTGAAGCAAATCGAATAATTCTGTATGAAAAACCCATTTATCTAAATTAAGGGGACACTAGCCCCTGTCTCTCCTTTATACTTAACCAATAAATCTCCAAATCTAATCAAGGCAGCTCCTTAACATAATAAACCGGTATACGAAATGTGGAGCAGATCGAATAACTCTGCATGAAAAACCTATTTATATAAATTAATGGGGGGGGGGCTCTAGCCCCCATTTCCTCCCTTTATACTTAACTAATGAATCTCCAAATCTAATCAGGGAAGCTCCTTTACATAATAAACCGGTATACGAAATTTGGAGCAAATCGAATAATTCTAGATGAAAAACGCATTTATCTAAATTAAGGGGAGAGGCAATTGCCCCCTTTCCCCCCTTTATACATAATAATGATCTTCCAAATCTAATCAGGGAAGCTGCTTAACATAATTAACCGGCATACCAAATTTATAGCAAATCGCATATTTCTGCATGAAAAACCCATTTATCTAAATTATGGGGGGATAGCCCCCCCACTTTCCTCCCTTTATATGTAACTAATGAACCTTCAAATCTAATCAAGGCAGCTCCTTAACTTAATAAACCGGTATACCAAATTTGGAGCAAATCGAATAATTCATCATGAAAAACCGATTTATCTAAATTAAGTGGGGTAGCCCCCCTTTCCTTCCTTTATACTTAAATAATGAGCTTCCAAATCTAATCAGGGAAGCTCCTTAACACAATAAACCGGTATACCAAATTTGGAGCAAATCGAATATTTCTGCATGAAAAACCCATTTATATAAATTAAGGGGGGGGACTAGCCCCTTTTTCCCCCTTTATGTTTAACCAATGAACCCCCAAAAATAATCAGAAAAGCACCTTATCAGAATGAACCTAGGAAAAAAAATTTGAAAGAAATCGGATATTTCTATCAAGAGTTATCGCGTTACGTACATACGTACGTACACACGTACATACAGAATCGGCGGGCACATATGCTCTCAGGCTTTGATAGCCTATGACCCTATGAGCTAAAAATATCACCCTGATCGTATAATAAGTGGTCATTTTTCAATTAGCCTAACGCTTTCTAGGCTCTTTGCAATAAGCCTGAAAAATATCAGGCTAATTGGAACAAGGGAGATGGAATCTCCAATTAGCCCGGCTCTTTGCAAAGAGCTTAGGCTGTTTGCAAAGAGCCGGATTTCTCAAGTAGCCTACGACATATATATGGTATCCGATATTGACGATATTGCACAGACATAAAGATCAATAAGTCCATCATATGCTAAAAAAAAAATTCAAGATTGCCTTTTGAATCCTTACATAATGAAAATGGGTATAAACAGGTAATTGTTACATTCCATGCGCTATTCCTCTTTGAATTCGAGCGCGTTTCATAAAATATTGCACGATTGAAAGGTAAAAAAAAATGAGTGCTGCCATCTATTTTTTGTATCTGGATTTAGAATTAATATGTAATTTTATTTTTTTCAACTGACTCATTTTTTTTCAACTTTTATTTAAAAAAAATTTGAGGCAAAAATACACTGAAAGCAAGAGTAAAAATTTTTATATTTTAAATATACACCTTTATCTATAATATCAAATAATTTAAAAGATTTAAAATTTTTCCTGCACTTCCAAACAAATGATAGAAATATTGCATTTTACCCTCAACATTTTTTACTATTTATTTTTTTTTCTCATTAAGAAATAAAAAGGCAAGAATGAAAATTTCGATTTTTAAAATATATACTTTTAGCCTTAATGTCAAGTAATATTTAAATTGTCAAAGTATTCCTTCGTGTTCAAATGGGCAATAGAAATATTGCATTTTTCCCTCAAAATTTTTAAAAAATATATTTTGTTCTCATTACGGAATAAAAATACAATTACTAACTTACGCCAATCTGTTATTTATTATACATTCCTAATTATAAATGATTTTTAATATAGCCTTTTCCTTCCTAAGGCTAATAATCAAAATTGAAATTTCAAGCATGTAGAAAAACATCGATTTTGCATCTAATTTTAATGTAAATTTTAATACTTAAATAAACAATACTGAAATCTATTATTTTACATTTACTCATAAATAGATATGATCTACTTATATGCTGATTTTCATTATAATCTGTGACATGTCAGCCACAGCTGATTTGCTCATTTTGTATGGAATGACCCTTATACAAGTCCTCACCATGATTTAGTTATATGTCTGAGGTCAAGCTTGACGACATTTTCTATGCAGTTTATAGGCTAATGACTAGACATTATAACCGTCAAAAGTTATCTGTAAAAAGGAGAGTACCCATCATTATTGTCTTTCATAGTACTAGTTAGCATCTAGTATAGCACCATGATAATTTCGTGAGTCATTAGCAGAATGCGTGTCCTAGTTTATCACTCAATATCGCCAGGAAATTATAATTGAATAAAGGGAAGATTTCTATAGAGTCAAAACACTGTATTAAAACTAGTGTCGTGAAGGAGTTTTCGCTTTGTTATTAATATAAACGTTAAAATATACATATAATTACTTAAAAGATGTTGCACACATATAAATAAATTTGTTAATATAACCCTGAGATCTTTCGAACGCATATGCGTTAATTTTCAAAGGGGAATCATGACTGACTGAAACAGAAAAACATACGTAAAAACAAAACAAAATACTACGCATGCGCTAGCTAAGTTCAGTCCATTGCTCAAAATAGGGGTGAAAAGATCAAGTCATATTTTCAGGAGCTTTTGAAATACACAGAATATTGAACCAAATAGCGGTTATATTATAAAAAAGGACATCGTTACAAACAGTATTACTCTTAAGTAAAATCGCAATGGATTCACAGATTATTGAAGAGTAATGGTTGGATGTTGAAATGATTGTTTTAGCTTTTTCGAAGTTTATCTTAAAATTTTCTTTTTGAAGCAATCTGGATAAAGATGTACTTGGTTTGTTAAACTTTATATCAGATAAGTGCTCTTTCAGCTTTTCTTTAAATTTTCGAGATGTCATACCAATATAGAATAAACTTTTTTGATGTTCTGTGCTAAATGGGATTATGTAAACTCCTGCTTTTTCATAAACTGGAATTGGATCAATTTTACTGTGAATCAATTATCATATCATCAACAAGATTTCTTATCAAAAGAGTGATCTGGTTATAACTATGTGGCGAGTAAAACATGAACTGTTCGTATACCGAGAATCTCAAAGGAGGATAATTTCATTTTGACTTTGAGGCATGTCTGTAGTTTGCACTGAAAAAAAAATCATCTGACCTTAGAAGAGAGTTCATAATGCTATACGGATAAAAAGGCGGTTTACATGCTACAAATGATGAAAACAGTACTTCATAAAAAACAAATTTGTGCGCCAAGCATAAATTATGAAACACTTTCTAGCGATTCCAGAATACTGTAATGAATCTTCACCGTTTATAAAGATAAAAGAAAGTATCTAAGTAAACAACTTATAAAATGGAAAACATTTAAAAACCAGATTTCGGCAACTGTGTACAACCGGAAATGTACCAGAATTCTTTTGAGCAACCTTGTACATGATTTATAGAACTGCAAACACACTTAGGGTGATAAAATTTAGCTTAATTACAAAAGCCATAGCGTTGTAGAAAATGCACCTTCAGCAATTTCTGTTAATAGACTACATATATTTCTGTCAATAGGCTGAAATACACTCGAATATTATTGTACAGCCCTGTATATTATCTATAGATTTTTCTACATCCACATATTAATTTAAAATTTAAATCGAAAAAAAAAAACCGCACAACGCAATTGAAAAAGTACTTTCAGAAATTATCATCTATAGACGGTAATGCATCCAGTTCCTTATGCAGCCTTGTATATGAATTTATTTATATTATACAAACATAGTTTAGTATACTAAAATAAAGTTCAGTTGGAAAATGATAACTCAATTAAAAAACAACATTACGCAGTTCACGCTCGTACACAGTAACGCTTGTGAATTATTTTGTGTAGCTCTGTGTATGATCTACAGACTTTATACACAGCTTGCAGAAAGCAAAAATTTGGTTAACTTTAAAACGCATAACAATACTATAAACACTCTCCCAGCATTTATCGCTCATGAACAATACTGTAATTTAAATCTTTTGTCTGTCTCTGTAAATAAACAAAAACTGTTATGCACGTGATATTCTACATTAGGCATTTTTAGTGTACTCCAACAATGTGTATAAATGTCATCATGTTTGAAATAGTGTAACATTATTAAAATAGGAGATTAAAGATTATTGAAGATTTTCCCTTCGTAGACCATGATGTCACCGAATTCTTTTGTGTGTAAATAAATGATAAATGCTTTACATTCCATAACTACAGAGAGCATGTTTTAATGTACCCTAAAATGCATAACAATTTCATTATGTTTGAAATAGTGAAATAGTGTAAACATGGTTAAACGATTTTCCCCATAGACCATAATGTTACAAGACTGTTTCGAGAGTACCTGTTAAAGAACTATAAATTCTAGATATTCTATTTGCAATACCGAACTGCCACAATAAACCTCAATAACATATATAAATTACGTGACACCCCCAATATATTTAAATGAGTTGGATCACAGGCAGAGGTCAGATAGACAAACTGAAGTCATAAACACTTTTTAAATATGTTGGATAGCGTTAAAAGCTAGGTATACGGAAATTAGTTTCTAAGTATTATGAAAAACTAAGTTCGGCGTTTTACCTTTTTTTAATGAATGAACACGTCTAAATCCTTCTCTAGCAGCACATTCAGTAAATTTGAGGTATTTGTGTGGTCACAAATGGTTACACGTGCCACAGACGCAATGACGACCGAAATGTGATATCTTTAATGCGTCGTTTCGTGACCACTGTGAAATAGTAGAGAAGTTACCACTGTAAAGACAAAAAATTACGATTTTTGAGTCACTATCACCTCGTCAAAATTTAAGAGATATGGAGTCCGCAGGGAAGTCAAAGTGACTCATTTTCTACGTCACGTGACGTCAATGGGGCAGTAGGGCTGCGTTTAAACGCTTGTTTTGCCTTTATTCAACACTTTTCCAGGAGACTTGTTCTTGTCCACCCGTCTGTGATTTATTCACCAAAAGATGGGAGATTAAACAATGGAAAGAAGATACGAAGATTAGATGAATGAAACTTTTTCCTCCTGCAGGATGGCCACCCGTTTCTTTCTAAAGCTATTACCGATGAAAAGCACGGCGTGACCCAAGAAAGAAACCACCGAGTTCAATGATACGTCTATTTGGACCTTAAGAGCAGGGATGTAGTGGAGGGTATACGGGAGTATACGTGGCCTTCTGGATTTTTTTAAGGAACACCGTATGCCCTCTGTTTCTCAAGAAATCTATAGTATATACAGTCTAGGGTATACGCTCTATCTTGGGCGATTACTCTCTGCTTAGAACGTATAACCTCTGTTTTTTTTTACGACTATACCACTGCTTAAGAGTGGCACTTGGATCACAGTGTTTTTAAATTTCAGTCACATTTAGGTCACAGCTCTGTCAGGATGTTGATTTACATGCCAAATAATGGCGTCATTTTAGCAACAATATAATTAGAAGCTAGAAGTTTAACATGTTTTATTATAATAAGTGGAATTCTGAATATAAAAATAGGTTTTATAAGTTTAATAAGACTTTGTTATAAGTGAAACGAAATATTCAACAGTTTTAGAAAAAAAAAAAAAAAAAATTACTCAATTAATAATTTTAATTGAAGAAATTCTTATTTGGGTTATATATTTAAATCGAAATATGAAATTCTCAAATATAATGAAAAAAAATTATTTAACGATTTGTTTCACATTTTCAAATAGTTTCTTAAAGCTTTTAAAGCACCCTAAGAATGGATTTCTGTAAAACAGATTCAAAATTATATTCTTCGGACACTTAAAGCATCCATTCAAAACATTTACGCTAAAATAAGTAAACAAATAAACAAATAAAAATATAAAAATAATACGTGCATACTCATACATAACTCACATAACTCTCTTTCTTGCCCATTTGGGAATATAAATACTTTATTTCGGTATCGAGCAGGACAATGGCGAAAAGAGATCGTCCCTTGCTTCAGAGATAACAATATCCAGGTCTGATGCTGCTGGTACTTTATCTCCGTGCTACAGATATCGAACTCTCCACACCCAGTGTATTATTACATTTTCCTTTTATCCCTATCTATTTCTTTTTCTGGATTCGAGAGGAGATACGAGAATTTATGGCAGGTATTTCTTTGGAAATGAGCTTTGTTTTTAAAGGATGCCGGAATACATTCCGGAGTATATAATATTCATATTTTTATATTAGGAAGTAAAACAAGACGTAGCTTGGCTAGATACTAGTTTGTTTTACTATTTGGCAACATTCAGACGATGCAGGATATTCGGAAATGAAATTATGTACTTAAAATAAAAAAGTGTTCATAACGGATGATATACATTGCGCATTAAGTAAATTTAAAGGTTATAAATCAGAATAGATTTTATATTACCTATCAAAAAGACTATGCAAAAGTTATAAAGTATTTCCTTTGCAAATAAAATGAACATTTATAAAGTCATTTGAATTATGATAAGATATACAAGGTGACCTAAAATGGACTAAATGTTTTTAAAATTTAGTTTAAAAAGTAAAAAATGACAGCTACTGGAGTTATTTTTGTAGGAAAGTGACGTGTGAATTTAGGAAATTCTTTATTATGCTTCTTTCTTTTAGTTCCAAATATCACCGTTTGATGGCGCTGCGCTATCTAAAACCGTGACACTGCTCAAAATAACCTTGCATTATTTAACCGTCAGGCCATTTAACCATTTCTGGGCGTTTTTCACAGCTAAATGAAATGGAGGTTAAGGCTGAATGAGCTTTGGCACATTATATGTTTGTTTGAGCAAGCTGCTTGACACATCGTAGCGTCTTCTATCGGTGACATTTGGGACTAAAACAAGGTCTCTAATTTTCATACTGCCTTTTTATTCTCCGGTGGAAAACCTATACTTATTCAATAGACAGAATATTGTGAATAAACATATTCAAAATGAATGATAAAGTTAATTTTATTTTGAAACAACTTATTAAATAGACTTTCTCTCCATTGTTTTAAGCATTTTGTTCATTTTAAACAACTCTAGAGAGTAAAAAAATCACTTCAGATAAATAAAAAATATATATATCTAAATATGGAAAAGACGGGCAGAATATAATATGGAAAGAGTTAGACAATCAATGCGTAATACGATTTTTCCAATAAATTGTCAAAAAATATTTTGACAATGTGATAGAGCAACTGTGTTTTAACTCTCTTCGCCTTATCAAATTGCGATAATTTTCAAAATTATTATAAGTACCTGGTTTTCATTTAAGAATTTTTTAATGTGTAAAAGATTGCTGTTCCACAATTCAATTATGTGAATATTTTTTTAACTAAATATGGAAAAGAACTGTAAGAAACACAATTAGAAAATTTGATCATCAGTGTGATGTATCATAAGTTTTAACTCTCCAACATCGTTAAATTCAGTTTGTCTGTCTGCCATTTGCCTGACTGCCTATCTGGCGTCTGTCCGTGCCCAGCCTGGGGGCAAATATACTCCGATTGCCATGCTATTGATATACAGGGTGTCCGGGCTAAAAGTATCTAGAAGTTATGGATTATTTTTACGGAACTACCCATTGTAATTTAAAAAAATATATATTTAAATAAAAATAGCACCTCACAAAGTTTTAATATTAATAGACTTCGATGTGTACACCTTTGGTAGCACGACAAATGTCTAAACGGTAATCCAGTTCTCCTAAAATGTTTCGTAGCATATCAGGAGTTATTAGACAAATTGCTTCTATGATACGCTTTTTCCACTCATCCACAGTTTCAATTTTTTTTGTTTTGTTCAATGTTTTAAAATCTGGGAGGGGTTTCCAATGCCACAGAGGTGAAGTCTATTATATTCTAATGGGTAGTTCCAAAATAATAAGCCATAACTTTTGGATACTTATAGCAAGGACACCCTGTATACTATTGAGGTTTACTGTGGTATGTTCCCTATTGAAAATGAACTCGGTAGAATTTAAAATTCCGTTACTGAGACAATGAAAAGAATTCCGTTACATTGCAGTCTAGAAGAAAAAATCGTTTGTGGTGTATTTTACATATTTTACACTATTTCACACATTTTTAAATTGATATATATCACTGAGGTGCACTAAAAGATGCTTAAAACAGAATATGGTTTGCATACCATTCATCGCGCCCAGGGCACACAAAATAATTAATTCTATTGCAGTATTATCTGAGAACAATAATTGCTGTAACTGCGTTTTCAGTTGAGGTACGCGTTTTCAAATTGAACTAATTTTTTAAAAAACTAGTGCATATAACTTCTATAGATCATATAGAGGGCTGCACAAAAGATCTCAAGTAAGTTTTCGTTTAGGTTAAAGTGCCCATATTTCGTCTCCCTTAATTTTTCCGCTTCTGCGAAAGTGGCGCAACTTATGACGCAAGGCACAGGGGACGGAAGGCAAAAGGACTGTACTGTAAGCATTTATTTCTTATTCATTGCAGGTATTTTACGTAGGTAAGATGCTGACAGTAGCATATAGTGAGTTTTGGGACGCTCAGTTCATCTTACGGGAACTGAAGCTCCGCCATATTGGAAAGTAGCTTGGTCCCAATTTCGTCCCCCTTGCAGTTCTTATTTTCGTCCTGGGGACGAAATTAAGAATGCTTTTTCATGGCAATTTTTTTAATTTTTTCCTCATGTTTGGATGGCTAATGTTTCGTTATGTTATTCTTCCACTGATAATTAGTACATTTCTTTTTGCCTTACTTTAACGTAAATTAAATTACTTACTCATTTAGAAATAAATTTTGATTTAGTTATAAGTTAAGCCTCGGCGTATTGGATTTTTAGGGGGACGAAATTAGGGCCATTATTTTATTGCATTTTTTAGATACTTTTGAAAAAAACAATTTTTCGCCTTGGTAAAAATTTTTTGTGCGATATTTGCCTATGGCTCTATGTACGTGCGTAGTTAGTCAATGTAAAATCCAAATTTGGTAGATTTTCACTGAAAATTACAACATTTAGGTCCTAAAAATGACTTGGGGGGGGGGGGATGAAATATGAGCACTTTACCCTATTGGCGGAAAATGGTGAATGGTAATTATCAACTGTTTTATGCGTTTCCTAACTGAACTAAATGGTAGTATATTATTGTGAACAAAAAGTATCCGGAATGCGTAATTTAAAATACATCTATAGTAGTTATGCTCTGCAAAATTTTAACAAACATTTTTACGACTCCTATAAACATCTTGCAACAGTCAGGAATTTATTTCATTTTATCGTCTGAAAATAAATTTGTTTTTAATGAGAGGTGAATTTTCACTCTGTTGAATTTCCGAATTGGCACATTTTATTGGGCAAAGAGCATGCATTAAATTTTATTTTCGCTACACAAATATTTGAAATGTTGAAAAAACCTTTTTAAGATGACTGTTTATAAAAGACAACAGTATTTGATTGGTACAAAAAGTTTAAAGGTGGTAGAGAATCCGACGTAGATGATCCGCGTAGAGACCCACTTCGATTAATGATCTAGATACTGATAAGTAGGGCTGGGCGATATATCGATAAAACCGATAAAATCGATATAAATTATAAATCGTGATGACGATATCAAAAAATCCTATACAACGGTACATCACGATTCTCGTAATCGTGATGTAAACCGCGATTATCGTAACCGTGATGTAAACCACGATTATCATAATCGTGGTGTAAACCGCGATTATCATAATCGTGATGTAAACCGCGATTATCATAATCGTGATACAAACCACGATTATCATAATCGTGATGCAAACCACGATTATCATACTTTTTCCTTAAACTGCAATCGGCGCTTTTTCAACTCCGAGTACTCAAAATTCTACCATTCTAAACCGCAGTTTATTACAATGATCATTATACTAATGGAGTAGTTTCTCCCTGCCTAAATCATGATGATTCCCGCCTAAACCATGATGACATTAAATACCGAATAATCGGTTTTGATCATCATGATACGTCTCAAACTAAACCATGATCACTCCTCAAGATTCTCCCAGCTTCAACCGTGATATTAACCGAACCCTCAGTTTTCGATAAGCATGATACTATCATGGTATTATCATTGTATTATCATGGTATTACGCTGTGATTTCTCTCAGCGTAAACGGTTTTTCAAAAGGGGAAAAAGTGATAGTTTCGCTGTTCAGATGACGGGCGATAAATATGATACAGCTGGTTTTTCTCTTGCAGTTGCCGCCAGCAAATGATATTGTTTTTTTTTTTTTTTTTTTTTTTTTTTTTCAATCTGGTACTTAGATTTCAGCTGTTTTGAATGAATATTTGTTCGTTGCTAATGAACAATGTGTGAATCAGGGAGATAAATAAATGAAATATTACATTTTATTTGCAACAATGGATTTAATAGGACAAATGAAATAATACTTCCATAGCAATATATATTAATGTTTATTCCAGGTTCTTTTTTTATGCAGATATTTTTACTTCTCTGAAGTTCGTTTTTTTTTATTTTCTCCTGGTAGTTTCTTTTAAAAATTGACATATGTGAGTATTTGGTATTTACTGCCTCTGTCATTGTTTGTATGTGGGGAGTGGGGGAGAATATTTAGGTGTCAATATTTATTTAATGTCACTAGAATTCAAAATAACAAACAGGGCAGAAAAATTAAGCAGTTAAAGTTTGTGTACTGACAATCAAAGGAGAAGAGACGTAAATTGTTCGGTGTGGGGGGGGGGGGGTTAGTTTTTTCTTTCTTTATTTAGCGGACATTGGTCGAAACGCAGGAGATCCTCATCCAAGTTCCTCGATAGAACAACCATAAGAAATAGTCTTAAAGGTTAAGAAAAAAAAATATTTTTTAATTCAGAATTTTTAAGTTTAAATTCTTAGGGCTGTTCTCAAAAAAATATTATTTCACGCAAAAATTTCTAGCACATTCACGGATTTTTTAAATGTAATAGCAAGAAATTAGTTGAAAGGGACAGTAACTCATTAAAATCCTTATCCGCTATTGCATAAAGTTATTTAACCCTTTGCACTCCGTTGTCGCTGCTGTGGAGACACCATCTTTCCTTTCAAAATTTGTTTTTGGCACCTGTAATAAAGGATAATAAAATTTCCTTACTTAATCTTAGCAATTTTGCATTGTGTACTTGAAGGAAACTTCTTTTATAAAAGTGGCGCCGATCGAATAAAATTTGTGTAAGAGACGCCGGAGTCCAAAGGGTTAATTATTGCAGTTCATGTACACAGCATACATGAACGATGGAAGAACGAAATTAAGGGGAAGGTAAATTTTGAAACACATTTGATTATGATTCGCAGATCCCACAGAGTTTTATTTTTTCTTAAAAAAAATGGAGAATATAAAAATGAAATAAAATAAACTAAGAGTTTTTGTCGGGGACGCCGACGCATAGTAAGACAATTTTAAGCATAACAGCACAACAGCAATATAAACATTATTTAACAATTATAAAATATAAAATATAAACAATTCAAAAATTGACTTTAACCAAACTATTATTTTTCTCTCTCTGTTAACGATTTTTTTTTTAGTTCTTTTACTTTATACTATCTTTACAAGAAGAAAGTATTGGATTCATGAAAATTTTGTCATCCAGGTTTCGACCGATTTATATGTTTAGAAAGTCTTGAACACGATTTGACTATTTTTAAAAAACTTTGTCTGTTTCTTTGTAACACAAATTTTGTAGGCGCTCCATCTCAAGAACTAATGCACGGGATTTAACAAAATTTTAGGTTATTTTATATCTCGTTATAAATTAGTGTAAATTACTTGACTGGTAGGTGCATTTTTTACGATACCCTAAATAACTTTATCTCAAAAACTAATGCACGGATTTTTGTCAAATTTCAAATTCAGTTATACCTTGTAAATTGGTGCTGATTAGTTCTGGGTGTAAATGGCCCAACAGGCGGAGCTACTATGCTGAGTTTTCACGATTTTCGCAATAGCTCTGTCTAAAGAACTAATCCGCTGATATTTATCAAACTTCAGATTCAGTTAGACTTCGACGTAGACATAAATTTTACTGATTAGTGTTTAGTGTTTGTAGCCCATAAGTGGCGCTGTTATGCTGTATTTTTCAAAATTTCCGCTATAGCTTTTTCTCAAGAATTATCGCACGTATTTTCATAACATTTCAAATTCAGACAGACGTTGACATAACTTGTTGCTAATTAAGTGTTAGTGTTAATCGTCCAATAGGTGGCGCTGCTATGCTGCATTTTCTACAATTTTAGCGATATCTGTATCTCAAAAACTAATGCACGAATTTTAATCAAACACCTTATTCTGTTACGGTTTCACATAAGTAGGTCCTTCTTAGTTTTGGGTTTATACTGTCCAACAGGTATTGCTTTTATGATTTTTAGATTAGGAATTTTGGTTACAGACATCTAATAAGGTTGGTGCTGAAATTCAATGATTTGTTTGAAAAATGCGATGCTTATATTTACTTTTAAATGCATACAATTTAGTGCACCTATATCCTTAGAATATTCATGATGGGCATAGATTGTTATTTAATTTTGCCGCTGTGATAGCGAATTTTGAAGTAATAACACGTAGAAATAGAAGAAATTGTTGCCATTGACACATCCTACTAGTTTCTTTTAGCATTTATTTATTTAGATTTGCTTATTTATACAAAGTTTTTTATCAATCTATTTGAGAATGATATATATATATTTTTTTTAATTTTAATCCTTAATAAAATATATAATGTATATTGAAGTTATACATATATTATAAATGTACATATATTTTTTTGTTCATATGTCACAATATCGATATATCGGAATATCGTGATATAAAGCTGCCGATTTATCACGATATTTAATTTTAGACATCGCCCAGCCCTACTGATAAGGTCAGAGAATTGGTGCTTGGTGAGCGTCATTTGACAATAAGAGACATTATTGAACAAGTTTCTATATCATCTGGTTCCTGTCAAACAATTTCGAAAGATCATTTAGGGTTGTGACACGTCGCATAAGTTGTTCCAAAAACAACACCGTATTAAAGTAACCAGAGAGGTATTTTCTCAAGGCAATTGCTTTCTGAAACGCATTATTATCGGGGATGAAACTTGAATATATGCTTTTCATATAGAAACAACTCAACAATCGAGTGAATAGCATTTGAAATTGACGCAACAGAGAAAAGGTCAAGTCGAAGTCGCTTAAAAATCAAGGTAATGTTGACTGTTTTCTTTGATTGTCGTGGTGTTGTGCATTATGAATTTCTAACTAACTAGCCAGAGGAAATTCGCCGAAACAGCCTAAAATCACACAGTGTAATTGTTATTCGTCAGTTTTTAACCAAACATTCAACAAATACGACTTCACAATCTCCGTATCCATCGTGTGACTTTTCCTTCCTTCTACGGTTGAAATTGTCTCTTCGGGGTCACCATTTTGAGTCCATTAATTCGATAAAAAAAATTTCTCTACGAACTCTGAAGAGGTTTTCATAAAGACGACTTTAAGGAAAGTTTTAATGATTGGAGAAAACGTTGGCAGAAATGCATTGCAGTCGGAGGAAATTACCATGAAGGAGATGCAACATGCAACAAATTTTGACCAATAAATTGATGCCTTTTGTTTTGCGCCACCATTGCGGGTTCTTTTTGATCGCAGTACACAAATGAATTTGTGTATTTTCAAAACTATTACTGGTAATTGGTGAAATTTGGTTTTCAAATGTGTTATGCATTTTCCAAATTGTTTAGTTAGATATCATGTTATACCTTATTAATATTATGAAGTTTTGTTACAGTATTCCGAATGAGTTGGAAACTGTTTCATGATCTATGCTTGACGCATGATTTCTCGTTCTTGTTTATCATGCTGGTATTTTGTATATAGAAAGAAAATTTACATTTATGTCACAAAGACAAAATTATCAATAAACAAATCTATAAAAATGCATGAACAAGTGCATTATATCTCGTCACGGCGTATCAGGCAACATTTTCCCCTTTCCAGGATTTTAAGCACTCCATTCATTATAAACGATTCTAAAAGGTTAATATTTTTTCACTTTAATAAATAAAAACAGATTAATACAGTCGGACTTAATTATCCCGACACCCGGTTTTCACGTCACTCCGCTTATCACGTCAGTTTTTCAAAGTCCCGATTTTCTGTATATGATTTTAATGTAAATAAACTCCGGATTTTACGTCGTTGTATAATTTTCAACCCTGGATATCCCGACGGTTTAGTAAAATTGTCCATTTTACAAAATCCATCTTATAAGCACGGAAATTACGCGGTAAGAAATGTTTTAGCCAAACTTTTCACAAAAGTATCTAAAATACCCATCGAGATAAATCAGAAATTTTACTTCAATCCTTTATCTGAATAAATAAACCCAATCTCTATGAATGACCCACTTACGCTCCAGATAGACGTATCAGTCTACTCGCGGTCTTTTTGTTCTGATCAGGTGGCGCTTTCTTTTGGTTACAAGGCATTTTTCATCCGACTAAGGCTAATGTCAGACGAACGTCTTTTTTCACGCTTTTTTCCCTGCATATCAATCTTACACAATGCTAGCGGCATTGTGCAGGGATGATATGTAGGTGAGAAAGCGTGCAAAAAGACGTTCGTCTGACATTAGCCTTAAACCGAAGCATTGCATTGCATTGAAACGATCAGAAATTATCTAATATCCATTTCTGAAACAATGAATATTGATTACAATTCATTGTATAATATTGAAAAAAGAATCGTACGAAGCACATCTAGGGATAAGCAAACTTTAATTTATTAATATTTCATGTAACAATAAAGAAAGTAACAAGTCACCATAAATCTGATTTTTATTCTTTTCAATTTTGTTTAATAATAATGTTTTATTGCTTAAAACTGCAAGAACAGTTATGAATTTCAAATTGTCTTAAATTACTTAGAAATACAGCTTTTTATAAACATTTTTCTCCAACTCCGGTTACCGCGACACACCACTTATGACGACACTTTGTTCTGGTCCTTAGAGTGTCGGGATAACGAGGTTCGACTGTAATAAATATGGAAAAGGACAGTGCATAGCATAATTCGGAATGCGTTTGTCAATCATTGCATAACATGATTGTTTTCACCTGGTCTCTTTGTTGCATTTTCATTCTTCGGGGATAGAAAATTGCCAATAACATACCCTTTACAAGTGAAAAAAATTTAATCACCACTTTCATATAGTGAATGTGTCATATTTTCTTTTTATTCTCCAGAGATAAACTTATTGCTGAATAAAATAACAGATAAACTTACAACTGCAGAGTGAGAAAATTGTCAATAAGTATCTTCGCAATGCGTATGAGAAATTTTATTTTACCTCAGCAAGACATAGAAATACAATTTCTCTACCCCATCATTTTAAGCATTTTGTTTATTTGAACAATTCTAAAGGATTAAAAAGAATTTTCACTTCTGATAAATGAAAATAGTTAATCTAAATGTGGAACAAGAGAATTTAATATGGAAAGTTTTTGGCAATCAATGCAAAACATTATTTTTTTTCACTTGTTCTCTTGTTTCTTAATATACTCCAGAGATAAACTTGCATTTATTGGAGAATGCAATAACGGGTGAACTTACATTCTTTGGAGAACGAGATATTGTCAGTAAATACCTTCACAATGCGTATCAGTAACTGCCTTTTATCTCGGCAAGAAATATAAATAGAATTTCTATATTCCATCATTTTAAACATTTTGTTCATTTAAACACATCTAATGTTAAAAATTAATATTTTCACTTCTGGTAAACGAAAATATTTAATTTAAATATGGAACAGGAAATTGAAGTACATATTATGGAAAGTGTTTAACAATTATTACATAACATGTTTTTTTTTCCTTCAGTTTTTTTCTTGTGATTTATTTTTGTTATCCGGATATAAACTTGTATTTATTGCAGAGAACAATAACAGGTACACTTACATTCGCTGTAGAGCGAGAAAATTGCCTGAGCAAGTGTATTTTATCCCAGCACGACACATAGATATTACACTGGTCATCAAAATTAAAGGATAATGAGAAAAAATATGCTCACTAAGTTAATGTTGCAACCAATGCCCAATGCTGCAATTATTTATGTTAATTAAATACTATTGAACTGAAAATTGCTCTTCGGCGCGTACGTTAGCGTCGGAAATATGCAAATTAGATGATTGACAATGTGGTGCGCAATGGACGTATGTTGGAATTCATGTCTGTAGTGTTGTTTAAAGTGAATGTGGTGTCTGAATGTGGTCAGTATTCATTAGTTATGACTCAAAGGCATCATTTAAGTTAAGGTCAAAAGTGGCGAATAATTGGTAGAATCGAGGAAGGTCAAAAACAAATGAACGTCGCCCAAGATTTTACTATCCCTCAAAGTGTCATATCAAGAGCTTCGAGCCGCTTTTTAAGCACTGGATCCGTTTATAGACATCCTGGTCAAGGGAGACCAAAAGCAACAACTGCATTCGAAGACCGTTTTCTGTCATTGTGTTTCGAAGAAACCGCGAACTAAAGAGATTTGGTTTCAGACCTTCAGGCTGCCACAAGAACTCGAATTAGCCGTTCTACTGCTGCACCAAGGCTTAGCGAGGATAGATTGTATGCGAGAAAACCATAAGTTTGTGTCCCACTCACTCCAGCTTCCAATGGGCCGGTTTAAACTGTTGCTGTCGTCATGTTCAATGGAGCCAAGAAGACTGGGATCGAGCGGGATATTTCACGGACATGGGAAGGGCAAGTTGCGTCTTCCTTCATCTCTTCAGATCAAAACACGTCTAGAATCATTGTTCAGACTATATCTGGACTCTTCAGTAAACAATACTTCAGCCCAGACCAGGTTTCCCTTGACCAGGCTGTCCGGATCCAGTGCTTAAAAAGCAGCTCGAAGCTCTTGGTATGACACTTTGAGGGATATTCAAATCTTGAGTGATCTCAATTGGTTTTTGACCTTCCTCGATTGTATCAATTATTCGACACTTTTGACCTTAACTTAAATGATGCCTTTGAGCCATAACTAAAGAATACTGATCACATTCAGACACCACTTTTACTTTAAACAACACTACAGACCAGAAATCCAACATACGTCCATTGCGCACCGCATTGTCAATCATCTAATTTGCATATTTCCGACGCAAACTTTTGCGCGGAAGTGCAATTTTCAGTTCAATAGTTTTTAATTAACATAAATAATTGCAGCTTTGGGCATTAGTTGCAACATTAACTTAGTGAACATATTTTTCTCATTATACTTTAATTTTTATGACCAGTGTGTTTCTCTAATCCATCATTTTAAGAAAAATACTAAAGGTTTAAAAATAATATTTTTACTTCAGAAATTTGTGAACCTACATATGGAAAAGGATAGTGAAGAAAATAATAAAGAAAGTGCTTGACAATTAATGAATAACAAGCTTTTTTTAAAACTTGTTCTCGTGTTTTCTTTTTATTCTCCGGAGATAAACTTGCATTTATTGGAGAATGTAATAACAGGTAAACTTGCATTCGTTGGAGAGCGAGAAAATTGTCAATTGATACCTTCGCAATGCGCATCAGTAACTGCATTTTATCTCGGCAAGACATCGAATAGCATTTCTGTCTTCCATCATTTTAAGCATTTTGTTCATTTAAACACATCTAAAGGTGAAAAATTAATATTTTCCCTTCTGATAAATGAAAATATTTAATCTAAATATGTAACAGGGTGTTGAAGTACACTGTTACAGAGATTCTGTTAAATAACAGAGAAGTTATTCAGTAAATTTACAGTAAATTAACATCGTTAAAAATATACAAGGCTCCGTAAATCAATTTATTTTTAATGAAAATAATTTAACATAGTTTTTGAAATTAGTGAATTTTAGAGCTTCGAAGTAACAGAATTTTTCGAGTAAATTTGAACCTGCTATAACATTTAATTTTTTACACAGTTTGTTTCTAGCTGGCCTGGGGTTTGAACCCGAGACCTCTGGGCGGGAGAAAAACACCTTACTGAGTGCCATAGGAGCAGTTGCTGTTGTGTACAAAAGATGTCTTTTATAATGAAGCAGGGAAAAATCTACTGTATTTGTGCCTTTCAAAGATTTCGCTTGACATATATTCGTTAAAAAATTTCTTAAACGGTTTATTTTAATTCAGTTTTTCATAATACCTATTATTCTTTAAATCAAATTTAATTTTTTAATCCTTTATTTACGGAATTATTTATCAAGAAATTGCTTCTTCTCAATAATTATCTTCTTTAATATCTGAAGATATACTGGAATTTTTAAATAATAATAATGTGAAATTTAGGTACATTTTTTCATTAAAACTGGTTAAATATATCGTTAGTTGTAACTTTTTTTTTGTAAAATATTTACAAAAATAATCAGATTAATTAACCAAAAAAAAACGTTTATGGTTATATCACAATTCTTATAAAAGCACTGTATTTAAATATATTATGATCATCTCTGTAAATGGAAAGGCTTTTGCAGTTAAAAATGTTTCATGTAACTTTTTTTTTTAAAGAAAAATTATAACTATGAAAATGATTAAGAAAATTACCACTTTTTTGAAAATATTTAGCTTCGACTATTTCTCTACCCTATCTAAATTTGATTGAGAAACATGGAAATCCCTACAGGGAATTAGATACAAGATAAGGAAAATGTCTGTAAAACGATGACCGAGAAACTCAATCGAATTCATTTAACCGAGAACTAGTGTAAATTTACAGAGAGTCTTGACCGAGAAACTCAGTCGAATGCATTTAACCGAGAACTAGTGTAATTTACAGAGAGTCGTTTTTTTTTCTGTGTTTTTACAGAAATTCTTAACAGTGATATCATGGAAAGTGTTTAACTATTATTGCATAACATGTTTTGTTTCTTGTGATATCTTCTTATCAACCAGATGTAAACTTGTATTTATTTCAGAATACAGTAACAGGTAAACTTAAATTTGTTCCAGAGAGAGAAAATTGCCTGAGTAAGTGTATTTTATCTCGGCACGACACATAGCTGCCATTTCTCTAACCCATTATTTTAAGTATTTCATTCATTTGAAAAAGGCTAAAGGTGTAAAAATAATATTTTCACTTCAGAAAATAGTTAGCCTGAATATGGGAAAGGATAGTAAAGAACATAAGGAAAGTGTTGATAATCAATGTGAAACAAGTTTTTTTTTCATTAACATATACCGGACAATTGCACCATAAAATATAATAAATAAAGACAAAAAGCCTTGCTTAATGGTACACAAAACACGAACTTTAATAAGTTAAAAGTTAAATTATACGTTTCGAGCTGTTTCTACAGCCGTCTTCAGGAAAATATGATGGTTAAATGGCTAAAAGCTCAGAGATGAAGGCTTCCTGCGCAAGAGACAATTTGTTGAACACTGCTAAACATATGAAAACAAAAATGTAGTAGTGCCATCCAGTGAAAATAAATACTTTTTAATGAAACGAGTCCAAATAAATCAAAAGTTCGATTGAAGAAACCACGAGGGTCGTAATCTACGCATGAGGGCCAGAACCACATTCAACAAAGTTTTCATTCAAGTTTTTGAGAACATGATTCAAGTTTAAATTGAACTATTGCAATTAGATACAGAATTACGACTTAATAAATTATGTAATACATCTTTTTTCTTTACATGTTCTCGGGTTTTCTATTTATTCTCCGGATATAAACTTGCATTTATTGCAGAATACAACAGAATATAAACATATTCGTTGCAGAGGGAAAAAAATTGTCTGATCAACTGTGTTTTATCTCAACACGACGCGTAGATAACATTTCTTCATTACATCATTTTAAAAACTTCGCTCATATTAACATATCTAAAGATCTAAAAATAATATTTTCATTTTAGATAAATGAAAAGAATCTATATACAGAAAAGGATAGTCACCAATAATATTTTAAAAACTATTTCATTCAATGGAAAGACGAATATTTGAAGTTATCCGAAACCAGAGAACTACTGTTCATAGAAAGCATCATGTAAAAGTGTTTTATATGATTATTTTTTCCACTGTGCTTAAGGCAATTTTGAGGCATTATAATTGTTACAGATTTTAAGCATTTTTTTTTTATTAAAGTTATGATAACATACCCATTTATTCATTTCGATGTTATTTATTCGATTAATTTTACAGAAACTAATAAGTAAATAGTATGTTTTGCATTAATTTTGTATTATTATTTAATAAACAACATTCTATTATTATGACTAAACTTTTAAGACAGACTGGATATGTTTATTTTAAACCCGTATGAAAGTTTTATTGATTCAAACTACTGAAAAAAAATGTAAATTGTTTAAATTATGATACATTGCGCATAATGTTGCTAGGTGTACCGCAGAATATATTAGATTTATTTATACATCTTGAACTGATGCATTATTTAATAATCGAAGTTTAATTAAATACTTACATGTTATCCTGCTATAAATCGTTTAGTTGGGCATTGTTGAAATGCATTTCAATTTAGGTTTGGTATGTCGTAATAGCTAAAATGTAGAAATATATTTCGTCGTAATATATACAGACATGTTTGTATAGATATAGTCTAGTGTTTACCAAAAAACTAAAACCATTAACACCATGTAAAATTGTAAACAGTTACGTCTGCTATACGCCTAACCTTTAGCTTACACACTGTAATCTGGAGAAATAACGATATACACCTCTAATCTAATAAAACAAGCGCTTAGAAATTACATTACAAACGCATTTATGCATCATCTAAGTACCTCATTTGTCTTGATTAGTAATACACAATGATTACTACCTTTACTTACTCAGATGCTGAGCTAACTAGCAGCTATTCGGTCAACATCTTTTCCCAGTCTTTTTTCTTTTTTCTCTTTTTTTTTTTTTTTTTTTTTTTTTTTTAATAAGATGCACATCAATTCCCCTAGAAGCATTCAGAAGGACCTTCGAAAAAAGAAAGAAATCCATTGTCGGAAAAATAACGCCCATAAATTCTTGTATCATCCTATAAATCCACGGAAAAGAAATAAATCCGAATAAAAAAAAGAAAATAATACTCTAGATGTGGAGACAGGAATGCTATTTGATATGTCGTGCCAAGATAAAATACAGTTGCTCATTCACATTGCGAAGGTGCTTATTGACAATTTTCTCGTTCTGCAATGACTGTAAAGTTTACTTCCGGAGAATAAAAAGACGACTTTAGAACCATGGGCGTCAGTGTGTGTGTGTGTGTGGGGGGGGGGGGGGGTCATAGGTGGATAATTCCCGCTCCCTGGATTTTGAAATTTAATTTTCCTCTAATTATTTTGAAAAAGTAAAACAGTAAAATATTTTTTTCTACTTAAACGTGTTGAAATAATTAAACACTATAAAAAAATGATTAGAATTTTTCATCAGGGAGTAGATATTGCTTTTTACATTGAAACTTTTAAAAAATGTCTTGTGCAAAGGTTTTGACAAAACTTTCTTAATTTAACTTATTTAAAGTCTATATTCTCCATTTTAAAAAACGCGGCCTAATTTGCGAAACGCGCGTATTTCTGTTCGAAACATCTCCCCTCCCTGGATTTCGTTCTGTCGCACACAAGACAAAAAGTAGTAAAAAAAAAAAACAACAATCATGTTACGCAGCGATTCTCGAATTCTTTCTGTAATATGTTATTCATTGTCCTTTTCCATATTTAGACAAATATTTTCATTTATCTGAAATGTAAATACTTTAAAATTGTTTAAAATGAACGAAATGCTTAAAATGATGGAAGGGATGAGGAATTCTATTTGATATGTTCGTGCCGAAATAAAATGAACTCTTAATCATTCATTTTTCAAACATGTTTATTGACTGTTTTCTCGCTCTGCAATAAATGTAAAGTTGCATAGGAAAAATAAAAATACAAAGTGAGAACAAGTTAGAAAAATCATGTCACGCATTGTCAAACCTTTTCCACATTATGTTCTGCATTGTCAAGGTATTTATTTACAAATTTCTCGCTCTGCGTCGAATGCAAGTTCACCTTTTATTGTATTCTACAATAAATGGAAGTTTATCTCCGGAGAATATAAATAAAACACGATACCAAGTGAAATATAAAATCCTTTTGTACACGATCAAACTGTTGCCATATTATGTTTTTCACCATCCTTTTCCATAGTTAGATTTTTTTTCATTTATCTAAATCGAAAACATTATTTTTAAGCCTTTATAAATGTTCAAATGATTGAAGGGTTTAGAATAATGGAATAGAGAAATTCTATCTATATGTCGGGTCGAGACAATATACAGTTGCCCTGGCAATTATCTCCCTCTGCAATGAATGTAAGTTTACCTGTTATTATAATAAAGGCAATAATAATTCAGCAAGTCTCCACATAACAAAAAGAAAACCAGAGAACAATGGAAAAAAGTTTTTGTTATGCATTAATTGTCAAACACATTTCATATAATGTTCCTCCAATGTTTTTTCAATGGCTAATTTTGGTTCTATAGCAGAATCATATTTCTTTCTAGTCTTGTACACTTCACGGGTTAAGGTACCCCAAATGTTCTCAATTGGTTGCATACCCAGGCTTAAATCTGACCAATCTAAAACATTAACCTTTCGAGCGGAAAGCCACTGTTTCGTACTATGTGAGTTGTGGATTGAAGCATTGCCGGGCTGAAATCTCCACTCGGGATATCCTAAAAAATCATCTAATGGCAGTAGATGTTCCTCTAGCGTCTCTTGATACTTTTGGGCGAATTTTGTTTTCCATGAAAAAAAATCCAGCATTTTGGCCATTAAAACCAATCACTCCACAAACCATCACAGACTTACCGCCCTGTCACCTACTGAAGAAAGTACGCAAAAAATTCCTAAAGGTATACAAGTAGCAATTATAGCCATTAGGCCATTTAGATTCCACTTCTTTCCGTCGCTGAATAATACCGCGAGCCACGTGTCCCAGTATGACAACGGCCAACAACATACAAGGCCAGTTCAGGAAGTTTAAAACGACACACGGAGTGGATCATCTTTACATGGTGATTGGTAGAAAGCGGCACCTCCATCGTATTGTGCCAATCGCCATGTAAGGAAAATCCACTCCGTGTGACGTTTTAAAAGTCATGAATTAGCCTTGTATGTCGTTGAGTCGCGGTAGGACGTGTACTTTCAAGCCCAGTCCATTCTGGCCTGTTTATCACATTATTTAAGGCGCGGTTTGGAACACATTTCTTCAAAACAAGCCTCTTTCAGTCTCTTATGCGCCTATGTATTGTGTTTTTTGAGACATTGACATCGAGATTATTTTTAATTTGCCTTATGGACATGTTTTACTTTGGCACCAGTCTTCTAATTTTCCGATCAGCTTGATCATTTGTTACTCGTAGCTGCCCGCATCTTGGTTTATGGTCGAAAGTGTTATTTCAAAAAAGTACTCTACATCTGCATATCCCTCGCTTTGAGCGATTGAATATTCTAGAAATTTCAATAAAGGACTTATTTTTCAATTTTAAGTTAAATATCTTTAAAATTTCCTTTTTTGTGAATTCTGTATTTTTTGGCATCTTAAATAACCAATAGAAATTGAATATCTGCTCTTATACTGCTCAATCAAAACGGTTGGTTGGAACGGGTGATTAGTTGAAACCAGAAATTGGTTTGTTGAAACCAAACCAGCATTTGTTAACGTTTGCCTAATGTGCCTAAAGTTTTGAGACAGTGTTTTTGTTTTAACAAAAATATAAAAAGGCGTATTTTTAAAATAAATAATGCTGATGAAACCATTGAAGGGATATCTCTACTATGTTTCATTTTAATTACATTTTGAATATTTATTCTGAATTCCATATATTTCTCCTTCCAAATTTTTTTATCATATTTTAGAGTGCACCGAAATTTTTGAGACGGAATGTACATGCATGTTATTAATAATAATTTTATGTTAAAAAATGCGATACATCTGGCATATAACCATGTCGAAAAAGAAAGGAAAGTTAATAACATGGTTTCTGGCCGCGACAAATTTGAACTTAGATTGTTATGCAGATTGTAGTAATTTCAAACAATGCCTTACTCCACAGAGACGACACCGACTGATCGTAATACTACCCTTTAGCAAATAAACACGGCTTTTCTCAGAACAAATTTAATACCAGAAAATTTCTTAAACTTTTATTTCGCTGTCCTTTTATCCTTGTATAAAATTCGGTCACATATTTTTGAAATGCTATATACACCATTTTTCCATTAACACCAAATAAAATTAACAGACCAAGCTAATGAATTTATTTCACAACGTATAACTTTTGCAGACCTCTTTAATGCACAAACATACGAGCACACAGAAGGTGAGAGAGAAAGAGAGATAAAAGTACCTTTTCATGTGGCTTAACGTTGTTTCACTTGAGTAATCTTTGCATTTTACTCTAATCCAGCGTTTGGAAAACTGTGAATTTCTTCAGGATTTCAAACTTTGTTACCGGTGAACAAAATAGCTTCTCCTCTAAACTTTATAGCAGCACTTAGCACTTAGCTGCGGTAAAACTGTTTCTGCTCTGATACAAATTCATTGCTTATCACTTTGTGCTAACATTGAGATGGACCTTTATTTTAGAGAAACTTTCATCTACTATGGCTCTCATGGCACTGGCCATTTGGTCGTTACACCTTTTTGAGAATACGTAAGTAGTCATTTGAAATTTCGTGATGCGTCATTAACGAGGAAAGAGATTTTTAACAGAAAGAAGATATTTATATAAGGGAATGATTTGGATTATTTAAATATCAATGAAACGACATTACCGATAATGCATTCAGTTACATACATATTTTATTAATTTTACAGCGTTGTCATTGACGACTTTTTTTTTTAAATTATTTATTTTGTCTACCACTATTTCAAAACATCAATCTTCGCGGTAGATTTTTAGTAATCGTCAAGGCAGATTATTATAATGTAGAAATACTTGTAGACAAAATAATATAAAAACAGTCACCAGCGGCAACCCTCATTTTATAATTTAATGGTTATAGATTTTTGTACTTGTCTTTCCTATTTAAATTAAAGATACGTCTTTTTATCAAGTTTGTATATAGTTTATTCGATATATTTTCAAACGGAAGTTGTGGTGGTGTTTTTTTCTGAGAAAAACATTTAACCTTTAACTGATGTCACAGAAAATGTCACATAACTAGTGTGAAGTGGTCTGTGAGACCGCTCCATCGAAAGATGAATAAAAGATGCGATTAACTCATGGTGTTTTTGTACTAAACTTTTTGAACAGGACTGTTATAATTAAAATTCACCTATTCAAAAGTTTCTGGTGCTAGTACTAAAGTTCCAAACGGAACAAAATTTCTGTAGTTTTTGTAGTTAAACTGAAAATTGCAAGTTAAACTAAAAAAAAATAAAAAAAAAAAAAAAAAAAAAAAAAAAACGCGGTCTGAGAGACCGGTAACATCAGTTAAAGGTTAATTTAAATGTCGTTTTAATATTAAAATGCGTCAAATTTAAAAGAAAATTTAAACCTATGTTTAAATTGCTCATATAATAAATCATACAAACAGATGGTAAAAAAAAAAAAAAAAAAAAAAAAAAAAAAGCCCAGAAAAAAGTTAAATATTTTTGTTATGTTAATTATACCTAAGAGTTACCATTACTGGAAATTAACCAATTTAAACCGACTTGTAAAAAAGAAGACATTAATGAATCAGACAATATTTGTATGTGCGCGTATATTTGATGAATGCAGAAAGTTAAATAATGTGCATACGTGTGTTATATTAGAGAAAAAAGTTATATTTCGGTAACTTTTTAAAAGAATTTTTACTATTTGTTTTTCTTCTTCTTTGCTTTACTGTTTGTTTGTGTTAAAAAAAAAAAACTTTAATTCAAATATCGTTTTAATATTAGAGTGCATCAACTTTAAAAGAAAATTTAAATCATAATTCCAAGGGTTCCGGGTTCGATCCCCAGGTTGGACATTTTTCATTCTGTTGGTTCTGCGTTTAGTTAGCAATATGATACATCACGTATTAAATATTCAATAATTTCGAGCGTATTTTCACTGCTGAAAATTACTTAAAAAATTAATTAAAATTATATATGTGTTCACCGATGCTGGGTTTATTTGTGTCTCATATTTCGCCGCAGGATTGTGTGCTCATGAAGATTATTCCATCTTGTGTTGCAGTTGCAGCTTTACTAACATATGTGAGTGAGGGATGCTATGTTGGGTATCGTCCTCGTAGCCTAATTGGTAGAGCACTTGGAGCGCCATTCCAAGTGTTCCCGGTTCGATTCCCGGCTTGGACATTTTTCACTCTGTTGGTTCTACGCTTAGTTAGCAATGTGATAAATCGCGTATTAAATATTCAATAATTTCGAGCCCATTTTCACTGCTGAAAATTAATTGAAAAATTAATTAAAATTAGAAAATTTAAATCTATGTTTAAATGGCTCAAACAATAAATCATACAAACAGATGGCGGAAAAAATAGCTCAATATTTTTATTATGTTAAATACATCTAAGAGTTATGGTTTATCTTTTGTTGAAATTAACCAGTTTAAACCGACTTTTAGAAAAGAAGACATTAATGAATCAGACAATACTTGTATGTGTCTGTGTATTTGATGAATGCAAAAAGTTAAATAATGTGCATATGTGTATTATATTAGAGAAAAAGTTCAATTTCGATAACTTTTTAAAATAGTTTTTACTATTTGCTTTTCTTTGCAATAATTTAGAAAACACCATTTAACTTAAATTCGATTCTAAAATCCATCAACAGCTTCAAAAGATTTATGGCACACTATAAATCTCGGTATATATGTTTTTCTAATTATCGTTTTTATCCTGTACACAGAACTGCATTAAAAGGTTACTTAATAAAATGCCTTTTATAAATCTAAATAAAACCTTCTAGCATATTCTATTCACGCTTTTATTCTTCTGCTGTGAAATAATTATTTTTTACTAATATCGTTTTATCAGATTTAAACTTTTTCTGGAGTATAGAGCATTTATCTGCTTAATTACTGTGCCTTTAAAACTTCTTGGTGAAAATAAATTAATTTAAATATCGTTTTAATATTAAAATACGTCAACATTAAAGGAAAATTTAAACATATGTTTAAATTGCTCCCATAATAAATCATAAAAGCAGATGGTAGAAAAAAAATGTCCAGAAACAAGACTAAAAAACAGGAATTCTGCTTTTTCACATTTTAGTATCGCCCCCGATGAAAATATATAGATAATATGAAACATATTTCAGTTTTAATACTTAAAACACAAGCTTTTATTTTATATAAAATGACGTCATTCGCATCTTCTGAAGAATCCCTCATACTCATATAACGTGTTTATCGTTGAATAATACACAAATAAATAAATAATAATAAAAAAAAACAGATGTCACTCAAGAAACTCGACAAAAAGAAAATCGGCTATCTAATGATTCATATGCCTTCATTTGTTCCTAATATAAATAATTAATTAAATATAGTTTATAATAGCTTCATGTTTTATCAGAAATCATTCATTTATATTTTTTCAAAATAGCACGTATTTTAAGTATATTTTTTCAATTTTTATGGGAAAATGGCAGCAGAAAGATATAAATGCTATTTTTCTTTTACTTTATACAGATATGGAGTACTTTAGTTGCCAATATTAAGCAAATGGCTCTAAAAACTACAAAAAAATTAATATCTCAAAAATAAATGGAGATGCTGTTTTCAAACAAATTGCATTTAAAAGTACTCCCCCTCCCCCCTCCTACACGACGGTATAAAAATCGAAAATGTACGATGCTTAGAAGTTTAAAAAGTTTCAGTATACAGTATTTAACAGTACAATGATATATCTGCTTTATTTTGCGGCTGGCTTACACAACGTAACGTTATTTTTTGGAGACTACACTTTATTAGCTGGGAGAAAGAAATAGTATACCGGGGGCTAAAAAGTTTAATACTTTTGTTATGTTAAATACACCTAAGAGTTATCCTAAGTTAAAATTCACCAATTTAAAGCGACTTGTAAATAAGACTACATTAATGTGCACATTTGTGTTATAGAGGTTCTATTTCAATAATTTTTAAAATATATTTTACTATTTATTTTTCTTTGCTTTGCAGTAATTTCGAAAACACCATTTAATTTAATTTCTGTTCTAAAATCCATCAACAACTTCAAAAGATTTATGGCACACTATAAATCTTGGTATATATGTTTCCCTAATTCAGGATTCGTACGCTTCGAGTACTCTTTACCAGAATTTTTGTAAATTTATATTTCCTTATTTAATGCATAAAAATTCTATCTTCAGATACAGCGACCAGTACTTTACGAAATTTCTGGTACTAAAACACTTAAACTCCCGTGAATCCCTTGACGCGTACGAACCCTGTAATTAACGTTTTTATCCTCTACCAAGAACTGCGTTAAAAGAATACTTAATAAAATACCTTTTATAAATCAAAATAAAACCGTCTAGCATATTCTATTCACGTTTTTATTCTTCTGCTATGAAATAATTTTCCAATTTTTACTAATATCGTTTTATCAGATTTAAACCTTTTTCTAGAGTAGAGAACATTTATTTGTTTAATTACTGTCTTTTCGGAAAACGTTTCGGTGAAAATAAATATTCCCATCACTTCATCGCAATTTGTTGACGACTAGCTGATCCACCCGGCGTTGCCCAGGCCCGTGATAATAGCATTAAATGAATCTTAATTTTGTATATAATTATATCCGTATTTCAACTTCACATGAAAATTTTCCAAAAACAATCCTGCCAGCAGTAAAATATTACAAAAACAGTCACTATCCACAACACTGATTTTCCAATATAATGGTTATAGTATTTTATTTTTTATTTAAATATATGTTTTTTTGTTAAATTTGTATATATGCGTTTTCGTTATCTTTTCAGACGCAATTTGTGTTTGTGTTCTTGCCCCCCCCCCCAAAAAAAAAAAAAAAAAATTAAATATCTTTTTAATATTAAAATGCATCAACACTTCAAGGACCCTTTACCAGAATTTTTGTAAATTTATATTTGCCTTATTTAATGAATAAAAATTCTATCTTCAGATACGGCGACCAGTACTTTGCGAAATTTCTGGTACTAAAACACCTAAAATCAGGTGAATCCCTTGACGCATACGAACCCTGTAATTAACGTTTTTATCCTCTACCAAGAACTGCATTAAAAGATTAGTTAATAAAATACATTTTATAAATCAAAATAAAACCATCTAGCATATTCTATTCACGTTTTTATTCTTCTGCTATGAAATAATTTTTCAATTTTTACTAATATCGTTTTATCAGATTTAAACTTTTTCTAGAGTAGAGAGCATTTATCTGCTTAATTACTGTGTCTTTAAAACTCTTCGGTGAAAATAAATATTCCCATCACTTCATCGCACTTTATTGACGATAATCCAACCTGTCACAATCTTGGATAAAAAACTTATCAGAAAGTGCATTACCTTTCTTAAGCGTCTAAGATATGTAATACGAGCTTTAAAATTATAGCTTCTTTATTTTCTTTTTTCTCGCGAAAAAGTATATAACTTTAACCTTATGGAAGCGAACGTAGTTATTTCTTTAAAGTAAAGTGCATGTCTTAATTTTTTACTTCTTTTTTCTGGGGGTATACATTAGTGGAGTTTATTATGCCTCAAAAGTTGTCACAATTTCAGAAGATCGATTAGCATTGCGGTACTTTTAAACTATTTTATTTCTCAGTTAAGGTTTTATTCGAGATTATGGGTTTTTTAGTTAGAGAAGGGCATTTTAGTTAGATCATTATAATGTAACCGGAAAGAATTTTACATGCAGACACCTAAATATCTATTTTTTCTCTAGACAGTTTAATAAAAGCTACATTTAAAGAGAAGCAATTTATGTCGCGAATAATTTTATGAGATATTATCATTTTTTTTTTTTTAAGAAATACTTTTTGAAGTTGAGAATTGTTGCTAGTATTTGTAGAATTTTTTTTTTTTTTTTTTTTTTTTTTTTTTAATTTTATTTAAGTTACAGTGTTATGGCAGTAAAAATTATACAGTAGAAACTCTCATAACCAAACTAATGTAAACTGGAGTAATCTGGATATGCGAAAAATTCGGATAAGAGAAAGGGAAATATTTTTAATTATTAAAAAATATTCATAAATGCATCTAATCGATATATAAAAACGTTTATTTTCACCTTTTTATTATATTTGCTCATTCTTTTTCCAATTACAATTTGAAGTACATAAATATATTTCTTGAAATATTGCATTAAATTTGTCTGTTTTGTTCTTCGCTGGCGAGCTACAACTTCAGGCCCATGCCTCATTATAATTAAGACAGAGGGAATTGATAGTGCATAGCTTATAGTGTACTGTTCTATAAATGGCAAGGCAACCTTATAAAAATGAGTTAAAAATGTATAAATTTCAATGCCAATTTAACCCATATTGGACCGTTGTCCTATAAATAGGACAGCTAATAAAACATTTTTTTAAAAATAAAATTGGTAAGGATTTTCTAGATGCATTTTGTTATGACGTCTTTAAAATACATAAAGATATAACATATAAACAAAAATACAAGTAACCAATTAAAATTTAATTGAAAAAACCTATTTAAAAAATCCTTTAAAAATTGTGATCTTATAATCTAGAATTTTACCGTCATTATTATCTTTTTATTGGAGAAATCATAGAGTATTTTTGTACAATATAAACAGTATTTTTAAAGTAAAATAAAATATTTGCTCATAAAACTAGTTTATGTATGCATTTTATATGTCCTTACTATGTATATTACTAATATGTCCTGTTTATAAGACAGCTAGTTACTTAAAAAATTAAAAACTTTTTTTCAAAATTTTGCTAATATCTACTTAATTATACCATGTTAATGATATAATCGAAGTTTTAAATTTTTTCAAAAATATTTAATCGGTGTGGTCCAATATGGGTTTAAAATATATATATGAACAGAAAACAAACATACCTCTAATGCTTGATAATATGAGTAACTATCCGTAGTACAACATATAAGGAAAAGAGGAGGAATTAAGTTAGGGCTGAATATATGGACTCTAGAGCAGTAAAGACACAAAAAAATTGTTTGGATATCTTTCGTATCTATATTGAACAAGAAGGTGGAATTTTAAGGACAAAAAATACAAGTGTAGAAGGAAATAAATTTTGAATTTTTATCAGTACGGATATGCGAGAGTTTTCGACATGAGAGGGCCTGGCATGAGAGTGTGTTCTGTACTTCTAAAGTAAACTTTTTTTATGTTTAAATTATGTCTAGTTTTAAAAATGCCTTTAAATTTCATGATGATAATCTAAGAAAAAAACTTTTACATACAGACATTTTTTTTATCACAAAACTTAATTTAAGATAAGCATCTTACCTATTTTATTTCACATTCAGTATTGGTCAATAATGATTTCTTCAAGCAAAATTTAATATATTAAGAGTCTCCGATATAACTATTACAGAAGTTTTGACTGATATAATTATTAAGGTAGTTGTTAAAATTTGATTTAAAAAAAATTATATTCTGAAATGGAAAGAGAAAAAAAAATGTAACGGTCATATATTTTACAAATATGTGGTAATGCAGTAAATAATCAAAAAAGTGAACTCCTGTTTTGTTTCTAAGTTAAGGTGTTATTCGAGATTATCTTTCAGTTAGATTATAATAATGCAACGAGGAAAATTTTTACATACAGACATCTCAGTACTTATTTTTTCAAAGATA
Organism: Maratus speciosus; assembly: GCA_963932465.1. Taxonomy (NCBI): domain Eukaryota; kingdom Metazoa; phylum Arthropoda; class Arachnida; order Araneae; family Salticidae; genus Maratus; species Maratus speciosus. The sequence goes on from OZ010788.1 coordinate 456,368,321, forward strand.
TCTATGTTATAAAGTACCAACGTGTGCTGACGTCATTTTGACGGTGGTAACAGCAGACGATTCAATTTAACTTTTATTGCAATTTTTTTAACTTCTAAAGACCGCACATTTTAAATTTTTACACCGTCGAATAGAGAAAAAATGTACTTTGAAATACAATTTGTTTGAAAACTAAAATGCAATTTATTTCAACTGTTACGCAATTGACTCAATTTTTATAGTTTATAAATTAATTTTACAGCATGATTTTTTTTTTCAAATCTATCTCTATCGCTTGCAAACAATTACAATAAATAAATCCGTTTGCAAATTAAATTAATATAAATAGCTTATAATTTGATTCCAGCTTATATTCCATTAAGTAATTAAATCATTCATCAATCAATAAATGAAACATAAATTTAAGACATATAAGCGAATTTCTCCCTTAAGCCACTGAAAAGAACATATTAAAAAATGCTGATTATAAATAGCAATATTTGGCGATTTCTTCAGCTGTTAACTCCTGACGTGAGGCCAGTATGAAAATATTGCTTTTAAGACGTTTCAAAACTTTATTTGGACGCATTATTATTGTTTCATATAAGTGTGATTTTTAGTATTGTTAGTGGGCATTCTAAAAGTATATTACGTGTAAAAAATCTATTAGAGTTATCAATTTAAAAAAAAGTAGGCCCGTGCGAGGTTTTCTTACAGACTTTTAGTCTTTAAGATTATTTGCTGGTACGTTTTCCAATTATTTTTGATTAACTGTAATTCCTACTATCAAACAACGTGTTTTAACGATGTATAAGTATACTAAGTCAAAAGACACTTGCAGAACCTTTCTAAAAATACCGTATTCATCGCTGTGCCTTTAGTATGTGAAGAGAAAAAGAATGTTAACATAAGAAATAATATACATGATGGTTTTAATCCATATTCTGTAATACCTGAAGCCCGGGTTTATTGCCTTGTTTTAATAAAAGCTAAATAATTCATTTTAGAGTTTTTTCTGTTTTTAGTGTTTTTTCTAATCACCATCTATCTCAAATATAATTTATAAATTGAGTATCAGGACATAATGCATTAAATTTCGAACAGCAATTATTAAATTAACTAATCACTAATGCATTTTTAAGACTAGATCCAAACCATTATAAATGAAGAATTAAATAAGATTCAAACATTGTAATACTTAAATTTGGTAAAAGATCAATATTAACAGGAAGCATTAAAAAAAATTAAATAAATAATATATATATATATATGTGTGTGTGTGTGTGTGTGTGTGTGTGTGTGTGTGTGTGTGTGCACTCTCCTACCCTCCCTTTTGAGTACCTAAAGTGGTTTAAACACCAACGTAAGGAGTAACCAATTTCAATTCGAGTAACTTTTGCCGGTTACTCGATTTGTTTAAGCATACCACGACGTTCCTGAAGCATTTTTCTATGCATTGCACCACTTTTTTCGAAGTTACTCAGAAAAGCGTTATTCCACAGTCATTCATACACACCGTGTGTTATGTAAAATCTAAAATCTGTATAACGCCATCTGGCGGTGTGTAAAAATGCATCCTCAAACCCAGGGAGTTTCCTAACGATTACTCGGTAAAACGGTAATAGTCCAATAATGGCAACCCTTGTGTGTTTGGTTTCTTTGGTAATACAGGTTTGCTATATAAGATTTTCCTCTCTATTTAGCGGTTACTCACTAAAGCGGCAAGAATGGCAACTCTTGTGTGTTTAGATTCTTTGGTAATTCAGATTGGCTATGTAAGTTTTTACTCTCCATTTAACTACATTTTTGATAGAAGAATATCTGTCTATATAGTTTTTTAAATATAACGAAAAAAATCAAATTAGAAATTCACGATTTTATTAAACGTAGTTTTCAAACGTGAATTTCTCACGAAATAAAGATCTGAAATAACTTAAAATATTCAATGAATGGAATAAAAATAGACCTAATATTAATAGCGTAAATTGTCAATATTTCAACTAAATTCATTTTAAACATCCCCTCCCGGCGCCAGTCGGAACAATAGGTTATTTCTTCTTTTTTATTCTTTTAAAGATACAATGTGTCAGATTTAATAAAAATTAAACAAATTGGTGTTGTTCCTCCTAAATTTATTATTTTGTTAAGAAAGTTAATTTGAAGCAAAATTTTAAATTTCCTTACCGATTGCAATTAAATGCATAAGAGATAGCTGTAGCAAATTTGATAAGCAATTATTGAAATTACCTAATAAAAATACCCACTGGCTATAATATATTCCCTATTTCATACAAGGTCTGAACACAAATCATTCAATGAAAGACATCAAAATTTTTAAATGTCTCGTCTAGCAAAATAAACAACTTTTATTGAAATCAAAGAATTTTAACATAATCTAATAATGAGTTGATGGATTGAAAATATAGTTCCTATAACTGTAAAGTTGTTCGAATTTTCAAATGACCATTATTATCGAATTGAAATCCCCAAATTTCGTTCTAGTCTTTTTTTTTTTTTTTTTCTGACGTTCTTGTGCCAACGCAAGTTTATATGATGATACTAAGCAACATATGATGATACTAAGATACAATTACGATACAAATGAGGTTCGAATGCAAACCATTCAATGAATAACAATAAAATTATTTTAGCATGTCTGTCACCAAAGTAAACAACTCCCAATGAATTTAATGAAATCGTTAGAAATTTACCATGTATTTCTAAAAACTGAACATAAAGATTCTTTGACCATAGTGTTTGTCATTTAGATTTTCAAAGGGTCGTTATTTACAAACAAATTTCCGATTTTTTAAAATTAATGAACAAATCCAATATAATTTACTTAAAAAAAAAGAAAACAAATATTTTTCTTTTCCACCTGAGCAAATACAACTTGTATATTGTAATAATTCCTTGTAGAGCAGCGGGTCAAATATCATTTTGAGGGCCAATCTTCTGTCTATCCATAGAAATTGTTCATAAATAGTGTGCTTAAGTAACTACTACTAATCTTCATGCCTTTTGTACATATACATAAATTTTATACCATGCAGTATTCACTGTAGCATATGGGATATCACAGTGGCGTACACAGGATTTTATTTCGGGGGGGGGGGGGGGGGGACTTAAATTTCCCTAATGTTCTAAATCTTACAAAACACGTTGAATTGTGTTGTAAACGGAAATAGGGCCGTAGCCAGAGGGGGGAAAGGGTGGTTCTGTTCCGAATTTTCCAAAAATTTACGGCATGGCTTGAGGTTCCGTCAATTTGGACTTAAATATATCCCGATTTTTGACAAATGGTCCCGAAAAAAATATCAATTTCGTCAATTTCTGATGACATTGAATTTTCGGAGAGAACGAGAAAATATAAAACAGGTGTGTCTTGCGGTTTAAAAACGGGACTCAGAATTGTGATAAATGAGCAATTTTTTATTTTTATTTTTTAGCTACGATTTTTAAGCCATCCGACGTAAAATTTCATACTCTCTCAGAATCTGTCTTTATTTCTTAATTTCGACAATTGGAAGCGAAGATAATAATTCCAGAATTTCATTTTTTGCACGGCAGACTACGTAACACGGAAAGAAAAGGATATACATTTTTACACTAGGGTTTGATAATCGCAGTACAAATTTTTTTAACTTTTGATTTTACAAATTTGGTTCTTTCACATCTGAATGTTATTTCGTGCAATGATACATAAAATCTCAATTAAAAAAAAATCGGACAAAAATTTTCCGATTTGCGAAAAAATCGATTTTTAAATTTATAAAAGATATGCTTTTTCGCACAGACAATTAATGGGAATTTGTTAAATTTAGGAAAAGTGAAGAACTGATCGCTTTTAAAGAATGACATAGTTTATAACACATAATAAGAACTTTATAAATTTAAGTTAAGTTGGATTTTTGTTGAGGGGGGGGGGGGGGGGCTCCATCGAAAATCGCCTCCTCCCTCGAGTAGTGTACCTACTGAGAGGTTGTTTAACAGAGTTTCGTTCAGATACAGTTTTGTTAAGAATAGAGTGCGTTCCCTAGTGGTGGAATGTGGAACTAACAGCCCGCGCTTTTGTGAAAATTAGGAAACCTAACACGGCGATCTGTTTTAAACTTTAAGATTTTTTTTTTTTTATCGTGTGTTGTAAACTATCAAACAGAATGGCGCGTCACATTTAGGGAGGGGGGGGGGGGGAGTCGCAAACAAAATTAGGAAATATAACAAGGCGATCTGTTTGAAATTTTAAGATAGTTTAGGGAGGGTTTACCATAATTTAAAAGGGGTTCCTAGGCGATAAATGTACTACGCGTTTTGAAAGCAATGTTAAACGAAACCCTCTGGGTCGATCTGTGATCACACTTACCACCTGTTTTCTATTTGAATACACGTGGGGCATTTTCCCAGAACCCACAGATTTAAACGGCCCGAAAATTTCTCATGTTTCATATGAATAAGGGACTAATTCGGGAGGGAGCTGTAACCCCATTAGCACCATTCCAGCTATTTGGTTATACTGTGGTACCACTATGCTCTACTATGGGGAAGAGTATGTTGTAGTTGAATGATGGGAGGGAAAATTGCAAATTTCTCTCAAGCAGAAATGTTAACAAATCAGCACTTTTTTTTCATTTTCGACATTTTTTGAAGGGAGGGGCCTGTAACCCCAACAGTCTCCTTCCCCATTTTTGAGTATGCAGTAGTGTCAATGTGTACTAATAAGGACTAACGAGAATTGCTAATCCTCTGTATAACAGAAAATTAAATTACAAATTTATCTCAAACAAACAAAACAAAAAAAATCAGCACCTTTTTCATTTTATTTTCAGCTACTTCGTGAGGAGAGCTGTAACCCATTACCCCCTTTCAACGTCTTTGGGCAACTGTGCACTGATAAGACTAAAGAGAAGTGAGTGGCTGTTCCGTTGAATGATAGGAGGGAAAAAGTTATAAATTTCTCTCATCTCAAACAGAAAGAAAACAAATCAGCGCATTTTTCATTTCAATTTCCACTGTTTCGAAAGAGGGCCTGTAACCCCATCAGGCCCCTTCCCCTCGTTGGGTTTACTGTGGTGTAACTGTGCTCTGATATGGGACTAATCAGAATGGCTAGTTTGTTGTATTGCAGAAAACAAAGTTACAAACTTATCTCAATCAAAAAGAAAAAAACAGCGTTTTTTTAAAATATCATTTTCGACTATTTTGGGAGGAGGCTGTTCCTCACTTCTTTGGGTATAATATAATGTCTTTCTGCACGAATGTGGAACTAAAGAGAAGGGAGCGGCTAGTTTGTTGAATGATAAGGGGAAAATGCAAATTTATCACAAATAGAAAGAAAAAAAGCACTATTTTTTCATTTCATTTTGACTATTTAAGGAGGAAGGGCTGTAATTCCACCAGTCCTCTCCCTCCCCCTCTTTCGGTATGCTCTGATGTCAATGTGGCTAACGAGAATGGCTATTCCGCTGTATGACAGAAGAAAAATTTCAGATTTATCTAAAAAGATAAGAATTTCAGAAAACAAAATTACAAATCTAACTCAAACAAAAAGAAAAAAAATATCAGCATTTCTTTCATTTCATTTTCGGCTATTTTGGGAGGTGTCTGTAACCCCATTAGCCCCTTTCACCTTTTGGGTATAATGCAGTGTCACTGTGCACTAATATAGAACTAAAGAGAAGAGAGCGGCTAGTCTGCTGATTGATAGGGGGAAAATACAAATTTATCTAAAAAAAAAAGCAACACTTTTTTCATTTCATTTTCGACTATTTTGTGAGGGAGCAGCAACTCTATTATCCCCACTTCCACCTTTTTGGGTATAATGTGGTGTCACTGTGCACTAATTTGGAACTAAAGGGAAGGGAGTGACTAGTCTGTTAAATGAAAGGGAAAAAATACAAATTTATCTCAAACAGAAAGAAACAAAAATCAGCACTTTTTTCATTTCATTTTCGACTATTTCGAGAGGAGAAGGCTGTAATTCCATCATCCGTCTCCCCATCTTTGGGTATGCTGTGATGTCAATGTGCAGTAATATGGGGTTAACGAAAGATGGCTATTTCGCTGTATGACAGAAGAAAAAAATTTCAGATTTATCTAAAAAAGTAAGGAAGAAACACTTTTTTTATTTAATTTTCCACTATTTCGGGAGGAGAGAGCCTGTTACCCCATCAGCCCCCTTTCTCTTCTTTGGTGACAATGTACACTAATATGGGTCTAATGAGAATGACTAGTCCACTGCATGACAGAAAAAGTTAATTTGTTTTCCAAAAAAGAAGCAGCAAAAAACAGCCCTTTTTTCATATCACTTTCGAAAATTTCAAGGGTCGGGGGGTGGCTGTAGTCTCTTCAGCCCTTTCCCTTGGGTACGCTTTGGGATATCACAATTTTAAGAAACTATCTAGTAGAAAAACTAATAGGAAACTAATAGAAAAATTGATGGATTGGTTTCTGAGATAAAAGTTTGCAAACTTCATTTTTGTTTATCTATGAATGCCACAAAATGTCTAAAAGAACACCCCGCTCCCCCCGCATTGATCATCATGAATTGTTTTAACTTGCTTTGTTAAGAGGAAAACACCAATAATTTAACTTGAAAACAATGTAGTACTATGTTTATAGAATAAAATGTTAATCATTAGATTTTTGATGATGTAGCTCATTCTTTTATTTTCGGGGGGGGGGGGGGGCATGAGCTAAGGAGAGGAAATGCTCTTCCTTAATATTTGAAAGTCTTTTTTGTGAAAGAGAATATTTGTAATTTTTGGCCAATTTTACTCATTATGGCACCCTAATTCCTGCCATGGTGAACTCGCTCAAATGAGGTGGCTCTGCATGACCGTGCATTAGTCAAGCTCATAACGATAACTTTTAAGAGTACTTTCCCAAAGCCATGTATATTATCAGCAGAATTTATAAACACTATACAATTGAAATGAGTGTAGCTAATATTAAAAACACATACAATACATAAAAATGCACTTTTAGTTATGTAAGTATCGCTCATAAACAGTAATGAAACCTAATTTCTCTCTAATGCTCTAAATGAGTTACTGTTGACATCTTTTAGTGTATCCTTGTAAAATATTTATAAATACTACAGCTACACACTCTACATTTTACAGAAAACATGTTGTAATATACCTCAGTAACTGGATGTGATTAAAGCAATTCCCAACTGGACAGTTGCCCTATGGTCTCTGACTTTTTGGCTCTGAAATTTAGTACGCAACGTTAATAAAGCTGATATTGTAAATCTATTTTATTCTAATGTTAATCTAACTAATCAGGGAAACGCCTTATCAGAATGAACCTATTTACAAAATTTGCAGCAAATCGGATAAATCTGCATGAAAAATACATTTATCTAAATTAAGGGGGGGGGGGGGATTATCCCCGTCCCCCCTTAATACTTAACCAATGAATACCAAAAACTAATCTGGGGAGCGCCTTATCAGAATGAACCTATTTACAAAATTTGAAGCAAATCGGATATTTCTATCAAGAGTTATCGCTTTACGTACATACATACATACAGAACCTGCCGGCACATTATCTCTCAGGCATTGATAGCCTGTGAGCTAAAAATGAAAGGAAATTCATCAACAACCTTCCACAGTCTCAGCATTCCCACCTCAATGTATATATATATATATATATTTCGCATTTTGCATCATCTGGTGTTTTTCACCCCTGTTCTTTCATTTTGATACAAAGACTTACGAAAGCGCTCCATTATGAAACATTGGAGAAAATTTACTTTAGATATGTGTGCTTTAAATTGCATCGATTTTTTACATGTCATGTGCATACTAAAACATGACGTTCAAAACATTTAAGGCGGTTCTTAAATAATAATAATAATAATAATAATAATAATAATAATAATAATAATAATAATTCCAGTAATAGCCCGAAACTTTGAAACATTTTCAGACTATCTTTTAAATATAAAAGCTTGCTACTTGCAGACATAGTTCTGGCAGTAATTTGTAATAGATCATTTTTTTTTTGGATAAATGAATCACTTCTTTAGTTATAAACGATTGTAGTATTCGGACGATGCTTTTTCCTTTTCTGTATTGTCGTCTACGAAAATCGGCCAAAGAGAGATCGAATTAAATCCTACATTTAATGCAGCGCAATGTGCATAAGAACGCATTTTACCTAAAAAAGATTATTCTTCATCTATATATTACTAGCAGGCTTTGCCCGTTACACCGATCGGTTTCGCCAAACTAATTTTGAAACAAATGAAAAATTTTAATGAATTTCACCATGTGTTTTAAAGTAATATGGAACGTTATCTGTCTTTCTGTATTGCTGAAAACTATACGAATGGCATTGTGATCTAATGGCATTGATATCTAATGTGTTAGGTGAAATTTGTTCTGTTAAGGATCGACTCCTTTTGTTGATCATTTATTGTAAATTTGATATAGAATGATATGCAAAATGCTAAAATCTCCCCTAAAATTACCTAATTAACAGTGCAAGTCCCATCAAAATCCATTTAGCAGAATTCACGTTATCAACAGCCGGAAAATTTTTTCCAGTTGCATTTTATATATATATAGTAAATATTATAAATCCCAAATATTTCACCAGATGCACTGATTTTCTGTCAAGTAAGCTGGGGTTACTCGAAGATGCAATATTTTACCAATTCCTACGCACAGCTCTTTTAGTTACTCTATGATGCAATCTTCTACCGTGTGTTACGCAGCAATATAAGTTACACGGTGACACGGTATTTTACCAATTACTATACACAACTATCTCAGTTACTCGATAATGCGATCTTTTGTCGATTTATACACACAGTGATATAGTAAGTTACTCAATGGTACGTTTTTTTTCTATTCCTACACACACTATCTAAGTTACTCGATTTCGTAATCTTCTACCGTCCTTATCTACCTGACGCCGTTCTACCGTCACAGCAATTTAAGTTACTCAGTGATATGGTATTTTGTAAATTACTACACACAACTATCTCAGTTACTCGAGAACGCGACCTTCTGCCTATCTATAACACAAAGCCATTTAAGTTACTCATGATATGGTATTTTACCAATTCTTACACTCAACTATTCATTTACTCGATAATGCGATCTTCTGCCCTTCTCTACACACATTAAGCAAAGTTACTCGATGATACTGTCGTTTATCTAGTCATAATAGCGCTGATAATATCATAAAAAGGGAAAAGATTAAGTGAGAGGAGATGGGACACGCAAGAATTAGGCCGTTTTCGTTTTGTGAAATTTTTGAATGGTCTGCAGACCTACGTCGATTAATGTTTTAAATCGAGATTAAAGGATAAAGCAAATATGAACTAGATATATAATCAATATAATATTTTAAATATATTAATTGTAGTTGGTCGTAGTTTAAGCGGGCTTTGCCTCTTGAAGACTGAAAAAAGTCTGTTTTTAGCTTTTTTTTTTTTTTTTTTTTTTTTTTTTTTTTTAAGAATAGTAATGAAAATTTGTGTTCCGAAATTTTTGCATGTAATTTATTATCATTTGAAGGATATTGCATTTTTTTAAATCAAAAATTGATGACGTAAATTGAGTTGCGTATGTGATGCGCGTCGGGCCGGGCTCTTTCCGGTCTCCCGCGTCTTCTCCACCCTCGGGTGGAGTCCAGTTGTGGGGGACGGGTGGGACTCCGGACCCTCCAACCCCCTAGCGAGGCGGGATCTATCCCGTCTAGGTGGAGCTTTCCGTGCCCGCCTGGGGTCGCTAACGGCACTTGTCTGGTCTCCTTTGACTCCCAGCGTCGAGCCGCGAGGGGTTCCGCAGGTGAGCGGGGAGATTGGGGGAAAAGCCCGGAGCAGGGACGCTTTACGTCCGGAGGGGGGGTTTCCTGCCCCTCCAGGCTCTTCCGCTAGTGGCGCCTTCATACTCCATCGGTTGGCTCGCATAAATGTCTTTGCCGGATAATGGTATTTGATCTTATGAGCCCTCCGTAAAGTAACTCCGGCTCGCGAAACCTCGTGTAGGTTCGTGGGCCCGGCTCCTTTATAGGTGCCCGGTTCCTGCGGGCTGTCGGGGCATACCGGGTCGGGAACCGAGAGAAGGGAACATTTGGCTCTTCTAGCTGCGTGGTGAGGATTGTCGTATTCGACCAATTCATTTATCTTGGGAATAACCGGCGTGACGTGCGCTGGGCAGTGCGCCGGTCTGGCCGGAGCATCTCTGAGGGCTGCCTTGTTGGGGCTTGTCTGGTGGAGACCTTCGGGACGCGTCGCGGGGCTTGTCTCACGGGTCGTTTCGAGCAGGAGCAAATGGGCTTGAAAGAGCCTGCACTTAAATCAATTGACAAAAAGAGACTATTGAAACACTTTCATTGCCAAGCTGAAAATTGTGCCGTTTCGCTGTGGCCGCCATACTATTCCGCTTGGAAACTTGATAGCGTCGTCCACGCGATAACGCGTGATCAACCGCTTGGTAAGAACTCGCATTACACGACTTACTGTGATTGGCAAATGAAAGTGTTAAAGGTCTAAATGTATTATGAAATGCATATTTTAAATATAGAATCCGAGGAAAAGTATGGTTATTTATAGGAAATATTTTAATTTTAATTGATTGTAAACTTTTATGAAAGACCGACTTTTTTTTACCAATCCTAATTCATGAATCTGGGTTATGATAAGAGAAAAACGAATTTGAGGTTGAATAGACAAACAACTAGAATGGAAGATTATTTTAGAATTCTTGTGCACTTGGGTAGCCGCCTTGAACTTCAGGCAAAAATTACGGTTGTTGGATGAATCCAGTATATTTTCTACTGATTTTTGAATACTTAATAATCACATGAAAAAAAAAATAATTCTAGAAAAATACCTGACACTTATGACCGATGTTGGAAGAATTTGAAATTAAATCCAGTTTTGTAAAATATTTTACATATATATCTGCCATATACATAATAGATATGCAAAAAACTTAATATAGATACAGTATACTCTCGATATCTCGAAAACCTCGATATGTCGAAAAATTATTTTTCCCCTTGATATTACATATTTATCTAATGTTAATTTTAATTCTTATTTCGAAGAGTTTTCACTCAAAACCTTGTTATATCGAATATTTTTAGAAGTAAAAAATCAATCAGTTTCTTCTCTGCCGTTTGATAATGAGGAATAACTGGGTCTTTTAGGACCATTATATAACATTACTGCGGCCCAAGCTAAAGATGCTGTCCACGTACTATGACGCTTCATAGAATGCTCTGAAAACGTGGAAAACGATAACTTTCAAAAGACATGTCGCAAGGCCACGACACTCGACTTTTTTAAGCCATTCTATCAATCTAAGTTCATTTATGTATTTACTAATTCTTTTCAATTTAATGTAATTATTTTCTACTATTTTAAAAATTAAAATTGCCATTGTAGTATTTAGACTTATTACGACTATAATTACATATTTATACTTATTCTCATCTATCATGACTCTAATTTTTATAATATTATTCCCTATCTTGTGTTTGACGAGAATTGTTACATTTGGTTATGACCTTGTTATCTCGAAATTTTTTAAGTGTCCCTTCGACTTCGAGATATCTAGAGTATACTGTAATTAATATGCTTTTAGATTACCCACTAACAACTCCAAAAGGCAATTTATATGAAAAATATCAAAACGTATTCAAATAAATTTTGAAATTTATTAAAAGCGATACGTTTTTATTATGGGCATACCTGAATTTGATTTCGCTACTTATAGCAGCCTTTTTCGATTCTGAGCATTTCAGTTGTTTTAACGATTATATAGACTACTTACCTGTTAAATTTGTGTGTGTTTTTTTTCATATTATTTATACTAGTTTCATTACGGAATACCAGCCGGAAATAAATGGAAGGCTATTTATATTGTTTCATGTGTAAATGGGCAAATCTTTTGCAATCAGAGTGAACAGCGCAATTTTTTAATGTAATTTTTCTAATATAACAGAGCATACTTATATGTACAATTCATAAAAAAAAAAAAAAAAAAAAAGAAAATCCCTGCCGGCGCGGCCTACAAGCGGAGGTAGATTTCGAAGTTAAGCATATTAATTGCACTACCAACAACTAAATCATGAGTAGATATAAATCCACTAGTTTTATCTGACCGCTTTTGACGAATTTTCATTTCATTTTTATATAATAGCTGGTTTTATCAGAATCATGTTAAGGCGGTATTAAAAAAAAAATACTTTCCCATGCTCAAAAACTCGAAATTTTCTGGCACATTTTCAGATTAATTTTTAATAGAAAAAATACGAAAATTGCTGACGTGATTTTTGAAAAGATTTATAAGCGACATGTGTTTTTATTTTTCTTTCAATTAAATGAAACTTGATTAATAATCAATTATTTTCTCAGTAGGGCAATATTTTTCGCTTCTAACACAATCGCTTCAGGAAATTCTGTTCAAAATGCCCACTTTGACATCATTTTTTGAAATATATTCTGCCTCTATCAAAAAATCGATTATTACGGTACATTATATAGTTTTTGAAGAAGAGAATCTATCAATTGGACGCGTTTGAGAGCAAAAATTAATTTAAAAATGAGTAAGAAAATAAGCAGTTTGGATTTGAATACATTCTTAATACGATGATTTTTTTCTTCAACAACTACGTATTTTTAATTTGTTTTTGCTGTAAGAATTGGTCCTATCAAAAGGCAATGTTAAGAAGATATATGATAAATTCATTTTATATCTTGTGAATTGACGGAGTTATGGAAATTTTTCTTCTTCAACCACCCCCCCCCCCTTTTTTTTTTGTTTTCGTTTTTAATTTTAATTTTGGTACGAATTGATCTTATAAAAAACTTGTAAATATAAAAGTTGTAGATAATATTAAGGAGATGTATAATAAAATTAATTGGATTTGATATCTTGAGAATTGACAAACTTATGATTTTTTTCTCCCAAAAGCCCTATTTTTGCGCCCCTTGAGCCCATTTTTAATTTTATCAAAAATCTGTGATACATACATTTTTCGTCCTATTTTTAGAAGTAATAAAAACTTCAAACTGATTTGATATGTACAAAAATTAAGAAGTTATTCGAATTGGAATTCAGAAGTTTTTCGGTTTTCATAAAATCCCTCCCTATTTCCATCCCCTTGGTCCGATTTATATATATATAGATACTTAGATAGATAGATATATATATAAAGTTTTTTACTGAGGGTGGTTTTGGGTTCTAGGGGTCATGATCGGTGTAGATCTGCAAAACATTTTCAGAAATTCCAACATAGGAACGACGCCAATAGGTAGTATTTCATACGAAATCTACCTAAAAAGAAAAACTAAACAATTTCAAAAACAAAAAAGCTTTCGAAAATTTCAAAATACTATATATATAATCTATAAATTGATTGATAAATTTTGCCAAAAAATTACTACATATTTCTACCCACATTGAAGCTTAAAAAATATTTAAGAAAGAAAATATTTTTTTCTTAATTAAACAAATTTAAAGAATATTGATATGGAAGAAACATTTATTATTTTTATTTAGCGATAAATTAATTACATTTTGAGTTCAACTACTTTTGTTTCATAGCGACATTTATAGGGTTGTCCTATCTAAAAATTTAGTTCAAACTGGCAATTTTAACCGCATTTTATTAATGATCCCCTTCCTTTACCGTAAAATTGGAAGAAAAAAAATATTTATTGAGCTTTGAAATAAGAACACGTGCCAATTTCATGTGTTTACGCAAAAAATTGAATTGATGAATGCGTCTTAAAACTGCCAGATTTATTTGAAAATATTAATATTATCAAATGGAGAAACTCAAAAGTTGTTTGAAGCGGAATATCGCATTCATTTTGGGTTAATATAGATAAAATAATTAATAATTTACTAAACATGTGCAAAAAATTTACACGAAATAATTTCCTTATATATAAATAAGTTTAAAAAGCTTCACCTATTCAAATATGATATTAAAAACATAAATAAAAAGATATTAATATGATTCTTAAATAGGGGGTAATGTTAATTCTCATAAAAATCCATCGAGAAATGCATGAATAAATGTCGTTCCAGAATTTTTGTATTGAGTTAAAAAATGTTTCTTATCGGTCCGGAATTTCCATATGCATTAAATTTAACGTATGAAAAATAACAACAACAATAAAAAAAATAATGGAAATGTTCTATAATCAACCCCACCCAGCGCCAGTATTAGATTAAACATTTCAAAAATTTTAAGTTATTATTCTTTACTAAAAGCTGAATGACCTATTTCGGTAAACTCTGACAATTAACTCATAATAGAGCCTTTGTGATTCGTGCTCACATAAATAAATACTTTTTTTATTTTAGAAAATTAACTAAAAATAGATATAAAATGTATCTTTATCATGGTGTTTCGTTTTATCTATAATGCACTTTATAATTGAAATTGATGCATCTTTTAAAAGTTTTCTGCGATTACAAGTTTAAAAAAAAAGAAAAGGAAATAAATAAGAATTGAAACAAGGAAAACGAAATTTAAATTTAAAAAAAAGCCCCACCAGTGGCCGGGAGGTTCAGCTCTCGTAGATGGTACACGGGAGGTGCTGGGTTCGAACACAATCGCGCCCGTCGGCCTAATAGTTCGGAGTTTTCCGTGTTTGTGTTCGAACCTTGGATTTCCTTGTGTAAATACGTATTGGGTTCCCTTAGAAAGACACCCAAGGAAGGCACTCCCCCTTTCTGGCCTATATCCCTCGTGTTGATAATTGCTTGTCTTAAAAAACACACAACATATGATAAAAAAATATGACGATATTATATGAATTTATCATATTTTGATGTATATTCATATCTTAAAATGGTGAATATGTGAATGAATATGAATGAATATATATCAAAATCTTGTATTACTTTGATAAAAATTATTTTTAAAATACGAATTCCCATTTTGATTTGCTTTTTTATTTGGGTTCGAAAAATCCTTACAAGAAGAGATTTTTTTTTAACCAAAAAATTTCAAAACTTTAAGCTGTTTTGCTAATTATTCACTTGCATATATATATTTTTCCCCCTACCACACTGCAAGTCAAGACATAGGTTTGAGAAATTCCGCCCTTTTGTTAATGACTGACTGTTGGAATGACCAGACTATATTTCCGCTAACTATTCGGTTTCCATCATACACAAAAGAAGAAGGGAGTGAAAACGGGTTTCAAATCATTAAAGTACTGCGTGTACATTCTTTCTGGTAACAGAATATTTCTTCGAACCCCATCTGGCTGTAAAGACTGAACAAAAATGTACACTGAGATTCCGTTCAGATGGAAGAAAATTCTATTCGTTCATTAGAAAATTTTGGCTTCGTGCTACTTTCTTTTTCTTTTCTTTTCTTTTGTATTTTTCTTCATATTACTAGAATAAACCAGAAATTTTGATATCTTACTTTGGCAAAAAACAGTGTCGCGTATTTTAAAAATAGTCACTCTTACTTATAGATCTTATATTTTACGGACATTTACGTAAACCTTCTATATATTAAAAAAAAGTTTTGATTTGGAACTGGACCAATGAAAATCTGCGTAGATAGTCCCGGCAGATCGGCATCTAATTTGAATGCTTAGGCATGGCCTTTCTTCGTTAACATTAAAAAAAAAAACTGTTGCATACAAAAATATGAAAATCGGTAGTATTGTAGAGAAATGTTTGATAAACACGCTGATACAGACAGTTTTCAAATCGAAGAATTATTTAAAGAGGTATTTAATGCCAAAGTTGGACAAAATCGTTCCATTAAAAAAGTTTTATAGGAGCAAAAATGTACATAGGAAATTAATCATTTTTAGATCATTTTATGCGTCAGAATTTCCCGATGTGCAGACTGCACTTAGTTTTTTAATTTGACTGTTTTTTTGAGGTTTTATTTTTATTTTAAATTCAAATTTTCAGCATTTCGAAATATATTTTTTACGTATTTTAGAAAATTGTATTAATTTAAACTGTTGCCAACTGCATAAACAGCGCAAACAATAATGTTTGCTACAAATTAAAAATTTATTTTACACGTGACTATTATAAACAGAAAATATAAAAAGCAGGAACTCATTGAAAATTACTTCATTAAAACTATACTTACACATGAATTTTAAAAGAGAAAGAATATTGTAACATAATAAATTCATTAACATGCGTTAGAAGTCTTAAATAGGAGAATTTGCGTCACATTTGCGTCACATTACACTTATTACGTAAAATGAACAAAAAATAATATTGCAAAAGAGTTTAAATTTAAAAATTGCGCGAGACATTTATCTCAATTTTAAGATGATCATAATATTTTATTTCTAACAAAGGTATTTTTACGTGAATATTAAAAAGAGAAAGAAAAGTTTGGTGAAAATTACGTCAGATTATAATTGTCAGATTCAAATTATAATTCAATCTTCCGAAATCTTTTTAAAGCCGATCAAATTAGCGTGCTGTTAGAGTTTGCGGTGTCTGAACGGGGGTTGACGAGCATAGCTCGTAGGGGGCTGAGCCCCCTAGTAAATAAAAATAAAATGAGTTCTTAAAAAGACAAAAACCAAACAAACTAGAAACTGCTTTGTCAGAATTTAGTGATGTACCCGGTGAAAAAATATATAAATATAGGTAGTACAAAGCATATTTCAGCTTTAAGACTTAAAATACTCGCTTTTACTTTATATAAAATGATGTTATTAGCGCCCGCTGTTGATTTTCACATTTACGACCCAATCTTAAATAACATGTATAGAAAAGAATTGATATGACGGCACCAGTGTTGAATTCAGGGGGTGGCCCGGGGGGGGGGGACAATCTCCCCGGAGCATCGAGATGCCCCCCCCCCCTGATGAATATTTGAGATTTTGTGTATTCAATGGTCAAAAAGTACAATTCCCCCCCCGGTACTGTATAATGCCCCCCCCCCCTCGGAGCTACAGAAATCCCTCCCAGAGAAACGTGTCTGTATTCAACAAAGGACGGCACTATAGCGGAATAACGCACAAACTCAGCAAAAAGCCATGTCGTCATTCAAGAAACTCGAGAAAAAAATCGGTTATCGATTCACAAGCCTTTCATTTGTTTGTAACTTTAATATGGATACTGAAAATTAATACAGTTTATAATAGCTCCATGTTTTATCACTAATCATTATTTATATTTTTTTCAAAATTCGGAAAACATTATTATACATGGATTAATAAAATTCGAATTAAGTAAATGCGGAAAAAAAAGCCATACATATATACTTCAAAATACATTTTTATAACAGACGATATTTTTGGCGTAGCACTTATTTTATTTTTTTTAATTAGTTTTTATGAGAAAATGGCAACAAAAAGATATAGTAATCTACAATTTTCCCTTTACTTTCTACAGAAATAGAGTACTCCAGTTGCCATCATTACAGAAGTGGCTTTACAATTTACAAAAAAAAAAAATCAATATCTCAAAAAATCCCTGCCGGCGAGGCCTTCAGGCGGAGGTAGATAGTTAAGTATACTGATTTCACCAACAAAAACTAAATCATGATTAGATATAAATCCACTTTAACAGTTTTATCTGGCCGCTTTGACGAGTTTTTATTTCATTTTTACATAGTAGCTGGTTTTATCAGAATCATGTTAAGGCGGTATTTAAAAAAAAAAAAAAAAAAAAAAATACTTTCCCATGCTCAACAACTCGAAATTTTCTGGCACATTTTCTAATTTATTTTTAATAGAAAAAATATGAAACTTGCTGACGTGATTTTTGAAAAGATTTATGAGCGACATGTGTTTTTACTTTTCTTTCAATTAATTAAAACTTGATTAATAAACAATTATTTTCTCAGTAGGGCAATATTTTTCGTTTCTAACACAATCGCTTCGGGAAATTCTGTCCAAAATGCCCACTTCAACATCATTTTTTGAAATATATTCTGCCTCTATCAAAAAATCGATTATTACGGTACATTATATAGTTTCCGAATAAGAGAATCAACCAATTGGATACGTTTGAGAGCAAAAATGAATTTAAAAATGAATCAGAAAATAAGCAGTTTGGATTTGAATACACCCTTAATAAGATGATTTTTTTCTTCAACATCTATGCATTTTTAATTTGTTTTTGCTGAAAGAATTGGTCCTATCGAAAACGTGTCTGTATAAATGTTGAAGACAATATTAAGAAGATATATGATAAATTCATGGGGATTTTATATCTTGAGAATTGACAGAGTTATAGAAAATTTTCTTCTTCAACTCCCTTTTTTTGTTTTCGTTTTTAATTTTTTTTTTTTTTTGCGGTACGAATTGGTCCTATCAAAACTTGTGAATATAAAAGTTGTAGATAATATAAAGGAGATGTATAATAAAATTAATTGGATTTCATATCTTGAGAATTGACGAAGTTAGGAATTTTTTTCTCCCAAAAACCCTATTTTTTGCGGCTCTTGAGCCCATTTTTAATTTTATCAAAAATCTGCGAGACATAAATTTTTGGCCCTATTTTTAGAAGTAATAAAAACTTTAAACTGATTTGAAATGTACAAAAATGAAGAAGTTACGAGGTTTTTTTCGTTTATCACAAAACCGCTCCCTATTTCCATCCGCTTGGTCCGATTTTGCCCATTAACGAACTTGACCGAGATTTTATGCCCCTTGATTTTATGTATCAGTTTGGAAAAGATTTGTGCAGAATTGTGGAATTTATCGTGTCCAGAAGAAAGTGATATATATATATATATTTATATTTATTTATTTTGTTTTGTTTTGTTTTTTGTTGGTGGTCAGTAATGTTTAATTAATGGTTATATATATATAACCATTAATTAAACATTACCGACCATCATCAAAAACAGCAATATTGTAAAATGACAATAAAAATGGATACCACAAACCTATAATATAGAACTGTATGTATAAAATAAAGTGCCTTATACATAATTACAAGAATTAATATGGAAGGAAAAAAGAATATGGATACCAAAAAAAAAAAAAAAAAAAATTGAAAAACTTATATATTGAATTACGTTTTCAAGAGTACAGAATTCAATGATATAAGCAAATCGGTTGTTTTCTGTGAGAAAAAAGCTAAAAGCTGAATTTTTTTTCTCCTGTACCCAAACAACCACTATGATCAATAGAATAGTTTCAAGATGAAAACAGAACATTATCAAATGGCATAAAATGGAAAAAACAATACAACCCATTAAATATTTAATTTATAGCATAAAAAATAGAAATATTACACACCATACCTAATAATAACCCAGTTGATTTTCAAAATATCCACTCGTACATGGTATCCGAGCATGATAAGATTAAGGTGAATAAACCAGTTAAGTTAACACAGAAATTAAAACTATGGATTCAGTTAATTCATTTTGAAATACCGTGATAAAAACATTTAATATAATATAAATAGAAAATAATTACATTATTTAAAATACCTAAAAAAACACTTTTAAATTGTTTAATTTCAGTTTTACAATATTACCAATATTCAGCGTTTAATACCACCTGGTGTAAAAAATTAAAATTATTACTTTAACAGAAGCTTTAAAAGACAAAATTTTTTAGTGCTGCCATCTATTATATTATTTTAGAAACAATTATTATTATTCAAATGTCACAAGAAGAAAATAATAAAAGCTAATGAAATTAAAATATATCATCTGCACTACCACGCTAATCCTAATATATAAATAATAATCTACAATATATCATTATTAAAAAAATTAAATAAATTAAATGTTAATAAAATACTATCAATATATTCTATTACCAAACCCATTTAATCTACACTGAGAAAGTAAATAATTTTATAACATTGATAATATATAGAATATAGCTATATGCTATAACATAAAATAAATTATATATAATATAAATATAAAAACTTTAAGAATTACTATTAAATTTAAAATCTAATAAATTAATAAAATGAACAGAGAAAAAAAAAGATGTTTATAGAAGATTGTCAGATTCTAAAATTTCAATAGCCTAAAGATTACAAATATAGTGTGTGGATTATCTTCATATTAGCCGAAAAAGCTAAAAAATATGATTGTGACAATCAAACACATTAAACCGATAATTAATCATGGAATACAAAGTTGAAAATAAAACAATATTAAAAAGTATAGAGGAATAATAATAAAAACCAATTACCCAATTTTAATACATACAGTATAACAATAGTTATATCAAATAAACTTATATGCATATTAATCACTATAAAGATGGTATACTATTATTAATAAATATGACATTGTCCTGAGTAGACTAAAATTTTAAATCAAGTTAATTTTGAAATTGATAAAATAAGCTAAATTTAATATGAATTGAAATAAAAAAAAAGAAATGTCACCATTTACATATAAAACATCCAATCAACATCCATATAAAATACGTAATAGAAATATAGTTATAATACAAAAGCCCCATCATTTTTTTAATTAACCATTGCGTATTATCCAAACAACTCCACCCTCCTCCGTACTCTAACATTTACCCACCCAACCATCCTATAGTAATTTTTTATTATTATTTTACAATTTTTTATATAAATATTTTTTTTATTTTATAAATTTTTTTGTAATTTCGTTTACGCATGTGTTATTTATTTATTTATTATTATTATTATTATTATTTTTTAAGATCATGTAAGTACTAATTGTATATTAATGACTATATGAATTTTTTTGGAAAACCATGATTTAATACTTCATAAATTAGTTTTTTAATATTATTGTTAATTAGATTAGAAGAACATAAACATTTTATTCTATATAAATGTTTAAGTATTATATTTCGATATACAGAATGATGAAGACAAGATTTAAAATTTGTAAATGTATTAACTTTGAATTTAAATTCAAAGTTAAATTCAATTCGTTTATCATATAAATCTGTTATTGTTTTGTTGTCTTTTATTGTAATTTTAAGATCTAAGAAATTAATTGTATTGTTAGATAAGAGGTTTTCCGTTAATTCCAAATTAGTGGGATAACAAACTGGAAATTGAGAAATTTTAGATTGATCAGTGGCAATTAAAATTATGTCATCAATATAACGATATAAATGGAGATTATTATTAGTAAAAGTACGTTCATAGTGATATAAGTATGTCTGATAATAAACTGGATGTACAACCACCTTGTGGTATACCGACGTGCTGTAAATATAATGTGTTATCTTGCAATATATAATTATTATAGATAATGAAGTTTGTTAAAGATTTAAAATAAGCGATATCTATATTAGATGGTAATTCCAGTTTTTTATAATACTTTTTAAATAATGCATTTATAATATTATGTAAATCTAATAAGTCTATATTATTAAAAAGATCTTTGAAGTCATATGTCGTTATATTATATACACAATGAAGATTTTTTAAAATATTGACCAGTTGATAGCTATTTTTTATACAATGTGTATTGTCATTGTTTGTAGTAAGTATATATAATTGATTGAGAATTTGTAATAGAAGTTTATTGGCTTTATATGTATTGCAACCAATAGTTACAGTCCTAAATTTAATTGGAGTTTTATGAAATTTGGGAATAAGAACGAAATAAGGATAATTAAAGTTAGCTAATATAATATTTAATAGTTTATAATAACTTTGAATTTTACGATTATTTACAATTACATTCTCATTAGTTTTTTGAAAAGATTTATTAGAAGAAATACAGGTTGTAAGAAGTTGGTGATAATAAGATTTACATATGATTGCATAATTATTAGGAGATTTGTCTACATATGTAATAACGTAGTTTTTTTGTAATTTAGTAATTTGTTGGAAAAAATGCTTTGTGTTAATAGAAACCAAATCAGAAATATTATTTTTTAAAGCCATAGTTAATTTTTCAATTACTAATATTTTCCATTGATTAAAATATTCAATAGGTTTATTGTAATAGATTGAAATTTTATATATAAAAATATCTATATCATATGTAAACTGTTTGATAATAGATTTAACAGTAAATTTAGATGGAAGTCTATATTTAGTACCATAACCCATTAGTTTTTCAATTTTAAATCATTAACAGTATTAAGATTTCCAGTGATTATATGTCCATGATCATTGTTTATATATTTTTTTAGATTAGGGTCATTGCATTTACGCGGAAAATTACTTGCAGCAGATGTATTTTTTGAAAATGTATTGTAGTTAAAAATCTTTATACCAATTGTATTCGGATATTTAAAGGATTTTGATATATGAAGATTATTAATAGGAAAATAACAGTTTTTATCATTAATTATAGAATTGATATTAATTTTATTAAATATATGATTTGAAAAAGTTATTATCATTTGAGTATTCGTGTTTTGAATTTTTTTTTTTTTTTTTTTGTAAATTAATATTTAAAAGATTAACCCTAGTCATAATAAGATCAAAATAAATAATCAGAGAAATGTTTAGAGAGAGAGATTTACTTAGAAATACATTTAAATGTTGTACAATCTGTTTCTTTTTAATAGCAAATATGTATATTCGAATTAATAACCAGTTATAATGTTTTAAATATTTACTTTGAAGATCATTAATTTGTTTAGTGATATATTTTTTGGAAACTACAACTGATGATGAACACTTTCCACGTTTATTTCGTGTTGTTTTACAATTTATATATATATATATATATATATATATATATATTGTTTTCTGTTGGTGATTACTATACTTTATGTTTATATATATATATAGATAGATATATAGATAGATAGATAGATAAAGTTTTTTACTGAGGGTGGTTTTGGGTTCTAGGGGTCATGATCGGTGTAGATCTGCAAATTTTTTTTTAAAAATTCAACATAGGAACGATCCCAATGGGTAGTATTTCATACGAAATCTACCTAAAAAAATCAGATGCTGTTTTCAAACAATTTGCAAAAATAAGTACTTTTTTTTCTGTGTGACGGCATGAAAATTAAAAATGTGTTATGCTTAGATGTTAAAAAAATTACAGTAGAGATTATCAGTATTTAACAGTACAATGTTAAATCTGCTTCGCTTTACGGCTGGCTTATGTAACGTAACGTTATTTTGAATGGACGACACTTAAATTGCTGCCCAAAAGAAATAGGAATATCGGGGCTTAAAGGAAGAAGAAAAACACTTTTTTAAGCCTTCAATTTTTATCTTAACCCTTTGTACTTGAAAGGTGACTCTCCGAGCACTGGTGTTGCCAGGCGCCCGCGTAAATCAGCGCTTCAAATGCTCGGGACACCATTAATTTCTTACAGTTTATTTCGACATCTTTAATCGCAGATAATTATGACATGAGATAAGGCGAAAAAAATGACCTTAAGATACCGGTTTCCAGAGCATTTGGAGGCCCGGATTACGCGAGACACCTGGAAACACTATTGGTGAATGAGAGTCATCTCCCGAGTAGAAAGGGTTAAATTTCACGCCTGGCCTTGATTATAAAAAATTCACTGCCTTTTTTCAGCTTTAGAAAACTTTAGGAAACGAGTGATTTTAATATATATATATATATATATATATAATAAAATATATAAGTTTATATATATATATATATATATATATATATATATATATATATAATAAAATATATAAATATATATTTTTTACTTTGTTCCCTTTTTTACATTAGCAACATGGATAGAAAAAAGCATTATTTAAACTTTCTAATCTAGGGGAGGTAGGGTTAATTCGTTAATTGGGATCAGGGGTACTTCAGGGATAATCTGTAACACATTTAAAAAATTGACCATGCTAATTATGAAGTCAGACCAATATTCTACATGTGCAATTTTGTGCAGAGAAAATGCATGTTTCTGCAGAAGTAATCACTGTTTTTCCAGAACACAAAGAAAAACGTCTGTCAAGGTGAGAATGTTTTAATTAAAAAATCCCTGCCGGCTCGGTCTACAGGCGGAGGTAGATTTCGAAGTTGAGTACTAAATTCACCAACAAAACTTAAATCAAGATTAGAGATAAACCCAGATCCTTCGCTAAGAATGAGTTCTAGGGTGCTAAACTTTTTGTGAAAATTCTAATATACACGAAAACACACACGCATATATATGGAATAGGTTTAATAATGGATACAGCAAATTCAGAGAACCTTAAAATGTTAAAATATGTTAATATTTCCATAGTCGGGTTTTTATCATGTTTTAATACGTTTCTTCAAACTCATATAACGTTACATATTCACCTGCTGAGGTCCATTATATTTCCAGTATGACGCAATATACATATTTTTTTAATTCGTCAGACTATTTATTTTATTTTAAGTTTTCATGCAGAAATCTTGCTCTAGAAAACTTATGAAGACATATGAAATTTCATAAAATCCAAATACCCCCCCTCCTCACCCTCCTAATTTTTTTACCCTTTTCACAAAAGTTCCAATTATAAGCACCCCTTAAAATCATTAGAATTTCCTATTTGCTAAAGAGGGGCTTACTTTCGGTACTTTACGGTACTTAATATAACTTATTTTAGGAATATCCTGATTCATTTACTTTTATAATTTAAGAGAAAACTATAATAGCTCTGCCATTTTTTAATTTTTATTTTTTATTTCCAATCTTAAGGCGATTCTCTAACTCTTTTCTCAAAAATGAGACACTTTTTGACACATTTTCTGACTCATTTTCAAGCGTAAAAGCATAAAATTGGCAGGCCAGGCTATTAACATAATTTGAAATCGAATGGCGTTTTGAATTTTTTGATAAATTACTTAAAGTGTTATAAGCAATTGTTGATAGCAGATTTCCTCCTTTCCTGTGCTATCACGTCCGGCAATTCCGTTCAAATTGCAAACTTACGCAAGATTTTCTGAAAGATCCTCTGCTTTTACCAAAAAGTTGAAAAATACATTAGAATACATAATTACATAATCATAACACTTACCAATTCCATGCGTTTCCGAACAAAAATGAATTCAGAAAGGTGACATAAAGTATTTTCTTTTGATTTGAGAACAACCGTAATTCTATAAAATTAAGGGCTCATTTGTAAAATAAGTAAATAACAAAATCTAATTTCGAGATGTGAAGACTCGAGTTTTTTAAAGAAAACTATAACTATCCTCTCGTGAACTATCGTGATTGTTTCATCTAAAACAGCTAATGTGTTAAAGACTATATTCTCAACATCCTCAGTTGCACTTATGTACCACACATTTTGTATGATTCATTTTATTTTATTGGATTCATATGCAAGAAGTCTTCTTTTCTAAAATTTATAAAATTTATGGCATAACTTTTGAAACTCATATCTTATATTATGATATATATGATTCAAAAAGAAATCTTGTACATTTAAAAAGGTGTCATGATGTAGTTAACGGCTTTACACGAGAATAATAATAATAATCAAAATTCACAGTTACCATTTTTTACCCCCAAATCCTTCATATATGTTCGTCTTCAATCAGTGAATTGAATATTTCTCTGAAGTTATTGCTACTGCTCAGTTCAAAGTAATATTTAGAGCTACCAGCTTATGTTAAAAGGATTTCGTTAATAAATATGTAAAGTAGCATACGTTACAAGTCTGATTGATATGTTGCTTTTGTATCTAATTTTATTCGGTCTAATATACTTAATTTTTTAAAGCTTTTAGGCTGTAGTTTCATAGCTGCCAACTTTTATACTTTTTTATTACCGCTATTTTTTTAAAAGCATTTTTTGCATTATCTATCGCCAAATTTCGAGAATTAAATAAAGGGAAGATTGTATTAAAGTAGAGTAGCAGAAAAGCACAAAAGTTGGCAGTTTTATCGCTACCATATCTACTTTATCAAACTACCTTTTCTATGTTAAAGTTGAAAGGCCTATTAACTTAAAGCATTCAACATTTAAATTAGTATTTATTAATATCCGAATAATTAATTATAGGAATATGTTAAAAATTTATAAAGGATTTGATTCTGTTACAAAGTAATAGATTTGCTCCAAATCTCTCAGTGTACTCCTAGATTTTTTGAGTATTTTTCGGTTTCTTATTTTCCTGGTAAATATTTTATTACTAAGTATTTGGGTTAGTGATGTTTGACAACTTTCATTTCTTTATCTGAGCATGTCATTTTATTTCTTCTTATTATTTTTTTTTGTGTGTGTGAGGGGGGGGGGGGGGATGCTTTTCTTTTTTTTCTTCAATGAAACTAGCATGTCGACTTTTGAAGTTGTTTTCCATCAAAGTACCCATGCCAATAGCAAAAAAAAAAAAAATCACACGTGTTTATTGCTTCTGTTATTTCTCTTTTATTGATGAATAGGTTCTTTTTATATAAATCCTTGAAACATCTGAATGCTAAAGTTTTGCCTGCTGGTGCTACTTATTATGTCGATTTTTACAAGACAAGTATTTAATAAATATCAAAAAATATAAAACAGTACCCTTTGCAACTGAATATCATTCCTGGGGAATTATTATCCAACACTTACAAATACTGTTATATTGCCAGAGAAAAATACTTTCGAAAGGCTCTGCAGAAAAAGACCTGATTTTTCTTCTTTTTCTTTTTTTTTTTTTTTTTTTTTTTTTTTTTGTGCAGGATAGATGGGAGAAATCACCATATACATAGAGGTTAACGCTTGTACAAAATACTAAGAGAATAATACTAATATTGCATTAATATAATGTTGAAAGTTGATTTATACCATAAGTAAGCTATGTTAAGTATAACGTTTGTATCAAAATAAGTCTAATTTTTGCTAAACAAAGACTCTTCCGTTATGAATATTAAAGGCATAATTTAACAATGCAATACGACTTACATTATACGAAACTGTTAGCTGATTTTCAGCTAATTATATTTTTTCAAGCATGAAACATGGCCAATTTGATTTTGAAAAAAATATATTTGACATATTAAAATAATTTGGTATGGAGTTAAAACGGCAATCGCTAATCTTTAATAAATTTGATAGAAATTTGAAAGAAAAATATTGGAGAAAGATCCAATGAAATGACGAATTTGCTGATTTCTTTTCTTATGTATTATTTCTTTTATATTCATGAATAGAAGAAAAAAAACGCTACTGATGTATATTTTTTGAAAGCGCAGTTTCTGAGACTTCCTAAACTTAAAAAAATAAATATTCAATATTGAGAACCAATACACATTTTTAATAACTAACTCATGGGTCCACAGAAATAAAGTCAGTAAAGTCATAAGTAGAAATATAGTCAGGAAAGTTATATTGACAACATAACTTTTGCATTCGAGAAGCCTGATTTTTATTTGAAACAATTGTTACATAAATCTACGAATCGCTTTACCAACATGTCTGCCCATAGAGAAAGGATCGAAATACTACTTTGGTCTATATTTTCTTAAATAAAATTAGATAAAGAAAGGACTATAATTTAAAGTTGCAAACTTATTAAGTTAGAAAGCACTTGATCTAAAATTTTTGATACCACGATATTTTCATTAATTACGTTCCAGTTCAAATAGTAAAATCCCGATCTCTTAAAATAGATTTCGCAAAAAGGGTGCGAAAAGAAAAAAAAAAACATTTATGCATTCTAAATTTTCCTATACCAACGTTATTCTGGGAACTCTTCTACTACGAGTTCTCTAGTTTTACTTACTGTCGACTTTACTATGTTTTTCAAGTTGAAAGAACACGTTTTCTTATCTTGGAATTGGAGAATAGATAGGGAATATGCTGTTATCTATTATGTTCCTGAACGGGTTTGCAAAGCATCTGCTAATCATTTAAAGGGTTCTTTTTTTTAAAAAGGGGAGGGTGTACGCCATAGATTTCTAATATAACCCAATTCCTCCTCTAAGGTGTATGCGCATATTTGAAAATTATCACATGTTCTACAGAGAGAATCCTTTATGGTTTGAGATTTTAAAAATTAAAGCAATCTGGATTTTTAATTTATGATTGCTTCAAAGGAATACTTACAATAATATTTTAAACGTATCTCATAGAGTCAATGGTGTATCTAATAATCCTAATTTCGCGTTTTTTGCTTATATATTCTTTTAATTTTTTTCCAATGATATTTTAATTTCATTATAATTATCCCGCAAGATTTACTCATAATAAAAAAAAATAAGAACGTACCTTAAATTTTGAAGATAAATCTACAAATTGCTTTTTTTTTTTTTTTTTTTTTTTTTTTTTAACATCCTGCTCTTACTTCAAAATTTAGATTAATTGCATTACAGATATTTTCGCATGATTATAATTCAAACAATGTGTATAGATTTTATGTGGAATTACTCAATTTATGTATGTATGCACTTACCATCAAATTAAAGCTCTTGAATTTGATTTGTTTAAGATTAAACTTTTATTTACAATATCTCTGTAAAAACGGAAAATGAACTGCGCTAAAAGTGTAGTTACCTAAAAATATAATTGAAAGGAAGTTGTAAATGAATTTGAACATAAAATTTTAGTGAAAATAAAATAATTTAATTTAGAATGCTTGACATTCAATAAGGAACTTTTTGAAAACTAACACGAAGTCACTCTTTCAGTTTGAGAAAATATTTTTTCTCTATTAATAAAATATGCATTTGAATTAATATTTCATATTTATTTTTTTTTTTTTTCAAATTTTGTCTATAATTTGATTAAGTGTCAAATTAAATAAATAAATAAACAAAAGAGAGAGGGGAATACAAGAAGTCAAGAGAAGAAAGGAAATTTTGAATACGTCAATAGATTATATTGCGGCGAAGGTCAAAGGACTTTTTTAAGTGGAATGAAGAAGGGGGGGGGGGGGGGGGGTATAGTAAAATTTTATTTATTTCAGTCTACATAAAATTAATTTTCAATTTTGATTTTTGATTTTCTTTAAATACTTTTTCCCTTATAAGAGATTCTCCAAAATAATTTATTTGTTGAGCAAATGGTTATGGTATCTTTACTCTCTATCGGTGTGTGTTTTTATTCAATCAGTGCTTCTTCAAGGAATAGATCAAGGAATATCGCTAACGAAAATGAATATGGACGCTAGTAAGACGGAAAAGAAGTACAACATTTTGCATTTCAAAAATAGCACATAATTTTGCTGTCCTAAATTCGTCTTGAGTTACACATTACTACAATGCAAATTAGTTAAAATGAATGTTTATCTAGGGATCCACATTTAGAAATTTACTGTTTTAATAGATGCTAAAGTAATGCCAGGTATGTAAAAGTTACATAATTATAAAGTTTATAATGTTAATATTCTGTGGGGGAGGGGGGGGGGACCAAAAGTTTATAGGCATATTTTCATCTAATAAGACAAAGTTAAATTAATCTATGAATGTGTATAGATTAATGAACAAATACACGTGATTTTAAGTTTACCAAAAGTTATCCGCAGTTTTTTTTCTTCTTATAAGATAAAGTTAATCTCTAAATGTGTACATATATTAATAACCGTGATTTTATCTTTTATTTTAACACAGATTTAGTTAATTGTATGCTATTTATGCAGATTATTTAGGAGAATATTCAATTTTCTAGCAATTTTAAAATTCTGCCTCTTCTATAATTTATATGAGAACGTGAGTTTCAAAACTCGCCTTATACAAAATTAAAAATATCGCATTTTCCCTATCAATATATTCTAATGGTAAATCTGCACAGCAGAACACAAGAAAATAACAAGAAACACAACTATCTGCCAAAAAGCTGGATTTATCCTGTATTTTTGCTATTAGATTCTTGGTTTATTTGATTTTCTGGATAAAGTTATTTTTGAAACTCACCTCCTCTCACATATATATATATATATATATATATATATATATATATCTTTTTTCTTTTGTTTTATATTTACGATGACCATATTTCATTAAACTAGTTGGATATGCCAATTTCAAAACTTTCTTCTATCTTTATACATAATATTTCAAAAATTAGTTACACATGTTAATACTTCAATATTATTAGTTCAATACTATCCCAACTTTGATTTTCATCTTAAATTTCTGCTTCAGTCAATTAAACGGACTAAAAACGAGTTAATCAATATCATGATATTTGTTAAAATTAATAGTTTTTGCTTATTCTGTGGTTATCAGATGTTTGCGAATAGCCAGCTTAGCAAAAAGCGAGTTTCCGCGTCTGCACGCGCCGCCAATGGACAACAGAACTATGGAAAATCAAGAAAAACATATAAAAATCGCTATCACAGAGCCCCTTTACCGCGCAATATTTCCAAATTCAAGGAGGGCCTGTTGGCCAAAGCCAAAAACATGCAAGAAAAAATTTGGTTCAATTGTATGCATAATTTTATACACTTTTCGATTGTACAATAAAGAAAATGGTACAGACATCGTAATTATAGCGCCCCCTTCCAGCGGAATTTTTCCAAATTCAGGGAGGACCTGCTTAACATCAAAAACTTAAAATAAAAATTCGGCTCAATTCTATGCATAACTTCATACACTTTTGGATGGTACAGTATTCAAAATCGCTGTTACAGCGCCCCCTACCGGCTATTTTTTCCAAATTCAGGGAGGATCTGCTTGCCATAGCCAAAAACTTAAAATAAAAATTTGGTTCAATTCTGTGCATAACTTCATACACTTTTTGATGGTACAATGGCGACAGACAGACGGACACACGGACACACACATTTTCTGTAAACATGTTTTTTGAGATCTCTGACCCCTAAAACGTATAAATCCGTCGAAAACCGGAAGTCGAAAAAAATTTCGATTACAATACTTTCTTCTATTGAAGATAGAAGAAAGTAAAAATATAGGGGCAGCAAATAATAAATGTTGATAACTCATCACTCTCCCTTCATAGAATAAATAGAAAAACCTTCATGATGGAATCTTTATTTAGCGAACAACCTATTTTTAATCCACAGCACATATTTATGTACTTTTTCTCTTTAGCAGATTTTGAATTCTGAAGCAAATTTGAAATTTAAAATTAATATATATACTTACTATTTCAAAGCAAAAAATAAATAAATAAATAAATAAAAATGAAAATAAATTAAGAAAGAAACTTAATGCTATACCTTTTTCAAATTTAAAATCACTGTATAATTCTGTCACTATTTCCCAAAGATAATTGCATATTATGTGTTAGCTTCTCGATAATGCTTTCCCTTACCATTTACGGAAAAAAAGGAAATAAATCAGATTGTAGAAGAAATTTCCACATGTTGGAAAGTGCATTTATATTATAAGCAAAGATAAAAACTGTCTAATTTTTATAGACTTACATAAGACCATTTTATATCATTATTGATAATTATAATACCATTAATTTTCATTTGAATTATTACTTTTTTTTTAGAAGCGGTTAAAAGAACAACAAATTTCAATAGCACTATTTTTGCAGCTCATGAATAATAGAAATGTGCATTAATCAAATTAATTTCTTGATTTTCTTTTACTGATATTATACAAAATAAAGATGGAACCTTTAACTAGTAATACAGAATCAAGCACAATATCTCTGATTCACTAGCATATTGCGGACGATAAATCCATATAAACATATGAAAAAACACCAAATTATATATATATATATATATATATATATATATATATATATTCGCTTACGATTTTGCAGACCTCTATAACACAATTGATTTGACAGATTTAAAAGATAAAATAGTAGATTTTTATAATACAAATAGTACTTTGGATGTTCATAATGATTTTTTTCATAAATTTATTTCAGTTAGTAGTACAAGAAAACTACCTTTACGAAGGAAATACAATATTTAAACAGATTCGGGGTATTCCAATGGGGGGGAGTTGCAGTTCCATTTTGGCAAACATTTACTTACATATATATGAAAGAAATAATAATTTAAACAGTAACACATTATCCTACAGGTATATAGACGATGTTTTGATAGTCAAATTAAACAATGATATTGAAAATATTGATTTTACATATTATCCTACGTCACTGAGTCTGGAACCCTCCTCCCAGAATTGTAAAAATATTAATTTTCTAGATGTGAACCTAAGCATAGAAAGTGAAAATTTGATATCTAAGTTATTTGACAAGCGAAATGATTTCAACTTTAATACCTTAAAGCTGATATATTTTGATTCCAACGTGCATGTTTCGATTAAAAGAAATGTACTTAGAAATGGATTAATACGAATCGAAAGACTGAGTACTAGAGTTAAAGATATGTTTAGTGATATTTTAGAGTGGTGCCGCTTGGGATTCAAGCATGGTTATCCTCGCAATTTCATCAGGAGAATAACTAGTGATTTTATTAAGAGTAGCAGGTACGGAACTGAACTGAACTCAGTGATGGATGAGAATGGAGGTTTTGATGAGTTGATTGATCTAATGAGTTAGAGTGATATTTTGGTGGATGTTGTAGTTCTGTTTAGTTTTTCATAGTTTTTCATTTTTTCAATTTTGGTCTTGGCGAGTGAAGGGGGACGTAGCATGCGTAAAGTCTGACTTAACCCTGCAGTGTATGTCGTTAGCCATACCGCTCGCCTTCTGTCCTGTTCTGTTATGTCTTGCAATTATATATATTTTCTTTAGTTTGGTTATTTAGTTTGATTTTAAGAGTTAAAGTTTATGTTGGTTATTATAATATTTTCGATGTGAATTTCAATGCAGCTATGGTGAGTGATGGATTTTGATATTTTGTTTGTGGTTTTAAATAAATAAATATATATATATATCATATTTAGTTTTAAAAAACTCAATTTTCCTAATGAAAAAAAAAATACGAAACTTTTTAAATATATTTTTAATTGTAAAGAAAAAAATATTTTTAATATGATTTCTTATATCAAAAATGCCACATGCTTGTATTTTGTTGGTAAAAAATCCAATGTTAAAATTTTGAAAGCAACAGTATTAAACCGACGATGTTCATTTAGTCTATACCAGAAAAATCAAATTAAATAATAAAAAGTTTAATTAGCATTTTGTTTTAATAACACATATATGGGTGATATTAAAAAATGAAATTCCGCAATACAAATAACTCCAAATTTGATTTCAGTATAGAAGATTTTGATCGTAATTTTCTCATATTAATGAATAATGACACAAACGCCTTTAAAATTTAGCAATACAAAGTGATAAAAAATAATCATAAAAAAAATCTGGCAAATAAGAAATGGTAGACCACACCAGAACAAACTATTTTTTATATAGGAAGCCAAGATTGAATAACATATTCTTCTGCCAAAAATACAGGGTGTCTCTCCTCCAGCACCACAGCAAATCCATTTGGCGCACGGGGCGGAAGAGATTGTGAATTGTGATATACCATTGGCGCATAATGATAACTGACAAAAAAAAAAAAAAAATGTAAATATTTCGGATTGAGCATCGGTCAGGAATGTTTATATGGGGTTGTAAAATTTATTTTGTTGGTTCAACATTTTTTCAATTGGGGAAGAGGGGTTCGATATTTTATTAAAGCTTAACATGATGGTATTAAATTGAACATTTCAAAAATGATAAAGGTAATATTCTTTATAGAAATTTAAATAAACTTTGATAATTAATGATTAATGAAACCGATCGGGTTCATACTCACATAAACATGTGGAGGGCTACTTCATTCTCTCGAAAAGACCCGCTCGCTAATGCTAATCCAATGAAAGAAATTTATAATGGTACCTCGTTTGCATTTCAATATTTTTAAATGATAAATATATATCATTTTTATGATATGATATTTT
This sequence comes from Maratus speciosus, assembly GCA_963932465.1. Classification (NCBI taxonomy): domain Eukaryota; kingdom Metazoa; phylum Arthropoda; class Arachnida; order Araneae; family Salticidae; genus Maratus; species Maratus speciosus. The sequence continues at coordinate 456,401,924 of OZ010788.1, forward strand.
ATGACCCATATTTGATATCGATCTGTACAAAGGCTATCATTTATTTTTTCGATTTTGATTGCAGATTTTTTTTTTTTTTTTTTTTTTTTTTTTAATGAGGATGCTTTTCTTTTCGAAACCGTTTCCGAAAATGAAAGTGTCCTAATTAAAAATACCTGTAAACAAAATCGAAAAATTAAAAAAAAAATTCTCTTTGCACAGATTTATCTCAACTATCCAATGAATAAAAAATCAATTAAAATATTGCAAAGTAGCATTAGCGAGTGGTTCTTTTCGCTTGACAGAAATAGCCTCTTAATGCAGAAGTGCCATTTCTGATAATCTTTTTATTTCTGAACTTTTTACTGAGAATATGATGCAGCTGAAAATATTCTTACAATTGTTTTTTTTTTTTTTTTCCAAAGAAAATAAGTAAACGCTTTATTTGTATTATTAATAATAATTTAAAATGTCGTGTTCCTTTACCATAATGTTTTGCTTTATCTGTTACACACATTTAAACATCAGTTAGATAATCGATGCATCTTTTTCACAAAGGTTAAGATTCAGCCAAATGAAAAAGGGGGAAGGGAAGAACAAGAAACAAGAAAAAACTCTCGATTTTCTAATATTTATTTTTAAAGTTGAAATTTATCTGAATATACAATAAAATCATGCATTATTTTAATAAAAAGTTTCTGGAAAATATGAATTCTTATTTTGAATTGCTGTCCTAGTTGGATTCGAAAATCCACTACAAAAAACAATTTTTGTATTGGAAACAAAGGATGAAAAACATTTTCTTCTGAGAAAAATACAGGGTGTCTCATTCCAGACTAAACACAAATTTTCTCAAAGGTTAAACACTGAATGAACTATATTACAGTAAAATTTCAACAGACTTGACTTGCATTGTTAAAATGCAAATATAAAACGCGAATTTGTGGAAGCTGTTGCCCTTATTTACCTCCAAACAATATTGAACTAGATGCTCGGTAATTGGAAATATATTTCACATTTCATACGGTGTCACTGACCGACTTACAGATCACTCCCAGAACCTTTTTTTAGCGCCATTACATTTTACATATAAAATATAAATCAGACAAAAAATTCTAAAAATCTTTATTATTCCGTTTCCCGTTCTTTCAGGCATAGGCACTCGCGAGCTAATGTTAAAGCTTTGGAAGGTTCTTTTCAAATATTCCGTGTGCATTTCAACTTTTTTATTTCTTTTTGCATTGAATAGTTGAGGTCGATCGCTTATTCACCCTTTTTTGATTTTGTGTGCAATTTTTTAAAAATATATAAAGTTACTCTCACTTTCAGAACGGGTTCCGAAAGTGAAAGTGTCATCATAAGAAAAAAAACTGCAGCCAAAAGCGAAAAAATAAAAATGGGTGAATTTAAGGATCAACCACTGCTATTAAATGCAACAAAAATCATTTAAAAATACTGAAATGCAAATGAGATATTTGAAAAGAATCTTCCAGAAGTTTAACATTCGCTCGCGAGTGTTTTCACCTGCCGAGACGGGAGCCTCATCTTATAATATGCTGTTCATTTTTTAATTATAATAAAATCCGAGAAAAAAAGCTGGCTGTGGAATATTTTAATGTTAATAGATAATAAATTTTCATCTGGTGGTTGGATAAATAAAGTACATTTTGTGCTGATTTTCGAATACTTAATAATCACATTAAACAACATGAAAAAAATTAAACCAATTTGGAAAAATGCCTGACAGAAATAATCAATGTTGTTAGAATTTGCAGATAAATTCAATTTTGTAAAATATTTTATAAATATATCTATAGTACATTTTCATTTCATGAAAAAAATTACTTAATAAAAGAAAGAAAGTTATTTTATTTTATTAGTTTTTTATTTTAGTTATTTTTTATTTTATTAGTTTTTTTTTAAATTATTTTATTATTATTAGTGTTTTTATTATTACTAGAAGATCTAATCCGGACATCGCGGTTACAGAATATTCGTAAAAAATCTAATATATTTCTTCCAATTAATATATATTAAGATTGTCCACTAACAACTCCTAAAAGCATTTATAAGCCTAAAAGCATTATATAATATTTTACTTATTTATTTACAAAGTTTCATTTTCGCTATCGAATTATAGTTAGAAATAAATACAGGGCTATTTATATTGTGTAAATGTATACATTAAATGTAAATATTTATGTGTTTCGTAATCTCAAAAGAAAAGCGCAATTTTTTAATCTAATTTTTCTACCAATATAACAATATACTATACATACATTTCCTTCAGTCATTATTCCTTGAAAAAAAAAAACAAAAAAACAAAAAAAAACACATCTAATCAATTTCAGAAACAGAAATTATTTCGACAATTTGAAAACACCCTGTATATATACTCTATATTATGATTAATAAATTTTGCCAAAAGTTACTGCAGATTTCTGTTGACAGTCAGGCTTAAAAAATACTTAGAAAAAAAAAAAAAACATTTTTTTCGTAATTCAACAAATTTAAAGAATTTAACAGTTAGGAAAATATTAAGAATGTTTAGTGAGTTTCAACATTATCTATAAATAATTAATGCATATGTAATGTAGTATTGCTGATATTAGCTATTAAATAAAAAAAATATATAAGCTATTATTTTTTTTATATATATCTGAGTAACTGTAGCAAAATTTACATGAAATTTGAAAAAAAGATTATGATTCCTATTTCATTTTTCTTTCTTTAAAAAAAATTTAAAGAATACATTCTGTTAAGGTATTATAATAAAAAAAGACATTATATTTTTCTTTATTTGAGACCCCTTTTTAACGAGCATTTTTTGTTCACCACATGAAAATATCGTAAAAGTAGTAATAGTAATAGTTTAGTTATTTCCGAGTTCTTTGAAAAATATCTCAGAATTTTAATAGATGTATTTAAACAGATGTTCTTTATTACTCCCTTTTTTAGTTCTTTAGTATCAGTTCAAGTCCTTTGCCTGAAGCGATATTTGCACGTCTCTGCACTCCTTTGTCTACGATATCATCAGGCATCTGGTTAAATCAGCGGGATATGGTCAAAAAATGTGCGACGCTAGAAACTCCGTTGAAATGAATAAGATACTGCTATTAGGAAACACGTGTCGAAGGACATTCAGAAAGACTTTTAAGAGAGTTTTAAATACTGTTTTGTTTTTAACATTATTAAATAATAGAATTTTTTTAATAACATTAAAGTATTTTAATATTAGTTAGATACATTAACGTTTCTCTTGTTCTTAATATTCCGTTGCAAAATGTAAAACTAATATCAATTTTTTTTTCTTTAAATATGTATCAAAAACAGTTTTAAACTATAAATCAAGATAAAAATTGCTATAAGTGACTTAAATCAAAGAAGTGAAAAACTTAGACAAGTGTCAATATCTTTGTTGATACAAACATTTTATCAAAAATTTTTGAAAATTTCGCCGGTTGTGCGATGTTTTCATATTTAAACATATGTTGATCTAAATAAAGGCATTATGACTTTTAACTGTATTATTTTTATCACTTTTAGAAATTTGTAACTTCATTTAGTTGATTGCAAGTGATTTTCATGCTTGCTTTTATAACAGTTTTAAAGTAGAATTTATAACATTCTGTATTAAAATTGACAATATTAACGAGATATTTAAAGTCTTACTCTAACATGCAGTTCCTTTTTTAATTATAGACTCAGAGAAAAATTAATGGTTATTTGAGAAAGTTATTTAATTCTTATTGATAATAAACTTTTACGAAAGATATATTCTTGCTCTAATTCGAATTCCATGAATCTAGGTATAGGAATAAACGAAATCTCAGACAAAAAATTATGGTGGTTCGATGAATACTGTACATTTTCTACTGATTTTCGAATATTTAATAATCGCATAAAAAATCAAGACTCCTCCCCCCCACCACCACCACCACCACATACACACAAAATCTAGAAAAATGCCTCACAGCTACGACCACTATAGTCAGAATTTGAAGTTAAATCCACTAGCTTTGTAGAATAAGTTGCATATATCTACCGTACTATTTCATTACATTAAAAATACCACTTAAAAGAAAATCCAACATTCTTTTAAATTTTTATTAGAGGATCTAATCGGATACCGCGGGTCACAGTACATTGGTAAAAACTTACTGTTTAACTGTAATAGATTTCTTAAAATTAATATGTTTTTAGATTGCCCACTAACAACTCCAAAAATAATTGTGTATAAAAAATATCAAAATGTATTCAAATAAAGTTTTGAAATTTATTAAAAGCAATATTTTTGTATTAGCACCAAGCCAGATATTAATATCCGAAGCAATCAGTGAGGATTTTGTTAATTACAGCAGCCTTTTTTTAATGATCATTTAAGTGGTTTTAGTAAGTAGTTAGATTACTTGTTTATTAAATTTGTGCTATATTTATATTATTTCTACTATTTTTTTATTTATTTATTAAGTTTCAATTTCGTTACGGAATACTACCCGGAAGTAAACGCTAGACTATTTATACTGTTTCGTGTGTAAATGGGTTAATTTTTCGTAGTCAGAAAGAAAAGCACAAGTCTGTTATGTAATTTTTTTATTAATCTAGCAATACACTATATATATATATTTCCCTTGGTCATATTTCATTAAAAAAATCTGTTTCAACAATTTTAAAGACAAAAAAACTTTCGACGTGTATATAATCTATAAATAGATTAACAAAATTTGCCAAAAAGATGCCTACAGTCAAGCTTAAAACATATTTAGAAAAAAAAATCATAATTCATCAAACTTAAAAAATATAACAATGAAAAAAATATTAAGAATGTTTATTGTCATTCCGTTTATTTGTATTTCTTCTTTTTACTAAAATATCTAAATGAATTGCATTGCAATACTGTCGGAATTTTTAAATTGAAAATATTAATTTAATATACTAAAAAAATAGATCAAGTGATTTTATTATTGGAATTGTAAATTATTTTAGGTATATTTAGCGCCATGCAGTGTCATGCCATTTTTCGAGCACACAATATTATTTTTCGCTTGCGCTGTTCCCTTTTCCGGGTGTGCCGTTCTATTTTTGACGATGAATAAGGTCTCATTCGGAAGGTTTAAACAGAATTTTCATATCGTACATTCACGTATCAATTCATATTCGCCTGTTTGAATAAAAATTAATAAAAAAAAAATTATACAAATAATTCTAAATATTGCAGTGTGAAAGGTTCACGTGGTGCACTTGTAATTTAATAATAAGTAGAGTTGTATCTGTACAAATTTTAAAAATATTTTTTATGTTTATTTAAGAATGGTTTGTTTCTAACAAAAAAACAGAAAGAAAAAAAGAAAAAAAAATGAAATTAAATACTCTGAAGTTCTAGCTATGAGATTATTTGAACTTCTTTGATTTAATTTAATCACTAGGACTAGGTTTCGATAAATTTCCACGGAAAAATGTTTCAAACAAAAGAAAAAAGAAACGTAATGTAAGTAAGCCGAATTTTGACTTTCTTGCAAGAAAATGAACAAAATTTTCACACAGATCATTTGGGGATCATCGCATATGCGTAGAAAAGGTAGAGAAAGGAATTTGCCTTCATTTTTCCCCCCTAGTAGTCTTCCCTTTTTAAAATATAAGTAAGCGGAATCCAGGCTTTTAGTCATTCCAAGCATAAAAAGCGTGAAAGTTTTAGGCATAAATATAGAAGGAAAAGAAAACCTCCATTTAATAACTCCAATATTTTCATTAAGAGTGGACTTTGAGGGGAGGGAGATGAAATATGAGCAACTACAGAGATTGAAAAAGAAAAGAAATAATGGGAAGGGGGGTGAATATTGATGAACAAAGGGTAACTTTACATTGTGGAGACTTTCCCAATAGGGGGTGGGAATGAAGCAGAATTAAGGCAATAACATTAAAATTTAAGAAGAAAATATTTATATTTTGAACACGATTAATAAGTTTTCGAAGTTTAATGAGAATATTCCTTAATGCCTTATTTCTTAAAGGGAAGCTTAGAAGGGCAATTAATGGGTTTAAAACTTCTCCCAGCATACTCAAAAACTTATGCAGTCAAAACTCATTGCATTAAGATAAATACATGATGCGTTAAAAAACGGAAGGAAAAACATAAAGAGCACCCACCTTATCTCGTCCCCCCCCCCCCAAGTCAACAGAAAAACATTTTTTTATTATATATATATAGTATGTTCAAGAACTACTTTAAAACTTTATAATAAAAGTCCCTTTCTCAGTGTAAAAAACAATGAATGAAATACGTGTGAAATAAAAGCAGCCAAGTTCGTGTGTTACATTTTCTAATGTTACTCACTCCTATTCTTTTATTGTCATGTATCTCTCTCTGTTTTAAAAAAACGTAACTAATGCTGTCACCTCCGCAGTAAATGAATTTTTCGTGACCTAGGGGCCTTACTTCGCTAATATTAAGAAAACTACTGCACACAAAAATATGAAAATGATAGCATTATAGAGAAATGTTTGATAAATACCCTGAAGAAAACCGTTTTTAAATAAAAATTTTATTTTAAGAGGTATTTAATGTTAAAGTTGGTCAAATTCGTTCTATTAAAGAAGTTTTATATTAGCAAAAACTATACATAAGAATTTAATCCTTTATTCTAAGGATATATATTAGAAGTTTCCGGTGTGCCGACTGCATTTAGTTTTTTAGTTTGACTAATTTTTTGAGGTCTTATACCATTTTAAATCCAAATTTTCAGCTTTTTGAGAGATATTTTTTACATACTTTAGAAAAGGTTATTATTTCAAATTGTTGCTAATTGTAAAACAGAAAAAACAACAATATTTACTTCAAATTAAGAATATATTTGCACGTGACTATTATAAACAGAGAAAAACTTTCAAATTAGAATTAAATGATTACGTATTAAAATCAAAGAAAATATTGAAAATTACGTCATAAAAACTATATTTACTACATGTGAATATTAAAAGAGAAAGAAATTTTAAAATAATAAATCCATTAATCTGTGTTAAATGTCGTAATTGGAAGAAATTATGTCCTATTTAAAATGACCAAATAATAATATTGTAAAACAGTTTAAATTAAAAAATATATTTACACGAGACATTTATTTCATATTTGGAGATGATCTTTTTAACTATTGTGTGAATTCTAAGACAACGCAAATATTTCCTTTCTAACAGCAAAAGTATTTTTACGTTAATATTAAAAAGAGAAATAAAACTCTTGTGAAAATTATATTAGATATAAAACAATACATTTAAAATGTCTTATTTAAAACAATTTTCTTATAGCGTTGTTAAAAAAATACCAGGAGGATAAGACTGTTTACATAGTTCATTTTTGTATTAGCTTTTTTTTTTTTTTTTTTCGAATGTTTAACTCATCTTATTTATCAAACATGAAAATAGTCAGTAGAGGTTTAACAGCAGCTGATCCGACCTTAAAATTCCCAATCAAAAGGAAGTGAATGGAAATCCGTTTACAAGGAGATCGCCACTGATTTTTTAAATTATGTTTCCGTATTCCGCAATATTTTTGAAGCCGATCAAATTACCGTGTTTTTAGAGTTTGCGGTGCAGGGCGTAACCAGCAAGGCACGTCAGGGGGGGGGGGGGGGGTCTGAAATTTTTTGGGAGGGCTAACATCTTTTAACAATCTATATCTCTTTTTAAATTAAACACAGTAAAACCTGCGGATACGGGGTTGTCGGTAAAGAAACCCGACTATAACATAAACCTGTCTATAAAAAAAAAAAAAAAAAAAAAAAAAAAAAAAAAAAAAAAAAAGTCTAACCTGTCTGTAACGAATTTCTTAAACGAAAAAATTTATGATTTCTTTGAAAAAGAAATACAAACAATTAGAGGCATTGTACCGTTTGCTAAGACGAAAACTATCTAAATGGAATTTTCTCCCATTCTGTGAGATTTTGCATTAACAGGTCTAGTTTTATTTAATGGAAAACAGATTGCATCCAACATCTCATAAAAAAAAGTAGCTTTATTCAAATTTTAATAAAGAAAAATCGTGCACATTGTCTATAAAATTATCATAGCTTATAACTGTTTTCACTTTATTAAGCATATTTTAGAAAACCTAGTAAGTAAAAATATTTCTGATTAAAAATAATTTACGATTGGTATAATAAGTAAAAATTGTTAACTGTTTTTTTTTTTCTTTTCTTTTTTTTTTTTTTTTTTTTTTTAACTGCTTACTTAACAAAAGTGAAATGAAAAAAAAATCAGGCATTGAATACTGATTAAGGTTGTACTTTACAATTTATTATATTACAGTGCATGCTATTGATCTCATTTAATTCAGTCCATTGTAAAAGTAACAAGCAAACATAGTTCAGATTACATAATATTTCCGTAAAGTATAAATAGTAACTTTCTAAATAACGTTTAAAGCTTCGTTAAAATGTAGAGGATGTTCGCACATTTTTGTAATGATTTTGGATTTCTCTGTGATTTAAATGTAAATGAAAAACAGATAAATAAATACAACCTATATAGCATTTTTAATCGACTGATTTAAAAAAAAAATCATTGATTTAAATCATAAATTTTCTAAATGTTTAAAATGACATTAGAAAGTATAAAATTTAAGATGAACATAATTTGGAAAGTTTCTACAGGTATTTTGACTTATGAATACATAAAAAAAAGCTTTAAATAATTGTTTTTAAGCTTAATTCCAGACTGTGGAAAAAAGTTTAAGAACAGTAATTTTCTAAAAAGCCTAGTTTTTATCTAACATAAAATAAAAAGGATTTTATTTTAAAATGATATTTAAATCTAATATAAAATGCAACGTTATAATTTTCTTTTAGTAATAAAATTATTCATTCTTTTGTATAAAATAAGCATAGCAAGTATAGTAAATTTCTGCAAGTAAAAGAATAAAATAGCCATAACCTCATTTTCGCATTCTACGTTTGTAACAATAAATTTATAGCAGATGAAGAATTAAAGAATGATATCGGCTGAACCGCTATTGTAAAAGAATGTATAAGAGAAAAAGAAGCAATTGGTATAAAATATTAAGCACAGCAAAAGCTTCTTCAATAAAGGTTGAATAAATGTTTGTTATTTAAAATTTTTGAACTCATATATACCAAATAAAAATTGCTAGGGATTAAAAAAGCACCAAAACTATTTGAAACACTGAATGCTGAGAGACCCCACTGAGTGCTGATAATGCTGCTGTTTATGGTTTGAGGATTTCAGATATAACATGGTTATTCCTTATATTTACTCTGTATGTGTATATGAATGGGTTAAAACATTTTCATATTTTATGCTAATCCCAAAATATTTTTCTGGGATTAGCATATGCATACATGTGTGTAGGTTCAGATTTAGGCGATTAACAGTACAAATGAAAAATGAGCTGCAAATAATATTTGTTAGTTTTGCTATTTGTGCTACTAATTAATGAAATCAATTATTTGCAGTTTTTATTAATTCTGTAATTATTTACTCTTTTCTCTAGGTAATTTTTTTAGGTAGCCACAACCTGTCCTTTATGAAATTGGCAGAATGCGCCCCGCCCTTTTAAAAAATAGTGAAATTCACCAGTAGTGGTAGCCAGAGATTTCTTGTAAAAAACTTCCCCATTCCACAGTATTTCTAAATCCATGTGCCCAAGACTTTGCAAAAAGGATAGAACTTTATTTCTTAAAAAAAAAAATTAAAACTTGTTATTTAATTGTATTTTTCAATTTGTAATTCAAAAATTATTAAAATTAATGACACTTTATTAACGACACAATTAATTAATGACACTTTATTATACTAAGAAACTATATACTTTTTTCCCCTTATATAATTACTAAACAGATGACTAATATATTTCCTCATGAAATAGCGCCCTTTTTTGGGACTAGCATCCTGCCCCTTTTTCTTTCTAGAATGAATACTAAATTATTAAAGATCATTTTAGTAATTAAAGCATAAAAATGTATATTATGTTCCTAATTAAAGAGTTAATTTTGTGTTTAACAATCATTAATTTTAGTGTTAAACAATTTAATAGTAAATACAGTTATTAATAATTTTAATAAATGTAAATATCACTAGTTAGTACTTAATACAGTTTTACATAATTATTACAAAATGTTAATGTATATAACATTATTGTATGCTACTAATTAATGAAACTACTAATTTGCAGTTTTTATAATTTATGTAATTACTAATTAATAATAATTTTATTAATTAAAGTGTAAAATCACTGAATATATTAGCAATTAGAGGTTAAATTGGTTTGGAAACCTAAAACTCTTGGTAGCTATTCAGTATTTGAGCGCTGGGAAAAAATCATAAAAATCCGATTTAAATAAAAAAAATCTGATTTTATCAAAATCCGATTTTTTTATTTTTTTTCAAAAAAATCATGATTTTTTTTATACCTAAAAATAGGTGACATAATTAATTATAAAAAAAGAGAAATGTCAAAGTTTACGTTTGGCTGGGAAAAAGGTACAAAATGCATACCCAACAAAGGTACTTGCTTATCACAGCTTATTATATTTAAAGTCGTATCTCATGTTTTAAAATAAAATCCAATCTCCACGCCTTTGCCGAAATACTATCACAAAATCTTTAAACATCTCTATAGGAAATGTAAACAAAATTATAAAATCTGATTTAGAGTTAATAAGGAAAAAAAAATTGTTCATCACCTAATGCGAAATCATGTTTATCAGCATAAAATTATGTAGAGATTTTTCCATGAAATTTATTTGGCAGGAGAAAAATGGAAATATGCAGTTACAATTGATGAGGCTTGGATATGTTTACCTGACTGCAATAGAAAGACCTAAAATGTTGGTTCAGTGAAAACAAAGAAAGTTTTGCTATAGGTTTTATGGTTACTGCTAGATTCTCTTATAACAGAAAACTTAAAATAAGGAAAAAAGAAAAAAAAAAGTCAAAATTTACTCGGATTACTATCAGAAATATGTTTTAACAGCTGCATTCAAAGAAGACATTCCATCACTTTACCCAAACACTGTTCACTGAGTTAAATTCCAAAAGTATAAAGCTACCAGCAGGGCCGGATTAAGGGGGGGGGGCTACGGGGGCTGCAGCCCCTGGCCCCAACTCGCGAGGGGTCGTTTACCAGTGGGTTAAGTTGTATAAAAATTTCATTTTAAAAATTACTTAATTTCTTAAAAAAAAAAAAAAAATAGAAATTCTGAAATGCTAAAAGTATTCTGAAATGCCAAGAAAAAGCCGTGTTTCAAGGGTCAACATCCATTACCTTTTACTTTTGCAATTTTAAAGCTTCGTGAGACCGATAGTAACTGTTGCTAAGGCATCCGTTTAGTATTTTTACCCTCTTTCCCCGAGACAAAAGCAGAAAAACATCTTTATTCATCTCCCTCTTCAGCCTCAAAAACACATATACTCAGCATTAAGTTTTCCAAGAAATTACTAACGAGCACAGACTCGACACCCCACTGCCTGAAATCTACACTTCCGATCTTCGGAATGACACTGACCAGTATCTTTCAACAATATTTTGTGTAAGCGACCATAACGATTTGTTTTTACATCTTTTCTTCTCCTGCATAAAGTCACTGTTAAAAGAGACAAAGAAGTGCGTGTTTTTTTTAAAGGGTGTGCTTTTTCATAAACTTTTATTTGAATATTATAAGAATATTTCAGGAAATGTAATATTTAGAAATTGTTCTTAGCACTTTAGATCTCCAATTAGTCGAAAATAAGCATAGGGTATGGATTAGTCATTGGAATAAAATTTTAAAGATATGCGGAAAAAATAGGGGGATGCTTAAAACAGGGCCCTAGGGTCCCTATAAAAATATGAGAATATTTTGTCCGGGGAGAGGAGTCCAAGACTCAACTCTAAAATTTTGCATTGAGAATGCCAGAAAATTAGGGGTGAAAAAAGCATACCGCACAAAAAGTTCAAAGGGCCCCGAATCGGGCCCTACGAGACCCTAAGATGCCCTGGGATTTTAACTGGAAACTAGAAACGGGACAATAACTAAATGGAAAAAAGGTCCCAAAAATGATTATCGGATTAAGAAGGGGTAGTTTATTAACAATTTAGGGTGCAAAAATTTCAAGGGGCCAGGGACTTAACTGGCATGTAGTTCAGTATAAAGATACTTTTCAGTAGTTTTTAAAATAATCAGAGGATGCTAGAACTATGTTAAATAAAATTGCAAGCAATTCAGATCCTTTTTAAAGAAGCTGCACCAAAGGCCCCAAATAGGCGATTAATATTAAAAATCGGTGGTAGCTGAAGTCAGCGAAATTTTTTTGTCTTCTTGTGGTAGCTGAAGGAGCTAAGAAGTTGTTAGAAAATAAAGCTAGTGAATCGGACTATTTTTAAGGGACCTGTAATAGGGGCCCAAAAGGAGCCAATTGATAGTTAAGAGCAGGGCCCTAACATGAAATCATCTTAAAATGTTTTAGTACTTAGCGTTTTAGATCTTCAATTAGTCAAAATTAAACATAGGGTATGAATTAATCCTTATAATAATATTTTAAAGAAACGCACAAAAATGGGGAGGGGGGGTATAACGCTTAAAACATGGCCCTAGGGTTCCAGTTAAAATTATGAGAGTGTTAGTCCAGGAAGAAGAGTCAAATATTCAACTTTAAAACAATGCACTGAGAAGGTGAGAAAATTAAGAGGGGGGGAGGGGAATGCATGACACACAAGAAGTTCAAGGGGGCCGTACGGGAGCATAGAGGGCCCCAGGTCTTAACTGGAATGTAGAAACGTGAGAATAACTAAGTGGAAAATGAAGATCGGATTAAAAGGAAGTAATGTATTAACAATTTAGGGCACAAAAACCTGAAGGGGCCCTGTACCGTGTCCCAGGTGTCGAGGACCTTAACTGGAATATAGAAATGGGGGAATAACTAAATGGAGATTTAGCCCCAAAAACGAAGAAGATCAGAAAGAATGGGGCACGTTATTAACAATTTAGGGCATAAAAACTTAAAGGGTCCCCGGCCCTTAAAAAATTAAAAATCTGTGCCTCAGGTGCATCAGGACCTTTCTTGGGCTATCCTCACCTAAATTGTCAGACTTATACATGCGATAGATTTCGCTAGCCATCGCGAACAGACACACACGCACACTGAGCGGATCTTTCTTTTATTAGTACAGATTTCATTATTTAAATAGACAGACATTATTTATATACACACATCCTTATTTTATTAAAATTTCCATATTCATGGATTTTTTCCTTTTGTACCATTTACTAAGACTCAATACGTATGGGTTAAATTGTTTAAGATGCTCACATTAATTTATTTAAGGTGGTTTTCAAATTGCTAGCTCAACAACGCAAAACTTACTGAGGCATTTTCAAACAAATTTTAAACTGGCGAAAAATTGACAGGTCTGACTATTGAAGCGATTTGGAATCGAATAACGGTTTCCATTTTTTATAAATTACAAAGTATAAAGTACAAAGTTATAAAGTAATAAGCGATTCTTGTCATGTGACAAATATTTTACCCCTTTCTCGTGCTGCCTCATCTGGAAATTTCGCTCGAAACATTTACTTTGACAGTATTTTCTGAAAGACCTGCCTTTATCAAAAAATGCGGAAACGCCATTCGATGACATAGTTTCTGAATAAGAATACCTGCCAATTTTATGCGTTTCCGAAAGAAAATGAATTCAGAAATGTGTCAGAAAATAGTTCCTTTGAATTTGAGAACAGCCTTAATAAGATTTATCATACTTTGCACAAAATTGACTTATTTCATTAAAAATGAAAAATTTTAGCACTCATATTTAGAACTTTTAATTCTGAAGATACGGATTGAACTAGAAAAGTAAATTTTCTAAAAATTTTGAATTGAATTTTTTTTTTAATCAGGAAAAATTATTTTTTTCGTAATAAAAATTTATCTCACAGTTAACATTTTCTAACAAAATTAGACTGTTCTGACCACTACGAGCTACGCTCGCCAATTTCGTGCAGACACCGCCAAAAATATTCTAATTTGTTCTCATTTGAAAAGTTTACTTGATTGCAGAAGTTTGATTACGAATAATTTATTTATTAAAATTTATCATGTTTTGTACAAAAATTGACTTATTTCAGCCAAACTGAAAACTTTTAGTATACACATTTATAACATTTAGTTGATTGTCTTGGTTGAACTTAAAAAAGTAAATTTTCTGAAAAGTTCGAAGAAGTTTTCATTTATTTTTATTATTTTTGTTTAAATGAGGAAAAAAATATTTTTTCGCAGTAAAAGTTTATCTCAGTTACATTTTCTAACAAAACTAGAGGGTTCTGACCCATTCGAGCTACGTTCTCAATCCCACGTGCAGCAGACCCCGCAGTCTCTAAAAACATGCTAATTTGTTGTATTTTAAAAAGATATTTTGATTACGAAAAATTCGATGATATTATCACAACCAGTAGTGGTCTGCTGCAATCCCGTTGCTCTTAAGTTCTCTTTGGCTAGGAAATTTTTCGGTTTCCAAGACCGCATCCACCGCTAACGCAATAGCTGACGGTTGTTTTCGTGTTAGATTAAGTAGGATCTATCAGACATTTGAAAATCAGTTTGTTTAAAATTATTTAGAGAAAAATGTTGTTGCCTCCCGGTCTTTTTAGGCCCCACCAGTGGCCGAGAGGTTCTGCTCTCGAAGCTGGTAGACGGGAGGTGCTGGGTTCGATCGCAATCGCGCCCGTCGGCCTAATCGTTCGGAGTTTTCGTGGTTTTCTTCGAACCTTGGTTCTCCAACCGTTAATACGGGTTAGGTTCCCTTAGAAAGACCTCCACGGAAGGCACTCCCCCCTTAGGGCCTATATCCCACGTGCAGATCATTGGCCGACGTAAATACAACCAACCTGGTCTTTTTAGGCCCCGGCTAGAATTTTTTTTTCCCTTTTGGACTTTATAAGGAACTCGTTTTAAATATATAAATATGATATAATTTTTCACCATTTAATGCTTTTCGCACGCAAAAATTTAATTATTTTAAAGTTTTCTTTTCCTTTTAATATTCACGTGTAAATATATTTTCGATTTTCCAATTGAAAGTGTGCCCCACCAGTGGCCGAGAGGTCCTGCTCTCGAAGCTGGAAGACGGGGGGTGCTGGGTTCGAACCCACTTTCGCCCGTCGGTCTAATCGTGCGGAGTTTTCGCGGTTTTCCAAGCGTAAATATGGTTTAGGTCCCCTTAGAAAGACCCCCATGAAGGTCACCTCCCCCCCCCCCCCCCCTTAGTGCCTATATCCTTCGTGCTGATAATTGTCCGTCATAAACACAACCAACCAATTGAAAGTGCTTGGAAATATTACTATTTGGGCTTTTTTTAAATATGATGTAATTTTCTTCATAAAATGCTTTTCACGTGTAATAATTTAATTAATTTAAAGTTTCCCGTCTTTCTGAATATTCACGCATAAGTATATTTTTCAATTGAAAAATGTTTGGAAATATTATTATAAGGAAAGGGAATGGAAATTTAAGGGTAGAATTCGATGATTATTTATTTATAAATAAAAAAAAAAGGAGTTTTAAAGTTTATGTGCTAGGGTGGAGGGGGGGGGGGGAGAGAGAGAGAAGCGGAATTTTTTTGAGTCAGGTGACACAGAGTAATTTTGATGCTCTTTTAATTATTAATACAGAAACTTTATAAATAGGGAAAACATGTGATTTTAAACTATGTACTGGAGCGGTGGAGGAAGGAAAAATGGGATTTTTTTTCTGGGGGGGGGGGGGGGATAATTTAGATGTTTATTCAAATATTGTTGCAACAAAACGACAAATAAAAGAGAAAAAAATTAAAGATTTTAAACTTCATGATATGCTTGGGGGGCATTGCGAAGTGCAATGGAAGAATTGTGATGTAAGTTAACACCACATCTAATGTCAACTACAATCCAAAATATTAAGTGCATAGTTCAAAGCTGATTGTATGCTGACGGGACTTGGGCTGCTTCCAATACTTCAAGTGATATTATTATATTTCACACAAAGAAGGATAAGTATGTTCAAAATTTCAATTGAAATATTTCAATTAGTGTTATGAACAAATATCTGAAATTTGGATCACAGGTATAAACACCTTGTATTCCTCAGTGAAAATTGGATTTCGACCCAGGTTCATATATAAAGGTTGTTAAACTTTCTATATACTAATCAGCTCATTCAGTTTGTCTCCATACATTAATTGAAAATGTTGCTACCACATATACATACATACATATATGCTGAAGTTCAAAAAATTCAGGGGCAGTGAATGGATGATTTCGATTGTACACGGTTTGTTGAATATCTATTGAAAATCTTGATGAATTATGTTTGAACTTTGAGGATGTAAAGAACATGTTTGACTATCTTTTTCAGGGAAGATTTAGTCGCGGGAACAATTAGGAGGACAACAATAAATTTAATAATAAACAGGGCTTAATTTGCGCCGGAGCCCACAGGAGCCCGGCTCCGGTACTTCTCTGTTTTTAGTAAATGTTTAAATATTTGTCGGAATTCACCGGAGCTCATAAATACAGGGCTCCGGAGCCCCATGAAAAGCGCTCCCGAAAAACCTAAGCCTAAATTACCCATTCCTATCTCGAAGCTTTTGCATTATTTTTGCCAAAACACTTATATGTAACGTAATGTGTCGCACACGCAGGAGATGGAGATAAAACGGACTCGATTTTTATATCAGTTTTTGGTCTTGGACTGACTCGAGCTAAATCTGTACTACATTTAAATTCTTATTTATTCATGTATAGAAAAACTTTTCGTCCTTTAAAATTACATATTATATTCTATTTCAAATCATTTTAATGCTGTTTTGATCGAAAGACGAATGAAGGGGAAACAGAAATCGTGTTTTTCTATTTCAAATTTATGTCGGCGATGTGTTGATACGGCGCCACTCAAGAGACTGAATTTGCTTTCAGTTCGATCCCTTTTAATGACAGTAGGAATTTTTTCTTATTGGCTGTTTTTTTTAAATTTTATTTAGATATAACATGAAAAGAATATTTTCTATGTTAGCCAACGAGCATCAGCTTGGGTTTTTGTTTGTTGGACGTTTATTGTCTTCTATTGCGTGCGACTATAAAAATCACGTTAGTGATTTTTCTATTTATTTTGTATCATGAACGGTACCCATGCTAAGGCTCTGCTCTGCACATTTACGAAGTCACTTTCATTTGTAAGTAGATATAATTGCCATGTATTGTTATTCTGATAGAAAGCAATCCAGCAGTGTTTTCTTTTTTTCTATAAAAGCGTCAATTCTTTCCGATAACGGTGTCAAATGTTTAATTTAATCTGATTTTCAGGGACTCACCACAAAAGATTGAAATCCATTATACTTTAAGATATGCACCTTTTATAGGAAATTGTAAAACATTGCTCCATTCTTCAGCATATAAATATTAATTTCTGTAAATTTCCTTCATTTTTTCTTAAAAATGCATAGCTGCGATCTATCTCTTTTTTGAGTTAACACTATTTCATCATAATCCTTGCCATATTTAATCGCAAAATTCTGCAATTAATTAACATTAAAATTAGGCAAAGATTTCTATTCAGAAGGAGTGATAACTAAAAAGTGGAACAGTTGATAGCTAAATATATGCTGATAGATATACTTGAAATTTTTATTTTGCTAAAAGAAGAAAAAAATGCTTTAATTTTTGCGCATAATGTACGAAATATAAATATGCAGATTGGAGTGACAGGGGGGGGGGGGGGGGGGCGGTACGGTTGTTGTACCGGTACAGCAAAATATTAGGTACTTTTTTCCGGTACTTTTTTTGTTAGAAATTAAGCTCTGATAATAAATAATGGTTGCGATCACCCATGTGACAGAAAATGCTCAAAAGGGTCTGTCACTGTAGCAAATGACTATGTGGGTCCTGTGAATCGTTTGTGTGCATTTGTGTAAACATAGCACGCATATTCGTGAAGGTTTTAACGTTTCTGAGAAAAATGTAAAATCTTTTTGCTTATAGAACACAGTGTTTTCAACCAAATTTAACACCACTTTCCAAAAACTTCACAAAGAACAGCAGAAATAGTATACTGGAATTAAAATATTAATATATCGAATATTTGATGAGGCTTTGGCATTTGTGTAAAATATTTTTAACTGCGCATGCGTGAAAGAGTCCAAAAATTTTCATAATTTGGTAGTCAGCTATTTGGGACAACTTATATAAATAGTCCGGTCAAAAATTGCAAAAATTCAGAAAGATATGGGCGATAGAGTGAGTTGCTTCCTAAAAGTAGCTTTATTATAAAGGATTTTTCACAATTTGCCAATCAGTTCACTGTATCTTTCTGAGTTTTCGCAATATTTGACTGGACTTTTTATATAAGTTGCCCTAATAGCTGACTACCAAATTAGGAAATAAAAATTTTGGAATCTTTCACGCATGCATAATTAAAAATTATTTCATACAAATGCACATATCTCATGAAATATTCAATATATTCATGATTTAATCGCAGTATACTTTTTCTACTGTTCTTTTTCATATTTTCGTTATGTTCTGTTAGATTTGGTTGAAATCTACATGCTATAAACAAAAAACATTTAAATTTTTCACAGAAATGTTAAAATCTTCATGCCTATGCGTATTATGCTTCCAGATATGCCCACAAACGTTAGACAGGACCAACATAGTCATTTGCTACAGTGACAGACCATTGTGAGCATTTTCTGTCACATGGATGATCACAAGCATTATTTTATTATTAAATTTATTGTTTTGCCCCTAATTGTCTCCTCGTCTACATCTTCACTGAAAAATGTGAAGTCAAACATGTTCTTTACACCCTTGAATTTGGATGACATTTCGTCAAGATTTTCACATATATTCGAGAAATCGTGTACTGTCGAAAGCGTCCGGGCATTACCCCTTAATTTTTGGACATCAGTGTATATATATATACACTGATATATATGCACACAGTGTTTTGTCTAAGCTACCCTGACCTTTCTAAAATGGGCTAAATGTACCCAGCCCTTTTAAACCCTAGAATACACGCGCAAGGTATGACATATCCAGAATATGTACGGTTACGGTATTTACATTTGTCACCACTATTTTTCGAAAAGTAACCTTCAAATTGTATAATCGCAGAATTTGTAACAAATGTCAGCAATTAAATAATATGGCGATTTTTATTTGAATGTATCGGTGTTAAAGTACAGTTTTCTCTGGCGTAAGCAATACGCCGCGCGTGTATTTGAAGGTTAAAAATAGTGAAATGCAACTTTAGCCATCTCAGAGATCGAGAAATTTCTCTTAAAAATCTTCCCCAAATTACAGTATTTCTAAATCTATGTGGTCGAAAGGTTGTAAAAATCATAGACCTTCCATGTTTCGTTAAGTTTTTTTTTTAATTAGCTTAATTTTAAATAAAGAAAATCTAGAATATGTTTATAAAGTATCTTTGAATTATATGTGTAATAAATACGTTTAAATAAAATAATTAAGAGCACTATTAAAGATAACAAAAAAAGTTTTTGTTAATATATATATATATAATATTAATATATAATATAAAATATATATATAAAAAATTTACATATTCAACTTTTAAAATTGGTATTTTAAAATTAAAAAAAAAAAAAAAAAAAAGTTGCATGTGAGTGTGTGCGGGGTAATTTCCAGTAGCGGGGTGAGGGGGACCAAACTTTTCATTAGCCCCGGGCCTCAGAAATGCTTAATCCGGCTCTGGCTACCAGCCAGCAGCCATACTTATCTACTGCTATACTTATAGAAAGAAAAAGAAATGAGAAATGAAATCGAAATTAAGACTATCCCATTTTTGGGCTTTTATAAAAAGATCTTTATAAGCAGCATTCTAAAACATTAGATGGACTCTGGAAGATTGTTGAGGAATGGAACAAAACCTTTACATTAGATAAAAGTTGTAATATGATAGTTCAAGAAAAGGGCTATCAGAAAAACACATTCGAAAATAAAATTATTATCTTTGTTTATATATTTCTTTTTCCAAAATCGTTACAAAAATGTGTGTACATTCATTCGCAATAAAAATTAAGATTTCGCGAGAATTGAATTTTAAATTCCGCATATTATTATATCCTTTAAAATATGAATCGTTATAAATATATATATATATATATTAATTATATATTTTCAACACATAACTGGAATTTATAATAATAATAATAATAAATCTATTATAATTCCAATTTCTTTATTTTTCAATACTTTTATCAGAAGGCAGGGGGTTGGGGGTGAGAAAGCTATAGCATACGTTTTACGTGTTTTTCGTTTCCTGAAATTCGCTGGATTAAAATTTAATCACTAAAAAATTACTTTTTGCAAATATGTCAGAACGTAGCTTGTTTAGATTTGAAAACAGCATCTAAAACGTAAAAATTGTTGAGCTTGAATAACTATATCTGTACATTTTATGCCTTTATCATTCTTTTTTCCCCCACAAATGTGTCAGAAAGTAACTGATTTAAACATGAAAACAGATTTAAATACAATAGCCACTGTTTACACGAAGAGATTTTTGTATAAACCTTATAATACACATAACTTTAAACTTAACATAATACTTTTGCGTATAATGTTTAATTATAAGATAAAAGAAAAATTGTTTTTCTCAATCACCAAATGTAAACAAAAAATTCGATAAAAGGGATCAAAAGCAAAAAAGGAATGTGTCTTTCCCACGCTTTTCTAATACTATACTCCTGCCAATACCCATAGCTAGAAACGGCGTTCAATTATTTTTTTTCTCCCACTTGTATAAATTGACAATCTTTTTCTTTAGTAATACACATGTTGTCAATAGGCAACCATTTAAAAAAAAAAAAAAAAAAAAAAAAAAGAAACGTGTTTCAGTGAATAGTTTGAAGACGGTTTGCCCATTGCTGCACTAATTCTGATCAGTTTGAAAAATATATGCTTATTTCCGTTCGCACTGAGGGAATCAGGTGTATTAAAAAAAAATACTAACGCATGTGGGGACCGGTTTATGCACAGAGTTGGGTTTATGCATCTGGACTTCAGGAGGAAAAAAATGTTCCTAATTATCTTGCAATTCGAGAATTGTACCACAAGATAATATAACACAACTGATACGCTTCTGAATAGAAGGTTTTTTTTTCTTTTTCTTTCTTTCTTTCTTTCTTTTTTTTTTTTTTTTTTTTTTTTCATATTTCGTTGCATTGAAGGATTCAAGGCAGTTGAAAGTTGAAACATCTAAAATGTTTTTCTTGCAAATATAGATTTTTTTTTTTTTTTACATTAGTTGAAATATACATTTAAAAAAAAAAATAAATAAATAAAAAATAAATAAATAAATAGTGAAATGATTAGGGGGGGCTCTAGAGGAAGCTAGGGGGGGGGGGCTCAGCCCACCTAAGCTTTCACATATTTTACCGTATATATAAAATAACCTATTAAAATTCTGGTCTATTTATTATATTGAAATTATTCTTATCTTAATTCCTTTAATATTAGGAATCAGAAGCTTTTCTCTTTTCTTAAATATTTTAAGCTGTTTCTTTAAGTTTGATTTTTATTTTAAGCAGTTGTGCTACATTCTATTTTTCCTTTTTTTCTGTTGTTTTCTTTATACTTTCGGAGTAGTTTTACAACCATAATATAGCAATCAATGACGCATTTCTTCTATTGCTGAGATATACTTCTTTCTTTTAAAGTGATTAAAAAAGGAACTGGTTACTACAATATATACAGAATGCTTTAACTTGAAATTTAGGGCATTTTTAAGGTTCTAACAAATTAATAGTTCTCAAAAACAAATATATTCCCTCTATTTAACAACACGAAATTTTTAACATATTCTCGGAATCAATTCATAATTAAACGTAAAAGCAGGTAATATTAAAGCATAACTATTGAAGTGTTTTGGAATCGAATAACGTTTTTTCTTTTTTGATAAATGTATTACATATTGGGTAATAAGGGATTGTTGTATCATGGCGACTTTTCTTGGCTGACGTGGCTGGACATTCAGTTTAAAAAACTAATATTTTACATAATTTTCCGGAAAGGCTTTTTTCTTTTATAGAACAATGGAAAACGCTAGTCAATGTCATAGTTTTTACTGTATTATTTATCGATTTCCCCCTGTACTTCTTCCGTCTTGGTTTTTTTCCTAATGCCCCCCCCCCCCCCCCCCAACACACACACACACACTGTCTCTCTAACAAAACATTATTTATTTGCATTTTTAAACCTCTCTTTTATATTTAAAGAAATATATATATTTTTAAATGCAACAATAATTTTGCAACCAGAATCATATTTATTGTTTAATAAAACAGTTATTGCGAAACTAAATTTGGATATTTGAAGTATTTATATATGAACGTATACAAATTATCTCTTTACTGTAGCACAATACTTATATAAAAATTTAATGAATGTGAGCGATTTAAGAACAAATAAAAATATATTATTGATTATAAAAAAAACTAATTTGCTTTTGCATTTTCGCACCTAATTTTTAGATTACACTTCACTTTTTTACGGAAATACATGTATAATATATTTTTTCAAATGTATCTTGCTGCACATTTCAGCATAGTAAAAGTGCAAAATGTTACTAAAACAAATTTCAACCGAATGACATATGGTGATAAGTAGAAGTATGAAAGTGAAAGGATATAAATGTGATAGTTTTTATAAAGTTTCCATACAAATTTCCCCGAGAATAATAAAAATAATTGTTCTTCTTTCTCTAGAATAATATTCGCGAAGCGTCGCGTCGTGCCGCTTTGAATTCGACCGCAGATTACAGAAGATCGTCGAGGATTATCCCTTTTCTGCTGATATCCTACAAAAAACTGGCTAAACAAGAAAGCAATAAGGAATGCCTTTTCAAATACCATACTATTTGACATGACTTTTCACATCTGTGGGAAATTACTACTCACTCCCGCTATAATTAGCAAAGAAAGATAAAAAAAAAACCGGAAGCAAGTATTGAGAAAAGATAGTTTAAAAATGCGAAGTGCTGTCTACTACATAATGTATATAAAGAAAAATAAGATAGAATTATAAACTTTCTCTCAATTTTATTCCTTTAAATGTTTTTTCCCTTTTTATTTCAGTGTACATTATGATATTATAATTTTAAACATCGTACTCATATTTTATTTCAAACGAGTTAGAATGCGTAAAAAAGGAAAAAAGGGAGGTGTTGATGTTGATTAAAAAGACTATGCTAATAAATAAAGTGTCCAAGTAAAATATGTTATATAAATGTTAGAAATACATAAATAAGCAAAAATTCAAAATTCTGATTCTTCTTTTTATTATATACATTTCTATCATAATTTTATTTTTATAAATAACACGGGGAATGCACTATTGTAAATCTATTTCAATCAATTTTAATATTTTAATAATATACAATACTAATGCATTTCCTTCCGCTTAGTCTAAAAGAAAATGGCTTCTGACGCGAAAAATGTCATAAACTGAATTCTTTTAACTTAAAATAATGCATACATATAAACGTACATAAAAATATGTGTATGTGTATATACGAAACTTTTCGTAATTATTGACTATAAATTTCATGTACTTTAATAATAACACCCTTTTATGGTACACAAATCAGTTGGAGATCTCAGATGATAAAGGTGGTACGTGAAAAAGAAAAAAAAGAAAAGGAAAAGGGAGCTACTCCAGTCACACGAAAAGATCCGTTCGCTAATGTTAATCCTGTGGAAGAAATTTATATAGATATTTCGGTTGCATTTCAATATTTTTTAAATTATATTTTTGGCATTGGATAGCTGAGATCCATCTGTAAAAAGACCGTTTTTTACTTTTTTCTATTGTGCTTGCAGATTTTTTTAATGATTATGCTTACACTTTCAAAACCGGTTCCGAAAATGGAAGTATACTCATTAAAAATACCTGTAAACAAAATCAAAAAAGTAAAAAACGGTCTTTGTATAGATCGATCTCAGCTGCCCAATGCAAAAAATATCATTTAAAAATACTGAAATGCAACCGAGATATCTTTATAAATGTCTTCCATAGGATTAGCATTAGCGAACGGGTCTTTTCGCTTTACTGAAGCAACCTCTTAATAAATAGTCCTCTATCATCTGTTAAATTACTATTTAAAATAAAAAAAAACAATATTTACTGAAGATTTTAATTGATAAAGGAGGCATTTGACAATAAATAAAAATAGATGTTTGGAACTTTGCAACTCATTTTCTCAAAATGATGATTGTGTCACTTACCACTTTTATCATCTGAGCTCTTCAATTGAAAAAACAATGTAACAATTTAATGTCTTACTGGAATATGTATTTCATTTTTTAATTATAGAATCCGAGAAAAAAAAACGTTATTATAGAAAACATTTTAATTTTAATTGATAATAAACTTTCACGAAAGACGACTTCTTGTTCCCAATCCAAATACCATGAATCTAAGAATCCGGAGAACAGAAAAACGGATTTTAGGTGAAATGAACAAGCGACTTGAATGAAAGACACCTTTTCTGATTTTTGCACACTGGTTGTATTGTCGCCTTTCATATCAGAAAAAAATTATGGTAGTCTCATTGATACATACCCTTTTCTAATGATTTTCGAATATTTAATAATGACATGAAATAATATGGAAAAAAACACCACAAAATCTAGAAAAATGCCTCACAGATATGACCGATATTGTAAGAAGTGGAAGTTAAATCCAGTTTTGTAGACTAATTTACATGTATATAAACATCTACCGTACAATTTCATTACATACAAAAACTCACTTAAAAGAAAATCAAGCATTTTTTAACACTTTCCAACAAAGTTGAAAAGTGTTTATGCATTCGTTTTGTCTGTCCGTCTGCCCGTCTGTAAGCGCTCTAACTCCCGTGATTATACTCGGATCGTTTTGAAATTTTTGGATGTTAGTGACCCCTACCATATAACGAACCCTATTTCAAATGATGTTTGTAGCACGTTTAGTTCATTTACAGGGACAGTCTAAATTTTTCCGTTACATTACGGCCTATGGGAAAAAATCGTTAAAAATGATTTTTAATGATGTTACATGCTTTCAAACATAATAAAATTGACATGCATTTATCAAAGTCCACTAAAATATGCATTCCGTAGAATATGTGGTACAAAGAATAAATATTATTCATTTACAGGGCCACACAAAAGAATTCTGTCACATAATGATATACGAGTGGAGGGAATTGTTTCCGGCGTATTTTAATTATGTTAAATTATTTCATGTATAGTGAAATTGATATACGTCGCTGAGGTTTACTATAACTTATTTCATGTATAATACGAAGTGCATAGGATTTACAGGGACACACAAAAGATTTCAGATACTATATCGTATCCGAAGTACTGTACGGTAGCGATGATTGCTCGAAATGCATTTTTAATTATGTATGCGCTTTTATGTTTCACTATATTTATGCATTGTATATGGTGTGTATAAATGCTGTAATTCATATACAGGGCTACACAAAATAATTCGTAATGGTTACTGGGTATGATTGCAAATTGCTTAAAAGGTAGTTTTTAAATGAGTTATGCATTTTTACAATGAACTGCATTTTGTTTACTAAAAAATGTTTGTAGAACATAGATAAAATTATATACAGGGACACGCAAAGAATTGAATACATGGCCGTATATAAATGATAATTTCTGGAAATGTGATTCCAGTAGTTTTAAGAGTGTTTTACTTTGAATTAAACTTTAGCCAAATAGTGGCGTGTAATAAAGGTACTAGGTTAACTACAGGGTTGTTCAAAAGTATACAAGTATGTTTCTATCTATTAGTATAAATTACTGAAAGAGAAATTTCAACCTGTTATTCGTTTTCTTACTAAACTAAATTTCAACCTGTTATTCGTTTTCTTACTAAACTAAATTTCCCCGTTATATAGCATGTATATCAACCTACGGGTAAAATACAGAGCTGTTCAAAAAAATTGGAATACGTATTTGCTACGGAGGGTAACTGCTGAAATCAGTTTTTGAAATGTTTTATGCGTTTTCTAAAATGTTTACTTAGTTCTCTTATATACCTTATTTCCCTAAATAACGAAGTTTTTTTAAAGCATTCAGGAAGTATTGGAAAGTGTTTCATAATCTATGCTTAACGCATGATTTTTCTTACTTGTTTTATTTTTAAGAGGGGATCTAACTCGGACATCGCGGCTTACAGAGCATTGGTAAAATCTTTTTTTTTTCTTAAAAAAAAAAAAAAAAAAAAAAACTCTAATAGATTTCTTACAATCAATACCTTTTTAGATTGCCCACTAAAAACTCCTAAAACCATTTTATATAAAATATATCAAATTCAAGTACAATTTAAAGCATTCAAGTAAAGTTTTCAAAATTATTAAAAGCAATATTTTTGTATTAGCGCCGTACCAGAAGTTAATAATCGAAGCAATTGATAAAGATTTCGCTACTCATAGCAGCCTTTCTGTTTCTGATCATTTTAATGGTTTTAGCTAATAATTAGAATACTTGTCTGTTAAATTTGTGTTTTATTCCTATTATTTATACATTTTTTAATTTATTAATAAAGTTTAAATTTCCTTATGGAATACTAGCCGTAAATAAATGCTTTACTAATTTAAATTGTTTCATGTGTAAATGGGTTAATCTTTCATAATCGGAAAGAGCAGCGCAATTCTTTATATGTAATTTTCTACCTGTATAGTAATATACTATACATACATTTCCCTTGGTCATATTTCATTCAAAAAATCTGAACAATTTCAAAAACAGAAAACCTTTCGACCTGCATATAATCTATAAATAGAATAAAAAATTTTGCCAAAAGCCACTACACATTTCTGCCTATAGTGAATCTTAAAAGATACTTAGGAAAAGACAATTTTTTTTTCCATAATTCAACAAATTTAAAGAATATATCTGTTAAAAATATATATTAAGAATGTTTATTGTGTTTCCATTTCTTTGTATTTCTTCTTATTACCAAAATAAATAAATGAAATACGTTGCAATATTGTCGCAATTTTGAAACAAAATATTAATTTAATATATTAAAAAATAGATGAAGTAATTTCATTATTGGAATTATAAATTGTTTTAGGTATAATTAGCGTCATGCAGTGCCATGCCATTTTTCAAGCACACAATATTATTTTTCGCGTGTGCTGTTCTCTTTTCCGAGTGCGCCGTTCTATTTTTGATTGCGCTGTTAAATTTTTAATTCCTAGGATAAACAATTACTGTGTCTACTCTTAATTTTATAAAAATTCTTATCGGTATTTTCTATTTTGAAAGTCATACTAATAAATTATTACACCATTTTAGCCCCCGGTATACTATTTCTTTCTCCCAGCTTATTTTGCGTCGTCTCCAAAAAATAACGTTACGTTGTATAAGCCAGCCGTAGAACAAAGCAGATGTATCATTGTACGATTAAATACTCTACAGCAATTTTTTAAACTTCTAAGCATCGCACATTTTCAATTTTCATACCGTCGTATTGGGGAAAAAAAGTACTTTTAAATGAAATTTGTTTGAAAACTGTATCTCCATTTATTTTTGAAATATTAATTTTTTTGTAGTGTTTAGAGCCATTTGCTTAATTTTGGCCACGGAAGTACTTCACTTCTGTATAAAGTAAAGAAAAAATAGTTCTAATAGTAATTATATATTTTTGTTGCCATTTTCTCATAACAACCGAAAGAAAATGTAATTAAATACGTGCTATTTTGAAAAAATATAAACGAATGATTTCTGTTAAACCATGGAGCTATTATAAAATATATTTAATTTTAAGTACCTGTATTAATGTTACAAACAAATGGAGGTCTATGAATCATTAGATAGCCGTTCTTTTTGTGGAGTTTCTTTAATGATGGCATCTTTTTGCTGCATTTGTGTATTATTTTGCGATAGTGACCTATGCATGTTTTACTGTAGATGTTTAAGAGTGGATCGTAAATGTGGAATTCTTAAGCGGATGCGAATGACGTCATTTTACATAAAATAAAAGCGTGTGCTTTAACCCCTTCGGGATGTGCGTCTTTTGCAGAAATTTTAATCTTTTATCACCAGTTTTTCGAAACAGAAAATCTTGCCTTATTGAGTAGGGAAAAGGCTCGGATTAAATAAGGCAAAATTTACTGGTGAGAATAATCACTGATTCTGAGCACCTTACGTGGAACGTATACCGATCGCTCGTCCGCAAGGGGTTCAGTCTTAAAATTGAGATATGTTTTGTACTATTTATATATACATATATACATTTTTTTTTTTTTTATCGGAGGTGACATTACATTCTGAAAAAGTAGAATTTCTGTTCTCCAGTTATTTTTCTGTTTCGTATACAGAAAAAAAATAAATAGATAAATCTTTAAAATGTGTTTATATTTCTCATTATATCAAATGAATGCAAATTATATCAAACAATTATTAAAATTCTTGAAGTTCTCTCCCCCCCCCCCCCCAAAAAAAAAAAAAAAAAAACTCCAGGAAAGCTTTATTAATGCATGTTTAATATTTTGTTACTTTCATTATAGTTTTTGTTTATTCTAGTAGAATTTCTGTCTATCAATAAGAAATATTATATTCCGAAGATCGCCCTGTAAGTAATGAGTAATTTGCAGTCGTACAGAATTTTTATATGAATGACCATGTGTATTTAAATAAACGTGTAAAGTATTCTTGTAAATTGTAGAATGAAGAGAAGGAAGAAGATATTTTTATGTATGGAATGTAAGCTCAAAGTCTGGTTTAGAAATTCAGAGTCCTAGGACCAAACAGAAGCATGGATTCTTATAACAGTTTATCTTACATGATTTGTTTCTATTGCGTGATACAATGTCAAATGTTTTTTAAATATGGCCAAAGAATTATTGTCTAGATGATGACAGGCACAAAAATCTATTTTTTTTTAATACAGATTCTATAGTGCGTAGTTTTTATAGTATCTAGAAGCTACGCACAAGTGTTTTCTTTTTATCCAGGTGTCAAAATTGTTAATAGCAACAGGATATTACCCTCTGATGATTTTTTCTGTACGTTATCGCTATTGCGCGTAAACAGTAAATGCCAGACTATGACTTTTTGATGTCCGGGACACAAATATGACTTGAAGCCCTCCGTGCTTACGTTAGTTAGTAAGCTGAAATATTTTTTAAATGTGTATTTTGAATGGTTCTATTAAACTTGAAATTTGCTATTTTGTGGAATATTTGTGAAGTCAATTTTATTAATAAATGCACGAAATTTGCGTTAGTATTTACTCAAATATCAAATAATTAAATAGTATTTATAATTTTTCTATAAATAAAAAACATGTTCTCAAAATTGAAAAAAATTTTGGAGATAGCGCAGTGGGGAAAATGTTATTTTCGGTGAAGTATTAACTCAAGCTTATAAATTATAGCGGAAACGATGTTTGATATCTAAAATTTGCTCACCTTTAGATATAAAATTGTCATGTGTCAGGAAGATGTGCATTGTCAATTGCAGATAAAAAAAGAAAAAACACAAGAACACCCTAATATAACTTTTAAATGCATGTATCATTGGATATTTTTTAGATATGATTATCATGATCAATCATTAAGTCGCGATGTCATTTTCTTTTTTGTTGTTCATTTTGAAATGCATTAGGCATATGCGTTCGTGGGACCTAACAACGAAAATTACTGGTTAATTATTATCTTTGTATTGTACAATATAAAACTATGTTAATAATGAAACTAAACAGGCAGTTTTTAAAAATTTTGTCTTTTGATTCTCTCACTCCAAGCTTATAGGATTATAGACCATACTTTAATCTGGCCCCCTGATCACTCAGATCCAGTTCAATAGCTTAAGTTGGTAAGCTTAAAGCGTATAGAATTATAGAATTGAGATACCCCAAGTTTATGAAGCCTTAGACCAGTGCCCCGTTTGCCTATGTCCTAGTCCTGTGACAATTATGACTGGTTATTATTATTTTTTTTTTTTTGGCTATATTGATATCGTTAAGAGGCTACTGCATTCAAGTGAAAACACCCACTCGCTAATGTTGTTTTTATAGGAGAATTCTATTAAATATCTCACTTGCATTTCAATATTTTCCCGTTTTGTTTTCAGTTTTTTTTTTTTTTTTTTTTTTTTTTTATTAGGATACTTTGACTTTCGGAACCGGTTTCGAAAGTAAAGGTATCCTCATAAAAAAAAAAAAAAAAAAAAAAAAAAAAAAAAAAAAAAAAAAAAAACCCTCGCAAACAAAATAAAAAAAAGCAAACGAAGGCATTTGTTGAGATCGACTTCAGCTACCCAATGCAAAAAAATCCATTTAAGAATATTGAAATGCAAGCAAGATAATAATTAAAAAAATTCTCCCTTAGGAATAACATTAGCGACTGAATGTTTCCGCGTAATTGAAGTAGCCTCTTAAAAGTGTGACAGAAACAAATTAATATTAATTTGTTTTCACATCATGCGTTTTTGAAAATGTCATTAGATATTTATATTTTGATTACCATTGCCTCGGAATTTCTTAAACAAATGTAATACTTTCGCAAACTTTATTTTATACCTGTAAAAAAGTTTTTGCCAAGCTAAATTTTCACAGAATGGAAGATTTGACACTCTGATATAAAAAAAAAACTTTTATCAATTGTTAAAAATACTATATATTTTAGGAAATGCTTAAAAATTTTCATTTTCTGTGATCTTAAAAAATGTTTTTGACCACACTTTTGAAAATTCCAATATTAATACATGTATTCCCATTCAGGTCAATTTTTTTCCTGTTTATAAATTAGATATCTTTGATCATACAGCTAATTGATGGTTATCATATTCTTTTGATGGATCGTTTCATGACTGATTTAAGAGATATTTAATTAATTTTATATAAAAAATGCCATTTTTAGATATTATTATTGTATATGTAAATAATAATAATAAAGAAAATCTTCAGTTTTAAAGGAATCTGAATTAAAATATCTGCAACTTTTATAACTGGTGTTGTAAAATTATTTCGTGATTGTGACTAAGCATTTGAGCGTTATAAATGTATAGATATGCAATATTGTTGATATTAGGAATTAAACAAAAAACTTTATAAGGTATATTATGATTATTATCATTTTTAACCTTTGTGAAATTTACATGCATTTTGAAAAATAATAAAAAAATATGACTCCTATTTTTTTTTCTTTAAAAGAAAGGTAAAGAATATATTCTGTAAAGATAAAAGAAAAAAAGTATTCGAGTGTTTGTATTCCAGACACCTTTTTAACAATCACTTGCTGTTCACCGTCATTTTAACAGATGTATAACAGACACTCTTTAGTACCCTATCTTTTCACACCCTTTTATGACATCTGCTGATACTGCTGACATCTGACAAAGAGTTTCTGGTTAGGCCAGTGGGGGATAGTAAAAAAATGTGCAACACTTGAAATTTCGCTGAAACGAATAAAAGATACACAGCCATCAGAACATATGTGTATCCAGGGACCGACTCGGCTATGGGGAGCCCTGGGGCAAGCATCATTCTGGGGGCCCCCCTTCTATCTATCTATAGAATGTTTTTGTGAATAATGTGGAAGTGGCTAGTACTAAACTTCATGCATACTGTAAGTACGCATAAATTTTGTACCCGGTTTTGTCTGCTCACGTCTGTATACAGAGTATCACAAAAAATTGTCACATTTTTAAGAAAAAATGTTAGTAGGATAATATAGTAGAAAGAATGATGGATTGGTGGACTCGAGTATTTCTTTGCAAAGTTTTACTTCGCTTATCTACGTACATTATAAGATGTGTAAAAGAAAATCCCATAAATTGGTCATAATTAATGGTTTTAACTTGCCATGTTGCGTGGAAAGCGTTAATAAAGTATTTCTTTTGAAAACAATAGAATACTAAGTTTTTATAATAAAATGTTAATCATTAGTTTTCGAATGATTAGTTTGCTTTTTGCATAAGTGGGGCGGGGGGGGGGGGGTTACTGGAAGCAGAGAAGAGAAGGGGGACCGCAATCCCTTCCTAAATGTCTGAAAATATATGAATTTTGGTCACTTTTGGCTAGTTTTAATCACTTAGCACCTTTTAATGAAAATCCTGATAACTCTCATGGGGGGCCCCCTAAAAAGGGGGGCCCGGGCCAACTGCCTCGCATGCCCCTGCATAAGTCGGACCCTGTGTGTATCTGTTCTTGTTCTTACTCCGAGTTTAAAATTCAGTTTTGTTTTTAAAATTATTAAATAATAGAATTTTTTTTATAAATAACATTAAAGTACTGTATAATTTGTTAGATGCATTAACGTTTCTCTTGTTCTAAATATTCTATTGCAGAACATATACCTAATTTCAGAATTTTTTCTTCCTTTAAATATGCATCAATGACAGTTGATTTTATATCACTACCACAAAAATATTTTGTTTTAAGTTTGATATACATTATTCGGGCGTGAATTTCTTTAACACATTTTAGAATATATACAGAAAAGGTGATTTTCCCAATGAAAATAATAACATTACGAAACCTTTTAAATACACTTTTAATTTCATAGAAAAAAAACTTTTTAATGTGATTTCTTATCTGAAAAATGCAATATGAGATCGTATTATGTTGGTAAAACGCCAATGATAAACTTTTAAAAATATCAGTATTAAACCAACGATATTTTCTTGTCAACATCAGAAAAAAAATAATAAAAAAGTAATAATAAATATTTTCTCTTAATAACACATAAATAGGTGATATTAACAAAGGAAATTCTGAAATACAAATGACTTCAAATTTCCTTTTTAGTATAAAAAGTTTCGATTGCATTATTCTCAATAAATAATGACGTAAACACCTTCAGAATTTAGCAAGGGAGAAAAAAGAGAAGGGGGAGGGCACATAATAATGATAACGGTGAGTGCCGTAAAAGTCTAACATAAATGACGGCGCCTGGTGCGGGGCACCGCCCGTGCCATCCCGGATGCGGCGTTGTGTCCCTCTACTCTAAACCCAGATTTTACACATAACTTGACCATATTAAAGTAAATTTTCACCAGGCTTGACTTGGATATAAATAAATAAAGTTGAAAGTGAAGTTGAAAATAAAGTAATTTTTGTTTAAATATGACACTGGTTTCTATAAGAAAATTGTAGTGTGCTCTACTATTTTTTTAGGGGGGGGGGGGGGTCACACTATACTGTTAAAGTAAAAATTTCGAGTACAACAACACATCAGCTAGCAACGACCCCCCTCCCCTGCCCCTCTCCCCAAAGTATGAAAATTTGTTTCACGCCACTTTAAGACTTTTCCACAGCTAACTCACCAAATTAAAAAATGCAACTCTGAACGAAAGACTTGACTAAAAAATCATTCTGTTACAGCTAATGACATGTATTTACTAATTTAAACGCAATTGAATATTTCCCTCAAAGTTTGTTTAAAAAATAATTTTAATTTATTTATGTTCGACATAATTTAAATAATATTAATCAGTTGTTAATTAACCACAAATAAACATTTGTCAATTATTTACTATTTATCAATTAAAAATATTCACCAATTAATTGCTAATCATTAATTAATAATAGCGTCAATTAAGTACTATTTTATTTATCTATGGCAAATTATTGAGTATGACATTCCTAACACTTTTCACTGGAAGCAGATGCTCTGCTTACGCCCCCCCCCCCCCCAATACGAAACATCTTTTAACGTTGCGTAAAAAAACATCTTTCTAGAACTAACGCACCGAACTGACCAAGCAGCTGTATTCAAAAGACTTAGCTAAAGAACCAGTCTGTTATCGCTAATGAAATATATTTTAATATTTCAAACAAAATTAAATATTTTTTAACAAATAAATTTAAATTTACTGGCGACAATAATTAACTGAAATTTATCAATGTTTAACTAACCGCAATCAATTATTCAAAATTACTTACAATTTACTATTTGTAAATAATAGTCATCAATTAATATTCATTAACTAAAATAGCTTCATTTAAGAACATTAGCAAATGATTAAGCATTAACATCGATAATCGTAACACTTCCATTTCTATTGCTTAAAATATCCTTTCAAAAAATTGTCATTGTCCTTCAAACGCATCAATAACATTATACACTTTGTCAGGCAATTCATTGAATAATAGAGTAACCATCCAGGACATCTTAGTTCGAGATTAAGTTACTCGGGTTTAGTGTGTAAAATTTCAAAACGAGTAACACCCGAGTTACTCTAAATAATGGTACTGTGCTCCCTCAAACTTTTTGTTCTAAAAAATAAACAATTACTTCGAATGAAATTTTTTTGGTGTTCATATGTATATTTTGCATATCTTAACATTCTATAATAATATTTAAATGATACTAATAAAATTTCGGTGGGTATTCCAAACGTCGGTAAAAAGTTTAGTTATTGACGAGGGCGGGTAGGACGGTATTGGTGTGTGAGTGTGTGTATGTGTGTGTGTGTGTGTAGGATATCTAAAATATTTGGCATATTTTGTCAAACTATTTGTAACTAAAATATTTTAACAAATGAAAAAAGACCAGAAAAAATGAAATCATTGACAGCACCATTAAATGCATTGTCCGAAATGCAGTATATCAAATTGGAAAATACATAAATTCAATAAGAAAAACCACAAAAGGAATGCAAAAGGGAGAACGATCATGAATAAAAATGGATCTTATAATTCGAAATTCGTTTTCAAGGGCAGTATTTTGAAATCATAAGTAAAATACAGTTAATTTATGAAGTAGAAATAAGGAGCTTTGCTTGAATGCAAATTTCTACCAGTGCCTGATTAACCGTAACAAAAAAAGTCTTTGAACGTAATCAACCCATGCATAACATAAATTAAAAAATGAAACATGTGAGTGAAAAACTTACTTTTTTAATATAAACAAGATGAAATATCTAAAATTTCATAATAGCCACAAAATCATTCGTCATAACCAACATAGCAAAACCCTTTCACGTGTTATAAGAAGCAGTTACAGTTACCAGCGAATTCTGACAGTTTAAAAGTGGCAAATGAGGGGAATAATTACTAATAATATAAATAAAATAATTATTAAGTAGATTACAGTAATCAAACAAAACATAATAAATTATTTTATATGCTAATTAAAGGAACTAGGAGTAAATTTATTAAAAAATAGTATTGAAAAAATACAGGTATTAAATGGAAATGAAATATTTTACGATATATGTAGAGTCTGGCAACCGTAGATATTTTTAATTAAAAAAACGAGGAATACATATACAGGGTGTCCGGTCTCAACGATGTCCAATGGCTAATTCCTAAACCGTTAGTAATAGACATACGGTTCCAATTACAAAAATGTTTTAAATCAGGTAAAGAAATATATTAAAAGCGATTTGGGTCAATAAAACATTTCTTAAAAAATTACGAAATTAAAATTTTTATACGGTCCCCCGGTTCTATAAGTTATATTTAGTAAAATTTTCCTTTTACACTGACAAGTAATACAAAAAAAGTCCCGTTATTCTACGATTAAAATTGACCAAGTAATAGCTGTTTAAAGTTGGAGCATATTTTTTGCTGCAAATTGGGGTTCATTCACAAATTTAGTCGAAATATAATTTCGTGGTTGAGAGTAAAATTAACATTGCAATATAAATTTGAAATCTTTAATCGTTCTGACATATTAATGCAAAATATACAATTTGTAATAAACATTTAAGAAGAAAGAAAAAACAGAAATTTTGTAAAATAAAATTATGCTAAATTAACAGCCTTCTTTACAAAATGATGCGTATTTTAAAATATTCTTAGATTACACTAGCCTGCAAAATGTCATGTTTTTTAGCTTTTGGTAATTGATTCTTGTGTATTCTGTACCGCTGAATCCGAAATTGACCTTCATTTTTAACTATCAGATCCGGATTTTTCGCAAATTACAAATTTCAAAGTTAAAATTGAATCTCCTCCCCCATCTCATCGGACCACTTAGCTGTTTAGCTGTAAGAATCCCAGGATAAGTAAAAATATCGAATAAATTATTGAATAAAATAAAATAATATAAAAAAAGTTTTACATATGTTTTATAGTATGAGATTTTCGCTATATTTTAACTTACACATTTACGATTTGCAAAAAAATTCTAACGTGATGGTTAAAAATGAAGGTCATTTTCAGATTCAGTGCTAAAAAGTACGTAAAAATCAATTATCAAAAGTTAAAAAACACAACTATCTCCTCCACTTTATAGTATCCGATTTTTGTTATTCTTTAAATTTCACAATTTATGATTTGCGAAATATCCTGACATGATGGTTAAAAATTAAGGTAATTCTTGGATTCAGTGGTAAAAAATACATAAAAGTTAAAAAATCCAACAATCGCAGTTGTGTATGACTTATCTAAAAAGTTTCCTTAAACTTCTTGGCGGTAATCTATCCGAATTTTTTTGTGTTATCCTGTAAAATAAGTATAAATGGTAACCACCGAAAATCATAATATAATATTAGATTGTTATCGGATTTGCGCCAGTATGTAAAATGTAATCTCGATCGGATATTTGAAAGTGAGTTAAAGTTCGAGTGCAAATTTTGAACTGGAAAAACATGCATACGATCGTTCAAGTAACATAAAAACTTAAAAAAATAACATAATTTTTGTTAAAAGAAATCATAAAAAAGCAGTCTCAAATCCTGACAAAATAAAACCTATGTTATTTTAGCCAATCTGAAACTTAATAAATGTTAACTTAATCGATGATGATATGATAACTTAATAAACTTAATACTTGTACGATTTTTTTCAAAGCGCAGATACACATGAAATAAGATCTTCGAATACTTTAAGCACTTGGAATGTGACCCATCAAAGCCAAGCCAAACTCAATTGTTTTCAGAGCAGAAAAGTGGCATAAGGCATTTTTAAAGTTTCATAACTCGCTCAATTTTAGTTTATATGAACGGGACTTTTTTTTGTCTTACTTGTCAGTGTAATAGGAAAATTTTACTAAATATAACTTATAGGACCTGGGGACCTTATAAAAATTTAAATTTCGTATTTTTTTAAGAAATGTTTTTATTGACCCAAATCGCTTTTAAAATATTTCTTTACCTGATTTAAAACATTATTGTAATTGGAACTATATGTCTATGACTAACGGTTTACGAATTAGCCATTGGACACCGTTGAGACCGGACACCCTGTCTATAAATTTAAAAAGCAACGTTAAAAACGCCAGAATAAGTAAAAATTCCGCAAACTAGTTTCGGTAGCGTTTAGCGTACCGTCCTCAGTGCAAAGAATAAAGGAAACTTGCTCATTTATATAGAGGAGAAGCGGATTCAACTGAGAAGTTCTTTAACCAATGGGGAAACAGGAAAATCTGGGTACCAGCCAACAGGAAAATACTAAAGGTAAAAAAGGTAGTGATTAAGCAAAAGAGGATTTTATGAAATATTTCCAGCCTCTTTTGCTTAATCACTACGTTTTTTTTTCACATTTCTGATGGGATTACCTTTACTATTCTCCCGTTGGCTGGTACCCAGGTTTTCCTGTTTCCCATTGGTTATTGAACTTCTCAGCTGAATCCGCTTCTCCTCTATATAAATGAGCAAGTTTCCTTTATTTTGCACCGAGGACGGTACGCTAAACGCTACCAAAACTAGTCTGCGGAATTTTTACTTATTCTGGCGTTTTTAACGTTGCTTTTTATATTTATATCATTCTGCGCCAAGTAGCATCTTAATAATTATGAATACATATATATTTGAAATATTATTATTTTTTGAAGGAACTTTTATGTTACGAATCATTATTAGTATTCTAAACTATTAGTTTCTAAACTGCTGTTTTTTTTTTCTTTCTAATTCTAGCTTAGTTGTGTCATTTCTGTTTTTTTACTTCTGTTAGAAAATAAAAAAGGAAAAGTAAAGAAAACATAATAACCATGTGTTATTTAACACATTACCCGCTGGTGTTGTGTTCACGCAACGGTCAGAATAAATGCCCATATTTAAGTTATTTACATACGCACCACTATTTTTCAATTAAAAAATTGGCCTTACTCAAATACATAAATATTTAAGATCATATAAAGAGAAAATTATCTTTCAGAGTTTGTGGTGGCAAACGATGTTCAGCTAAAAAGTTGAAAATTTCAGCCTTATAGTTTTGGCGGTTAATGGGTTAACTATAGGACAATATAATTAAACAGAAAGTAAACCCTCTTTATTTCACTGTAAAAAAAGAAAAATATTTTTTTAATCTACAAAAATATAATATAATCACGATCTAATATATATGATAATCTGTTCCGAGGTACCCATGATTCAGAAAAGCGTTCTTTACCTTTAGAAATCTCAGAAACCATTATATGTTCGAAATTTAAAGAATGATTTATAAAAACAAAGTTTCTTTTTTCTGCCTTTGATTTTTGAAAACGTTTCTGAGTAGTTTTTATAATATATTAATCAGTTTGCTCAAACAGGAATATTGTTTTCAGAATACTATCGATTCTCAATTAAACATTTTCAGCAGCGTAATTCAATTTGTACAGTCAAGAGTAACAAAACAATATGAATTTTAACGTCAATGTTAATGTTTAATGCTCTTAATTTTTCATGTGTGTCTGTGAAACGTTTGTTGAATATACCGGGTGTCCCAAAAAGGACTGACTGATTTTAAAATTCAATAACTTCCAAACGGTGACAGATATTTTAAAAAATCTTGCAGGAGGGTTATGCATAAAGTCAAAAGTTTTTTTACAGTGATTTTCGATTTTAGTTCGAATTACAAACAAAAGATGGCGCTGCGATCAATAGAGGCTAAATTCAGGCTCGATTTTTGGTACTTCGTGACCCGGATAATACATTTCCATCTCCTTTTTCTGCATTGAACAACAGAAAGGACCAAAAATCGAGCCTGTATTTAGCGACTATTGCTTACAGCGCTATCTATTGTTTGTAATTCGAACTAAAATCGAAAATCACTGTAATAAAACTTTTGACTTTATGCATAACCCTCCTGCAAGAATTTTTTTAATATCTGTCACCGTTTGGAAGTTATTGAATTTTAAAATCAGTCAGTCCTTTTTGGGACACCCGGTAAAAATGTTTCTTTGAGAATTGAGACGTTCAGAAGACAACCCGACTAACTCCATTTTAAGGCTGTTCTTAACTGCTCTGCTCAACGAGCGGAAAACGTTATGACACATTTACAAATTCATCACAAAGTATAAAATTGGAAAGACTGGCTATGGAAGCGATTTGGAATTGAACTGTTTTTTCCATTTTTTGATCAATCAATTACCCATTGAGTTATAAGCAATTTCGATCACGTGATAAACCCGTTTTTCGCCCACTCTTGAGTGATTTTTCTACTTTTGCGCGGAAATTTGGTTCAAAACGTCCAATTTGACACTCTTTTCTGAAAGATCTATCGCGTTTGCAAAAAAAAAAGGAAGATAACAGCTCGATGACATAGTTTCTGAACAACAACACTAGCTATTTTCATGCATTTTCGAACAAAAATAAATTAAAACTTATGTCAAGAAGTTGCCCTTTTTGATTTGAGAACAGCCTTAAGTTGCGTTTTTTTTTAAACAAAGGAACATTGAAAATTTTATATATATTTATACAGTGATAAAACGTTACCCTTGATTAAACGAAAATTAATGAGTTCAATCAAAATATTCCGAGAAATAATACTATATAGATATAATATTTTTATAGCTACAATAATTTTAACTGTTTATACTGAAAATTTTCATTTCATGGAGTTAATCGATTTGTGCATTGAACGGCTCAATTGATAGCATCTGAAAAAACGGTATATTGTGTTCAGAAAACTGATTAATACACTATAAAAACTACTCGGAAATGTTTCCGTAAATCAGCGGCAACAAAAAAAAACCCCTTATAAATGCTTCTTTATTTATAGTAGTTTATGAGGTTCTGTATATTGGTTTATGAGGCTCTATATATTAGTTTCTGAGGTTTCTAAAGCTGAAAAACGTTTTCCGAAATTGTGGGTAATTCAGTAGAGGTTATTGCATATTTTTGTTCGTGGTTATGTTATATTTTCCAAGATTAGTAACATTTGAAGACCTGTATGGAAGAAGATGTTATGTAACAAAAATTAGAATGCGAGAAAATTGGAGTGAATGTTTTTTGTTGCCATTTAGTTATTTAATTCCTTCTTAGTAGCATATGTTTGAATGTTAATAAATGATACTAAACTCTACTAGAAAAGAATATTAACATTTAATTATTAAATATTAGAAATTATTTTCACCATTTAAATTATTGTATATAAAAATATTAAATATTAAAAGATACTGTCTCATACCTTCAATAATAAGTAAGAATTTTAGTATTTTATTTTTCACCATATGATATAATACCTGATAACGCTTTCATCTATATATATATATAAAGAATTTTTGAGAAAATGTATCATAACATGGTCTTCCACTAAAGTCATAATTTATGTTTTTTATAGTGTTGTTGATTATAACTCAATGTCTTTCAAAGTACATATATATAATTAAAAACAATTAATAATATTGTAACAATAAACTAATTAATCGAATACTACCAGAAAATCGTTGTTACTTTGAATATATTTTAATGTAATGGGAAAATCAATCTTTTTGAGAATCGCGTTGCAAAAATAAAAATATTTGTGAATTTTATTCTATTCCATCCAAAATTCTTCAAAATCCGCCTTCCGCAAGTATAAAACTTTGTTAACTTCTATGAGAGGAGTGTGTGCGCGGGTTAAAACTAAATAACATTTTTAATTTTTAAATTATACTGCCTAAGATCTGGGGACTTATGAAACATATTCATAAAATTCTGCAGAGAAAATAAATGGTTCATATTTTTTACGCTTAACACAATATGATTTACTTAAATCATATTGCATGTTCAAATCATTTGCTTAAATCAAGATGCAAACTGTTAGCAAACGCAACCGAAGATTTCCGGAGGACATTGCAGTTGCATTGTCAGAATTTACTAAATACAGTAGTACCCCGACTTACGTCCCCTCGACTTTACGTCACCCCGCATTTACGTCGTCTGGCTCGGGGGGAAAATCTTAGTAATTAACACGTACTTCTGAAGACTTTTGGAAGAAATTTAAGATCTCAGATGCAGTCACAGTCATAGGGGATTCATGGGGCTCATGTTCAGCAAAAAACAATGAGAAAAGCCTGGAAAAGACTGCGCCTCTTTTCCTTCACAGAGACCAAGAAAACTTCTAAAAATTGTGATTCTGTATCTCTGTTAACTTATGAAATTTTCGAAAATGGAAGAGAACTAAACGTAGAGATGGATGCTGAAGATGTTGGTGGATTCATAAATTACCCTGATCCGGAATTAACCATCGATGAACTTATCGAATTAAAGAAACAAAGTACTGTCAAAGGAATGGTACAAATATGGATATTTTGAGACTAGGGGGAAGGCGGAAGATTATGACTGTTGCAAAATTAACTGAAGGGCTAAACCTTAGTGAAGCTGTAATGACTGTTCTTGAAAATATTGATTCAGACAAGCAAAGTTTAGCAACTACTGGAAAAAGTTTAGAAAACTCACTCTGATGTTACAAAGAGTTTCTAAGAGATAAAAAGGAAAATTTGTTGGTTCAAACTTTCACTTTCAAAGCTTCTCGAACGTGGCGGCTAGAAGAACAATAAATTGCAGGTTAACAATTTATTGATGTATTCCAAATTCTTGGATTGCAAACGCATTTTTTGCTAATGTTAAATGTATGTAACACACAATAGAATATGTTCATTAGATTTTGGTGAATGTTTATTACTTACCTTTTTTCGCTCATCTAAATGTACCTCGACTTAAGTCGCTAGTTTTGGAACGAATTGCTGACGTAAGTCGAGGTATTACTATATCGGGTTTCCTCACCAACAAGGAATTACCATATTTGCATCTATGCTTACTTAATCAAGATCAGTCATAGTGAACAAGCATTGTCTATTATTTGGAGATCTGCTATTTTTTCAAACACCGTCCATCCCTTATTTCACATTATTAGAACTAGTACAGATTAAGGTGGTCTCTGAAGCTGCGTTTAGAAAGCAAAAGTGCTCACTGTCATGCTAAAGCAATAAAACCTCTCTTTTCTAACCCCATTTGTGGTTTTTAAGAAAATGACGGGGGATCAACAATGGGTCAGGAGATAAGATTAGATTGAACTTGAAGGAAACTCTCCTCTCTATGCGGCATGTCCAGCATTTTCCCTGTAAAGCCATAAAAAATTAAAAACGGCGCGGGACCACAAGAAAGTGCCTCCTGAGCAGAAAAAATGACCGCGGGATGACTGATACGTCTAATCTAGAGCTTAAAACCGAGTGGAGACATACGGACAATAAAATTTAATTGGTCAAGATAGTTCTAAACAAATACGAATGGTCACGCATCTTGGCGAGCCTGCCATTATTCCCAAGCTAATGTTTGTTTGAATTATTTAATTCGTCT
Organism: Maratus speciosus; assembly: GCA_963932465.1. Classification (NCBI taxonomy): domain Eukaryota; kingdom Metazoa; phylum Arthropoda; class Arachnida; order Araneae; family Salticidae; genus Maratus; species Maratus speciosus. Next base: position 456,444,381 of record OZ010788.1, read on the forward strand.
AATCCTAATCAAACTTTTGCAGGCCAGTATCGCCAAGTTCTGGAATATGTGTTGTTATAATATGGATAAAAAATTGCATCTGACCCTGTCTTCTGTGCGTTATTTTGCTACTGTCTTACACAGGTACCCAATTACAGATGGAAAGCAATGTTCACTACTGCTTTTAAAAGATCTAAAAATGCAATAGGTAATAGAATCTTTACCGGAAATTATCGTTATAAATGATAAACATTAGTTGAAGACATTTTCTTTTTGTAAACCCTAAAGTAGTGTTTACCTGCTACAATGTTTTTATTTAAAATTAATTTTTATTTGTATACCTGGATTGCCATTAACCCCTTGACTTCCATGAAGTACGTACTCTCATTTCAGAAATCAACGACCATGACGTACACACCATTACGTCGTTCACTACACAGTAATGGTTGCATATTTGAACAGGATTGGTCTGTTATATGCAACTGATGTAACAGGGCACTGGTCGAAGGTGAGTTTTATGACATAAACATTCTACACCACATAGCCTGGTATGTAGCCCTTCACCGGTAAAATTAAGCCTGTGGTTCAGGGGAGATTTGCCTATAGAAGGCCGAAAAAAGGGCGTTTTTTAGCTTTTTTTTTCTGGAATAGAAATGAAAATTTTAACTCCGTTTTTTTTTTTTTTTTTTTTTTATGTTATTTATTATCATTTGAAGAACATTAAAAAATTTTTTTAATCAAAGTGGATGTCCTAGCGCACGCGCCGTGCACTTCCGAATGGACGGAATCCGATAGAACACCAGAGTCGTCTGTAAGCAATTTTCTTTAAGCATGATGAAAGTAGATAAGATTGTCAGGAGCTTCAAGCACTTTGAGGACAAAAAGTTGAAAATCAACGAAGTGGCGGCCCTTTGAAAAAAAAAATTATTTTGACTCCCTTTTTCGCACTTTGGCGTGCTTCCAAAAATGTTTATTTTTTATAAAAAGGGCTGAAAGTGGTCCAAGCTCCAGTAAATTAAATTCCCATTAATTGAAAAAAAATAGCAAGATCGGTTTAACAGTTTTTGCTTTTGATCCTGCCCAGTTTGAAAAAAAAAGGCATTTTGCGTAAAATGCGTTAACCCTATGCCGGGTGTTGCCTTTCGGCAACAAACCCAATTTGGGCTTATAAATACTATTAGAATAATATTGAAGCTATAATGCCTAATGTTGTCAATAAAATATATTCTGAAAATATTATTAAATCGATTTTCAACATTTAGATGGCAACACTTGTCTTGTTTAAGAATAAAGATAGATTTATTTTTTCAATTGTTGATACACTTTCTTTCTGTTTTGTTTGGAAGCTTGCGAAATACCTTATTTTGTTCTGCAGTGAGCAAGTAAAGTTTATTTCTTATCATAGTTCTCAAAATTCTTGTGTGTTTAATATTATAGAATTTTATCAAGGAAAATTATTTTTTCAAATAAACACCAGTATTGCCGATTAGTAACAAACAATTTTTTAGCCGTAAATCATACTTAAAACAAAATATGATTTTTTAAAGCATTTTTCCCATGATTTATTTAAAAAAAGAAAGCCGAAAAACATTTTTTAATTGATTTTTGAAAACTCAGGCATTTAAGGGTTAATAGTTTTATCCCATCTGTATAATAGTTTTAAAACAAACTCATAGTGTCATGCCCGCAGCGCCCCCTGTACAAAGTATAAAATTTCATGCATGAGTCGAAGTTGAAAGTTAAAATCACCCGATCGCATACGTGCTCGGAACCCGGCGGATGTTTTCCGCTCAAGCATTAAATAACTACGAAAGAACTTCGAGTTCGGCCAAATCGTTTTCCAGGTATAATCTACAGACGATAGGCAGAAAAGTACAAAAAGAAAAAAATTGATTTTTTTCAACCGAAAAAAAAAAAAAAAACAAAAAAAAAACAACAACAACAACAACAACAAAAAACAAAAACAAAAAAACAAAAACAAAAACAAATCCTCCTTAAAGTTTGCCTTGTGGACCAATCATCAAGGTATTAACAAACTTAAGTACTTCTATATGGTACAGAATTTATTAGAAGCAGCCTAGGCTTTCGCTGCGATGAAACATACTTTTACACACTGTTTTCTAAATTTAAATTCGTATGGTTGAAAAATCCAGTACATTAAAAATTAAATCTTAGCGAAATCAAGTAACATCATTGATAGTAAAAGTTTCATTCAAAAATCATAATGATAAATTTTAAGCAACACAAACAAATGAATATTCCCGTATTAAATCCATTAAAAAAAGAAAAAGAAAAACTTACTCTAACCATTTAAAATAAAATCTTTCTTGAAAAATATTCAATATATTTTACAGGTACCTGAAAAATATATACCATCAAAGATAGATCATCTTTACATACATGAAAAGTAAATTCGCTTGTCAGACTGGCAATGGATACGATGTCTCAAACTAGAAACAATTTATCATGATGCTCGAAGGGAAAACAGTTTACTTGCACAAAGAAATGAAAAAGAAAAAGAAAAAAGGAAAGAAAATGTGTTCGAAAAAAGGGAATAAGTCTCTGTCTTCTCGGTTCCAGGGAAAAGTAAAATGAAGTACACTGACATATTTCCAGCACGGAAAAGGTGCCCAGGGCAACGCGGCAATGTTATTGATGAACATAGCGTCATCGCATCTTTTGCGTTTTAAATAAGATGCGTCTAAAATAGTTGATAACCATCTTTTTGAAATACGAATCGGGATAAAAAGGATAGCTTATCGTAACGATAAAATACACTGAGCCGGAATAAAAAAGATGTGCAGCGTATAAAGCCAATTATTTTTTACTGTCGAGGCGTTTCCAGTGAAATAATTGCAGAGAAAAATTCTTAAATCTGTGTTAAGCAACAATGCTCAAAGCATTTAATCTTGGTAAAATAAATAACGGATATAAATTAAACACATATCGAAGAAAGTTGTAACCTATTTAAATCCAGTGGAGTAGCGTTTCATTTCCTTTAAAATAACTTTTGATATTTTCTTTAAGAATTAAGAACACTGAACATTATCCAAAGAGACTTGGACCACTACACAAAAAATATGAAAAGTTACAGGGTGTCCAGCGAATAAGACCCTGATTTCAAAATTAAATATCTCAAAAACAAAGATCACTAGAATTATGCGGCAAACAGTTTGTTTATTAAATAAGCTGTAAAAATGTTATATAGAAATTTCAAAATTTAGTTGCAAAAACCGTTAACAGATGGCGCTGTAATCGCAATACTTGTAAACTGTACTTCGAAGTCCAGAGCACTAGCGCCTCATTCCTAGACGGCTCCGGACGGAAGAACGAATATTGGGAAAGTCCACTTTTTCGTTGGGATGATGTGCAGAAGTGGAGACATGTGGTCACAGAATTATTGCATCAGCTTTAATTTTAGAAAATTTCACTTAATAGAATTTTCAATAAAAAGTTTAGAAATCATTATATAAGAACTTATTAAAATATTTTATTAAATTCAATTTTTAATGCCATATAATTATTTAAATCAAAATGCATATATTTAGAAAAATAATTTTGTACTTTTTATGTATATTTTATATTTTCAAATCACAGCATAATATTTTGGTATTATTGTTTATACCTGAATTATTATAAATAAAAAAGTAATTTTGCACTTTTCATTTATTTTTAAATCATGGCATAATACTTTGGTTTTAGCATAATACATATATTTCTTTTCTTTGTAAACAAAGTATTAGAGACAGAAATTATGCATTAAATTATTTCTTTTTTAAAAGGAATTGATGATAAGTCATATAATCAACGTCAAAGCAAAAGTATTTTGGATGCTGCATTCCTTTCCAACCCTTTGGATCCTATCGCTAAGCTGCGCCATATTTCTAAGCGCAATGATCGAAAAAAAAATAACAAATTACAACTAGGGATGTAACGAATATTCGGCCACTATTCGGTATTCGGCCTATTCGGCCCTTTTGCCGAATATTCGGCCGGCCGAATATTGAACAGATATTCGGCCGAATACCTGTGGCCGAATAGTGGGACATTTGACCGAATATCTGTAGCCAAATAGTGGCATATTTGGCCGAATATTTTAAGATATTTGGTTAGATATGTTCCAGAAAATCAAAACAAAATATGATTTTAAATATTTTCGACAAACAATATTAAAAAATTATACCTAAATACATTAATTACTATAAGAAAAAGATCTCATTCTGAAATATGGGGTGGAGGAAGTATTATGAGGGGCTTGTTAATTTTGAGAGAAAGAAAAGTTGGTTGTATTTATGACGGCCAATTATCTGCACGAGGGATATAGGCCCAGGGGGGCGTGCCGTGCCCTTCGTGGGGGTCTTTCTAAGGGAACCTAACCCGTATTAACGCTTGGAAATCCAAGGTTCGAAGAAAACCACGAAAACTCCGAACGATTAGGCCGACGGGCGCGATTGGGATCGAACCCAGCACCTCCCGTCTACCAGCTTCGAGAGCAGAACCTCTCAGCCACTGGTGGGGCGAGAGAAAGAAAAGAGAAAAGTATATATCTTGGTAGCAGAAAAGAATATATAATATTTTAATGGAATGAATAATTATATTTTAAGAAAATAACCTTTTTTTTTGACATACAGAGTGTAAATTTACTAAGTTTAAGTTGCATGAAAAAGGATATAAAAAGACAGAGGACACATGCAAGCTCTTATTTTTGGGGGGTGAAAGGATTTTACTAAAATAAAAAGAGTTTCATTTTTACAGAGGTAATGAGTTCTATTTTAGATAGTATATATATATAAATTACTAGAACTATCTATGGATTAAATAAAAAATTATGGATTAAATTATTATTTACATTTTTAAAAGTCATATGTTATCTTTAAAGTATTTTTTAAGACATTTAAAGTATAACAAAAAATACATTCAGCTGTTATGATTTTTGAAAACTCAAACAAAATATTAATTTCAATTAGTCCTTAATTTAATTTTTAATTTTAAAATTGAAAGAAAAAATTAAACAATTAAAATAAAAGTCATTTATATTAAAGTCAGTATTCGGCCGCCGAATATTCGGTATTCGGCCTAAAACTTGACCGAATATTCGGTATTCGGCTATTCGGCCAAATCACTATTCGTTACATCACTAATTACAACGACCATTTGGAAAATTATTTTTTCAAAGACTAAAATTTAAGACATAAAAAATCGCACCGAGTTGATCTTACATTACGTACGCCATGAATTAAGCATTAATAGCGTTATTACACGTAAAAATTGCAAGCGACAAAAATCGCCTGCGACTAGTCACATTTCCTGAAACTTACGTATTAACCACTTGAAACTTACGTATAATCCACCTGAAACTTACGTATTATCCAATCATTTCATTGGCAGTTCGGGAAAAGGCTTTTCCATCGTCCACGAAATCTGACGACCAATTTTAAATGAAATTTCATTCTTAAACTCCTAAACATCCCACAATATTACTTTTTACACCGTCGTATAGAGAAAAAAATGTACTTTTAAATGCAATAGCTGTATCTCAATTTGTTTCTGAGTTATTAATTTTATTTTGTAGTTTTTATTACTTTTTTGTCATAGTGGCAACAGAAGTAATCGATCTCTGCTGAAAGTAAAGGGAAAATACATATTACTGTATAGACCAATCAGAAAACGAATAAAATGCGGATTAAACCAATAAAAAGCTTCAGATATGCTTTTGATTTCCTACCCTGACGAGGACAATAACCATTTTTCCAGATGGTTAAAAGAAAGAAAACGAGTTTTTAAAATTAAAATTATTTTTTAACTTAATTAAGTTTTTAAAAATAGAAAATTTGTATTTTTTCATTCAAACTATTCTATACAATTAAAAAAAGTGATTTATGAATCATTATTATAAATTCTCAATGATTTTTTAAAAAGCAGTTTCTTTTAGCTTAATTAAATTTTAAAACAAGAAACTTTGGATTTTTTTATTCAAACTTTTTTCACAGTTTAAATAAATATTAAAAAATAAAGATTTCCATTTTTTTCAAATCCTCCTCTACTTGGATTCGATTCCACGATCTACCAATTAGGAGAGAAAAGACATACCACAGAGATACTGGGATCTGGACCGAAGTAGCTTATAACAAAATATGAAACAAATCTCAATTCTGTCAACACATGGCTACGCTTCTGCACATTACCGAAATAAAACATTTTAATAAGTTCTTATATAATGATTGCTAAACTTTTTATTGAAAATTCTATTAATTGAAATTCTCTAAAATTGAAGCTGATGCAATAATTCTGTGACCAGATGTCTCCACTTCTGCACATCACCCCAACGAAAAAGTGGTCTTTCCGAATTTTCGTTCTCCCATAGGAAGCCATCTAAGAATGAGACGCGAGTGCTCTGGACTTCAAAACACAGTTTATAGGCATTGCGATTACAGCGCCATCTGTTAGCGGTTTTTGCAACTAATTTTTTAAACTTCTGTATGACATTTTTACAGCTTATCTAATAAACAAACCGTTTACCGCATAATTCTATTGTTTTTGAGATATTTAATTTTGAAATCAGGATCTTATTCGCTGGATACCCTGTACTTATTACTTGGAAAAGGAAGATTTTAATACAATTTCTTGAACCAATTAAGAAAGGCAATGCATGGCGTATCGGGTCAAATATCGAGATGGAACAGCTATATAACGAAAAGGCATAATAAATACCATTAAAATAAGAAGAATGCAATGATTAAGCCATTTAATCAGAATGAGGGATGAGAGAAGCACAAGGAAGATATATAACCGAAAATTAATAGGGAAAAGGAGTGTTGAATCCCAGGAAGAGATGGATAGAAGAGGTAGAGAAAGACCTAGCACAAAACCAAATTTCAAATTATAAATTAAAGGCTAGGGATCGGAAGGTCTGGCGAGGTAAATTAAAAGAGGTCAAAATCCTTCATGGATTGTAGTACCATTGTGTATGTATATATGCATGTATGAACATTATCCAAATAAAAGGGAATATTAAACAGCATATTTATTAGTAACGTGCACAACTAAGCAACAACAACAAAAGCATTTGTGATACTTAAGATATGAATACGAGTGAATAGCAAATATTCATTCTAACCTGCCATTTAAAGCACTTTTAACTATCTTTAAGAAAACAGAAAAAGAACATATTGCAGATTACCCATTTTGCATGAAAAAAAATTCCCTTTCCTATTAGAAAAGGTTCTTTTGAAATTTGTGGAAGACATCTTTCTTTATTACTTCACAAATAAACGTGGAATATCTTAGCGAAATGGAATATATTTTTTTCTCACAGTAAAAAAAGTTAATTTCTAAAGGTGAATGAGTTAACATTATGGTATTTCACACATAAAAAATACATGATTTTACAGCAAAATCATCCTTAAAATAATTTTAATATATTTCCATAGAAACCTGAAAAATAAATATGATCTCACTATACCATCATCTTTACATCATCGTCTTTACATGCATGAAGAGTAAATTCACTTGTCAGACTGGCAATGGATTGCATGTCTCAAACTCGAGACAATTTATCATGATACTCGATAGGAAAACAGTTTACTTAAGCAGAGAAAAGGAAAGGAAATATTTTCGAATAAAGGAAATTAGTCTGTCTTCTCAATTGCAGAGAAAAGTAAAAAGAGATACACTGCCATATTTGCAGACGGGCCTCGGTGCCCGGGGAAACGTGCCGCTGTTATTGATGGACATAAGTTACATCGTTCAGTATTATAAAAAAAAATGCGTCTAAAAATTGGTGATATCCATATATTTGAAAAAAAATAGAGATAATATGAAAGACTATAGATTCAGCTGAAATAAAAAGTTATTAATAGTTATTTTTTTTATTTTTTTTATTACTGCCAAAGCCGTATCAGTCGAATAATTGCAGGAAAAAAATCTTTAAATTCGTGTATAAGCAAAAATGCTCATTGCATACATTGGCTAAACTTAGTAAAATTAAACTATGAATATAAACAAGTAAAAATTAAATTTAAAAAATCAAAAAACCCGACTGCGTAAAAAGCGAACTAATTAATTATTTTCCATCAGTGTGAAACTATTTTTTATATTACTTACCTATTTTTTTATTTACTTGTATTGATGACTTTTAAGTTGTGTTTAATTGTTACTTCCTATCTATAAACACCGTTTTGATGAGGCCTATAGATGTCTATGATGGTTAGAGTTGCAGTAAAGCTAGAGATCATACCTACACAGCTTCCAGGTTGTGTAATATTTAAACGGGGCTTCTAACTGTAAAATAGTCAATGAAACATCGTCTTCATTTTGAAAGACCTATCCAATGATATGCCACTCAATAGGGTGCGTAAGAAATTTTCTTCGTCTTTACCGCCATTTTGTATTTTACGGCCGCCATTTTGAATTTCTAAAAACAAAATCTAGCTTATAATCATCGGAAGGATAAGACGAATCGATAGAGACCTCATTCATTGAAATCCATCCAGCCGTTGGGATGTTTCGAGAGAATAAAGAAATCCACATACCCAGATACGCGTGAAACACATGACCCTTCTTGGCAGTCGGGTAATTAAACACTTAAATGCCGAAGAAGGTGGTAATCTATTTAACCACTTCGCGACGAGTGACACGTACAAGGTGCACAAAATCCTTGAATATGAGCACCAGTATTTTAATAAGAAAAATTTCGGCTTATTAAATCATAGCATATCATCTATTAAATAAAGCAAAAATTATAAAATTGTAATTCTGGTTTCTAATGATGAAGAGAGGCATATTTGACTCTCATCGCTAAATCTGTTGCGCGTTTCATTTCCTTTAAAACATCATTTGAGGTTTTGTGTTTTGTCAAAGAGTTTCAAACACTGAAAATTATCCAAATTAAAAAAAAATGAAATAGCATACTCATTTAAGTTCATAACTAAACAAACATATATGTTACAGCTCAGTTAAATATATTTAAGAATGAAAAATAATAATGGTATCTTTTTTTTTCTTTTTTTTAATCGGATTCTGTAAGCCAAATAATTAATTTCAATAAAAGTAGTGGTGGAAAAGATGCACACAAGTGGGCCGATTGTCACCACTAAAATTAAGTAACATTCTTTGCCCTATTTAATGACAGAATTTCTGAGATCTAATAAGGCGAAGAATACTATTATAATTTAGTGGTAACAATCGGTTTACTGGTGCTCGTATTTTCCACCGCTGGTGAAAGGAATAGATCCACACAGTGGCGCCAACTAATATGGGCCCGTGGGGCTCGAGCACACCCAATAATTTGCTCCTCCAGCCCATCCAATTTTTATTATTCTATTTTCGTGAATTATTTCGTTGACGTTCACAAAATTACTTTGTTTCAAAATACGGTACAAATAGCAATAACAGACACGCAGGAGCCTAGAACAGAACCTGCTCCTTCATCCTATAAAGTAACTAATTAATACAAGCATCTCAGTGTATTTGCATTAAATGCCTATTTTAATATCTTTTTAGTCCTTTGCGAATGCCGCATCTGTCACCGGTGACTGAGACTGATATTTCCGTTTAGGCCGCGTCAGTCATCGGTGACTGACACTTATAGATTCTGTAACGGGAGTCTTATTTCGTGGCCTAAACGGAAAGTCAGTCAAAATAGACTTAACATTCAACGTGTTACTTTCTTGTCAAATTCATGGCACGATAGTAAGTATTAGAGTCCATAAAATGAAGGTCCCATGAGAATATAATTAAATAAATCGCAACCTTATATTTTACATTAAAAAAATTCTAACTTACCATAATTTGAAATATCATTTTTTCCCAAACTTTCAAAGAAAGCAAAATGGCAGTATCATTTTACACTAAAATGGTTTTGAGCGCACCCAATATTTTTAAAAAGTTAGCGCAACTGGATCCACATAATGACATTTCACTCTATAAAAAGAAAATTTAAAGCAAAATCTTTTTTTTTTAATGCTTTTAATATATTCTACAGATACCTGAAAAATAAATGCCATCGTACTATCATGATGTTTACATACATGAAGAGTAAATTTACTTGTCAGACTGGAAATAGATTCGATGTCTCAAACTCAATGCAATTTATCACGATGTTCAAAGGAGAAACAGTTTACTTGAGCAGAGAACACAAAAAGAAATATGTTAAAAAGGAAATGAGCCTCTGTCTTCTCCGCTCCATGAAAAAGTAAAATGAGATACACTGACATATTTGCAGCACAGGTACTATATACTTGACATATGACATATTTGTATATATATGACATATTTGTAGCACTTCCCTAGGCAACGAAACGTACCGATGATAATGATTAACATTAGGGTCATCGCATCGTTTTACTATCTGAAAAACTGCGTTCTAAAAATTGATAATAATCATTTTTTTTTTTTATCGGCATAGAAATAATAGAATATTTTGATCATAGAATAAATTCAGCTGAAATAAAAAGTGTGCTACATATGAAAAAAAAGATCCAATTGTTTATTATTACCGATAGTAAACAACTGGAATAATAGAAGGAAAAAATTCTTAAGTTGGTGTTTACACTAAAATGCTCAAAAGACACAGTGACTAAACTTAGTAAATCAATTTATGGATATAATTTAAATACTGTAATGTCGAAGAAAACCGTGATCTACTTAAGTCTAATCAAGTAAAGTTTCATTACCTAGATTTTGTTTAAGAATTTCAAACATTGAAAATTATTAAAAAATAAATAAAAATGGAAAAGTAACATCGTAATTAAGCAACTACCCCCCCCCCCCCCCTAAAAAAAAGGTTATATTTAAATTATGAATAAGAGTAAATCGCAAATATTCATTCTGTCCTATTGTTTAAAACGCATTTAAAAATCTTTACGAATTCAGTAAAAGAGCGATAATATTATTAAATTTTCATCTATCGCTGTAAAATAAAGAAAAATGGATATTTGTAAAACTCAGACAGAATCTTCAGGTCCCAAATGCCTTAAAGTTCCACAATTAAAGTGTGTGGTTTCATCTTCATATTAGCCATAAAAAGCTAAAGAATAGGAATTTGGGACTACCACACACAGAAAACCGGGAAATAAACCATTGAACACCAATTAAGTTCAAAATGAAACAAGATTAAAAAGGATAGAGGGAAAAAAATTACCAAATTAAAATCCGTACTGTCATAGCATTAGGTATAACAAATACACTCATTATGCATTTTATATTCATTTAAGATAATTTACTATTAGAAATTAATATGATATTGTCCTGAGTAGGTTAAAAATTTAAATACAAGTTAATTGTTAACTTTATTAAATATTAATGAATATGAATAAATTTAATATGAATTGATAAATAGATAAATATAACTACACCATTATACATATAAAAGTATCGAATCAACATCCATTATAAAATGTGTATTAGCAACGTAGTTATAAATCAAATGCCCAAATTTTTTATATTTTTTATTATAAATTAACCATTGCGTATTATCCAGACAACGCCACCCTCCTCCGTACCCTAACATCTACCCACCCAACCGTTTTATGATAATTTTTTATTATTATTTTACAATTTTTTATTTTTTATTATTATTTTACAATTTTTAATTTTTTATAATTATTTTCTTATTTTACATTTTTTTTTTTTTTTTGTAATTTATTTACGCAGTTATTGTTCTGTTTTCTTTTATTGTAATTTTAAGATCTAAAAATTTAATTGTATTGTTAGATAGGAGGTTTTCCGTTAATTCTAAATTAGTAGGCTAATCTAGTGAAAATTGAGAAATATTAGTTTGATCAGTGGCAATTAAAATCATGTCATCAATATAACGATATAAATGTAGATTACTATTAGTAAAAGTACGTTCATAGTGATATAAGTATAAGTCTGATAATAAAATGGATGTACATCCACCTTGTGGTATACCGAAGTTCTGTAAATATAATGGGTTATCTTGCAAAATATAATTATTATAGATAATGAAATTTGTTAAAGATTTAAAATAAGCTATATCTATATTAAATGCTAAATCCAGTTTATGATGATACTTTTAAAATAATGCATTTATAATATTATGTAGATCTAATAAATCTATATTATTAAAAAGATCTTTGATATCATATGTCGTTATATTGTTTACACATTTTTCATAATATTGATCAGTTTGATAGCTATTTTTTACAGAATGTGTATTATCAGTGGTTATTGCCAGTTTATATTTGATTGAGAATTTTTAATAGAAGTTTATTGGCTATATTATTATATGTGTTGCATTCAATAGTTACAGTCCTAAATTTAGTTGGTTTCTTATGAAATCTGGGTATAAGAACTAAATAAGGATAATTAAAGTTAGTAGAGAAAATATTTAATAATTTATAATAACTTTGAATTTTACGATTGTTTACTATTACATTTTCATTTGTTTTTTGAAAAGATTTATTATAAGAAATACAGGATGTAAGAAGTTAATGATAATAAGATTTACATATCATTGCATAATTATTAGAAGATTTGTCTACATATGTAATAACGTGGGGTTTTTTTGTAATTCAGTAATTTGCTGGAAAAAATGCTTCGTGTTAATAATAACCAAATCTGAAATATTATATTTTAAAGCATTAGTTAATTTTTCAATTACTAGTATTTTCCATTGATTAAAATATTCAATAGGTTTATTGTATGAGATTGAAATTTTGTAAATAAAAATATCTATATCATATGTAAACTGTTTTATAATAGATTTTATGTTAAATTTAGATGGAAGTCTACATTTAGTATCATAACCCATTAGTTTTTTCAATTTAAAATCATTAACGATATTAAGATTTCCAGTGATTATATGTCCATGATCATTATTTATGTATTATTTTTTTAGATCGGGGTCATTGCATTTACACGGAAAAGTACTTGCTACAGATGTATTTTCTGAAAATGTATGATAGTTAAAAATCTTTCTACCGATTGTATTCGGATATTTAAAGGTTTTTGATATTTGAAGATTATTAATAGGAAAATAACAGTTTTTATCATTAATTATAGAATTAATATTAATTTTCTTAAATATTTGATTTGAAAAAGTTATTACAATTTGAATATTCGTGTTTTGAATTTTATGTTTTTTTTTTTTTTTTTTGTAAAAATTTGTTAATGCTGAAAAGATTACCTCTAGTCATAATGAAATAAAAAAAAATATATCAGAGAAATGTTTAGAGAAAGATTTACTGAGAAATACATTTAAATGTTGTACAATCTGTTTCTTTTTAATAGCAAATATGTATTTTCGAATTAATAACCAGTTATAATTCTTTAAATAGTTACTTTGAAGATTATTTATTTGTTTAGTGATATATTTTTTGGAAACTACAGCTGCTAAAGAACACTGTCCTCGCTTTATTCGTGTTGTTTTACGATTTAAATTATGACTTAGAGTAGGATAAGTTGGAGATAAATCAATAGTATTATTTATAGATGAAAACACTTTAACAGGTCTATTGAATATTTCATTATTAAGTCCATATATATAAATGGTGTTGTATATATATATATATAACCATTAATTAAACATTACCGACCATCATCAAAAACCGCAATATTGTGAATGAAATGACAATAAAAATGGATACCACAAACCTATAATATAGAACTGTATGTATAAAATAAAGTGCCTTATATTACAAGAATTATTATGAAAGAAAAAAAGAAGAATATGGATAACGAAAAAAATTGAACAACTTATATATTGAATTACGTTTTCAAGAGTACAGAATTCAATGATATAAGCAAATCGGTTGTTTCCTGTGAGAAAAAAAGCTAAAAGCTGAAAATTTTTCTTCTCCTGTACTCAAACAACCAATATGACCAAGAGAATAGTTTCAAGATGAAATATATATATATATATTAACTCTTCATTCGAATTTTTTTCACATTTGAAAAGGATTTTTGAAATTTGTGAAAGACTTATTTTCTTAGTTTTATCACTTCACAATAAACGGTATATCTTAGAAAAATGAGTATTTTCTAATATTTTTCACAGAGAAAACATAAATGATTAATTTCAGACAGTTAAATGAGTTCATATTCCGTCATTTAACTTTTTTTTTTATATCAGATTTTTTACAGCAATGTATTCCATAAAATACATCTAACACATTTCACAGATACCTGAAAAATAAATACCATGATCTTTACATACATGAAAAGTAAATTCACTTGTCAAACTGGCAATGCATTCGATGTCTCAAATTCGAAACAATTTATCATGTGTCTCGAAGGGAAAACAGTTTATTAAAGCAGAAAAAAGAAAAGAACATAAAATATGTTCGAAAAAAGAGAAAAAGTTTCTTTTTTGTGTGTGTGTTCAGGGAAACGTAATTTGCAGCACAGATATTGGTGCCCTGAAGAACACGGTAATATTATTGATGAACATAAGCGTCATCGTAGCATTTAACTTTCTCAAAAGTGTGTCTTAAATTTCATGATATCGTATTTTTAAAAAAAAGAACGGGGTAAAAATGAGAGCTTTCATAAGAGAAGAAATGAAAGGTGTGCTGTGTTCAACAAAGCCGATTATTTATTACTGCCGAAGTTCAGCCTATGTAATAATTGAATAGAAAAAGACTTAATTTGGTGTTTAAACAAAAAAGCAACATTGACAAAATTTAGTAAAATCAATTGATGCATATAAATTAAATGCTTGCTGTCCATGGGTTTGAACCTACCAATTTTCAGTAACGATTATTTCCGAAAAGTTACCTTCGTCTTTAGTAATTACAAATTTCTGTCATTATATAGGGAGAATATATCTCTCCGGAAACAGTGGAATTGAAAAATTAAAAGTTTTTGTAGATATGTGTCATCTAATCAAACCAACTGAAATAACGTTTCATTACGTAAAATATAATTGTTTACATTTTGCTTCAGAATTTCAAGCATTCAAAATTAAACAAAAGAAAAAAAAATAAAATGAACAGAAATGATTTACATATTCGTGATATGCGAAGCAAAAAATTGTTTTGTGAAATTTAAGATATGAATACGATTGAGTTTGTTTAAGAATTTTAAACTTTAAAAATTATTCAAAAAGGAAAAATGAAATCGTGCATCATTTACTTATAAAGTGTGCAAGTAAAAAAAGAAAATAAATAAATAAATAAAATAAAAATATTTAAGACATGAATACGCGTGAAATGGGAATTCACAAAAAGAAAGGTAATATTATTATTTTTATCATCTTGCACAGTAAAATCATACTTTCTACGAATCTTGAATTATAGTTTGTCCCAATGTTTTCAATACATTTAAACATAGATATATTTTTTACGTTTTTTCAAGTGATTCATTATCCAATGAGTATTAAAAAAAAAGAATTTTTTCACATGTGATAAGGGCCTTTTGGAATTTTGTAAACTATTTTTCATTTTTTGATTTTTTACGACTTTACAAACAAATATAGGATATTAAAACACACATACTCACATAAATAACGCCTGCATTCAACACTTAAAGGTATATACAAATATTATACAGACGTACATACAATATATACATTTTTTAAGTGTTGAATGCAGGCATTATTTATGTGTGTATGTGTGTTTAATATACATTGTGAATCGATGGAATAGTAAAATATATTCATAGTTGTCCCGTCGTCCAAGGCTGTCCGATAGATGGCTGATGACTTTTCCAACATGGTTTATTAGCGAAAAATTGAAGACCTAAGTATCGGCCGGAGTGGCTCAGTAGTTAGAGCAATAGCCTAGTACGCTCTGATTCCATGTTCGATTTCTGGCTCTGGCTAATTTTTCACTCCTGTTGGGTTTATTGTATTTATTGTATGTATGTCTGTATAATATTTGCATATACCTTTAAATATGAGATACGTTAAAAAACTAGCTATTTTCTCATGTTTTTCAAAATATGAATGAATAAGTTTAGAAAGAATCAAAGTTCCACATTCCGGCATATCATTAATTAAAAAATAAAAATAAAAAGGGAATTTAAAAGCAGAATTTTCCTTAAAATATATCTAAGTGATTTATTCCATGTATAGCAGGGGGGTGGGGGAATGCTATCATACTCCCATCGTCTATAGATGTATGAAAAGTAAATTCTCTTGTCCGCACTGGCAATGAATTCGATGCTTTAAACATGGGACAATTTATCATGAAGCTCGAAGGGAAAGAAATTTACCTGTGAACAGAAAAGCATAAGAAACGATAATACGTTCGAAAAAAGGAAATAATCTTCTGTCTTCTCCGTGCCAGGAAAGAGTAAAATAAGCCACACTGACGTATTTTCAGCACAGGCAATAGTGCCCTAAGCAACATGGCAATATTACTGATAACATAAGCATCAACGAATCATTTGCTTTTCTAAGAAGGTGCGCCTAAAAATTGGCGTTTATTTTTGTAAAAGAAAGGATAAAAATAATAGCCTTTTTTAATCACAGAATACATTCAGCTGAAAGGAGAAATGTGCTGCTCAATAATAATATATATATATATATATATTCAGATTCTGTCATTGGAGTAATTAAAATGAAAAGTTGATGTTTAAGCAAGAGGGCAAAAATAATTCAGTAAATAAACTTAATAAAACTGAAACCATGAAAGTAAATTAAAGAATAATTCATGACAGTAAATTAAATGTGTACTTTGAAGGAAATTACCTTCCGATATTAAATTTCGTTTAATTCGTCCCCCCCCCCCCCACTCAAGATAACAGTCTTACTAAATTCTTATCTTTAATAGTCAATTTTTATCAGATCTCAATTAATGCATCAGCAGTCTTTTCCTTTTTCTAAAGTTTAGATTTGTTTTTAATTCACACTGAAGGATTATCTAACTGCATCTGGAAAACTAACTCTGGAAAAAAAAAAAAAAAAAAAAAAAAGATTTTATTTGTCTAGTAACAGTCAGTAATGTTCGTTCACAAGATTAATTTTGTTGCCTTGCAAAATTATCAGAACACTCCACGCCTATACTTTTGATCGTTAGCACTCTGGGCTGATCTCATTTTCGAACATATAAAATTATTTCATCTGCCCTTTTTTTCCCCTTTAGTTAACGTTCTGTTCTTTATTGTTTACGTTTTAATTCTTGCACTCCAGCCGGTTCATTTTTGGACAAACCCTGTGAATTGTAGTCTTGTGGATATGCAGGATATTTACTTCTGCTGTAATCCTTTTGGCGGTAAAAATTCATATTTACCTTTTGTTACTCTCATTGACTTTGCATTAACGAAAAAATGACATGTGTCTTTTCTCCTCTCTTTCCCACCATATACATAGGGTACTAGGTAAGTTTTGCAATATGATGAAACAAAAAGTCGCAGGTGGGTGCATGTGGTGGTGTGTTGACATATGTTCATACTTAGGCACCTGCACGCAACCCCAATTCTGTAGGCTCAGTTATTCATTAGTTGTGATAGTGTGAAGTTCTTCCAGTGGCGTCCTGGCTACGAAGTGAGATGAGGGCAGTTTTGCGATATAACTTTGCGCGCTGTTTAAACATAGACCAATGCTTAGAAGAAATTACTCTTGCACTTGGTGATGATTGTCCACACCGTATAACTATACACAGATGGTACAGAGAATCCCAAAGGGAATATTTCTCCCTGGAGGACGTTGAAAGAGGGGGAAGGCCCAGAACGTCAATTACGGAGGAAAGCATAACTGCTGTGGGGAAAATGCTTGACGAAGACAGACGAATAACTTACAAGCATATAGAGGATACCTTAGGCATAAATGCACCTGCAATTCATTCAATTCTGCACGATCATTTGCACATGAAGAAACTGTGTTGTCTCTGTGTGCCACATAGACAGGCTGAGGAGAAGATGACACAACGTGTGACTTGGTGCCGGGAGATGCTAAAAATGTTTGGCAAGGTACAATCTCGGTATGTGAGCAGCATCGTGATAGGTGACAAAAACTGGCTATACTATTAAGATGAGCCGACTAAGTCTCAAAACAAAGTTTGGGTCTTTGATGATGAGGACATACTGGTAGCTGTCAGAAAATCCCGATCTGTCAAGATAAAAATGTTAGCTGTATTTTTCAAATCGATTGGAATTGTTGAGTGTATTGTTTTGGACACACAGAAGACAGTTACTGCTAATTGGTACAATGAACAGTGCCTACCTGAAGTCATAGAATTTTTGGAGAAACTGTGACCAATGTCAAGAATGAACATCTATCATGACAAAACTCCAACTCACCGGGCCAAAGCCTGAACTGAATATTTGGCCACTACAGGACCGAAACTTCTTGAACACCCTCCTTACAGTCCAGATATTGCCCCCAGTGACTTCTCATTGTTCCCGCAAGTGAAAATGAAGCTGAAAGGGATTCGGTTTTTCAGTGATGAGGCACTTCTGAGGGCTTGGGACAATAAGTGCGCCTTACTCCCTAGCGAAACTTGGCAGAGCTGGTTTAAGGGCTGGTTTCGGTGGATGAAGAACTTTATTGCTTGTAACGGAAATTACTTTGCAAAGGTTTGATAAATAAATCCGTATTGCAAAACTTTCCAAGTACCCTTTGTAATACGTTATTGGCTAAATTTAATGCTATGTAATTCCGCCAACACCTCAGTCTCGGTACGAGATTGTTCATTCTGCTCTCTGCTGGCTTGTAAGTAACTTCATGCAGAATTTTAACTCGTCTCCAGCACCGGCATTTTATGGTCGAATTCTCGCCTTATGTAACTATTTTGAATGAAGGAGGTGCTTCCAATAAAAAAAATCGTATTTCATACTGAACAGCCTTTTACTAATTTGATGCAGCATTGTCAATTTTAAGTCATGGTCCCAAGTGGTTTTAAATTAGCATTTACATAAATTACTCCGCTGACTCTGATTCCACGTCAAAATCGCCACTGCAAAAAATCATATTCACATTTACAAGCCGGAGAAATCTATGATCAACCGGCTTAAAGTCTAAAGTAGTAATATTTATCTTAAAATATTGTTTTGCAACTACACTTATTCGTAAAATGTAGAATTAGGGGTGTGTGTGTGGGGGGGAGGGGGTGATCTTTGAGAAATGAATGCGATTTGAGCACAATTTTTTTTTTACCCTGCTATTAAAAAACATGTATATTAAAGGATGATGTATAGAGCGGTATTATTGTTGCTTTCACATCTAGCATTGCAAGACCTTACTTTCTACTAATCTTTAGACACTCAGATTAAAATTATTATTTGCATAAATTACTCCGGTGACGCTGATTCCACGTCAAAATCGCCACTGAATTAAATCATCTTCATGCCAGAGAAATCTATTATCATCTGAAGTCTAAAGCCATTATGAAGGTAATATTGTGTAATCATATAACACAATGAAGCTAATATTTCATTGTGTACCAAATATCTCTACAAATATTGTTTTACAACTTCACATATACAAAATATAAAAAAATATATATTATTAAAACGTACACTTATTCTTAAAGTGTAGAATTAGAAAAAGAAAATTGATTTTTGAGCGATGAATACGAGTTAAACACAAAAATTCATTCTACCCTGCTATGAAAAGTACATTTATATATCTTTAAGGATGCACGATGTAAGACCTTTCTTTCAATTAACCTTTAGATTCGTAAGTGACTTTTTTACGAAATTTTGCATTTTTTGTGACATGCGCGATGTTCTGCCGGATGAAGATTAGACATCCACGTGTCATCATGATCTTTCAAATTTTCATCCTAATTCATCTAAACTCCATTTTTTGATACAATATATAATTAATTTTTTTTTATTTCAATTTATCTGGCATCACTAATTAAATATGGTTTTGATTTTAATTTCATAGTAGGTTCTATTTAATTAATGATGTTTTGTATTTCTTTTTTTTTCTATGTAACTATTATGTAACTATTATGTAATATAACTACATGAGGTCCCTAAATTGGAGTTTTTTTCTTTTTGTTGTTCGAGTTTGTTAGCTAGTTTTAAACTTTAATTAGAGATTCGGTGGAATTTTGTGGGAAGAACTTATTTATTGTATTTTGATTCTCAAAGGTATTATGTCTATTTACTAACTATCTCTATTTATATAACAAAAATTATTGCAATAATTAAGTATAAATTAGTACATGAAAAATCGACATTTCAACAATATTTTTAGGAATTGGAAAAAATACACTTTAAGATAATCTAATATATTTCACAGATACCTGCAAAAGAAATGCCATCATCTTTACTTACACGATGAGTAAATTCACTTGTCAGACTGGCAAAGGATTCGATGTCTCAAACTCGACACAATTTATCATAGTGCTCGAAGGGGAAATAGTTTATTTGAGCAGAGAAAAAAAAAGAAAAAGAAAATATGTTTGAAAAAAAAGGTTATTAGTCTGTTTTCTCCGTTCTAGAGAAAAGTAAAATGAAGTACACTGACATAATTACAACACGGCTATCTTTTCCCGATCAATATGGAGATATTATTGATGAACATTAGCATCGTCGCATAGTTTTACCTTCTGTAAAGGTGAGTATATATATATTTTTTTATACCCATACTTTTGAAAAAGAAGCGTGATAAAAGTGATACGCTATTTTAATCATAATACACCGAGATTAAGGTATCCGCATATTTATTTGGAACGTTGTTTTCGATCAAAATATCGATTTTTCATTTTTGCAATAATAGTAAAATCGAATCTTTTAACTGTCGAATTGATGCTTAAATTGTGTCTGTATCTTAATTAGAACTAGAGTTACAGCCGTTTAAAGTTACAGCTACTACTAAGCCGTTAAAGCTATTACAGCTTTTAAATTGTGTTTGAAAGTTATTTTTAGTTTTTCAAATTCTTACTATACGCAAAACATCTTATAGCAAGAAATTGTATATGAAATGCCTTGAAATTTCAGGTACTTCTTTTACAAATGTTTGTTGAGTGAAAAGACCACACTCATGATAATACATTAATTAGTTCTATTTTTACAGTGGTATAAGTGATAAAGATGCAACGAATATTACAGATTTTTCTTTACATCGGTACTTTAACTGCCACAGCATCTGAGATATAGATGTTATTATAATGCAAATAGTCTACGTCCCAGACAAAGTTATTCTCTTTAACATGCAATTTACAAAATGCCAATACATTGGTTTGCTTTTGAGTTATCATGTTTTGTGGAAACGTCAATTTTTCGCACAATTTTGACTATTTTTTACATTAAAAAATATTTCTGTGTAATTGCTAAAATATATACATGTTTTTCCAAGTTTTAACTTAAACGTCATCATAAAAAATTGGTATAAAGAGAAAATTAAAAAAAAAAAAAAAAAAAAAAATCACCTTCAGAAGTTTGTGGATACCTTAAATGAGAAGTGTGCTTCGCATAGAAAATCTATTGTTTATTACTGTTCAAATTCTACCAATGGAATAATCGAAACGATAATGTCAGAATTTATCCTTCTATACATAAAAAAAGTAACGATTTGGAAATGGACCAATAAAAATGCGCATAGATCTTCCCGATACACTCCTAGATCGTCATCCATATTTAATCTGACCGGGGGGGTTTTCTTCGTTAATATTAAGAAAACTATTTGATACAAAAATATGAAAATTGAAGCTATTATAGAGAAATGTTTGATAAACACGCAGATGCAGACAGTTTTTAAATGGAAAAATTATTTTAAGAGATATTCAATGTTAAAGTTGGTCAAAATCTTTTCATTAAAAATATTTATATGAGCAAAAACTGTACATAGGAATTTAAACATTTTTACGTCATTTATCACATTGTAAGTTCCCGGTGTGCAGAATGCATTTATTTTTTTAATTTGACTCCTTTTTTGAGGATTTATATCCATTTTAAATTCAAATTTTCAGCATTTCGAGAGATATTTTTTGCATATTTTAGAAAAGGATATTATTTTAAACTGTTGCCAATTTTAAAAACAGCGCAAAGAATAATATTTCCTTCAAATTAAAAATTTATTTACACGTGGCTATTATAAACAGAAAAAACTTTCAAATGAGAATTAAGTTATTACATGTTAAAAATCAGGAAAATATGGAAAATTACGTCATAAAAACTATAGTTACACATGAATTTTAAAAGAGAAAGAAAATTTTTAAGTAATAAAATCATTATTATGCGTTAAAAGTAACGCGCAAATGAAGGAAATTTAGGTCATATTTAAAAATGCCAAATAATCGACAGTTGGCAAAACAGTTTAAATTACAAAATATATTTGCGCGAGACATTTATTTCATATTTTGAGATAATCTTTTCAACTATTATCGCGCATTCTAAGATATCGCAAATAATATTTCCTTTCTAACAACAAAAGTATTTTCAAGTGAATGTTAAAAAGAGAAAGAAAACTTTGGCGAAAATTACGTCAGATATAAAACGATACATTTCAGATGTGTTATTTAAAAGAAATTTCTTATAGTGCTGTTAAAAAATCGAGAGACAAACACTCTGTTTACTTAATTCATTTTACATTAGCTTATTTTCAAACTTTTAACTAATTTTTTTTTAATCAAAGACAAAAATAGCCATTGTATCCCTTAATAAACGCTGATTTCACCTTAAAAATCTCCAATCAAAGGAATATGAATGAAAACCCGTTTACAAGGGAGATCGCCACTGTTTTTTTTAAATTATAATTCAATCTTTTTAAAGCCGATGAAATTAGCCTGCTTTCAGAATCTGGGGTGTCGGAACGGAAGTTGCGAGCATAGCTCGTAGGGGGCAAAGCCCCCTAGTAAGCTAAAATATAAAACAGAATACAGAAAAATCTTATTAAATTAACGTATGACTATTGATTAAATGCTTAATACTGGAGAAATCTAAGGTCTATTTGCAGTAACGTTTGCAGTGTCTGTTGCAGTAACGTTTGATTTCCCACAAAATATCTCTTCAGATATTGTTTCTCAATTACAAACAAAAATTATATAATTTTAAGTCATGCACTTATTCATAAAGTATAAGAATAAAAAAAGAAAATCTTGATTTTGGTATGATTATGAGTTAATAACAAATATTTATTCTATCTTTCATTTAAATCATATTTAAATATGTATAAAAAGGAAGGTTAAGAGTGGCCACATCTAGTGTAATAAAAACATTGCTTTCTACCAATCTTCATTTAACCGGTCAAAACGAAGTTAATCATGAACATACATATACTTATTTCAAGTGAAAATCAAATTTCAAAGTAATTGCTTAAAAGGCGAAAAGGCCAACATAGTGAAAAAGATCCATGCCGGGATTCGAACACGTACCATCAGTATAGTGCACTGACGTTCTACCGACTAAACCAAACCACGTGGATACCCAGCCTGTAGCTTCTCACTATTACATGTTGGCAAGGCTACAAATGCAGCACAAGATGGAATATTTTCCCGTGAGCCACCGACATGGGGCAAACACGAAGCTTAATTAAATCGATTGAAACTATATTAATACATGGAAATTTTTCCAGAAGAGAAACATTTGCCTTACATACAATATTTCAAGTGAAAATCAAATTTCAAACTAATTGCTTAAAAGGTGCAAAGGCCAACATAGTGAAAAAGATTTAGTCGGTAGAACGTCAGTGTTCTATACTGATGGCCCGGGTTCGATCCTCGGCATGGATATTTTTCACTATGTTGTCCTTTGCGTCTTTTAAGCAATTACTTTGAAATTCGATTTTCTCTTGAAATATTGTATGTAAGGCGAATGTTTCTCTCTGGAAAAATTTCCATGTATTAATGCATACACTTGTTTTAAAATTATTCAACATTCATTTCGCATAAAAAAGAATTAGTTTTCATATTTCAAAAGGATTTTTGAATTTCCGGGAATATTAAATTTTTGAGAAGTGTCCTTTCGCGAATAAATACGTAAAATCTTTGAAAAATAATGCATTTTTATTACTCTTGTCATAGAAAAAAAATCTAAACATTTAATTTCAGTAAGCTAAATAAGTTCCCATTCTGGCATTTGTTTTAAAATAATTCAGCATTCTTTTCGCATAAGAAAGAATTAACTTTCATATTTAAAAATGGTTTTTGAATTTTCGGAAATATTTAATTTTTGAGAAGTGTCCTTTCACGAATAAATACGTCAAATCTTTGAAAAATAATGCATTTTTATTGATGATGTCATAGAAAAAAAAATCTAAAGATTTAATTTCAGCAAGCTAAATAAGTTCTCATTCTGGCATTTGTTTTAAAATAATTCAGCATTCATTTCGTATAAAAAAGAATTATCTTTCATATTTAAAAATTGTTTTTCAATTTTCGGAAGTATTTAATTTTTCAGAAGTGTCTTTTTATGAATAAATGAATTTTCATGAATACGTAAAATCTTTAAAAAATAATGCATTTTATTACTCTTGTCATAGAAAAAATCTAAAGGTTTAATTTCAGAAGATAAATAAGTTTACATTCTGACATTTGTTTTAAAAGAATTCTATATTCAATTTACATAAAAAAGAATTAGTTTTCATATTTAAAAATGGTTTTTGAATTTTCGGTAACATTTAATTTTTGAGGAGTGTCCTTTCACGAATAAATACGTAAAACATTTGAAAAATAATGCATTTTATTGCTCTTGCCATAGAAAAATTCTAAAGGTTTAATTTCAGCAAGATTTCACATTCAAGCATTTTTTTTAAAAATAATTCAATATTCAATTCACGTAAAAAAGAATTAGTTTTCATATTCAAAAATGGTTTTTGAATTTTCGGAAATATTTAATTTTTGAGAAGTGTCCTTTCCCGAATAAATACGTAAAATCTTTGAAAAATAATGTATTTTTATTGCTCTTCTCACTAAAAAAATCTAAATTTTTAATTTCAGCAAGATAAATAAATCCACATTCTGGCATTTGTTTTAAAATAATTCAACGTTCATTTCGCATAAAAAAGAATTAGTTTTCTTGTTTAAAAAAGGTTTTTGAATTTTCGGTAATATTTAATTTTTGAGAAGTGTCTTTTCAGGAATAAAAATGAAAAATATTTTAAAAATAATGCATTTTGTTGCTCTGGTCATAGAAAAAAATCTAAATGTTTAATTTCAGCCAGATAAATAAGTTCACATTCTGGCATTTCTTTTAAAATAATTCAAAATTCATTTCGCATGAAAAAGAATTAGTTTTCATATTTAAAAATGGTTTTTGAATTTTCGGAAATATTTAATATGGAGAGGTGTCTCTTTCACGAATAAATACGTAAAACATTGGAAAAATAATGCATTTTATTGCTTTTGTCATAGTAAAAATCTAAAGGTTTAATTTCAGCAAAATAAATAAGTTCATATTCTGGCATTTCTTTTAAATTAATTCAACTTTCCTTTCGCATAAAAAAGAATTTGGTTTCATAATTTAAAAATGGTTTTTGAATTTTCGGAAATATTTAATTTTTGAGAAGTGTTCTTTCCCGAATAAATACGTAAAATCTTTGAAAAATAATGTATTTTTATTGCTCTTCTCACTAAAAAAATCTAAATTTTTAATTTCAGCAAGATAAATAAATCCACATTCTGGCATTTGTTTTAAAATAATTCAACGTTCATTTCGCATAAAAAAGAATTAGTTTTCTTGTTTTAAAAAGGTTTTTGAATTTTCGGTAATATTTAATTTTTGAGAAGTGTCTTTTCAGGAATAAAAATGAAAAATATTTTAAAAATAATGCATTTTGTTGCTCTGGTCATAGAAAAAAATCTAAATGTTTAATTTCAGCCAGATAAATAAGTTCACATTCTGGCATTTCTTTTAAAATAATTCAAAATTCATTTCGCATGAAAAAGAATTAGTTTTCATATTTAAAAATGGTTTTTGAATTTTCGGAAATATTTAATATGGAGAGGTGTCTCTTTCACGAATAAATACGTAAAACATTGGAAAAATAATGCATTTTATTGCTTTTGTCATAGTAAAAATCTAAAGGTTTAATTTCAGCAAGATAAATAAATCCACATTCTGGCATTTGTTTTAAAATAATTCAACGTTCATTTCGCATAAAAAAGAATTAGTTTTCTTGTTTTAAAAAGGTTTTTGAATTTTCGGTAATATTTAATTTTTGAGAAGTGTCTTTTCAGGAATAAAAATGAAAAATATTTTAAAAATAATGCATTTTGTTGCTCTGGTCATAGAAAAAAATCTAAATGTTTAATTTCAGCCAGATAAATAAGTTCACATTCTGGCATTTCTTTTAAAATAATTCAACATTCATTTCGCATGAAAAAGAATTAGTTTTCATATTTAAAAATGGTTTTTGAATTTTTGGAAATATTTAATATTGAGAAGTGTCCTTTCACGAATAAATACGTAAAACATTGGGAAAATAATGTATTTTTATTGCTCTTGTCATAGAAAAATTTTTAAAGTTTAATTTCAGCAAGCTAAATAAATTCTCATTCTGGCATTTGTTTAAAATAATTCAGCATTCATTTTGCACAAAAAATAATTAGTTCTCATATTTTTAAAAATGTTTTTGAATTTTCGGTAATATTTAATTTTTGAGAAGCGTCTTTCACGAATAAATGCGTAAAATCTTTGAAAAATAATGCATTTTTGATGCTCTTGTCATAGAAAAAAATCTAAAGGTTTAATTTCAGCAAGATAAATAAGTCCCCATTCTGACATTTCATCTATTACAAAAATCCAGGAAGTGAAAACAAAATACCCCTTAAAATACATCTAATATATTCCACAAATTCCTGAAAAATAAATACCCTCATCTTTACATACATGAAGCGTAAATTCACTTGTCAGACTGGCAATAGATTCGATGTCTGAAACTTGAGACAATTTATCATGATGCTAGAAGAAAAAACAGTTTACTTGAGCAGAGAAAAAATAAAGGAAATATGTTTGAAAAAAGGAAAGAACCTCTTTCTTCTCCGTCTTAGAGAAAAGTAAAATGAGGTACACTGACATATTTGTAGCATGGCTATCTGTGCCTCGGGCTAGGTAGAAATGTTATTGATGAACATAAAAGTTGTCACATCATTTGCCTTTTCAAAAAGGTGCGTCTAAAAATTGGTGATAACATTATTTTTGAGAAAGAACTGAGATGAAAATTATGGTCTTTTTTAAATCATAAAATACGTTTGGTTGAAGTAAACAGTGGCGTGCATAATAGTTCAGCAAAGTCTGGTCATCACATCGGCCTTTGAAGTTTGTGCCCTGAATGGTTAATTTCGTACACTAAAGTTTCACAGAATATTATTCAATGTATTTAGGAAAATTATTTACTTTGAAAAAACTAAAAATATCCCAATTTCTACTTTATGCAACAAATCTACAAGCTAATTTTTGTATGTCTTTTTTCATATATTCTTTTTTATAATTTTCTGTTACATTGCAGGTAAGCAGTCTTCAAACTCATTTCGAAAAATGAAACAAATTTTTGACAAAATCGAAGCCCGGTTGGTTAGTGGTCAGGGCGTCGCATTACTGGGCTACAGGTCCAGAATTCGACTCCAAATTTTAGTAGAGTTGAATAAAACTTTTCGTCCCTTTGAGGTTCATAAAAGGGGTGTTAAGCTTGCTTGGAAACTTAAATACTAAGGGCCCCGGATTAGGCTAAACACTTGACCTGGACATATGCTGTATACTTCAGGATCCATGATTAAGAAAACGCGGCTGGGCACTGTAGACCATGATGCTTAATGAATTGTACACTTCGCATGTTAAATTTTTTGACAAAAGCAAATTAAAATGTTGGATTCATTTTCCTAATTTTTTATCCGATAATAATCCATTTTAAAATGAAAGTTTATGTTTCATTCTTTCATGTTTTATAAAACTTGTTTTCCTACTTTTTGAAAAGTAGTACAATCACAAAACTTGGAATTACAATATTTATTATTCTACGAGTGCTGTGAAATTTTGTTTAGAAATAGTACTAATCTGACATTGCAATGTTTAATATAGAAAATATAAATTTTCCAAGAAGGTCTGTTTTTTAATATGTCGTTAGACGCTGTGTATTTGTGAGGAGATGGTAGATTTGATTTCCGTAAGTATAAAAATATCCACAATAGTCTCAAAATCAACTAATGAACGAATGTACTTGTATAGTCGTGAAGAAAAGTAAACACCTCCTACTAACTCTGTAACTAATTATATTAAAAGAAAGTTACTGTTACCAAACGACTGGAAATGAAGTCTACTTTTAAATGATGTTTACAAGATTTGCTTAGGGTGCCGTCTCAAAATCAAAACCAGACCAATCATTGTTTTTTTCTGAATAGCAACAATAGTATTTTAAATCTTCGGTTCAAACAATGCCTAAAAAAGAAATTTTAAATCATTTCGATGATACATTTTTGAATTATAAACATGCAAAATTAAGAGCTCTGTTGTTAAATTATATTTTAATATTTTTATTAATATCACCAGAAATTATAATCCTAATGTGATAATTTTACGTGTGGTTATAACACTAAAGAACCCAAACATAAATACACTGAATTTATAATTTTAAAAATTTATATAATATTAGTTATGAATTATGAAATTAATATTCGAAAAAAATATGAATTGAAATCTATAATTTTTTGTAATATTTATATTTATTATGTCCTACTTTATGGGAATTCTCAATT
Source organism: Maratus speciosus (assembly GCA_963932465.1). NCBI lineage: Eukaryota > Metazoa > Arthropoda > Arachnida > Araneae > Salticidae > Maratus > Maratus speciosus. The sequence continues at coordinate 456,472,904 of OZ010788.1, forward strand.
TCAAATTTTTTTTCCAAGTAGTTTTCGAATTATGATTAAAGAAAGTCAAAATGGTGGTTTATGATGTGCAGAAAAGCATAATTTGAAAAAAAAGTATTTCATTCATTTTATTGAAACATTTGAACTGGCAATACTGGAAGCCTATTAAGTATGCGAAACGGTCATATTGGCAAAAAATAATTAATAGAAGTGTCATAGTCATTCTGTAGCATTTCAGCAATCGAGTACGTTAATTTGGGTACAGCCCCTAAAATATGCTCATTTTAAAATAATTAATTTCTCTGAAACTAATGGTACGAATTTCATTGGACGAAAAGCATTTCTGACATCATACAAGGTGACGATGGATTACAGCTAATCAGCTTCTCGATATCCCCCCACAAGCGTTAACCAAAAGTCAATCAAATGTCGCAATGCTTGTAGGAAATTTCCCATAAGCATTGCGAGCTCCACCCATTGCGTGTGGCCATTGAAGGGTGAAAATGTATTTATGGCGTCAAACTTGGGTATTGATATTGAAAAAAAAAAGCAAAGTTTGTTTTCGTTTTTAAATATAGATGACCCCTAAGCTAATTTTATATACATCATTTAAAAATAGACTTTATTTCCAATCATTTGGTACCAGTAACTTTCTTCTACAACAATTTGTAGCAGAATTAGTAGCGGTGTTTACTTTTTTTTTCACGATTATACAGGGGCACAAAAACTTAACTATTGACATTATGTACGGCATAAAAGTCATGCCCTGTAACTCAGAATAGAAAGTTAAAGCCAACCATTTATTACTGTCAAAGCCCGATTTTGAATACTGAAAATACAGAGACAAAAGGAAAAGCTCCTATAATTAAATAAGTAAGTAAAAATCGAGAAACATATGATGACTAAACTCCGTGCAATTCAGTTATGAAAGCGAAATGAATAGGAAATTCTCAAGAATGCAGTTGTCCATTATCTTAAACAATACACTCAAAAATACAAGCTTTAAGAGAAAACGTTTTAGTTCACAGTAAATCATTTAGCATTTGAATTGCTTATTTCTTCAGTTTCCCAGCAAAGAGGTATTGTAAAGATATACAAATAGCAATAAAAGTTTGGCATAACATGACTGCATAATTATTAGCGTGCATTCCTTTTCAAAAGTTTCAACTATGTTAAAAGATAATTGTTAGGAAATTCGAAGTGCATGTTCCTAATTATTGAAAATTTCGCTTATGGTAAATAAATTCTGTCGGAAATTATAACAGGTGAAATTTTGTTCCTAAAATAACTTGTATTTTTCTATCAAAATACTTAACTTGAACATTTTGCATACCAAAATAATACCCATAAAACAGCGAATATTATGAGCTGAGAAGCAGCCATTGCACGAGCCTTTCTGCGGTTCTTTAAACATTTAAAAATACAGTAAAATCATAGCTGTTGTACGGATGAATAGAAATAGAATTTATAGGAAAATAGATATGGTATGAAAATCAGCATAGATTAACGTACAAGATGGGACATTTCCATAGAGCGTAATGGCAGTGCGATTGCGATCGTAGCGTCTTTAGTCACAATGGGGAAGAAACTCCCCATCCTTGTAAAATTTTTATCACTGAGCATCTACCTTATTGTGATCTTTTCTCTTTTAATGTTTCATGTTTACGTTTTCAATAGAATCTTACACCGATCCATGAACATGGAATAGATATTCTATTTTATATATCTAATATCTATTCTATGTTCATGCACGAATATATGCTTTTTTTTTTTTTTTTTTTTTTTTTTACATGATGAGTGAACGATATAAGTGCAACGAAAAACAGGGTAAAATTTTCGTCTTTAATGCTATATATGAAGTTAATATGATATAATTGGATTTAAAACTACATAAAGATAGGTGTAATATAAAAATATACGAAGTATTACGCTCTACAAATCCCAGAAAAATTCATAAATATTCCCATTCGGTAGGAAAATTTTTATAGTCGATGTTTTATTAATTTATCAAGTTTAACGTATTAAACAATCGTTACAATAATCTTTTAAAATTTACGCATTTTCACTTTCTTACAGATAAAATAAAAATATCGTTTTTAATGTAAATAACGTACAATTAATTCAATAATATTTATAATATTAACATATAAGAAATAGTAATAAAATTACAGATAGGGAAAAATTCATTTCGACAAATTTTTAGAATTATATAAATCTAAAAGTTAAAAATAAATAGAGGTACTGACGTTACACTCAATAAAGTTTTATTCGATATGAATAAATTAACACAATACCTGAATTTGATTTTTTACAATTTAATCTCATAAACTTACATATTTAAGTTATTATTAACAGAATTTTCTAGGGTTTTCTTTTATATTATTACTCTAATTATCATTTTTAAGTTAAAGGTGATCACTATAAGTAGGGTAAAAAAAAAAAAAAAAAAAAAAGCAGTTAAATAACTAAAGCAATCATGAATAGAATATCGTCTGACGTCTGACACCTGCTTCGTTTTAGGAAAGAATAGATACTCAAAAAATAGAGCGTAAACATATTTCTTCAACATAGGTAAATTTCGGAGGCTTGTTAATTCTTCCCCCTTGTCGGTAGTGGCGCTAGTACTGTTGCCATTACAGATTTTGCTGTAAATGTCCCATCTTGGTCCTTAATCTATGGAAAATCAGTGCTTATGAGATTCTGTTGTTAAAGTTATTTAACTATTCTAAAAGTTCATGTTTAATTTAATCTTAAATCTATTATAAACGAATATACGACAACCTCTTCTCAGTTACTCATGATTCTGAAAGCTTTCTCTATATCTTTAGAAATCTTAGAAACCGTTTTCGAGATTTAAAGAATCATTTATAAAAACAAAGTTTCTTTTGCTGCTTCTGAAATTCGTAAACGTATTCCAGTAGTTTTTGTAGTACATTAATCAATTTTATCAAACCGGAATATCAAATTTTAGAATGCTATTAATTCTGAATTAAACATTTTCAGTATCGTAATTGAATTTATACATGTAAGAGTAATAACATAATAATATTAATGCTAATGTTAATGTTAATGCTGTTGATTTATCATGTTTTTTTGTAAGACATGCTTGTAGAACAGGAAAATATTTACTTGAGAATTGATAACATCTGAAAACCTATATTATGGTTAAAAAAAAAACTGATAGATACACTATAGAAACAACTCGGAAGCGTTTCCAAAAATTTGTGGCTCCAAAAAAAAACTTTGTTCCTACCGTCGTTAAATCTCGAAAATGAAGGAAAGTTACAATAGCTGAGGATATTCTCATCCGCCAATCACAAATGCCCAGTTGGCCTACTGAAATACCCACAATCCTTTCAGCTGCCAATCCCAACTGCCCTCCAGTGGTTCTTCGACCTCAAACGATTGATTTGTGACGTCATTTGCAACTACTCTGTATATGTTTCTGAGGTTTCTAAAGATAAAGGAAGCTTTTCGGAATCGTGGGTAGCTCGAAAGAAGTATTATCATACAGGGTGTCCACTCTCAACTGTGTCCAATGGCTAATTTCTAAGCCGTTAGTTAGACATATCGTACCAGTGACAAAAACGTTTTAAATGAGGTAAAACATTATGTTAAACGTCGTTTTGATCAATAAAAATATTTTCTTAAAAAGTTACGAAATTTAAATTTTTATACGGTCCCGCGGTCCTATAAGTGATATTTAGTAAAAATTTCCTTTACACTAACAAGTAAGACAAAGAAAACATCCATCTAACCCTAAAATTGACCAAGTTGTGAAACTTTGAATTGCATGATAAACGTAAAGGCCTAACGTAAGACTAACGTCCACGTAAAGGCGCTCTCCTTTAATTATGATTAAATTAAAATAATTTAACATTTAAACTAGCTTTACTAAAAAGGGATTTATTTTCCAGAAAAGCAAAACGATCGGAATAGAGTTAATTCTAACTAAGCATATTGAAATCACTCCAGCAATTTCCGAGAAAAGGTTCATTAATATCAGACTTTTTCCCCAGGATTTTGAAACTATTTTTGTCGCTTAATCTAATTGCGCCATTACTTAATTAACGCAAAATCAATTGTTAAAGCCGAAATAATTTAACCCTTTGCGCCCAAGAGATGACTCTCATTCATGATTGTCACCTCTCGAGTGCAAATGGTAAAACCATTCATTTTCAATACGCTTCTAAAGGTCACTATAATATTTCGAGATATCGTCAAATAAATATCACGAGATTTTGAGTGCATGTTACTCATTTTATGAGATTTAGAGTTTCCGTAAAGGGCATACAGCCAGGTGGTGGTAGAAAAAAACCCCTTTTCAGTTCTATTATCCACGGGATAGTTCCGACATTAGTTAAGGTTAAGAATAAAGGTTGAACGATGTATTTTTTGTTTCTTGCAATACATTTGTTTGATATATGTAATCTATATAAATATTATTATTCCTATTATTTTGAATGCTTCATCAACAAAAGCAAAATTCGACGAATGAGTTTCTGTTTTGATAAGGTAAATTTGACATATCTTCAAAATAAAGATTTTGTTGATGAAGAAAACACTTAAAAATGTCTTCGATGAATTTTTTTTAATTACTTTTTCACCGGTCATTCTGTGGGAGGTTACATCATTTTTTACTCCAATCCTATATCATTCGCAGAACCTGATTAGATTAATTAATCCGTACTGTTATTTAATTCAAACCGTAAAATGACTAAAACCAAAATATTTTAAACCTATCATTTCCAATATGCTTTTACGGTCTCTATATGATCATAATAATACTTTCAGATATCGTGAAATTAATATGACGAGATTCTGAATGCATATACACCATTTTGAGAGCTATAAAGTTTCATAAATTGGGATACAGCCAGGTGGCGGGAAATAGTAATAAAAAAACTGTTTAGTTCAATTATCTAGGTAATGGCTCCGACATTAAATCTGTAGTCCAGGGAAAGCAGAAATGTTAGCTGACATATTTTTCTTTTTCTGCGATACATTTCTTTCATATATATATAATCTATATATAATCCATATCTATCTCTATATATATTATTGTCATTATCGTGAGCGCTTCGACAGGAAAAGTAAAATTCAAGGGAGGAAATTTTATTTTCATTGGGCAAATATGAGATTTTTTCGAAATAAAATACACGAATCTCGCAAAAATATTATTTTGCAGCAATAGGTGAGGAAAGTAGTTTTGAAAATGTATTATTAGAAACATCTTATGGCGCTAACTAACCAGTACCAGTCAAAACAAGATATATATAACTTTAAGAAAATTAAACCATACACTTTAATCTTATACAGGGTTACAGAAAAATTATCTCAATATATGAGCCCCTAGCAATCACACCTTTAGCAGAAACTGGATGAAAATTCGGTTTAAAGTATTTTGAGGTTGCAATGACGAAATTTCGAAAATTTCAAATGGGAACACCTACTTTTTTTTATTGCTATGTGATCTCCATAGTGCAAAATCATAAACAGCGTTGGAACGGTACCTGTAGCACGAAAATCACCAACTAACAACCTCGAAGAGAAGGGAAAGCAACCAATAAAGACTGAGAAGCAACAGAAAGCAAAACATTTTATTGCATTTCACAAATTTTCAACCACAAATGATGACACTTTGCATACAGCAGATGGTGGATAGCACTAAAACACGTACCATGGCAAGAGGAAACTGTTGAACCTCACGTCTGATGGTATCTTTTAAATCAGATACAGACTGCGGATTAAACTCATACACTTTGGATTTCAGGTATCCCCACAACCAGAAATCCATTGGAGGGAGATCGGGGGACCTTGGCGATCATGGGAACGTGAAATGGCGGGAGATAACTCTGTCACCAAACTGATGCGGTAAGAAATGTTTGACAGAAGACCCCACATGTGAGGGAGCGCCAACTTGCATCACAGAACGTCAGATAGAGGATTTCGCTGTTGCGAACTGGGAATTACGTAATTGGTCAACATTTCTAGATAGAGAGCACTCATTACCGTACAGGTTTGTAGACCTGCGACAATACCCTCTTCAAAAAAGTAAGGGTTGAGGATGAAGGTGCTTGTGATACCGCTCCACACAGTTCCTTTTTCCTCGTGTAACGAAAGTGCAAATAGATCAGGGGGATTATTGTCTGCCCAGTGCACGTAGTTCTTCGAATTGACGTTACCAATCAATGAGAAATGGGCTTCATACGTCCACAGAATGAGTAAAGAGCAAGCCAGCTGTCATCCTCGTCATACCGGATTAGGAATTTATCCGCAATATCTATCAATTGTTACTTATCACCCGTTTGCAACATCTGGACACGCTGGAACAGATACGGAAATGTGAAATGTGACGTCACTAGAAAAGAAAGTCGTGCTCTTGTGAGCGCCACAGTTGTTTTAACTTTTCTTCTTAGTATGTCTAGCGCTTGCTTTTTTCGTGCTACAGATACCATTCGAATGCTATTTATGATTTTTCACTATGGAGATCACGTTCCAATAAAAAAAGTAAGTGTTGCCATTTGAAATTTTCGAAATTTTGTCACTGCAACCGTAACTGTTAGAGTTTAACTGCTGTTTTTCATATGATTTTTGAGAGCACACCTCAAAATACTTTAAACGAAAATTTCATTCAATTTCTGTGAACGGTATGATAGTTGGTGCTCGTATATCGGGATATTTTTTTATAATCACTCTGCATTTAACATAATTTTTTTAATATTTTGGATATAGCCAAAAATAACATTGGGAACAAATTAATTTCATTGTTATGACTCTATTGTTGCTAGTATCACTCTTGCTTGTTGTCTGTAATATTTTCCGCCTGTGTGAAACCTGCGTTTGTGCTCATGGATTCGATTCTTAATAAGAGCTATTCATTTCCGATATGCTTTTATAGAACACTATAATATTTACAGATATCTTAAAACAAATATTACGAGATTCCGAATACATATACATCATTTTATGAGATATAGAGTTTCAGAAATTGGGCTATAGCCAGATAGTGTCGAAAAGAAAACTGTTCAGCTCAATTATCCATGTGATGGCGCCGACATTAAATCTCCAGTCCAGGTAAGGCAGAAACGATGGCTGTTGTATTTTCTTTTGCTGCGGTACATTTCTTTCATTTATGTGATCTATATATATTATTGTTGCCATAGTGCTTCTATAGAAAAAGCAAAATTTGACTGAGAAAATTATATTTCGTTTGGGAAAATATGAGTTCTCTTTGAAAAACAATAAAGGAATGTCGGAATATTACTTTTTTTTTTTTTTTTTTTTTTTTTTTTTTTTGTAGAAATGCGTGAGGGAAATAGTTTTAAAAATGTATTAATAGACATACTTTATTGCGTTAACCGCGCAGTACTAGTTTTTAATTTAAGTCAAAACAAGATAAACGATTTAAAAAAATAAGAAACACGCTTTTAATCTAAATTTTAATACGATTTTTTAAAAAATATTTTGGATATAATTTTGGCACAAAATGAATTTCATTGTTAAGAATCGATTGTTGAAACTTTATAGTTCCCAGCATCATTCTTCTTTGACTTGTGTCTGTAATATTTTCCACCAGCGTAAAAAGCGGGTTTTTGGTCCCGCATCTGGCCCTTGATAATGCCCGTCCCTGACAATACATGAATATTGCATAGTCATCGACAATGAACTTGTGTGCAATATTTGAGGAAAATCGTTTCTACAAAAGTGGGTCGAAAATCTGACACAGAGAGACAACAAACGAAGTTAATTAAAAGCATGTAAAATTACTATGACCAAAATAATTGAACTTTTTCATTTTCAATATGCTTTTATAGGTTGCTATAATATTTCCAGATAACGTGAAATAAAAATGACGTGAGTTTGAGTGCATATAAGTCATTTTATGAGATTTAGAGTTTCAGTAATACGGCTATAGCCAGATAGTGGCGAAAAAAAATCCTATTTAGCTCAATTATCCACATAAAATCCATCTGTAATTATCCACGTGATGGCACCGGCATTAAATCTGAGTAGAAATGTTGGCTGTCATATTTTTCTTTTGCTGCATACATGTCTTATATTTATATATATATATAGTATATATGTGTGTGTGTGTGTGTGTAACTCTCTGCATTGATGATATTATTATTATTATTATTATTATTATTATTATTATTGCTATTATCGTGAATCTTTGGCAGAAAAAGCAAACTTCGACGGGAAAAATTGTATTTTGATTGAGCAAATTTGAAATCTCTCGGAAATAAAATACCTGAATGTCATACAAATACCATTTTTGTTGAAATACGTGAAGGAAATAGCTTTTAAAATGTATTAATAGACACATTTTATAGATCGGGAAATTTTATTAAAGGTCGTTGCTTTATATAGGAAAATAGTTCTAGAGTTGAATAGTAATGTTTTTATGAAAGCTAATAATGTTGTATTGCAACAAAACATCGACAAAAGTGTATTGTTTCACTGAAATTCTGGTATGACACAAGGTGTGAAATTAACTCTCTCTTATTCGTGGACTTACATTTGTAAAAGATAAGGAGAAAAATGGGTGCTCCAAATATGCAAAACAAAATGTTTTAGGCTGTTTTGGTGTTTTAATAAATGTAATGGTTGGATTTCTTGAAATTCTTGTAAAAGGATTCTTTTATACCACGACAATCAATTTCATATTTATTCGTTGATTTTAATTTACTTTAACAAAATTATTATACAAAGATAATGATAAAAAAAAATGGGAAAAGAAAACGAAAATTAGATCATTCGTGCATAATAACGTATTTTTATGCTGTTTCGCAAATTTCGCCATTAGCGCCTTTTATTAATCGCGTGTGTCAAATAAAATAATTTTAAAAAATTTCATGGTTTTATTTCTTTTCTTTCTTTTTATGAAATGAGTGAAACGAATGTATTTTAAATGCATGGAATGCATGTGAATTAAATGAAATGAATGAAAAGCTTTTATTTTAAATGAAATAAATGCAATAAGAATGATGGCGATGCGAACAATATTTGGCGATTTATCTCCTGCACCCGGCTACCATAAAAGTATATATAATAATATATAACACTACCGTATATTTAAGTTAAATAATAGTTCAGTTAATAACGCGTGAATTAAACAAACATATTTAAAATAAGGAATTTTATTAAAATGTAGCTTATTGATTATATGATAAATATTTATATGAAATCTTTTTATTACACTAGCACATATAATTGTAATTCTTCAATTGTTGTTAAGTTCCTGACATAGAAATTTGGCGACAGAACGGGAAAATGTAAGAACTTTCACAACTCTGTGAGAAGGCAATAGATCATCAAATTAATTAGGCGGAGTTACTTTTTTTCGGCATAATATTATTATGAAAGGAACACAATATAAATAAAAAATGATAACGAACTTCAAAAGAAGGAAGTCCATCTGTTATTTTTTATCGATGAAAAGGCTATTGATTTTAAGAGACCAGCGAAAGATTTGGTATTTTCGTGGAAGTTTTTCAACGATAGAAAATGATAAATAATTTCGTTCTGTTATTTAGAACAGCAAATGAAAGCATAGAGCTTAAATAAAATTTAGTATAATTCAATCAATGAATAGGGATAGAAAGGGATATTTAAAAGTAAAAGGAGATAATTTAAAAAATGTATACAGTGAGTCCCAAAAGTTTATAGACAACGGTTTTATTTTTTTTTACAATTGAGAAAAGAGGAGTAACAATTTCAAAGCAATTTATAATTATTAATAATATCAAGACAATAATAATAATATACAAAAATAATATTACACAGTCACAGACTTTGTGAGAAAATTAAAACTTTAATTTTACTGTTCCAAAAGTTTATAGACAACTAATTTTTCCCCCTTTAACATTCAAATTTTTTAGTCATTTTCTTTAATCACTTTCAAAAACCCAATCAGGCATACTCAAGACAAGAGTTTAAAGAAATTGTGGCTTAAAAAACCCCAATTTCATGCATTTTGCAGCTTTATATCTTGAACCCTTGCATATTGACGCCCATTAGCATATACGCCTCTATCTAATCTCCCCCAGAGGTTCTCTATTGGGTTCAGGTCAGGACTTATGATTGACCAGTCCATAACAGTTACTTGGTTTTGTCTAAACCACTACATTGTAGAGTTGGACGGGTAAATGGAGCCATTGTCTTGCTGGTATATCCATTTGTCCCCACCTAGCAACTTTCCAAATGGAAGTAACTGTACTTCATGCGTTTTCTGGTAATCTTCGGAACATTGACGATCTTTCAAAACAGCAATATCGGTTGTTCCATTACAAGAAAATGCTACGCACACCATGAGTGAACCCTCTGCATGTTCTCTGCTGAAAAAAGTTCATGGTTCCTGAAAAATATCGTGACAGTAATATGTCCAACAATCGGGGCCATCTAAATTAAACTTCTTTTCATTACTGAAAAGAGCTCTTAACCATTCATCTGTCCAATTCATGTGATTTCGGGCCTACTGAACACGAAAGTCTTTATACCTTTTTGTAAACTTTGGCGAACGACGTATTTTGCGATAATCAAAAAATGTTCTTCTCTGCAGCCATCGATGGACAGTGGATTTTGATACTGGAAGGCTTACTTCTTTAGAAACTGACTGTACAGACAGGTTCTGGGCTGAAACTAATCTCAAAATCTCTCTGCCTTCCCGTTTAGTTGTTTTCTTTGGTCATTCTGAACGGGATTTTGTTTCAAAATTCTCAGCTTTTGACAGAATTGGGTTAATGGCAACCATGTTGCGTCCAGTTTTTTTTTTTTTTACAACGTACACAACTTTCCATCCACGAGCCTTTAAACGAAAGGTTTGCAAAATTTCCTTTTTGGAAAACGCCCCACCAGTGGCCGAGAGGTTCTGCTCTCGAAGCTGGTAGACGGGAGGTGCTGGGTTCGATCCCAATCGCGCCCATCGGCCTAATCGTTCGGATTTTTCGTGGTTTTCTTCGAGCCTTGGATTTCCAAGCGTTAATACGGGTTAGGTTCCCTTAGAAAGACCCCCACGAAGGGGACTCCCCCCTGGGCCTATATCCCTCGAGCAGATAATTGGCCGTCAAAAATCAACCAACCAACCAACCTTTTTGGAAAACTGCACATTGCGAGGCATCCTTGCAATCAATCGGAAACGGAAAGACAGATAAGCTTTTATCTCAGGAAATGTCACAAGTACATGACCTTGGAATATGCAAATTTTTGATATCAGAACCTAAATCAGCTTTTAACACCGGTGGTCTATATATTTTTGGGACAGCATTTTTTTTGTTTTTATTTTTTTTTTTTTAATATTAAATCTATGACTGTTAAAAATTGTTTGAGTATTTTATTATTTTTATTTCACATTATATGTTTTCATAATTTTTTTTGTATTTTTTACTGGCTTGGTTAATTCTTAAATTAAAAAAAAATGATGTTCTATAAACTTTTGGGACGAAATGTATGATTTGACATAATAGTTCTGCTATAACTTTGTACGCATTTTCACGGATATAATAAACTAAAACACTAGTGTATGACATCATTTCTTTTATTAATTACTCCCACTTAAAAAATAAAATAACACTAAAAAAATCTCATCAAATCTATCTATAAGCGATAATTTACGTAAATCAGCGTTTACTTCACTCGTTTTAATAAAGTAAGGTGGAGAAATTATCATCTCACAGGATCTTAGAATCTTTTATTCTATAACAAATATCTGAATACTTCGCTTTCAACCATAAAATTTATCGCCTAATGAAACTGTATGGGATAGACAACAAAAACAGCGTAATTGATGATCGATTCCTCTGACGTCAATAGGTAATTACAAGAGAACAACGCAAACTAATTTTCTTTAGTGAATATAAAATCTTATCTTATTTCATACCAAAAAAGATAATATAAATCTACGATACCCCTTCAAGCAAACAGAAAATGAATGCTAAAATAATAAAACCACACCCACGGCAAATTGGATTTATTTATGTTTAGAGAAAAATAAAAATCTTGTTTAATGTAAGATTAACTTTTCTTTTTTCATGCTGCGTTTGTACTTTTATTAGTAATTATCTTTATATAAACCATCACAAAGCGTAAATTGAAAAATCTCGTTTCCTTTAAAGATTACACAATTTTGTAAATATTAATTTTATAAAGAAAGGAAAATTTGTAAGGTTACATTGTTTGCATATTAAAATTATTCGGAGCGATGTAATAGCAAAAATTAAAAAAAAAACATCGAATATAAGAAAAAAAGAAGAAGAGAAAAAAAAGGAAAAGGAAAAAAAGAAAGTAGAAACTTAAAACAGTCTGTTAAAATATCAACTATCTTATTAAAAACTTTCATTGAAATCTTTTTCATGGCTTCAAATTTATTGAACAGAATGAATCTAAATTTACAGATCTATATTTTTGGACGATGCTGATTCTTTTTGCCTAAAAATTAATATAGGTTGTAATTTTGCAAATGTTTTAAATATAAATTGATTTATAATTGTCATAATTAATATTTCCCTTTGAAACTACATATTGCCTAGATTATGTTTGAGTTGTTTCATTGTTTAGAAGCCCAGTGGCGTAGCGGTCAGAGCATCTGACTGTCGCGCTGTAGGTCGGGACTTGGACTCCCACTTGGACAAGGTTCACTCAGCCTTTCATCCCTTCCGGATCGATAAAATGAGTACCAAGCTTGCTTTGGAACTAAACACCGTGGGTCTCGCGTTAGGCTGGCCACCTGGTCGGGGCGTATGCTGCATAGCACCTCGGGGTCCAGGGTCAAGAAAACAGGAATGGGCACTGTCGGCAAAGATCCTTCATGGATTGTATAGCCACAGAGTTTAGTTTAGTTTTTGTTTCATTGTTTTTCATGTAAAAAAACCCATTTGAATCTAATTATTTTTAGGAAGATATAAAAGAAAGTTTATAAAAGTGGATTTAACATTAGCATTCTCAAATTTTGATTTCTTTTAACTGCACGAAGATTGAAGAAAAATACATGAATTGCATATTTCTATAAATTGGTATAATTAAAAATAGGTTATCATTAAAATTCGTATAAAGATTCAAAAATGGGTTATCAATTAGGGTTTGATTCATGGGTTTGAAGAAAATGAATCGATAACGTTTTTTAATGTGAGAACACTCCCTTACGCAAAAAATGTTTTTATATTCTAAATAATAAAGAATATAATGAAACTTTGTAACGATGTTGTTGTAAACTATTAATGAATTAAGACGGCTTCATCTTTCTTTCATGTAATTTTTGAACGGGATCCTAAAGATATTCATGCAGCAAAGTATATTATAAATCGTTGTAATAAGAAACTTTTTTTGAAACTAAATTATTACCTGATAATAGTGGTTGGCAGGAGTCGTCTATTGTACCTTAAAGGTTCAAAAGAAAAACGGCACCTATAAAAATACTAACAGCCCAATATTTGTTTTTAATAGTACACTGTTAATTTTTTTTTGGTAAGTTAAACCAAATTTTGGAGCTGCAGTAGCTGCAGCGATAAGATGGTGAGATGTTATTTCAATATTTGGGTCAACCCGAGCTTCAAATGTTGAAATAATATTTCACTACGGTATGGATGCAGCTACTGTAGAGCCAAAATTTGGTCCAAACCACAATAGAATTTTTAACAGTGACTCACAAAACTCTAAAATCGTTTAAGGGGACCGTGGACCTTTATTTGAACATAAATCCACCCAAAAATAGAAATTTCTTTTTATGTGTTTTTATTCTCCATTTTCTGTTCAGTCATTTGTCAAAAACCGCATGCATATGAGCACATGCGATGATTTTTCGCAAAGTTACAAATGCCTTAATTTTGTACACAAACAATTTTTCGGCCCTTTATATACTTTAAATCTGTTTTCTCAAAAATGATTTTACAACGTTTTTAGATTTTTGAGATGCTCCATGTGTCTTAATTTTTGATCAAAAGTCATGAAATTGATAAGGAAGAATCCTGGTATGGCTTAGAAAGAAACTGTGTATTAATTTTAAAATTCGACATCATTAAGATAATTCAATTTGATTTTTAGCTTATTAGAAAGCAAAATTTTGATGCAAATCGATATGGAATTGAGAAAAAAAAATCTCCAAAAAATTAAATATTCAACGGATTCAAAAATCGATACGCAGATTTGTTTATAATAGAGTTTTAAGTGATTAAAATGTAAAATCGAGGTAATATCTCAAAAATTAAGACGCATGGAACATTTTTAAATTTCGTTTTAAAATTTTTAATTTTTTTTAAATCCTAAAATTACATTAATATTGGGAATTTCTTTTAATGTTTTCTATATACTTATGATGAAATGTATATTGTCACAAAATTTTATTATATCTCTATGATGAAAATTAAAAAAAAAAATATTTAACGTCCATCGTCCCCTTAACTGAAAAAAAAAAAAAAAAAAAAAAACCACAAGACCTTTATATGGCGAGAATGTTTTTATCGATCCATACGTTGTTAAAAATTTGTTTCAACGTTTCACCAAAACAGCATGCTAAGCATGTTGCAACTATAAGATTGGGAAAACTTGTTTTAACATTTTGTGTTACGGTTTATCCTTAAATTCATGTAGGTTGAGTCATGAACTAGTAAAACGTTGAACCAAGAATTGTAAAATGCAAAACCATAAACTGGATAGTCATTTTTTACAAAGAAGTATCTCTGTTTAAAGTGGAATGTAACACGCTGTAGAGATCCAATCCTTAATCGGAAATTTAATCTGACACCGCTTGAGTCTGACTTGTAGTCAAAGTTCTATCCACTAGACACGCAGGCGGATAACTTCGTGCTGCAAAGAAGGATATTGGGAGTGGAAAGAACTATTTGTTCTGATTGTCTGTTACGTACTGCAATAGGATGGTGATAAGTTGAAACATTCATTATAATCAGGAGTTTTGAAAAATCAAGTCATCGAATTTTGGGATCTTCTGATTTTATTTGCACCACCATATGGTCTAATTTCTTAAAGTGATGAAACAAAAAATATTCAGAAATGTTATTTCATCTTTCTGACAATTTAAAAAATTTTTCAAGTACTAATTTTGCTTCGATTTCTTCGAATTTTTTAATCCAGGAGAAACAAAACACTTGTATTCATTCAAGGAACAAAGCAGTGTTTAAATTTTGCTTTCTAGTTTTATTATTGAAGCCCAGTGGTGTAGTGGTCAGCACGACTGTCTGCCGCACCGCAGGTCCAGAGTTCGACTCCCGACTGGGCAAGGTTCACACAGCCTTTCATCCCTTCGGGGTCTATAAAATGAGTACCAAGCTTGCTTGGGAACTAAACACCGAGGGTCTCGCGTTAGGTTGACCACCTGGCCGGGACGCATGCTGCATAGCACCTCGGGGTCCAAGGTCAAGAAAACAGAGATGGGCACTGTCGGCCCAGATCCTTCTTGGATTGTATAGCCACAGGTTTTAGTTTTATTATTATTTTGATTAATATAAATTATTAGGAGTTTAAATCCTTACATTTCATACTGTCGTAGCAAAACCGACATCGTTTTCACATCAGGTTAATAGCACTTTTTTTATTACCTAAAAATGAAAGCTTGATTTTTCGAAATTATCAAGATAATATTTATTTATACGTACTTTAACAACTTACTTTTAGTATTAATTATAAATCAATTTATATATATATATATATTAAATCTCTTACAATGGAATTGGCAAAACCTAAAAATTTCAAAATAAAAAATTATATATAACACGATTACTGTTATTTTTCTTTAAAAATGTATTCATTTTTTGTACGATAGGTTTTGTTTGATACTCTTTTGATTAATGGCCATTCAAAAAATATCGTTTATTTTCCGATAATTATCTCAAAAATTATTAATAAACATGACCAATAATAATTATCAAAACAAATAAATATCTTATTTAAATATTTTATTTAAAACATGTAATCTTACCTTTATAATTCATGCTTCAAAATTAAAGATAAACAGCAAGTATATCTTACCTGGAAAAGAAAGAATATAATGAATATCTTTATTCATTTACATATGAATTTTTAAAATTAGTAATCATTAATGCATTATTATATAATAATATAACAATTTATTAAATAATTACAAATATAATTATTAATCAAAAAGAAGTAATTAACACAAAATAACTAAAACCGATATCCATTTACTTACGTCTGAAAACACATTAGGCTTGGTATTATTTTTTTTAAACTTTTGATGTACACACTAATACAGTAAAACTTACTACGACGGAATCGCAAAGTATCGGAAGGAATTTCATTTTAGGCAGGTTTCAATTTTTGAAGGTACACTTTCTATGTTAAATTATTATATTCTTTTCGTCATAAAATGTTTCTGTTTAAGTTAAGTTCAGGATTTCGTTACAGGCAGGTTTTGTTATCACAAGTTTCGCTGTATGCGTTTATAGTAATATTTAAATTAAATATATTAACATAAATTATAATTTTATATTATAATAATTTCTAAGAAAATTAACAAAGCTTTTTCTTAATAATCAATTATAAGCAACTAAATTGTTGGCTGATTTCTCTGCACATCATAAACCTTAATGGCATAACGCGGTTTTGGATTTAATTTTATTTCGAGAAGTTTACGTCAATGCTAGCAGAAAAATAATTTCAAGTAAGATCAACAAGTTTGATTTTTAAAAAAATTAGACGTATATCACATTTAGTTTAAATTGCCGTAAATATGTAAAATTTTAGACAATTGCAATGGATGTCGTTTAAAACATCATATTTTGTAAGTGCGGAACATCAAACGCATTGTCGTCAACTTACAGTTTCTACATTTCTTGGCTACATTTTCTGCTATAAAATATCAATAGAAAAGAAAAAAAAACATTGGTCAAGTGCGGGTATTACCCGCGTACAAAGAGTTACGTGCAATAAATATATTAATTTAGTCGCGAATCCCATAGTAATTACATGAAACATTCTAATTAAATTAGTCAGTTTATAATAATTTGATGTTTATTGCTTTTACACTACTGCTGGCCATTGCATTAAACAATATATCATTAAAAGTTGTTATCTGAGGCTTTAACCCTTAAATGCCTGATTTTCCAAAAATAATTTTAATAATGTTTTTCGGCTTTCATTTTTTAAATACATCATGGGAAAAATACTTAAAAAAACTCATATTATGTTTTAAGTATGGTTTACGGCTAAGAAACAGTTTGTTACTAATCGGCAATACTGGTCTTTAATTGAAAAAATAATTTTCTCTGATAAAATTCCATAATATTAAACACACAAGAATTTTCAGAATTATCATAAGAAATAAATTTTACTTGCTCACGGCAGAACAAAATGGGGTATTTCACAAGCTTCCAAACAAAACAAAAAGAACATGTAGCAACATTTGAAAAAATAAATCTATCTTTTTTCTTAAACAGCACAAGTGTTGCCATTTACATTTTGAAAATCTATTTAATAATACTTTCAAACTGTATTTTATTGGCAACATTAGGCATTATAGCTTAAATATTATTCTAATAATATTTTAGAAGCCTAAATTGGGTATGTTGTCGAAAAGCAACACCCGGCATTTAAGGGTTAAAACTCGATGGTGCATAGAGTACGCCACCCATGTCTTTATGTATGCCGAAACCGTCTTTGTCTTTAAAGGTTAATATCTCGCTAATTACCGACAATGTTTTTCGAAAATCATTATCAACAATGCTTTTATACTCTGGCGATTATAAGTACTTTGAGCGCCCCCCAACTCCCTTGATGAGCGTTCGCGAAGTGAAATTTGTGTGTAACAGAAAAATGCGATTTTCTCAAAAACTATTTGACCTAGGGCAGGGTTGGCGAACCTTTTTATAGCCGCGTGCCACTTTTCCCTCAAAAAATATTTTATATGACCTTGACGTGCCAACTAATGAAAAAGTTTAGTGGATAGAAAAATCATAAATAAAAATTACACATTAAGATTTTTAAAACATTTGCAACATACATGTAGGTATTACACTATAATAATTGTAAAAACAATTATATTTTAGAAATTATTTTTAAAAAATGATTAATTTTATTATTGCATCTTGGGGGAAAAACAATTAATATAAAGTTTATACTTAGTTAATTTCAACAGAATTCAACTGAATTTATCTGACAGCTGCTCTTTATTTGATTTTTTGTATAATTGATTTGTGAAAATACTGACCTTGAGGACATAAATAGAAGAAAAAATTATTAAAAGGGTAAACGCTATTTTCTTTAAATAGCTTTGAAATTAATTTCCAAGTTGCTACAACTTTACCACTGGTATTTTAAAAAGCCGCTATTAAAATTCTTTAATTTCCAATTAATCGAATTTAGACAAGATCAGATCTTCTTTAGTAATAATATATTCATGTCCCCTGCGCAATATCAGCGTATACTGATTTAGAGCCACAAGCAACACCGTGCCAAAATTATTCTTTCGCGTGCCACTTTTGGAACACGTGCCATAGGTTCGCCGTCTGACCTAGGGTAATCGCTGTAGTTTTCCTGCAAGGTTTAAATAAACTTCTAGTACCCCTAATTTTTTCTTAATTTTAGTTTCAGTAAATTCGGAAATAGAGGGGGGAGACATATTTTTGCTTTACATTTTCGGCGATATTCGGCGATATCGCTGAAAATATACCTAAAGTTAAAGCAAATATATTTTTGAGTTCGTCGTTACGAGAGCTTTCACGCGATATCTATAAAAAAGATATTTTCAGGTAACTTAATTAGTCCCCCTACATTTTCACTAAATATATTTGTGAATGGTTAACCCATTTTAAGCCAAGCATAGAAATTGTATAAAATATGGCATTATTTTCATTGAAATATGTTTAAATTACATTCATTAAGACAAAAAAAGTTTCGTGCATGAAAAATATTATTTTATTTGAGAAATAAAATGCATTCGGCATTTTCATGCATTCGGTCAATGGTGCGCTTACGCACTATTAAATTTAAAATTAATAATTTTTTATGACATTTGTTATTTTATTTACAGAACTTGCAACTTTAATCCATTATAAAAACATATGATTAATCTGAAGTGAAATAATTATACATTTTCAAAAAGTCGAATTTGTCAATAACCGTTTCAATTAAAAAAAACTAGCGTATTTTGAAAATTTCTCAACAGAAAGTGTTTACTCTAATTGAATTACTGATATTTTATCGATGTCTTCAGAACCCTTAAAAACAGCAGAAAAATAAAATTAGGGAAAAATATTCGTCACAGTATTAATAAAAAAATATTTATTGAAATGGTGTGTTTACGCACCTTTGGCCAGAAAGGGGTTAATAATCTATAAATATGTGGTTCAACAGTCTTTATTACTTCTGCCAAATTTGAACTTTCCACGTTCCATTGTTTACGAGAAAAACGGCTGTGACAGACGGACGGACAGACAGACACACGAGTGATCCTATAATGGTTCCGTTTCTACTTTTTAAGTACGAAACCCTAAAGAAAACAATTTTGGATATAAAAAAGAAAAACCCCTTAAGTAATTGAAATTCAACGTTAACAATATTACTCAATCTTTTACGTAATTTACTTTCAAAGTGAAATTTTTCAAGCGGAAACATATATGAATTCACTTTAACGGTCTTTAAGATAAAATTTAACCGAGTTTAAAAAAATGATAACATCATTAAAATTCAATTCCTTCTCGAGCTAGTCTTAGACAATAATGCATAAAAGCATTTCTATTCATTAAAAAAGTGGAGCTTTAACAGAGACTGAAAATATAAAATAAATCTAACTTCCCTAAAAAATGAATTCCGAAATGATAAATTTTCGAAATTTCATCCAAACCAGAACATTAAAAAAAAAAAAAATCTCAACTTATAGCAAGATTGCAAAACTTGAAATTGTGTAATATACAGTGGTTCACATTTCAGGGTTTGCTTTTATTTCAAATCTCTTTTCTAATTCTGTTGTAAGTTTCACAGCACTAATTCTAAGGTTTTTCTTGATTTTATGCATAATAAACCTTCGATTCCTGCGAGTTAGCTTGTGAGGAGTTCCTGATTTTAATGCTTTTTTAACAGTTCCACGTAGTTGCTATCGTTTTAAAATAGATAAAACAGTTGAATGACTTACTTTAACAAGATATACAATAGTTCTGATGCTTTTACCATATTTTAAAATGTCCTATGATTAAATTAAGAATAGAATTGATTGTAACTTTGTAGCGCCCGACTATGTTTACATGTTTACTTCAAATATAGAAATATAAACAAATTTACATGAAGTAGTAGTAATTTCAAAGTGCAAACGATAACATTTGACATATATTTCCGATGGAGGAAACAGATGGAGATGTAGTAAGGTGGCTGGGGGTGACGCCAAAAAAGTAACCCTAAAATCCGCTACAGTAGGCCCAAACACAAGCACGTTCTCTTTACGAAAAAAAGAAGAAAACTTTTAATAATACAGTTTTTAATTCATAATACAATGAAATGCTGCTTTAGAATGCTTAAAAATAAACAGATCACTTTCATTTAGAAAAAAAAATACACGGGTGATGTCAAAGAATTCGGCCCTGTTCCAGTTGTTTGTTTTGTTTGGGTCTACTGTGGACGTTTAAATTTGAGCGATAAATGGTTTGATATTCCAAACCTTTTTTACGGCATACTGCATCTCCATCTATCTCTTTTCTCCATGTATATTTCCATTTATAATAAAAATAACTAACAAAAAATATAGTCTGTCAAAAAATTTAGCAAAGCTTTCAAGTGTCCAATTACTTATGTAAGGTTGTTTTTAACACTTTTTAAATAAATTATTATTTTTTTTTAATTTATTTTCATTAGAATAAGTAGGTTTTATTATAGAGAAAAAAAAAACTTTATATGAAACACCTTTTAAGTAGATCCTCTAATATTTAGATGGTGTTTTTTATAAGTTTCAAAAACGCAAGTGTCTAAAAACAAATGTGAGCCGCTGTAAATATGTAAGAAGTGTAAAAGTAAATCTAGTTAAAAAAAAATAATAATAAGCATTCAATATTTTGGAAATCACGCTTAATTTTATGACTGCATTTTTTTTTTCCCAAAACATTCGTTACAAGACATTAATTGGGAGTGGACCCCGAACCAATGTCGAAATCAGATCCAATCATTGTAACAATCAAAATTCAGCTCAATTAAGTGACGTTGGAAAAATGATTGTAGTGAAGATAATTTTGAATGGTATCAAGATTTAAAGTTTAAAAAACTAAAAAAATGGAATCTCCGTGGCTGAGTGGTCAAAGCACCACGCTGCTAATCGCTTGCGAGCGTAGGAGATTGTGGTTGCGAATCCCGCTGATTCCATTGGACACACTCTTTGGGTGGAACTCACAGGATGTATTTCTCTTGTGTTGTAATATTTCCTTGTGCTATCTTGTCTCTGACTTATAAGCGGGCTCTCATGTCAAGCACATAAGTCATATGTTTGTTATTCAATAAATAAATAACTAAAAAATATCCTACATCGAGAATTATTACAACAATATACACTGAAAAATTTGTTCAAACTTTCATTTAGTAATAAACAAAAACTAGTATGTTGCGGCCATCACAAAATTTTTTTCTATATAAATCACATCAATTAAATCATTTAAATAGTACAAGAAGTTATATCAATTTAGCACCATAAATAGTATATCTGAATTTGAAGTTTGATGAAATTCGTGCATTAGTTATTGAGATAGAGCTATAGTGGAAATTCTGAAATATGCAGCATAGCAGCGCCATCTGTCGAGCGATTTGCATCAAAACATACACAGCGCTAATTCATATGAAGGTATACCTGAATGTGAAGTTTGTTGAAAATCCAAGCATTAGTTCTTGAGATAGACCTATTGCGAAAATCGCAAAAAATGCAGCATAGCAGCGCCACCTGTTGAGAGATTTACACCAAAATGTACAAAACGTCAATTCATGTCAAGAACTAAATGAATCTGAAGTTTGACGGAAATCCGCGCATTAGTTCTGGAGGTTGAGCTATTGTGAAAATCGTGAAAAATGCTACATAGCAGCGCCACCTGTTGAACGATTTACACCGAAACTATTCAGCACCAATTTATATCAAGGACCAGACAGACACAGTCACAGACTCACAGACAGACATTTTGTAAAAACATGTTTTTCGGAATCTCTGACCCCTAAAACGTGTAAATCCGTCGAAAACCGAAAATTTTAACGAATCCAATACTTTCTTCTTGAAAGATAGAAGAAAGTAAAAAAAAAAAAAACTGAGTGCTTATCTTTAACTACTTAAGATTTAAATAGATTTTGTAACATAAAATTTAGTTTTTAAAATATACAAGTATGCAAATTTAATGTTAATTAAATATATCTATAAAAATGTAATGTAATAACCTCTAATTTGTATGAAAGCAGAATTCTAAATTAACGGAAAAAATCAATTATATATGGGATCGTTAGGATAAATTAATTTAACCAATTAGAATTAAATAACATAATTTAAAATATAACAAAAATATATAATTAAACATTTTAAAATCATTGAGGAAATTAAATAGCTATTTTCCTTTTACCCATTACATTAAACGTTGTGTGTATGACTGTCGGCCCAATAAAAAGATATATCCAAATTTTTTAAAGTTATTGATATTTGCAAAATTGGTTATAACGAAGTAACACATCCGCTCCAGCATCACTAGAAACGTTTTTCGCTGGATTAATCATTGTAGAGTACATAACTGAGAAGAAATAAGAACCTGCCTACCTTTGGAAAATAAGTAAAATTTTGAATAAAACAAGAAAGAAAAAAGTCCTTCCGGCCAGTGCCGGGAGGAAGAGGTAGCTTTCAAATACCTTATTTTAAAAAAGCCAACTTATATTATTCAAACACACGAAGCTCAATTTAGTGAAAACCGAATATAGGAGATTCAATACTAAATTTTATCAATACTAAATCATTATGAATGAGAATTTCACGAAATTAGTCAGCTTTATCCAAGCTGCTTTTATTTAAAGTAACTTATATTTGGCTGAGATGTTAATGTATACTATCCACATGCTTTCACACATGGAAATAGGCGAATACGCGTGTTATCGCGTGACAAATACAAGATCGTTTCAAAATGTTAGCCATACTAGAAATTCAAAGTGCTATAATTCAACCATTTTTTAAGATATAAACAAAAGAACAAATTTTCAGAACAAAATCTACTCCGGAATCTTTGTATCAAGGCCAAACACATAAAAAAAACCTTTTTCATTTTCCAATTTTTTAATACCTCATTTTAAATTTTAAATTTAATTTTTTTGTAAATGACAACCCTTTTGAAACAAGATGGCGAATGAAGCTGGCCAACGAACTCGGTCGAGACATTGGTATGTACTATGTACAGACCAAGTAACATCCAAATCGGTTCATAAATACGCTTGTTATCGCGTGACAAAAATCAGGTCGTTTTAAAATGTCAGCCACAATAGAAATTCAAAACGCTATAACTCAGCCATTTTTTTAGATATAGACGAAACAAAAACTGTTCCTGGATCTTTGTATTAAGGTCAAACACATACAAAAAAAATCTTTTGCATTTTCCAATATTTTGGTATCTCATTTTAAATTTAAAATTTTTAATTTTTTTTTAAATGGCCGCCACTTTGAAACAAGATGGCGGATGAAGCTGGCCAACGAACTCGGTCGAGATATTTGTATGTACTATGTACACACCAAAGTACATCCAAATCGGTTCATAAATACGCCTGTTATCACGTGACAAATATCAGGATGTTTCAAAATGTCAGCCACGCTAGAAATTCAAAATGCTGCAACTCAGCCATTTTTTAAGATATAGACGAAACAAAAACTGCTCCGAAATCTTTGTATAAAGGTCAAATACATAAAAAAAATATTTTTTCAATTTTCAATTTTTTGGTACCACATTTCAAATTTAAATTTTTCTTAAAAATTTAAATGGCTGCCTTTTTTAAACAAGATGGCGGATGAAGCTGGCCAACGAACTCGGGCGAGACATTGGTATGTACTATGTACAAACGAAGTTACATCCAAATCGGTTCATAAATACGCCTTTTATCGCGTGACAAAATTCAGGACGTTTCAAAATGTCAGCCACGCTAGAAATTCAAAATGCTATAACTCAGCCATTTTTTAAGATATAGACGAAACAAAAACTGCTCCGGAATCTTTGTATAAAGGTCAAATACATAAGAAAAAAATATTTTTCCATTTTCAATTCTTTGGTACCACATTTCAAATTTAAAATTTTTAAGAAAATTTTAAATGGCCGCCATTTTGAAACAAAATGGCGGATGAAGCTGGCCAACGAACTCGGTCGAGACATTGGTATGTACTATGTACATACCGAATTACATCCAAATCGGTTCATAAATTCGAGAGTTACAGTATGACAAAGGTCAGATATATATATATATATATGGATATATATATATATATATATATATATATATATATATCAACTTTTGAACGGAGGGTGGTTTCGGGGTCTGGGGGTCATGATCGATGAAAATATACCAAAATTTTTTGAAATCGCTTTCCTCCGAACGGCTGCAATAGGTAGCTTTTTGTAATGAAAGCTACCTAAAAGTCATACATCCAGCATAGGTTATGAAAAACTTTCCAACACATTCAGAATAATGTAACAAAACTTCACCATTTAATGAGTTGAAATAGGATGTCTAATTGAACCATTGGGAAACACATAATATATTTGAAAACCTAATTTCAACAATTTCCATCTACAGTCGGAAAATTATCCGAATTATTTGAGTAGCCCTGTATGTGATATATAGATTTGTACCTATAATATCAAAAATTTAGTTCAGTTAGGAAATACATACCACAGTTGCAAACTCCCTTTCAGCAATTTTCGCTAATAAGGAGAATGGTACGTGAATTCTTTTGTGCAGCCCTGTATACGAGGTAAAGAATTAATACACAATGAGTAACATGCAAAAAATCAGTAAAATTTAAAAGCGCATACCGAAATTGAAAACGCGCTTCCAGCAGGTACTGCTAAAAGACAGTACTTTAACCGATTTCTTTTGTGTGTCACTGTAAATGAACGATAAATGCTATGAATGCCCTATTCTGTAGTGATCCTCTTGTAGTGAAATTCAGTGCCTTATATGAATTTAAATACATTTGAAATAGCGTAGTGTCATTAAAGTACATTGCAAAAAATTTACCCAATTGACCATAATGTAATGGAATTCTTTTGAGTGCCGCTGTAAATGAAATATTAATTCTACACACTTTACATACAATATCGAACATGCCATGGTAAACAGTGGTGTAGTCGTAGAAAAATCAGAGGGCATACGCTCTAAGCAGAGGGTATACCCTACAGTGTATATACTATAGCTTTTTGAGAAACAGAGGATATACGGTGTTCCTTAAAAAAATCCAGAAAGTATACAGCGTATACAACCGGATACCCTCCACTACATCCCTGATGGTAACCATCATTAGCCAGTGTTGATTTCAGCAGCTTTTCTCCGGGAGGGAATTCTGTGACTCTGGGGGGGACATTATACAGTTCCGGGGGGAGGGGGGAATTGCACTTTTTGACCATTAAAAAAGCAAAATCTCAAATTTTCCGGGGGGGCATTTCGTTGCTACGGGGGGAGTGCCCCCCCTGGATACCCCCTGAATTCAACACTGTCATTAGCATGCATAAATTGCATGAAAATGCGAGGATATTTACACGAGTTACAGACAGACGGACAGACAAACCGAATTCATAAACACATTTCAACTTTTTTGGAAAGTGTTTAAAAGAAAGAAAGAAAAGAAAAGCACTTTTAACACTTTCCAAGTTGAAAAGTGTTTATGAATTCGGTTTGTTCGTCCGTCTGTCCGTGCTGTAACTCATGTAAATATAGTCCAATCACCATGAAAGGGATATACATTATTGGGGTTTACTATGGCCTGTTCGGATGGAAAATTAAGTGTATAGCATTTAAGGTTCATTTACAGAGCTACTCAAAAGAATTCCATTACATCATGGTCTACCGGAAAAAATTGTTTGCCGTATATTTTAATGATATTACACTATTTTAAACATATTGAAATTGATATACACCACTGAGGTGTACTACAAGGTTCTTACTATAGAATAGGGTGTCCATAGAACTTATTTTTTATTCAGAGGGGCACACAAAAGAATTTGGCTATAGAAGAAAATGATGCAATCGAAGAAATCGATAAATTATGCAGTAATTGAATTATTGAAGCCTGCGAACAGTAATTGTTGGAAGTACGTTTTCAGTTGCAGTAAATTTAACTATTTTTTAAATATTACTTGCTGTGTACAAATTCTATAGATGATATACCGGGTCGCACAAAAGTTCTCAACAACATCCGTTTATTGGCAACAATTACTGAGTGGAAATTTTCAACTGTGGTATGCGTTTAACTGAACTAACATTTAGCATACTATGTAATATGCATACATATCTGTAGAACATATACAGGGTTTTAAAATAGTCGTATATTTAAACGACTATTCAAGGTAATAGCAGAAATCGGGTTTTCAAATCTGCTATGTGTTTTCCAAATTGTTCATTTAGACATCATCTTTCATCTTAGTAAAATGTGAAATTTTGTTACAGTATTCTGAATGTGTTGGAAAGTGTTTCGTAATCTATGCTACACGCATGATTTTTCGTTCTTGTTAACCCATTTTCGGCCAAAGGTGCGTAAACGCACCATTTCTATAAATATTTTTTTATTAACACAGTGACGAATATATTTCAATAATTTTATTTTTCTGCTATTTTTAAGGGTTCTGGAGACATCTATAAAATATCAGTAATTGAATTGGAATAAACACTTTCTGTTGAGAAATTTTCAAAATACGCTAGTTTTCTTAAATTGAAACGGTTATTGATAAATTCGACTTTTTGAAAATGTATAATTATTCCACTTGAGATTAAACATATATTTTTATAATGGATTAAAGTTGCAAATTCTTTAAATAAAACAATTGTCATAAAAAATTAAAAAAATATATTAATTTTAAATTTAATGGTGCGTTAGCGCACCATTGACCGAGCGCATGAAAATGCCGAACGTATTTTATTTCTCAAATAAAATATTATTTTCATTCACGAAACTTTTTTTTTGTCTTATGAATGCAATTTAAGCATATTTCAATGAAAATAATACCACATTTTATAAAATTTCTATGCTTGGCTTAAAATGGGTTAATTCAACATAAGAGTGAGGACAAAAGAGAAATTTGTCCAAAGTTATAAATATTTCTACATTATGGTTTAACAGTTAAGTATGTCTTTAGATTTCAAAAATCATCGTAATCACATTTTCGAAAGATTAATGAACACTTCAAAGAACACACTGTTCTTTTTCAAGGATTTTTTTTTCCGGCTACCGTTAAATTAATCCATTTTTTAAGTATTCTTACAATACACATTAAGTTTGGAAATTTGATCGCAAATATTAATTAGGTGAAAAATTAGGAAAAGCAATAACCACATAATTTAAGGGCAATAAAAGCGTTTCCTTTAAATTTATATCCAGTCTTCACAACGATGATTTAACGCTAATGCATTTTAACGATTAACAAACACTGGATAAATGATGCATGATTTGGATGATTAAGTATAATTCTTTTCTGCGTGTTTTTCTTTTCTTTTTTTTTTTTTTTTTTACAATCTGAAATATTTTGATAATAATTCTTCATAAACTAAGGATGTACGTTGTCATTTATCATTCATAAACAAGCTTGCAACACTGGTCTGCGCTTATTTTAAATTTGCTATCTATATTGTAATCCGGGAGCCGGCAGCATAGACAATCATCTCATCGAGTTCACGGATGAAATTCTAGGATTAGTTAAATCTTGATTTGCATATTAAAACACAATCGGTCTGCCAAGTCATATCTTGGTGGAAAACACCTGAAAACCCGATTTTAGCGGCTGACTCGTAGGTTTACTATTGTGTTTTCCTGCTCCCAGCGCTGCATGTTTTTATACCTTTGGGTGCAGGAAAACACAATGGTAAACCTACGAGTCAGCCTCTAAAATCGGGTTTTCAGGTGTTTTACACCAAGATAGGACTTGGCAGACCGATTACGTTTTAATATGTGAATCAAGATTTATCTAATCCTAGAATTTCATCCGCGAATTCGATGAGGTGATTGTCTGTTCTGCCGGCTCCCGGTCTATTATAAAGGCCGTGCGTAACGCTGTTGTCATTTTGATGTTGGCAACAGCAGACGATTAAATTTCGCTTTTACTTCAATTTTTTAAACTTCTAAACATCGCACAATTTCAAGTTTTACACCGTCGATTAGAGAAAAAAATCTACTTACAAATACAATTTGTACCAAAACTGTATTGACATTTGCTTGGTAACTGCACCGAAATTTACTCATTTTTATTGTTTTAAAAATAATTTTTAAGGATGATTTTTTTTTTAAATCTTTCTCTTTCGATTGGGAAACATAAATTAATTTGCTCTTAAAATAATATAAATAATTCAGCATTTGTTTCCGGCTCATATTCCATAACGAAGTTAAAACTTGATCAATAAAATAAAATAATAAGATAATATAAATAAAACAGAAATTTAACAGACATGTAATCGAACTACCCACTTAAACAACTGAAATGATCAGAAACAAAAAAGACTGCTGTAGGTAACGAAATGTTTGGCGATTTCTTCGGCTATTAACTCATATGAAAGCATATTTTTAAATAAATTTCAAAACTTTATTTGAATATAAAACTGGTAATTTTCAAATAAAAATGATTTTTTGGTGATATTAGTTGACAATCTAAAATATATATATATTAATATAAAAATGGTTTTTCCTTATATTCTGTAATCCTGATGGTCCGGTTTGGGTCCCCTAGTATCAACAAAACAAGAAAAAAAGTCATACATCATGAGTAGATTACGAAACATTTTCCATCATCATGCGAGGAAAAGGTTTAAGTTAAGCATATGTTATATTCCATTAAAAATTAACCTTAGAAATAATCAAATTACGCTAATTACAGAAATAAATACGATTAAAATTAAACATAGCTTTAAGACCAGACATATAGAAAAATTAAATTTTATTTTTAATAAGTTGAGTTCCAATGGGTATACGCACTTGTTCACACTAGACGCCGAGAATCGTAATTGTCAATACGAATTGAATGGACAAATACGAGAACATTCCTACGAACAGGGCTTATTTTCTAACCAAAAAAAGGTACCCCCCCCCCTCCCACGTCCCCTGAACCCGCATTTTTATATTTCATACATAATTTACAAAATTTAGAACAATTACTTTTTCTGGCAAAAGAAAATAATAATAATAATATATTTTGACTACATCTATATTCATTTATATATAGCTAAATCTAATAAATGAACAGAGCAAAAAAATTAAAATAAGGGAGTGGGGATGTTTCAGGGAATCCTACTAGGCAAAGATTTCTTTGTATCAACTAACAAAATACAACACACAAGGCTTCTTCGATGAGCAGTAATTTTAAACTGTGGTGAGTTCCGACCAATATTTAATTGTTCACTAAAAATAAAGACATACTGGAATGCACTTGACTGCAAATTAAGCGCCGAGTGAAGCTAATAACTTGATCAGTAAGATTAGTTTACAAACACGAACAAAAAGCAAGTAAATATAATACCACAACGAATAAAAAAGGTAGATATGTTCGCTGTTAATTCCGGCATTCCTCGTTGACGTTTGGACGCTTCAGTATTTCGGAAGGGCTGTTCCGCAGGGCTCTGAGAGCAGTATTTATGAGCTCTGGTGAATTCAGACCAATATTTAAATAATCACTAAAAGCAAAGAAGTACCGGAGTTCAGCTCCGGTACTTTGCTAATTTAATACTGCCTACACTACAAAGCACTATCCGGCGATAATTAAGTACTGCCTACGGATATATTCGTAGCAGACGTCGAGGACCAGAAAGTATTCACTATCCATCGCGTAGTTGACAGTCAACGTGTTAAAGGTGTTGGTCAGTGGAATCTCAAATTCCCCTCACTAGTGCTAAACCTGTGGGCATGGAATGTATTCGTATTTAAAATGTCTCACCAGGAAATTAATATTTTTAACTTCTTTTCTCTATGTGCACTTCTTAAAGGATGTCTTTTTTTTTTCTTTAGTTGCCAAGCTATTTCTAAAATCTATGCTTAATTTAATATTTTATGGGTTAAAATTGGACGAACTGGGAGTAAGATTTTAACACTGGAAACAAAATTAAATATACATTTTAGAAATATTTTTACAACTGAAAAAGAAAGAGGCATCCTTTAAGAAGAGTAAACATAACTTTAAAATATTAATTTCGTTATGTGATATTTTAAAAATAAGAATGCATTCCACACAAACAGGTTTTTCATTAGGGGGGCGGGGGGGGGGGGGGGGAAATTTGAGACCTGACTGACCAACACCCTTAAAAGGAAAGAGGAAGAATTGTCTACGTATTATGCTGTTCTCAAGTTCACTGCTCAACAAGCGCGAAACTTTCTGATACAATGATGATGTCATTTTTAAACGTAAAGGAATAAAATTGATAGGCCTGACTATGGAAGCGATTTGGAATTGAAATGATTTTTCCATTTTTTGATAAATAAATTACCTATTGAGATAAAAGCGATTCTCATCACATGACAAGACTTTTTTCTACCTTCTTTGACTGTTTTTTGAACTTTTGTCCGGAAATTCAGTTCACTTTCGATTACATAATTTCTGAATAACAACACCTGCCAGTTTCATGCGTTTCCGAACAAAAATGAATTAAAACTTATGTCATAAAGTTGTCCCTTTTGATTTAAGAACAGCCTTAAACATTAAAACGTTCCCATGAATAAACATTTTAAGAAGAAAGATAGACCCCCAAACTTAAGTAACTTATTTTAAAGTAACGAATATTTCTCAAATAGCAGAACTTAGTTAAATAATCCATACCCCTGTCACGCTAATACACCTACAAGTTATGAATTTCAATAAAGGAAGACTTAAGATTTTGAAAACCATGAAGATCCCATTCTCAAAATATTACATATATGGGGCTTTCCCAGAATCTTTTGGCTTTTATTTCTCGGAATGATTTTTATTTTAGTACATATTCTTGTATTTCTTTTTATTTCATATACTGGGGAACATTCCATTGCATGATTGCATAACACCATTAACGAGATAAATAAGTTTTGGACGATGTTGGGGGGTCTAAATACCAGGAAAACTCCTATACCGGCCCGTGTCCCTGATGCTGATTTATAAGTTTGGAGCTGTCTGTATAAAATTGTTTCAATAAAAGTAATTCGATGTAATTTTTTTCCGAAACTGAGACAATTGTTTTATATAAATATGTAGCAAAAAATTAACCTGCAGGTTAATATTATTTTTTAAACTCTGTCCCTGGGTTTTAGATTCCTTACCATCTCTCTTGCTAAACTTATACAGAAAATCACTTCAGATGCAGCCACAGAATTTTTTTCAAGTTTTTTCTGATGCAGAAGTATGCTAGAGAAAGAATGTTTAAAATTCTTTGACATGAAATTTGCAGCAGAATTTAAATCAGCATTTAAATATGAATTTCAAGCATCGTGGCTTTATTAGTAGTCTTACTGTCCCCAAGGTTTATTCCTGCACTTTTCGAGGTTAATTGATTTCTTTTATATGTTTAATCCAATGTAAATAACTGTTTCTAAAAATCAATGAACATTGTGGCTATCCCTAAATCGTAACATGATTTGCCTAAAAATAGCGGTAATTTTTTTTTTTTGAATCATTAAGTCATTTGTCTATCAGATTAAAGTGTTATTTTAGCAAGTTTATTTTCACCAGATTTTTATTCCCAAAAGTCAAAAGATTGTGAGAGTGTCCCATATACATCGAATAACTTACTACTCTTTTTCAGAGAATAACTTTGACAGGTTCTGTCAAATTAATCCATTTTCTATGTAACTTAAATTGAATTATTTTTTATATAATTATTTTTATATAAAAATTATAGATATATATATATCATAGATATATATATACATAATATATATTATAGATTATTTTTTATATATTCTGAAACATTTTGGGATGCTCCATGGACACCCCACTCCCCCCAAAAAATCTTTTGAATCAGTCCTGGATCTACTGTATTGAATTGGCGTTCTTGGCACACTACTGGTAACACAATATACCTAGGGTTGATTTAAAAATTTTATTTTTTAGTCATGCAAGCACCCCTCTTCTGAACCAGAGTAACCCAAGTTATACGGTACTGTTACAGTACACACTGAGTTTCAAAATTGAACGCATATAGTAATTAGGTAAAAAATTAAGAAAGGCAACGACTACATAATTTGCGATCAATAAAAGTTTTCCTTTTAAATTTATATCCGTTTTTTACAACGATGATTACCGCTAATGCATTTTTACGATAAATAAATATTGGATAAATGATGCATGGTTAGGATGATTAAGTATACTTTTTTTTAGTGTATTTTTTAATTTTAATTTTATTTTTTATATAATCTGAAACATTTTGATAATACTTCACAAACTAAGACTGTACGTTGTCATTTATCATTCTGGAACAAGCATGCAACATTGGACTTTACAAAAAATTAGATTATTTTGAATTTGTTATGTAATATATCAATAGAACAAGAAGAAATATCCTGTACCATGGATGATTTTCTTTAAATATATCTCATGCTTATTTTCTATTAAGAGTATACCTTTTAAAGAATAAAATTCAAGAAAAAAAAAACGATTAAAATTAAATATATTTAAAAACTACACGTGTAATAAAAGAGTAAAAATTACAGTCTTAACAAATTGAACTCCATGGGACACAGGCATGTTCTAACCCTAGGCGCCCGAATTCGAAGTTGGCAGTGTAAATCGAAGACTAGAAGGCTACTACGAGTTCTCTCGCAGTTGGCAGGCAACTTCTCAAAATGAAAGAGACTGAGTTGTCCATCTATTAAACGTTCAAGCTTTCTCGCGACTCAAAATTTAAAAAAGAAATTACTGAAAAAGATAGACTCACAAACTTAAGTAACGAACATTTTTCAAATATCAAAATTTAGTTAAAGAATCAATGCACTTTATACAATAATCAACCTAAAACTTAGGGTTGGGTTGAGTGTTGATTTATGACGGCCAATTATCTGCACTAGGGATATAGGCGCCTAAAACTTAGGAACGTCAACAAAGAAAATCTTCAGATTTTGAAAGTCATGGCGACCATGTTTTCAAAAGCTTACATGAATGATTCAAAGAACATGCTGCTCTTTTCAGAGAATATTTTTACAGTTTAACATTGCACTCATTCATTTTTTACCTACCAGAATTTGGATTTACCTAGACCATGGGCCTCTGGACCGCATTTTTTAAAAGTATTCTAAATCAATCCTGGATCTACTGTATTGAAAGTATATTGTCGTGATTCACCAGTACTCTACGTGTAACAGCACTAATTATATATTACACCCAGGGATGATTTAGTAAAACATTTTTTACTTGTCTTCAAGTAGCCCTCGTCCGGCTGAAGTAACATTAATTTACGGTGCTATTACAGCAGACATTAAATTTTAAAGTTGAAAGTAAACATTAGATGAAAAATTAGGGAAGGCAATAACTAGATATTTTAAGATCAATAAAAGTTTTTCTTTTAAATTTATATACATTTTTCACAGCAATTATTCAAAGATAATGCGTTTAAACGACATACAAACATTGGTTAAACTATGCATGGTTTGGATGATTGAGCGGAATTTTTTCGGTGTTTTTTTTATTTTTAGGGTTTCTTTCAGCTGTCTGTCACCGAGTTCGTTCTCAGAAACTGTATAAGTTAGAAACTTGAAGTTTTACATGCTTATATAGCTGAATATTTTCGATCAAGTCTTATATTATTTTAATAAAGTGAAATAATTTAATACCCGACCATTTCTGCGATTTAGATTTTCAAACGGAACCTTAATCTCACTCTCTTTTCCATGGGTTAGATTGCTCCGTGGTAACACATTTACTTGCTATTCAAAATTTTCCTATTTCGAAGCCCGGCATCAGAGTTTGATTTTTTCTTCCTGAAATAGATTTTATTATCTAATAGATTCAATTTTACAGAATTTTTGTAATTCTTTTGCCATTTTAAGAACAAAATTTGTTGAAAAATATTTCGACGAAATTAACGAATCAGAAAAGTGACCGGTGTGAATTGGGTGAGTAAAGCACTAGACAGGAAACATTGGAAAAAATCTGGAGGAAACCTATATCCAACAGTGTATTGAAAGCGATTGTTGATGATGATTTATATATATATATATATATATATATATATATATATATATATATATATATATATATATATATATATCATTATGAACGTAATTTTACTAATAATCATCTACATTTATATCGTTATATTGATGACATAATTTTAATTGATACTGATCATTCTGCAATTACTCCATTTCCAGTAGATTATCCCACTAATTTGGAATTAACGGAAAACCTTTTATCTAACAATACAATTAACTTCTTAGATCTTAAAATTACGATAAAAGACAACAAAACAATCACAGATTTATATGACAAACGTAAAGAATTTAAATTCAAAGTTAATACATTTACAAATTTTAAATTTTGTCTACATCATTCTGTATTTCGAAATATAATACTTAATCATTTATATAGAATAAAATGTTTATGTTCTTCTCCTCTAATTAACAATAATATTAAAAAACAAATTTATGATGCATTAAATCATGGTTTTCCAAAAAAATTCATA
Organism: Maratus speciosus; assembly: GCA_963932465.1. NCBI lineage: Eukaryota > Metazoa > Arthropoda > Arachnida > Araneae > Salticidae > Maratus > Maratus speciosus. The sequence continues at coordinate 456,507,668 of OZ010788.1, forward strand.
TATTCATTAATATACAATTAGTATTTTTCTTACATGATCTTTTAAAACAAATTAACACATGCGTAAACAAAATTACAAAAAAATTATATATAAAAAAAAAATCTCTATAAAAAATAAAAATTGTAAAATAACATAAAAAAATTATTATAGGATGGATGGGTGGGTAGATGTTAGAGTACGGAGGAGGGTGGTGTTGTCTGGATAATACGCAATGGTTAAAAAAAAAAATGGGGCTTTTGTATTATTACTATATTTTTAATACGTATTTTATAAGGATGTTGATTTGATATTTTATATGTAATTGGTGAATTTCATTAATTATTAGCTTTATTATTGTTTAATCTTATTTACAATCATTTGTTATAAATTTTAATTTAATAAGGACAATATCATATTAATTACTAATAGTATGCCATTTTTATAGTGATTAATATACATATAAGTATATTTAATATAAATAAAGTTATACTGTATGGATTAAAATTGGGTAATTATATTTATTATTATTCCTCTATTCTTATTAATATTTTAATATTTATTTATTTTCACCTAGTGTTATATAATTTATTATCGGTTTATTGTTTTTGAATGTCCCACATTCATACTTTTAGGATTTTTATGGATGTATAAAATAATCCACACACTATATTTGTGCTTTTTAGGTAATTGGAATTTAAGTATCAGTTCACCTTCTTTCTACTACCATATGTTTTTTATTTCCTGTTCATTTTATAATTATCTTATATATAATAGTTTTTATTAAAGATTTTTATATTTTTAATAATTATTTATATTAATTATTAATGAATTTATTCTGTTTTATAGCATATAGCTATATGCTATATTTTATCGATGTTCTAGAATTATTTAAATTCTTAGTGTAGTTTAAATAAATTTGCTAATAGAATATTTTGTATGCTTTTTAAATTTTATTAACAATAGTTTTTTTTTTTTTTTTTTAAATACATTGTGTGGTTTATATTCAGTTTATAATTATCTATATATAAGGATATTTTTGGTTTTGCTGTTAATAAAACAACTGTTACATTCAATTGCTTACAACTGAAGCAAGTCTTTTGACAATTAAATCATAAATGTAATACTAGATGGCAGCACCACAATTTGTGTTTTTTTTTCAATAAGTTCTTGTTTTACTTCTTCCAGCTACATTTCAGTTATAATTTACTACACCAGGGGGAATTTTTGCTAAATTTTGACGATATTGTTTAACGGTTTTTAATTAATTTAATAGTGCATTTTAATTATGTAATTACTTTCTATTTATATTATTTTATATTATATTAAAAGTTATTTAACATTTATTTCAATATGTATTAACTGCATCCTATGGTATCAACTACTGTGATTTCTTAACTGTTTCATTAACCTTAACCTTTACGATATGGGTGCCATGTGAGCGTAGATTTATTCTAAAATATTAATCGGTATGGTGTTTATTATTTCATTTTATATCCTATAAATATTTAAATATGTTTTATTGTTTTTTCCAATTCATATTATTTGTTTCTATTCTGTTTTCATTTTTAATCAATTCACTTGATTTTAATGGTTGTTAGGGCACAGGGGAAAATAACTTTTAGCTTTAGCTTATTTTTCCCACAGAAAACAACCATTTTGCTTATATCATTGAATTCTGTGCCCTTGAAAACGTAATTCAATATATAAGCATTTCCATTATTTGTCGGTGTCCACTTTCTTATTTTTCTTCCATAATAATTCTTATAAATAATTTAATCTTTTTTTTTTATATCTACTTACAACTTTAATTCATAATATTACGGTTTTTGATGGTGGTAGGTTATGTTTAATTATTGGTTATATATATATATATATATATATATATATATATATATATAACCTCTGGATAATCACTTGTTGGAAAAATTACGTCTCTCTGGTTATCATAACAGCTTCCTCTCTCTCTCTTTTTTTTATACTAACGAAGACTCCACTCAAGACTATCGTACCATTAAATAGAAGTTCTTACTTGTTAAACTCGTTAATAGCATATTGTTGCAAATCTTTGCACCGCCACTGTTGCATTTGGCACAAGATCGAAGAATTTTGGTTTCTCCGTAAAATGTTGAAAGTTATCTATCACGGAAACATATTTGTTAGATCTCTCGGAAATTGTACATAAGTAGAACATCCGCCAAACACTAGGAATACATCATTTTGCAATAAGAATATTTACGGCATTCCACAGCATCAACTTTTAGTTAACGTTCCATCATATTCTACAGTATTAATCTATGACAATTAAGCTCTTCCTTTTTTGTTAAAGATGGGTCCTGGTGATTTCCTGGTGACATATTTAGAAAATAATTTAATTACAAGAACACAATTCAAAAGGCCAAAATCTTGGCTCCAGATATCATGTTTGTAAATAAATACTAGCTGGCGAAGGAATTTCTAAGCCAATGCAAAGAGACCAACGACCAATGGGATTACGTAAAAGCGTAGATTCTATTTCTTAATCGTGGATGAAAAACGAAGTAAAGCGTTCTTTCTGAAAAGCGGCAAAAAGGGATTTTAGAATACCAAAAGAGAGAAAAGGGGGGAAAAATGAGAATTGCAGTACAAATAATTTTAATGAAATTCATATCGGCATTTAAGTTTGAAATAAAAATGCAAAGACCTTAAAAATAAGAATAATACGTGAAGTATTTTTTTTTTTTAATTTTTAAAGATGAATAAAATATTAATGTACGCATTTAGATAGAAGTGAAATGAAAGTAAAATGAATGATTGAAATATTTTTATGGACAAGAAAAAATTAGATAAACTAGGGTTTTTAAATTATGTTAGATATGAAAACTTTTTAGAATATTTTAAATATAGAGCGGAAATTTAATTTCCGTAATTATCTATCTCTATATATATATATAAAGTAGCGGTAAAAATAATAAGATATACTTTAATGCTTTTTGCTCTAACTAACTACAAAACAAAACTTTAACTAAAAATAAAACTGAAACAACCACATCTTTCATTTACACTCAGTTTTCGTGCTCTTTATTTTGATATCCATACGCTTAATAGATTCAGAATAACCATACCATCTTTCTGTATTTCCCAGATACTTCTCTTATATTCTGCATGTTTTTCCTCCAGGACAAATACTAAAGAAATAAGAACGTCTCTTTTATATAGCAAATGCATGATTCTTCCTCCTCCTCATAATTTTATTTACACATATATTAAACAAATGTATGTATTTATCAATACGTATTTAGGGAGTGAAAATTAAAGTGTATACGTCTGATTATTCATTCCGCAGTTTATTTATATGCCATATAAATTTCCAGTTTTACCAGTTTTTGAAGTGTGGGAGTAATAAGGAAATAAAAGGTTTGGATATTCTGAATATTCTGAAAATATTATATATTATACTTAAATTCCTCGAGGTGTAGAATATTTCTGAAAGTCACCGGCAGTATTAGTTTGTGGGAAAACATAATATATTGAGTCAGTTTCTGCTTATTATTTACGATTTCCAACATAACTGAGAAATAGTGGGTTGCCACTTCGGTTTGCTTGTCTGTCCTATCATGCTCTAAAGTTCATAAATGTGCAATCGATTGCCACACCAATGACATATACAGAGCAATATTTATCCACAAGCTAAATGATTTTATAAAATGAAAAATATGCACTGGGATACTTTGAAATTTGTACTGTATCTAAACAATTGGATTACAAATTCATGTTCCAAATTCGGAAACAATTTATTGAAAGGAAAATAATAAATTATAAAAAAAAAAATTTAATTGTGCACAAGTGCAATTGTGCAAAAGTTTGTGCACAAAAACAAAATCTTTACATTTCACAAAGCACAAAAGTCCATTAGTAGACTACGCTGTTTTCATTGCACCTGATGAGATCGAATACGCAATTTTCAATTGATTACGCGAGAGTATGGAAGGTTTCGGGAGCGAGTCTGTACCAGGCTTCCTCGATCGCTGATTTCAGCTCTTGTATAATACTGCTAAGTAATAGTGCTTCCCATTCTTGTAGACGTCACGTGAGAGAATTCCCCAGATGTTCTCTATCAGACTGACATCTGGACTGAGTGCTCGCCAGTTCATCACACTGATATTCTGAGAACTAAGCCATTCTTTTGTGCAACGGGAAGTATGTATCGATGCGGTGTCTTGCTGAAAGGTCCAGTTGGGAGCACCTAAGAGTACACCAAGCGGCAACAAATGCTCACTCAGAGTTTCGTGATACTTTTGTGAATTTTGTCTGTCATTTAGGAAGTAAAGAGACGTTTGTCCATTGTAGCCAAAAGCGCCTCATATCATGAGCAAAACACCTCGTTGTTGCCTGTTGAATATGCTTTTGGATATTTCCCCAAGTCACGCCAATAACTCGTCACAATAATACATGCGCTGTTTTGCCCATTGAAGTTTTGCTTGTTTGTGACACACTGTTTCAGAAAAGGCTAACGAGCAAATTTTTGTTTTTTGATGAATCCTGATTCGGTTATTCGTCTGCGTATGGTGTCAAGTGATATTTTATATCTTTGATTTTTAAGTCGATTTTTTATCTAATTAAGAGACAAATTGCCAATTACAGCCATTCTTTAAATTCTTCTATTCTCACGAAATGTGGTTTTTCTCGGCATTCCTGAATGATATGCATTTTTGAATTGTTTTACACGTTGCAAAACACTATAAATACCACGTTTAGACCGATTTAAAATGAGTGAAATTTGCATAAAGTATTTACCTTCAACTTTCAACTTCCAAACTTCGACAACTTCTTCAGGCGAGAACTGCAGAGATTTCGGTATTTTGATAACTCATACAGCGAGCGCTACACATTAGGGAAAAAATCTCGCCGATCCTCCACCTGTCATGTTTAAAGAGATATTTGCATAAAATCTCATTTGCGCATAAACTTTTACGACATTACAAAAAATGCTTTTTTTTTTTTTGTTTGTAATTTCTGATTTTTGTAACAATGATTTTTTTCCAAACTTGAGATATATATTTATAATCATAGTATTCACCTACAGTGGATATTTGAAAGCTATCCGTTGTAAAATTTTATTTTTATTAAAATATTTGCGTTGTTCAGAAACTTTTGCGCCGCACTGTATTATTGAATTTTACTATAGAATGTGTCCCATTGAAAATGAAATGTGTAGCATTTACAGTTTGTTTACAGGGATAAACAAAAGAATTCCGTTGCATTATGGCCAATGTACTGTTAAAAATTTGCAGTAAATAGTCCATTCAAACAGTCAACAGTTTATACCAAAATGCTGCATTTGGCATGTAGACCAAGAGGCGGTAGCACAGACAATCACTTCATCGAGTTGGAGACTGAAACCCCAGAATTAGTTAAAACTCGATTCGCTTATTATAATGAAACTGGTTTGCCAAGTCATATCTTGGTGGAAAACACCTTCAACCGCGATTTTAGTGGTTGACTCGTAGGTTTACCATTGTGTTTTCCTGCTCCCAGTCCTCCATGTTTTCATAACTTTGGGTGCAGGAAAACACAATGATAAAGTTACCGATCAATCACTAAAATCGGGTCAGCAAATGTTTTCCACCAAGATATGACTTGGCAGACCACTTGCATTTAATATGCTAATCGTGTTCTGTCTAATCCTGGAACTCAGCTTCCAACTCGATGAGGTGACTGTCTGTGCAACCACCTCCCGGTCTAATAACAATGTGGGGTCGGTACAGTTCAAACCGTTTTTACAGAAAACGGTTACAGAACTGTAATTTAACTTTTTTCTGACCATATGGTCAATAATGGGTCCCGATAAGCTTAATAATACAGTCCGTCTCATAAATATAAAGACACAGATGTTTTTGAAATTATATTTTATTAATTCAGTTAAAAGAAATTAAATTTTATACCTCATATTAAGAACACTGAAATGAATCTACTATAGGGGTTTTAATTTAAATAAAATAATTTCGTCTCGAATAATAAAAAAATAATAATAAATTACGCTGTCTCATAAATATAAAGACAAACTTGAAACTGCTTCATATGCAAATTTTTTTCGGATGCACGCGTACAGAATTAATGCGCACGCGCAAAAATACACTTTAACTTACCCAAACGAGCAAAGTTGTTTGACTTGTTTCAATTGCAAAGATGCCGTGGAATATTGAAATGTCTAAAGTTGAAATTTGTAAAATACGTGAATTTAAAGCTAATGGCTTAACAGTTTGTCAAATATGTAAAAAAACTGGGAGAATCAGAGCTGTAATTTATAAAATTTTATCAAAAACTTACAATTTATATTCGAGAAAACGATCTGGCAGACCAAAAAAAACTAGTGAAAGACTCGATCGCAAGATCATGCGACTTGTTTCGTCGCAAAAAATGTCACTCCGATAAGTTTCTCAACGAGTTTATGGTATGGTCCAAAAAAGATACAGTACATCGTCGTATAAAAGAAAGAAAAAACATTGTATGCCGACATACGTGCAGATTTTCTTTACTGAAAAAAGAACACAAAGAACGGAGGTTAATCGGGATTAAAGATCATATTCATTGGAAGGACGAATGGATGCAAGACATTTTTCAGATGAAAAGAGATTTAACTTGGATGGCCCAGATGGTTGGAATTCCTACTCGGTTTAAGACGTTAATCTCTAACCTTCTTCAGTAGGCAGAAAGGGGGATGTTCTGTTATGGTGTGGGGTGCCTTCTCTTTTAATGGAACTACGGATATTGCTTTTCTGGAAGATAAACAGACATCTAAATAGTGTATCGAACTGCTTGATAGTCAGTTGTTGCCAATTGCTGAAACTCTTGGTGGTCGGAATTATTTGTACCATCAGGATAATGCATCGACTCACACATCAAGACTCACAAAAAAATGGTTTGCCGATAGCAATGTTCATGTCCCAGTGTGGCCCGCTCGTAACCCTGATTTAAATCCAGTTAAGAATCTTTGTAGCACTCTCGTTCGCAGAGTATATGCATCTGGAAGACAATTTTCAAACGTCCTTGAGTTGAAAAAAGAAATCGAACGAAGTTGGTTTGATATAAAGCCAAAATAGTTATACAACTTAATAAAAAGCATGCCAGCTAGAATATTTTCTGTCATTTATAAGAATGGATTATTTATTGGACGGTAATTCAAAAGTATGTAAAATGTTTTTATATTTATGAGACAGCAAATTTATTTACATTTATCAATTTTCAAGTTGAAATTATTTAATTCTAATTTAATTTACTGTAAAATGTTTTCTTGGCACATGCTTTTCGTTATATGCATAAATACAATTTTGAATACTGAATTATTAAAATATTATTTCGAAAATATCAGTGTCTTTATATTTATGAGACGCACTGTATGTTCAAATAACCGTTATCTTGAAAAAAAAGTGTCAAATGGCTAATTCGTTTGCTTCAGATTTTAAACAGTGTGAGAGAGATTATTGTTTACAGCGTATGTTAATGACGTTATGCTACTTCAAACATAATAAAATTTATAATCATTACTAAGGAGCACTACAAAATGATTTTTATTGAATATGGAACGCATAGCATTTACAGGGTGTCCCTGAATTCATGGGGGAAACTGCAAGGAAAGTTAAACTAAAGTACAAATAATGAAGAAATTTTGGTATAACAATGTGGGGTCGGAAATGAAAAGTGTTGGCGAAAAACAAGAAATGCGAAGGATATGAAAACAAGCGTTTTATTGACATAATAATTACAGTAAGTGCTCAAATGTGCCACCACCAGCATCGATACAAGTCTGGCAGCATCTAGAAAATAATTGGCGTACCCATTCGAAGATTATACACGTTTCACGAACAGTTGCAACAGCGACTGAAAGTCTTCCAATGAGATCCTCATCAGAGTCATTTGGTGTCTGGTTGAGAAAAACTTTGGTATTCCGAACATGAAGATTGGCTTTCGATTTGCCACAGGTATCAGATGGTTTTCTTTATTCCGTGGTTGCCCCCAGGGGTCTTGTATTGGACAACTTTTGTGGCTTATAGTAGCAGATTTTATATTGGAAAAATATAAATTGGTTCATAAATACATTATTTCATACGCTCTTTGACTATATGACCATATTGTCATAGAGGATTCTGATACTCCCCGTGAACTGGAAATTAATATGAATTGAGAGATTACTGTCTTTGAGGAACTATGTTCTGACCTTTTACTGAAAATTTCGCATAGAGAAATGCGAATCCATGATGTTTGGTAGATTTCCACTTGAAAACAGCAGGTCAATATTTAAGCTTAACAACCGGTCAATACCGGTGAAGGATAACATAAAGTATTTAGGTTTCATCTTAGATAACAGGTTTAATTGGATAGCCCATCTTGAAACTATACGGCAAAATATCAGAAACTTTGCTACACATATTAAAAATCAGGTATACGGGTCCGTGGACTTCAGGCCTCATTTAGAAAAATATGGTATGAGTTGGTTATTGAGAAACAGATCTCGTATGGTTCGGAAGTATGGTTTCGGGATCTCAAGTCTCATACTCTTAGGAAACTCAGCTCTTGTCAAAGACTGGCTTTATTAATGATAATCTCAACTTATCGCACGGTGTAAACTGACGCACTTTGCGTCATTACGTGAGTATTGCCTTTGCATATTAAACTACAGAGTATCTCACAGTGCTATATTGTAATTCATGGGACATCGAGCATTGAAATTGAAAAAGTTTGTATCAAGAGACAGAATATTATGTGTCCATTACTAATGTCGTCTTTTCCAATAATATTAGTTTCATAGATCCACAGGCTAAGTTAATAACTATAGCAAGTTATCCTATCATCTGCACTGGTGGTTCCAAAATGTCTGAGGGCGTTGGTGCAGCATACACTTTAAGTCTTCATAATGTTTTTATCCATGATTTTAAAATTGCTTTACATCTATTAAACTCTATTTATCAAGCGGAACTGATTGGATTAAAACATGCTATTACCTGGTTCACTGAATCAAATCATCAACATGCATTAATATATACAGTCAACCTTTCTTCATTTATGATTTTGCAGAAAGCATTTTCAAGTAACGAGATTGTTCGACAAATTTTGAAATTTTATTGCAATATTCGAACAAACATATCACCATAGGTTGTATTAGGGTTCATATGGGCCATCTAGGCATTGAAAGAGCCGGTGTTTTAGCTAAAGCGCTTATTTTAGAGAAAAATGCGGACACTGTGGACACTATCCCTTTTCCTGTTTCAATTATCAAGCGAGCTTGCCGTGAAAAAGCCTTAAATATCTGGCAAGAAGAATGGCGAACTAGTGAGAATGGTTGAGATACCTATGAAATTATTAATAAAGTGGACACTAAATACTTCTGTTGTAAGCAAGTCATTCAATACTATCTAACTGGCCACGGAAGCTTCCCTAAATTTTTGAACAAGATTGGAAAACGGCCAAATCCTAACTGTGACTGCGGGAAAGTGGGGAATGGGCTACATTATATATATGCCAGATGTCCTTTCATGCCCTATTTTTTCAACTTTGACCAAAGTAGAACGGTGAGATATAATTTAAGACGTACTACTCTTTTTGCTCCAGATAATTATGAAAAACTGAAAGATAAATATAATGAGCTGAATCAGCTGTACTCATTTATAAAGTATAAATTTTGAAGACTTATAATACTTGCCTTTCATCAAGGTGAACTTGGGACATTCAGTGATGAACTCTCAGGTATTCTTACTCTTTGAGGACTGTCACATACAGCTATGCATTATCTTTTTAGGATTTGCCTCTCAAGTAACTGTGCTTTTTGAGGATTATTATAAACCGTTCATATTATTAAATTAGGTTTTGCCAGTTGCCAGTTGCCATTTACCTATAAACTGGATTTATGCTTGTTTATTTAGTTTATTTATTATTTATTTATTTATACATATATTTTTTTCTCTTTCTTTCAGGTGACGGTAATCTATAATCAGTCAGTTTCTGTACATTCTTGTCCTTTTTAACTGTTATTTTATTTTATTTTTTATATTATTGATCTGCTAATTGTCAGTTCCCCATTTTAAGATGTTAAGTCTTATCTTTTAAGTTGACGGTAACCTATAAACCAACAGTTCTTGTAATTATGTTTTGCTTTTTGTGTATGGCGATTTTTTGTGCCTTTTTGTTTTTATTCCTAATGGGAATTTGCTGTGATCTATTGTCTTGATAAATGTCACTGTTCTGGGCTCGTTCACAGGCAGGTGGTGGTGCTGGATCGTGGATAGGGTTTTCCCACGGGACATTTGGTCCATAAACCTTACAGTTGGCGTCCCGGCTGGGTGTCGTGTGTCCCTTGGTGTCTCGTAGATGAGACACAGGAAATTTTCTAAAGTGTACGCCAATTACTTGCTTGACGCTGCCAGGTCTGTATCAATGTTGGTGGTAGCACATTCAAGCACTTATTGCAATTGTTACTTCAATAAAATGCTTTACATTTCTCCGAATTCCTGTTTTATTCAATGGCTTTTCATTTTCGACCCAACACTGCTACAATAAATTACTTCTTTGCGTGTACTTTACCCTTGGGTAATGAGTTACCTCTTCATTTGGTGCATTTAGAGGAACACATAAAATAACTGGACTACAAAAACTTCTAGGATGTTAGTGTTATTTATGTCGGCCGACTATCTGTACGAGGGATATAGGGCCGAGGGGGAATGCCCTCCGTAGGTGTTTTTCTAAGGGAACCTAACCCGTATTTACACATAGAAATCCAAGGTTCGAAGAAAACCACGGAAAACTCCGAACGATTAGGCCGTTGGGCGCGATTGGGTTCGAGACCAGCACCTCCCGTCTACCAGCTTCGAGAGCAGAACCTCTCAGCCACTGGTGAGGCCAAAAGCATCTAGCAGTGAAAACAGCTGAAATTATGGTATATTTTCAGTTAGGATATGCGTTTTTAAGTTTAAGTAAATGTTAGTTAAAACATGGTGTGTAATTAAGTATATAGATCATGCGCAATATTGCATGAAATATTTCGAATAATTAACCATTTTTAGGTGGTAAATGCTGAAGTTGAGTATTCAACAGCATTATACATTTTCCAATTTGTTTATTTAGATATCTTCTTCAACTATATCAAAAGATGCGGCACAATATTCTGGAAATGTTGGAAAGTGTTTCGTAATCTATACATGATGCATGATTTTCCTCCCTTGGCTTAGAAATGAACTTCGTTTCTTGTGAATAAAAAAGTAGTTTAAAAAAATTAATAAAAACAAAAAATGAAAAAAAATGAAAGAACCACAAGAAGCCGGCATGCAACCGCCAAGCATAGTTTTTTTTTTTTTTTTTTTTTTTTTTTTTTTTTTTTTTTTTGCCATTTATCGGAACATTTGATCAAAAATTTGTGCGTGGACATATACATTAATTTGTTTATATATATGTATTGTAAAAATTCCTTAAATAGATGTTGGGTAATAATATATTTATCACGTGCTAAACATATATAGTAAAGATACACTTTTTTCCGTTCTTATACGATTGTGTTCTGGCCAAGGGGGGGGGGAGGGGATATAAAAATAAATTTTGAATTTTAATGTACAGCCTTTTGTAAAAGAAAACTCGTCAGCTTTGTTAAGTTATATCATATAAACTGATTATCACCTATGTAATTTGATCTAACTTAATCAATCACGAAAACAGCCGTCAGCTGTCTCGACCACACTGTATACGGCTTAAGGGGCTACAACATAGCATAGTCAAAGCTCAATGAATAGTAACCAAATCACAGATATTATCGCGACTACGGTGAAAATCCTCTGTAATCAACATATCGTTCATTTCGCTTTTGCTGCGCGATGTTGCAGCTCCGAAGACGCACCCAACGTGGCCGCGACAGTTGACGGCTGTTTTCGTGACTGATTAAGGTGTCTCAGGACTCTTAAAGCTTCAAATTTTTCGAAATTTTATTATTTTTTTTAATGTTAAACTCCTATCTTTTCTGAACATTTTAATATAATTGTTTCCTTGAAATTCTCATTACAACAGAAGTTATTGCTTTTAGAATCCTACCCGCTCAAACTTTGAAGTCATTTTTCTCCAAATGATGTTTTGGGGCATAATGCGCACGATATCTCACAAACTTCTGAATAGTTTTTCATGAAATCTTTAAAACATGTATTTCATGTCAGTCTGTATAAACTGGACCAAAAATTTTATTTTTATTCCTCAAAAAAAACATTTTTTAGGTGATTATATTTATATCTTTTATCCCAATAAAAATTATGTTTTTAAATCATATGCATTTTAAGATATTAAATGTTGAAAATGGTCTTTTTTCTTCTTCTTTTTTTCCAATTTTAAGAGTCTTGAGACTCCTTAAGTAAGAGGAAACATACTTGGAAATCAGTTAGTGTGGTAATGACTTAAAAAAGTATCGTTCCTTTCCGGACTATCTGTTTTAGAATTTAAAAAATTAAATTCAAATTATATATTTTTCCATAAAAAGAATATTCTGAATGCACAAGACAATTTATAACGGCATACCTCGGTTTTACTGACCGAGAAAACCCCATATATTAGCATAACATATTCGTGCATGTATAAATATTTATATGTAACCTTAAGTATATTACTACATCTCTCCTCATCCATTAAATGTATTTTCTGATTTTGAACACCAGAATCACATTTTTATATTAAACTGTTGACGACAAATGGTACATTCATTAATTTTTATAACCTATATTCTATTATTTTGTCCGATTTTCTTACACTTCATTTGCAAGACTGTATGAAAGCTACATTTTCTGTATCTCCTTGGAGGATAAAGCAAGCTTGGCAGATAGAAAAAGCATACGAATTCTTCATCAAAGAAAAACAACAAGAACATTGTTCAATTGCTAGAAAGTGATAGACTGGGGAATATGAAACAATTTCTTGTTGCACTTTCAGGTTTTTTTTCGTATATGACTGTTATTCTACAAATACAAGGTGATTAAAAATAGATTGTTGATTCTTAAGGTATGTGCTTACCTTCGGGGCACTTTTTTGAAACATATCAATTTTTTATCAAACCCATGTGTTTTCAGTTAAAACAGGAACAAAAGTATGAATTCATATAAATTTTTAATGGAATTTTAATTAACTTTTCAAATTTAGACAATATTTAGTCAAAGTTTAGTAAAAAATTGCGTTATTCCAAACCTCCTAAAACGAAATATAAACGAATAATATATTCAATGTATTTCCCTTTCTTTTTCCAACGCTATATTAGCAAACCACTTACCTGTGCTATGAAGCAAAAGGTTTGCAATACCTCTTAAATATACTAAATTTCGTATACAAAACATGAAAATTTTTATGTGTAATTTTTGAATAAAAATAGCTCTTAAATTAATAATATACAAACTTACAAACTATATTTTGTTTCATAAAATACCAACAGATGAGCGGAATATTATCACAAAATTTTATTTCAATATCTTAAAAAGTTTTAAATAATTGATGTTTCTCGTAAACGTAGACAATGAAAAACAGTTTTCCAGAAAACGCATATTAATATTTTGATATAGCACAGAAAAGTATGCATAAAGTTTACAACTTTAAAATCCACCATATTTATACGTGTTTATATATTTGTGTACATATTATATATTACATATTTATGTATTAAAATGTATTGTTTGCCTTTCTGTGGCTCTTTAAACGGTCACTTCTGGCATCAAAAAGTTCATTTTCGGTTTATATTTTGGGCTATAACTTTTCTTCTAATTATCGATGAACCAAAAGTAAGGCATTTTTGGAATCCTAAATGTTTTAACTTTAAGTTAAAGTAATAAAAAAATCGAAAATTTTCCAAAAACAGCGATTTAAGGGTAGGTACATACCTTAAGGAGACTTAGGACACTTAAAATGTAGAAAAGTGAATTTTTTTTGTTATTTTATTTCGTAAAATGTATACAGTACAAAAACACAGTTTTAAAGGGTAGATCTTTTTTCAGATCGTAATAGAGAAAATTAGTTTCTGTAGGTGTCTTCCCAGATCTCACCCAATGTGATTTTTTGTGTGTAGATTCGTTATGGAACGCGTGTATGTGCCTCCAGGTACGACGACCATAACTGATTTGAAAGCCTGTGTAACAGCCGCTATCGCCAGCACCGATACAGACATGCTGCACGCGGTTTGGCAAGAATTAAATTACAGACTTGATATATGCCGTATAATAAAAGGAGCGCATATTGAACATCTGTGAGGAGTACATTCAAAACTTGATAATAATGCTTCCACATGTAAGTATATTTTGAATAAATACAGTGATTAATTTTGCGTAGTAATTTTGAGTAGTAGCCATTCATTTTGACTTACCCTGTATATCCTTAAAATTTCATGAAATTGTTTTAAAAAGTTTTTTTAACTACCTTGCGCGCAATGCCCCAAAATCCCCTTTTCAGGAAAATGACTCGACTTTGAAGTTCTCTTTGAAAATATTCCATATTAGACAACTATGAAGGGTGCCATTCATTTTGTTTTAAAGTGTTCAGAAGTCATTACTCTTTAATAGATATATATTTTTATTTAAATTTTCGAAGGTTTTAGAGTTGCTAGCAACCTTGTTGCAAGCATCATAGCAGCTGCTGTGGAAGTCCGGGACACGCCCGGTATTTTTGAGAACATTAGATCTTCCATGCGCTAGAGATGTGAGACCTACATTACTGTCCAGGGTCATAATTTCGAACACCTTCTTTGATGACGATCGTTGTCTCTTTTTGTTCTTATTTTTTAGTTATTTGCAGTACCAAGAATATTAAACATATTTTCTCACCCTGGTCGTGTCATTCCTTTCTTGTGTATTTATGTCGTCACTACCGCACTGTTGACCACATGTTACATTCAGGTGATGACGCACGTTAGTGTTGTAATGGGCGGGGGCCCCATCATGCTGAAACCATATGGAAGAACGCATCGCAGTGGACGCGTGTGCGTACATGTTTTCTCACCCTGTTCCTGTCCTTCCTTTCTTGTGTTTTGTGTCGTCACTACCGCGTCAGGAAAGCGTTTCCGACAATGCATTAATATGTGATTTCCCATCGTCTAGGTATACTCTATCTCTCCTGACACTTTATAATCATTGTGCTGAAATACCCTGTATATCTATCTGTTCTATTTAGAGGCAAAATAACTAAAAAAATGAAAACTTCTTTTTAGATCCAGCGTGGTAATCTGGAAGCTGGAAGATAAAATTTCGGATCAGTAGATCACTTATTACATCATTTTAATCATACAGCAAACTATTATTCGGAAAAATAACCAATAAAAAATGTGTTACTATTTTAGGAAAAGCCGAGTTAGAAGTTCTCAAAATATATAAAGTCATGACGTCTACACCTAGAATAACGATAAATTGATTTCTACACTTCTTTATTCCCGTCTGGAATAGGGATTAAAAAGATACAGTTTAAGGATTACAGTTAAAGGAAAGATACATTTTTAAAAAACGAGACAGACTTTAACCCTATAATGCCCATGTCAGAATGTATTCTAGAAATTGCGAAAGTAAGAGAATCCGAATTCATACAAAAATTACAAATAATATATATTTTTTTTCCAAACGCTGAATGTGTGTCATAAAATAAAGCAATGATTACTATCCGATTTTCTGGTATGAATTCGGAATATCCGAATAAAAGAATCCACTAAATTAGCAACACTGATGGCAGCATATATGCAAGCATGATCAATAGAGCGTTAAGAAATGGTAATATACACCAAAGCAAGCAATTTTTGTATAGGTAAATTTGTAACCGATTTATTCAGTCATAGATAGTTTCACTTCAAACCGAACCATGATTTTCGTTCATAACTTTAACAATAGTGAAGATATAAAAGCACATAAACTAACATCTTAATTCCATTTTTTTATTAATAAAGGTACACATATATTAAGACAGACTTTAAACGCAATTAATACAATAAACCCAACTGGAGTGAAAAATTAGCCAGGGTCAGGTATCGAACATCCTGTGGATCTGTGGACCCAGGTTCAAGTCCTGGCCCTGGTTAATTTTTCACTCCAGTTGGGTTTATTGTATCAATTGTGTTTAAAGTCTGTCTTAATATATGTGTACGTTTAATAATAGTGAAGATACTGGACCGCACATTTCAACAGATTTACTTTGATTTCTGTGACATGCGATGAAATCATGATGAGTTCATGAAATTTCCACCATTTTCATCCAAAGAACACTGAGCTAGATGCTCAAAAATTAGAATACACTTTCAGCACTTCTACAACCACTACTCAAGATGTAAACAGTTTTCACAAAACAAAGTAATCCTATTCTAAATTTTACTGGAATATCTTCATTTAAGGTAAAAGTTATTAAAGAAAATTCATAACCTTTATAATATACTTATAACTACTTAAAAGTTGACAAAAACATATAAAATATTATTTAATGCAACCCGAGATCTCTCGAACACACACGCGTTCATTTTCAAAGGGAAAAAGATGATTGACTGAATAGAAATACATTTTAAAAACAAAAACAAAAATAGTACGCATGCGCAAGCGGAGTTCAGTCCATTTCTCTGCAGAGGGGTGAAAAGATCAGCTCATATTATCAGGAGGTTTGAAAATATTTAGGATATTGTACCAAATTGCGGGAATATTATAGGAAAGGACATCGTTACAAACTTTATCACTTCTAAGTAAAATTTCAATGGATTCACGAATTATTGACGAGTAGTGGTTAGACGTTGAAATGATAATTTTAGCTTTTTCGAAGTATATCCTAATATTTTCTTTTTGATGCAATCTGGTTTGTTAAACTTGATATTAGAAATGTGCTCTTTTAATCTTTCCTTAAATTTTGACATGTCATACCAATATAAAATAAACTCTTATGCTGTTCTGTGCTGAATGGGATGATGTAGTCTCCTGCTTTTTCATAATCGGGAATAGGATCAATTTTACTGTGAATCAATTCTTTTAATTTTGTTGGAGGTTTAGCTATTAAATTAACATTATATTTTAGTAATGCATATCTCAATCTCTCATAAAGCTGTGCGATATAATCAAATGTGCAATAAATAGACTTGCTCAAACTTAATTCCTTTTTCTGATGTTTGTAACGATGTCCTTTCCTAGAATATTCCCGCAATTTGGTACAATATCCTAAATATTTCCAGACCTCCTGATAATATGAGCTGATCTTTTCACCCCTCTGCAGAGAAATGGACTGAACTCGGCTTGCGCATGCGTACTATTTTTGTTTTTGTTTTTAAAATGTTTTTCTATTCAGTCAATCATCTTTTTCCCTTTGAAAATGAACGCGTGTGTGTGTTCGAAAGATCTCGGGTTGCATTAAATAATATTTTTATATGCTTTTGTCACCTTTTAGGTAGTTATAAGTATATTATAAAGTTTATTAATAACAAGGTGAAAATTTTCTTCAAGACACTAGTGTTTAAAACAGTGTTTTGACTCTATTAAAGAAAATTCATTTTATAACTGGAATAAGATACCTGTATTATTGTGTCCCTGGTTTCTTAGATATTTTTTTCCGTATTGACTAAGATAATAACACTTAAACTTTTGTATGAATAATTTGATGACATATTGTACATTGTCGATTTAAAAAGGAGAAAAGCCGTTATTAAATTACTATTAAATTGGATCGGAAAATTACTTTTGTCCTCATTTTAATCATGAAACAAATAAGAATGCAAAAAGATAACTAACAAAAAATGAGTTACTATTTCAGGAGAAGGCAGAGCTATGAGCCTTAAGAACATATAAGGTCATGATATCTGCGCCCACAATGACGATAAATTGATTTCGACTCTTTTTTATTCCCGCCTAGAATCGGCAGGAAAGATCGACGCCAGAGGGACGACTCCTTAGTTGCATTCTTCATCTCTGGCCACATTTATTAATATGTGACTTTATTTTAAGAAGTGTGTATACGTAAAGGGCAAAAGAAGTTTACTGGAAAAAAACACGAATTAAAGAAATAACGCCAAGAATACAAACATGTGTAAGGATGATCGAAAACATTCCAATAAATAATTCAATAATTTTACAGCTTTTTTCTATATTCAAAAAAAGGAAATTTTAAATAATAAATAGACATTTGTCTTCTTACCTTTATATAGAATTATAGTTGATGCATTTATGCATTTAAGATCTATACAGGGTGTTTTAGAAAAAATAACACAAACAAATACACTTCAAAGCATATAATTTTTGTTTTAGTACCCAAAGTCGCTTAGTACGCCTCGGACCATTTATTCCATCACTAATACAGTCTGTTTCACTCTAAGCTGAATCCGTATTTATTTCATAATTTTAACAATTATGAAGATTTTGCGAAATTTTTAACAGACTTAATTTTGAAAAATGTGATCAAATAACGAAAAATGCTAGAACTAGATGCTCTATGCTATGAACTAGATGTTCCTTAATTCAGAATGTAGTTGATAATACGTACAGTGTCACAGACCAAATTACCCAGTACACTTTCAGTATTTCTGATGATGCCATCCCATTTCACAAAACAAATTTATGCACTATTTTCATTATTGTTAAGAGTTATGAAAAAAAATTGGCTTCAAATGAAACACCCTGTATTTTGAGATGTACATTTTCAACTGGACGAAAAATGTCTTGATCTGGATTCGAACCAGTGATCTCTTGGCTGAAGCCGCCAATGCTCAATCATCTGAGATATTCCCGACGAATCTAGTGGATCTAATTCACCCAGCTAACCTTATTGATAATAGCATCTGGTCTGATATCTGAATCACAATTGTGTTAGAAAATTAATCTAGTGCACCCTATATTTATTAAGTAAATGGATTATGATTCTGATTTTCTATGCATTTTCTAAAAATTTTCACGTGGATCCTTAAGTATTTGTAGTAATAATCTTGAGATGTATTACATATTGTCGTTTGGAAAAGGAGAGAAGTTTCAATTTTGAATCGGCAAAATACCTATTTCTCATTCGAATCATGAGACAAATAAAAATTCGACAAGATAACCACCAAAAAACGACTTGCTATTTTTTGAAAGAGCCAGAGTAAGAAGTTCTAGGAACATACAGTATGTCCTAAAAGTTTCTGTACTCATTGTCCGCGATTTTTTTTTTTTTTAATATTAAATTTTATCCTCTGCATCCACTGCATCAAATCTTGAGTTTTAATCGTTTTGTTCTTTTCGCACTTAATTGATGCGAAAATAAAGTTCTATGTTATTTTGTTCTTCATAGTGAAATAAATTTATCACGCATTCAGAGAATTGCGCTGCTAGAAATTTATTTTGAATCTAAATCGTTTGAATGGTGCAAATATGTTTGGCGAAATAAATATCCAAATAATGAAATACTGAGTAAAGATACATTATATCGGCTCGTTAGACGATTTCGTAATACAGGTTCGGTGGAAGAGAAGCACAGGAGTGAAACGCAGAAAGTTGTTACACCAGTCTTTTACATTCTCAAAAGATTAGTATACGGCATGGTGCATAACGCAAAAGGATAGTTGGACCTCTGTTTTTCGAATCAACTGCTGATGGTTTTGTATACAGGGAACTTATCCACCAATTTGTTGTATTCTTAGAAGTGAATGAACGAAATTATTTGTTCCATCAAGATGATGTAACAATCCATACAAGTGATGAAACCATGGACATGCTTGAAGAATTTTTTGGCGATCGACTCATTTCAAAAAATCTTTTGCCAGCTCGATCCCCTGATCTGAGCATCCCGGACTTTTTTCTGTGGGGATATTTAAACAAAAAAGTTTATGCAAATAATCCTCAAACAACAGATGATCTGAAAATTTCCATTACTCAAAGGATACAAGATGTCACTCCCAGCATGTTAAAACGTGTTTCTACAAATATGCGCAAAAAAGTTCAGCTTTGCCCCCTAGAAAGAGTTGGGTATTTTGAACATTTATTATAAATATAAGTTCAGTATTTTTTCCTACGTGACGTTAAAAGTGTTTTTTATCATTAGCATAAAAGTAATCGTTTCGATGTTTGTTCTTTTGTGAATAATAAATACATATGTCGTCAGTACGAGAACTTTTAGAACACTTTTAGTTTCACACAACTTTAGGAGGTTTGCGATAAAAATACAAAAAAAAAAAAAAATAATTTAGACTCTTCTTTATTCCCGTCTCGAATCGGTAGGAGAGATCGACGCCAGAGGGTTGACAGCTTAGTTGCATTATATTCATCACTGAACACCTGTATTAACATGGGAATTTGTTTCAGGATGTGTGTATACGTAAAACAAAAAAGAAGTTTATTTGAAAATTGTGAGCATAAAAAATGCATTGGGGGGGGGGAATACAAGAATAAGTAGGTGCGTTGACAGAACAATCAGGGCCGGCGCAACCACCGGAAAAACGGGGCGGCTGCCCAAGGCCCCGCTCCAAATGTAGCCTGTTACGGGCCTCGAGTCTCTCCATAGAATTCGAAATAACAATAATTCAAATAATAATAATTTTACTGTAGATTTGTTTTGAAATGTGAGAAAAAGGTAAATATTAACTTTATTTCTTACAGTTAAACTTGATATATTTGTCGAGGAATGTATAGATTTGATGATCCTGAACTAATATATGTTATTATTCTTAGATATATACAGTGATCACTAGGATATATTCTATGATATATACAATGATCACAAGGATATATTATATGCCATATATATTTTTGACTCGGTAAGTCCACTGCGAACTTGGTTTTCTATACAAAATTTAGTCTCTTGACGTAAATTATGCCCCTTAAACATTTCTATTAATGATTTTGAGACATATATTACAATGTCGATACAAAAATGATAGAAATTGATAAATTTTGAATCGGTAAATTACCCTATATCTGCATTTTAATCATAGAATAAATAACGATGTGGAAGCATAATGAAAAAGAAATATGTTGTTGTTTTAAGGAAGCGTCGGAATAAGAAGCTGTACTAACAAATATAAGGTCATAACGGCTGCACCCAAAATAACGATAAATTTATTTCCACTCTTCTTTATTCCTGTCTCGAATTTGCAGAAAAGATCGACGCCAGAGGGACGACTCTTTAGTTACATTATTCATTTCGGGCCTCATTCATTAATATGTGAATTTATTTCAAGAAGCGTGTGTACGTAAAATAGAAAAGAAGTTTATTGGGAAATTATGAACGTGAAGAAAGTAGAGTAGGGAATACAAATATGTTTAGGAGTATTAGAAGAACATTGGAATAAATAATTCAACAGTTTTAGTTCTGTATTTCTCTTCGGAAAAAAATATATGGTTATAACTTTGTGCCTTTTTTTTTTTTTTTCGTTAAAAAATTATATACCAAATATTATAGTAATATGTAGCATAAGAATGTGTTTTTTATTGCATCATTAGTTCAAACTTCAAAATAATTATTAGTGTATCACGTTTCTGAACTTGTACCAATTATTACAATTTTGAAATAGAATTTTTTCCAGCCAATCTTGTGTTTCGCTGACGAGGTTTTCCCTTTTACTGCATATGCAACCAGAATCGTATTTTGAATCACTTACAGCAATCCTACAGATCACAGATCCTGTAATAACCGTATCTTATGAAAAATATCCATTAGCTATTCAAAGGATAAGAACATCGAGATATTAAATGAAATCCTTCCTAGAATAACCTACAGACTTTATTATTGGACTTTCTTATTTCCATTAGACTTCTTTCTTGGTCTCTTTCTGTTTTCCTTCTTCCTACAATATCCCAAAAATATCATAAAATGTCATCCATATGACGTCTGAAGGTGATATATTTATCTTGTTACCGTCTACAAGACAATTTCAACCATCCAGAGGATATCGATTAACCTGAACATGATATCTTCTGGAAGTTTTTAGGATACCAGTGTGTTGTCCGTGCTTGTGTGTCGTCAAGAATTAGGAGACTGTAATTCGAGAAATACTCTACAGATGGGTTACAAAATAATACGAACATCTATGAAAAAGGTAATGTTCATTTCAAAGGACCAGAACGCGCATGTCACTTTGTACTCAATTCTGCCACCTAGTGGTTATGAAAGGTAAGGTATCAGTCGCTCAACATTAGTCATAGGTGTTGCATGCGCTTACCATACGCTCTGGAAAACTCAGTAATGACTGACTTGTCAGAGTTCGAGAAAGGAATGATTGTTGGAATGCGCTGCGCTAGTTACTCCGTGACGGAAACAGCCATTTATTTGGGGCGTGCAAGGAGTTCTGTGCCAACCGTTATGACAGCGTACACGAAATGCGGTAAATTGTCGTCTGCTAAGTACAACAGTGGACGGAAAAGAAAGCTTTCTGAGAGGGATAAAAGAGAGTTGACCCTCATAGCGGTCAGAAAGCGCAGGAAATATTTATCCCAGATAGCGCCATATATAATAGTCATCTCCAGAATACATTTCAGCAAAAACTGTCTAAAGGGAACTTCATGCTTCGAACATTTATGGAAAAGTTGTAATTCGTAAGCCATTGGTGTCATAGGTGTTCGTATTATTTTGTCACCCATCTGTATATCATTCAGGTTTAAATCACCGAAGCTCCCAACAGACGCTTTCTAACGATGCGACTTCGTTGACAGTCTGACACCTTAAACATAAAACTAGAACGCCGATACCAAAGAATAATATAGCTGAATATTCAATTCGTGTGTGACATGTAGTGCTGAAATTGTCAACAGCAAAACGTCGATCCCAACTTCTGATTTTGACGTATTTGTTGGTGACCTCTCGGCGATGACCTAGAAACGGAATTATGTGCTTCAAACAGCTTAATTGTTTAACAAGTTACTCTTTGCTCAGATTAAAATACTATTCAAAATTATGACAAATTAACTTTATAAAATATTTAATTTTAAATAGATGAATAATGTCCACAGAAAGGTTTTTTAATCACAGTAAAATTTTCGTAGTTTTACTCGTGACAGAATTATTCCCAAGCACAGCGAATTAAAATATATGAAATATATTCATAAATACGCATTTCATAAATAAACGATTTATGAAATGCTCTGCGAGATAATTTAAAAATAAACAATATGTACCGATAACAATTGATATTGTCGGTTTCGCTAAAATTCAGCTTACTATCATCAGTAGTCCTGATGATGGTAACCTGAATGCATACTGAAAGCGATTAGTATTATTTAATTAATCTTTTAGTGTTTACAATTTTGCTTTATACATTCTGTTGTATAGCGTCATTTCATCTCATAATTTAAACAGTAGTCCCAATTAAATAGCTGCAAAACTTTATTTTCTAATCGAATTCATTTAATTAGCATTATGTTATTTTATATTTGTTTAAAATCCACTTTATATATTTTTTAAAAGAAATTTAATAATAAAATAAATAAATAAAATAAATAAATAAAGCAATGATTTAATTCATAATACTGTTTATTTTTTTTTTCATTAAAAACCATTGTGTTGTGGCCATCACAAAAAAATTTTCTACGTCATTATAATACATTAATTTAAATAGAATATTCGCTCGGCAACAATTATGATATGCAATGTAATGCCTTTCTTTGAATTTAGCATAGAATTAATGTGGATAATAATAGAAACTAGTTGGATGTGCCAATCCCAAAACTTTCTTCTATCTCATGTCAATATTTCCTTTTAATTAGTTTTATTAGTATTTCTATTAGAATAATGCATAACTTCATACACTTTTCGATGGTACAATACTGAAAATTGCACAAAAATCGCTATTACAGCGCCCTCTACCGGCGTAATTTTTCCAAATTCAGGGAGGATCTTCTTGCCATGGCCAAAAACATACACAAAAGATTTGGTTCAATTCTGTGCATAACTTCATACACTTTTCGATGGTACAATATTCAAAATGCACAAAAATTGCTCTGACAGCGCCTCCTACCGGCGGATTTTTTCAAATTAATGGAGGACCTGCTTGCCATAGCCAACAATTTAAAAAAAAAAATTGTTCAATTCTATGCATAACTTCATACAATTTTGGATGGTACAATGGCGACACACGGACAGACAGACATTTTGTATAAACATGTTTTTTGTGATGTCTGATCACTAAAACGTGTAAATCCGTCGAAAACCAGAAGTCGAAAAAAATTTCAATTACAATACTTTCTTCTATTGAAGATAGAAGAAAGTAAAAACACGCTCGTAAAATTGTATCAATTAATTGTAGACAATATTAGGTATCTTTCACCAAGAGCACAGGATACAAGCGTCTCCTGTTGACCGATCAAAGTCAAAATTGAATCAGCAACTATTTCTGTCAAGACCTAACAGAATATAAAATTTGATAAAATTGCCTGTATTTTTTTCGTGATATAGTCAGATATAGAGCGTAATATAGGGCAAATATTCTGGAAAACACAGCACAGCAACCCCACCGTTGAGTTATACACATCCAATCCTCCACAGCATATACTTATATCAATGTGTAACATAATATGAAGTTTGAAGTAATTCCGTGCATTAATTCTTTTGATATATCTATATTGGAAATCATGAAAAATGCTCCATAGCAGCGCCACATATTGGGCGAGATAATCAAAACTTAATCAGCACCAATTTATGTCAATGTTTAAATAAATATGAATTTTTATCAAATTCCATGTAGTAGTTCTCGAGTTAGAGTGCCTACAAATCTAGTGTCACATACAGACAAGCAGGCACTCATTCAGATTCACGGACAAACGTCTTCTAAAAAAATCTAATTGTGTTCAGGACCTTCTAAAACCTATAAATCAATCAAAAACCGGAAGTCGAAAATTTTCACGAATCCAATACTTTCTCCTTGTATATAGAATAAATTAAAAACTAATAGTATGCAAAATGTAGATGTCACACTTTATTCTGATGGTAGTTCGTCCTGTTAGCAACTGTCACGTTAGTCTCTAAGTGTTTCTCCATGTCAAAATAAAGCTCTATTATGGGTCATGAATTGAAGTATGTCAAGGTACATAAACCAAATTTAGTGTGTTTCGAGAAAATCAGCTTTAATGGTTTAGGTGAAATCCTGAAATCACGTATTTGTTGTCTGATAGATCATTTCATAGAATAATAGTGTAGCCGCAATTGCGTACAATATCTTTATTAAAAAAGGGTAAAACTGTTTTGTAATAAATTTATTAACTAATGTTGATAAAAAAAAATGTGCCTTACAACCATCTTCATTCAAATTATCATATACAATTTTTGGATGCAAAAAAATGACCGTTTATAACAATTTAGACTTTAACATCATTTGTGATGAAATGTTTTATATCAACAAGTTTATATTCAGAAATCAACAAAAACTCTAAATCCTTTGGTTCCAATATAAAACATCTGGTGAAAACTGGCTTCTTTCGATTAATCGACCTTAAAATTTAAGCTGCCATCTCCATTTCCTCATTCATGTCACCTTAGATTGGAGTTTCTAGAATATCTGCTCTCCGGATGCCTTGAAAATAGCTAAGTAGAAGCCCTGGCTGATAGGTGATAAATGTTGAAGCCATTTTCTATTTTGGCAGATGTTTTGCTATTATTAAGCTGCACAGCTTCCTTGTATTTGCTGCTCAAGGTGCTTAGAATTCTATTGAACTGAAAACACACAGTTTTTTCCGGATTTTCCAATAGAAACTTTCTTGAAAATGTACAATTTATAAGCAAAGAGAACACATGCCACAATGGGAAACAATACAAGTTTTCAACGACAATTTTTAAATCGAAAAGGGCATACACCGCAGTGGCATAATTTAATAATAAACCAAGGGTATAATTTTCTAGAGTCAAAATGCGAATTATGACATATTTATGATGAATCAATGATTAGATTTGTTTTCCTATTTGAATATCTGTGTGGGTCGCCGAAATTATTAAAAAGCATGCTAAAATACCAAAATTATTTTATTGAGTAATAGATGTCTCATGCCACACTAAAAATACAGCAACAATGATTGTAAGCTACAATCTTAATTACAGGGGTGGAAAATTGGCGCAGAGGTGGAGCCTATTGACACCAATAAATTATAGTAGTATTTTGCCTCTTATCTAATGATCAAATTTCTGAGTTTTTATTAAACTGAATAATATCATATAAATTTAGTGGTGTCAGTAGGCTCCGCCTCTGCGCCAATTTTCCACCACTGTAATTACTTACAAATACACATTCTATTCTGATGAAGAATTAGA
Organism: Maratus speciosus; assembly: GCA_963932465.1. Taxonomy (NCBI): domain Eukaryota; kingdom Metazoa; phylum Arthropoda; class Arachnida; order Araneae; family Salticidae; genus Maratus; species Maratus speciosus. The sequence goes on from OZ010788.1 coordinate 456,533,834, forward strand.
ATTACACTCCGTTGGATAAAAATCTATGTCCTTTATACTATCCTCTGAAACAAAATCATTTTCACTTTCACAACTATTTGAATTATTTTCAAATACTACTCGTTTACACGACATCTGTTGCTTGCTCGCCATTGTGGATTTTGTGTGACTTGTGCCGTTGTTGACTCAAAATAAACTAGATATTTCATTGAGGAACGACACGTTTGAGGAATAATGGCGCAATCTCAGGTTGTATTTTAGTAATATTTGTTGAGTGGCGAGAGACCTTTTTGGGCATGTTCTCATGAAGATACCTCGATTTGTATGAAAATATGGCTTAAATTAGGTATAATTTCAATATGTAGACGACTCCCTAAGTAAAATATAAGTGCAACTAGTAGTAGTAATTATTAATCGAATGTAACGGTACCAGTCACATTCTTTTACGATGTTTTGCGGCTAAATTAGTAGAGTGTGCTGCTTTTTTTCCAGGCATGTAAAAAGTTGTTTTTTCATAGTTGAACTGTCAGGCATAAACACAAGAAATAATATTCTTTAAGGCAATCCATGTGACTTGAAAAATAGTCTTATCGTTCGAATGGAAAGGCTTGAGCTCATGATCCATGGGAGCTGTTAGAATGAAATCTAGAGAAAAGTGAGCTTTTTGGAGAGGAAATTTTGTGCTAAGTATATAATAAAAATTCTTTTACTCTCAATCAGAGTTTTCCTCTTAGTTATTTTCGATCACTTGGAAAAACAAATTTCTCTATTTTGCCCCTTAAAAATTATTACAGATAAAGAAAAGTTAGATTATTATTCAAAGTCCAGACAAGGACCTTGGCCTTTTCCCGCCCACGATTACCGGCGCCCACACTCTTCCCTTCCGACGTTTTTGATTTATCAATACCACTCATTATAAACTATTTTTCTATTATTTTGATCGGCACTTAAATAGATTACAGTCATCTTAGCAATAATATATAGCATTTAAACGAAGACGAACACGCGGTTCTGCCTAGTTTCCTGAAATCCTTCAGCAGAAACGTTAAAAAAGCAAGATCCTCAAAAATTAATATATGTACGTGAATTGCTTATACAAACTATTTCAATTACCGCAACAATTTAAATTCCAAAAAAACTTAAAAGAAATTTTATTTTCATAACGATATCTAATTTCAAATCCGCAATCTAAAAATATACCTGTTTTCCTTTCGACTAAAATTGAACTTCCTTGGTATTTTTCTTCATAGGAAAAGAAAAATACTTAAGATGCTCAAAAGTATAAAGTTTTAAAAAAATGAAATAAAACATAACATAAATCTTTGAACGCAAAACTGGATAATAATGAGATTTAACTCTTAGCCTTTATAGTTTTTCAAAAGAAGAAAAAAGCATACTTTCATCTCTTTTGCAACAGCGTGGTACAACAAAAGAATTTCTTTTTGTTTTTACTCCTAAATAACAAATGAAAACTTATACATATCACACGAATCGATATTTTGGAATATTTCTTTTTAAAAAGATGGCAGTATAAGTATATTTCAAAAGGATTCTTTTATAAATTAAATTTTGTTTTAAGCATGTATTTACAGATTAAAAAATACTTTTTAATAATTCAGAAATTTGAAAAAAGATGCTAATTTTAATGAATATGGATTTCGCTTTATATAATAGTTTAAATCAATGTTATTAGCGGCAGAATAGCTGCCATTTTTGTTAAGGGGACTGGTCACCCAGCTTCCGATTTTCCTTCACTACTATAAAGTCTATGGGCATTTGATGCATTCGTATATTTAAACTATCTCCTCGGGAAATTAATATTTTTAACTTCTATTTTTTGTGTACACTCCCTAAAAGATGTTTATTTTTTTCTTAATTCTCAAAATATTTCTAAAGTATAGACTTAATTTTGTATGAAGTGTTAAAATCTTACTCACAGTTCGCCCGCTTTTAACACATAAACTATTAAATTCAGCATAGATTTTAGAAATATTTTGAAAACTAAGAAAACAAGTAAAAATTAAATTTAAAAAATCAAAAATCCCGACTGCGTAGAAAACGAACTAATTAATTATTCCTCATCAATGTGAAACTATTTTTTTTATATTACTTACCTATTTTTTTAATTATTATTTACTTTGGTGACTTTTAAGTTGTGTTTAATTGTTACTTCCTATCCTTAAACACTGTTTTGATGAGGCATATAGATGTCTATGAAGGTTAGAGTTACAGTAAAGCTAGAGATCCTACCTACACAACTTCCAGGTTGTGTAATATTTAAACGGAGCTTCTGACTGTAAAATAGTCAATGAAACATCGTCTTCATTTTGAAAGACCTATCCAATGATATGACACTCAATATGGTGCGTAGATTTCTTTTGTCTCTACCGACATTTTGAATTCATAAAAACAAAAACTAGCCTATAACCATCGGACGGTTAAGACGAATCGATAGAGACCTCATTCATTAAAATCCATCCAGCCGTTGGGATTTTTCGAGGGTATAAAGAAATCCACATACCCAGGTACGCGTGAAACACATAACCCTTCTTGGCAGTCGGGTAAATAGAGACATCCTTTAAGAAGTGTACACAGAAAACAAATGTTAAAAATGTGAATTTTCCATGAAGATATTTTAAATATAGGAATGCATCAAAAGTCCATTGACTTAACATTACGGAAGAGAATTCCGAAGTTGAGTGACCAGCCTCCTTAACTGAAAATGTAGAGCTATCATAAATAACAGAATACTGCGATTATGGAAGATTTCTCAATTGTTAAAGGCATATTATTGTGTTTTAACTGAATGAGATTTATTACAGATTCCTTACTGATAACACAGTGTTCGCTATTACTTTTGTTGAAAAAGTTTCGTCGTGTGTACTGTATGCAATGAATATATTGACTGCATTTTTAACACTTTCCAACATACTTGAAAAAGCTTATAAATTCAGTTTGTCTGCCTGTTTGTCCGCCTAGCAGTCTGCCCGACTGTCTGTTTTAACTTTTGTAAATATACTCCGATTGCCGTGATTATACTCGTGATTTCTATATATCTTTTATGTTTACTGTAGAATATTTGGTATTGAAAATGAATGTAGCATTTATATTTAATTTACATGGACACACAATGGGAAAAAATTGTTTTCGAAGAATTTTACTCATGTTGCAATTCTTCAAGCATATTGAAATTGATATGCATAGCTGACGAGGGCTAAAACATCAAAGATATATGTAATTGCGGAGGTAATTCATTAGATAGAAAGTTCAGGGAAACATCAAATATTTGTACTAAAGTATTCTGGAGGGGATAATAATAATAAAAATATATCCTATGTTGTGAAGTATTTTCTTTCTAAAATCGCTAGGTGGACCTGAGGTGTGTTTAAGGGGACAAGGGACCTTCAAACTCATTTTTCTATTTATTTTTTAATTGCACCTTAAATACTATTCAAGGGCACACTATATGAATTATGGCATATATTTATCATACAAGAAATTTTTTTGGAGGAAAATAAGGAATTTTCCTGAATATTTTAAATGTTATCAAGAACTTTCAAAATGTCCCAACCTCACTCCATATCAATAAAAATCCCCAGTATTTTTTTTTATGCCAGTTTGGTTTACATATACAAATAAAGCTGTGCAACGTTTTTTTAAACTAAATATAATTGGAAAAGTTAAAGGTAGTGAAGTGCAGAATAATGATGCAAAAATGCTGAAAATTTCATAAAATTTATAAAATATTTTTTCTTACCTTTATATTCACATATATAAAATTCGATGCACAGTTTTATTTGTATATGTAAACAAAAGTGGTATAAAAAATCTTGGGAATTTTTACTGATACTGAGTGAGTGGGACATTTGGAACGTTCTTGATAACGCTTAAAATATTCAGGAAATTTCCTTATTTTTCTCAGATTTTTTTTTTCTTGTGTGATAAATATATGCCATATAGTGTACCCTTGAGTAGTATTTAAGATGCAATTGGAAAAAAAAATAAAAAAATGAGTTTGAAGGTCCCTTGTCCCCTCAAAATAATATGAATTTTACTATAAACATATAGAAAAAGATACTGCATAAAATAGTTTTCATGTTCAGAGATGTTGGATGAACATGTCTAACATAGGTAATTGTTTTGCCATAGATACTCGTTTGCGTGTTGCTAGGTTTCTCAAATGCTTGAAACTTTTCTTTTTTATTGTGTGATTAAGGAAACACAGTATCTCTGAAATTAGTGAAGTACTTAGACTTAACAAAATGTAGGCTTCGAAAATTACAATAAAAAATACATTTTACCAATGATGAAAAAAAAGGGCTTCAAAGAAATTATATTTTTTATGAACGAATACATACAGTAGAGCTTGTAATATTTTTTTTTTTTTTTTTTTTTTTTTTTTTGTAATGTAACATTTTTATTTCCTGATATCGATTCGGATATTTGATGATCCGGATGATTGGATTTCGGATAATTGGAGCTTATGTAACTAGTGTATATAATTAGTAGTAGTGCATATAATTGGAACTTATGTATTCAAGTTAAATAACTGCTTTATGATTTGAAAATAATAAAACTTCCTAGTTATAGAAGCATTACAATCCCATTACAATGACAAGATTTTACAATTATATTTTGTCATCTTTTAAGTTTTGTTCTAGGCCAAGAAACCTTTTATTTCTTCCTAATATCTGGTCAAAAATGCAAAATCTATGGGTAATATAAAGTTCAAAGTCATGATGTTCTTACCGCAACTTTTACAATCAGAGAACATAAAAGACGCAACACTTTGTTTAAACATAGATAATCATTAACCTTCGTAAGCTGGAGGCAAAATATCTCTATCAATTCAAAAAGAATTGTTCCCAAAGTAACGCAACTCGAAGTATAAAGAGAGAAATATAAAATCCTATCTCCATTGTTCCTTGTAAATTAAAGAAACAGGATCAACCAAATTTTATGACAAATAATGGAACATCGCTGAAAAATATACTCTACAGTTTCAAACGAGTCTATGATACAAGTCAAAGAAAAAAGTGGTTTTCAGAAATGGACGCATATGAATTTAAGGATTGCACTGAAGCGTAACAGTAGAAGAAAGTAGAGCATACATCTGAGGTATAATGCAGCAGTTAAACAAAGTAGCGAATTCGTACGATACTCTCGGAGGGATTATAAAAGTTAATAACATTTATGAAAGAAATTTGAATTTACTTCTACTATCACGCTGAATAATATTTACTGGAAAGTGATTTTTTGCAAAACCACAAGCTAACAGAATAATTAAAAATATTAGAACCAAGTATATCAATTATTATTATTAATAAAATATATTTATGCATTATGGAGTTCTTGAAGATTATAATTATTAATAATTAAGAGTAAGGAGTAAAGTAAAATTTAATGAGTATTGAAATGAAGCATCGTTATAAATAATCTTCGATATCTCAGGATTTTTTCAAGGAGCAAAAATAAAATCCTATCTAATTTACATATTATGAATTAAAGAAACAGGATCAATCCAAATTTATAACATATAATGGAAGATTTTATATAAGCTAGTCTACAATTTCAAACACGTGTACGATAGAAGTCAGAGAAAAAAAAATGGTCTTGAGAAATGAACTCTTTATAAATTTAAAAATTGCACTGAAGTGTATCAGATGAGAATGTGCATCATTGACAGAGAAGCAGCAGAAAATAAGGGGAAGAGGGTGGTCAAGTGGCCATCTTACATCGTAATAAAAGGTTTTTTAATTAAAATATCATTTTTTTTTAAATTCAACTGTACCAAAGAAAAAACAAATCTTCTTTCGATATTGAATAACTGCATTACCAGACGTTCCATTATCCTTGAAACGCCCAGCAGTAATTTTTTTCATGGGATTCTTTATACAAATCGAATGTCCTAATAAGCAAAATTAAAAATTTAGGATTGGAAATAAATAATGATAGTAGCCAAATTGATGGAAGCTCTCATATAACTGAAAAATACAGAGGGGGTTTAAGCTTGCATTAAAACTATACAGTGTTCAGCGTTGTGCATCACGAAAATTAAATTTATCAGTTTCTAAAAGTTGCACAATGTGAAATGTTATAGTTATTGAAGTGGTTATGGTAAACGAAACTAAAGAATACAGAATATAGAGCAAGTAATTCATTTATAGAAGAAATTAAAGAATATGTAAGAGACTTTCCAGGAGAAATAAAAAAAACTTCAAAAGCTGATTTAGATTTATGGTGACAACACTCGAAGGATAAGCAAAAACGGACTGCCCATTAACTCTTTGGGGACGAGCGACTGGTATACGTGCCACGTAAGGTGCTCAGAATCCGTGATTATTCTCACCAGTAAATTTTTATTGTAAATTTCGTCTTATTTAATCCGAGCATTTTCCCGATTCAATTAGGCAAAAATTTCTGTTTTGAAAAGCCGGTGATGAAAGATTAAAAATATTTCCGTAAAAGTCACTCGTCCCGAAAGGGTTAAAAACAATTGATAGCTTTGTATGTGAATCGGGTGGATTATATCCAAAAATGACGGTGCTGATAAATAGAAACGTTGTATAAAAAGGATGAGTTCTTTTCTACACTAAGAAGACTAAAAAATATATATACAGGGTGTTGAAGAATTTGAACTACAAATTCAGAGGGGTGTTAGTAAGCATCAAGGGAATGAAAAATTGCCATAGAACATGAGGTCGTAAACCATTTATTTAGTCACAAATACAGGGGATCGACAAATTTCACCCAAACTGCACTCTGGTTGACGATAATAATTTTCAGAAAAATAAAAATATTGCAATGAAAATGTAGCGATATGTACGAAATATGATAGGTAACATCAAGAAAAGTTCTGGTAAAACAAGGTTTTCACACAAGCGATAATGACGTATGAATTGGTAATAGCAGTCTAAAATGTGTAGTGTCAAATGCATACTGCTGGCGCGTATAATGGAAACTACTACCAAATTTTTTTATTTTACTACATTTACAACAAAGGTGAGCATGTTTATTAAAAGTTCCATTATAATATACTTAAATTTTCCGAAAGTTATCACCGTCAACCGAAGTTGAGTTACGGTAGAACGTCTGTATTTTGATTAAATAGCTGCTTTGCGACCCGTGTTCTATGGTAATTTTTCATCCTCTTCATGCGTACTATCACCCCTCTGAATTTGTCGGCCGAATTCGGCAACATCCTGTATATATTTGAGAGCAAACATTAAAGAGGATAGATTAAATGGGTTAAATTTTTAAACCTTCATAATGATATCTGTAGATCCTAATTAAGTATTTAAAAATTGCAAAGAAGCACAGCTGAATAATGCAACTATTACATTTGTAAAGATAATTTTCAACAATTTATTTTTCCTTTTTTTATTAACTAGGTATTTAATTAATGTAATGCATTTCATTTTGTTAAATGATTAATCCGACTATAATGTCTTGCTAATATCAAATCTTCAGAGAGAATTATATCCCAAACTCTGTGAATTTCCTCATTTTGACCGAACTTTATGTTCAAAACTCTAAAGTTACTAGTCAGACTTTGCGATAAGTAACATCCCCGTGTATTGAATGGTTCACACAGTTATTAATATTAGGCCACTTGTTACAAATAGAGTATTTTACAAGTTACAACTGGGTCATTCCACGTGAAATCAACCAATTTAAAGAAAAAGTGTTGCACCATAGTCACAGATTTTTTTAAAATTTTTATCACAGACAGATACAGTAATGAAACCCTCAAACCTGAAATTTAAAAATAATTTTCGCAATATTGGCTGAGATATAGCCATTTGAAAATTGGTCATTTTTTCCAAATGGCGGCCATCTTGGATGCTATCCCTATGTCTATAAATGTCCATAACTTGACAACTAATAACTCAAATTTTATATTTCTGGTACCAATTTAAAGCTATTCGTATAAAGAATGCATATATTATATTAAAACAATAGTAATTTTTTATTTTAATACTGTTTATTACATTCAAACTGAAAATATCACCCTCAAAAAATGACTTACTGTAATGGGCCATAAAAAAAATGACCCATCATAATTTTTTTTCAAACTTGCTAAAACCATTGCTCCATATGTGTACTTTAAATAGAAAAAAAAATTGGAGGGGTAAAATTTTTCGTTTAAAAAAAATAGCTTTTTACACATAGGATGTCACTTACTAAGCAGTGACTATCTTAAAACATGTAAATATCCCTGATTTAAGAAATAATGGCCAAAACTAAAATATTTTTTAATCCCTGAATTAATGTAAAACTATAATGAAATATAATCTCATAAGTTTTTTGTAGGACCACCCTCCAATTGCTCCCCTCACCCCCCCCCCCCCCCCCCCCCCAAAAAAAAAAAAAGAAGTCATTGCTAAAAATGTATAATTGAAAAAATTTAACACTGAAGAAAATAAGAAAATAAATAAAGAATATAATGTATAATTGTGAAAAACCTTTAAATGCAATATATATAAATGAGATTTTACTGCATGTGTATATGTGGAATCTATTCAAAACGTTTTCCATGCAAGAAATTCAATTTTTATACCTAAATTTCTATTTCTTACTTTAAAAATTGCTCACTGATTATGCCTGTTGATGAATTTGTTGATGATTTAATTACAAAACTCCTTGCTTTATGTTCACACCACTTTTTTGCAAAATCACAAAGTTCAAGAAAACAAAGGATGAATTGAATACAGAAACTGCTATTATTTCAGCTGATTTTTCTGAAAACTATACTTGCATTGTGCAAGATGCTATTCAAAATATCCATTGGCAAAAAGAACAGGTTACAGTTCACCCCTTTCTTGCTTATATAAGGGACAGTATCACTGATACTGTGAAATCTATTCCAATGTGTGCAATAAGCGAGCATTTAGTTCATAACACTACTACATTATGGGCTTTTCAAAAAGTAATTGTCAATTATTTAATTTCACAAATTCCACAGATTAAATACATAAAATATTTTAGTGATGGATCATCAGCCCAATACAAAAATTATAAAAATTTTATTAATCTCTGCCATCATGAAGAAGGCCATGGTGTGAAAGCTGAATGGCATTTTTTTGCCTCTTGCCACGGAAAAGGAGCTTGTGGTGGAATAGTCGGCACCATAAAACGCATGGCCACCAAAGCAAGTCTTCAGCGTCCATTCAAAGATGGTATCTTAAATGCATTTGATCTGTATACATTTGCAAAAGAATATGTTAAAGGAATTGAAAGTTTTTGTATAACAAAATCTGAAATTGAAATTGCCAATAATCAGTTAGCAGATAGGTATGCAAAGGCAGATACAATCGTAGGAACAAGGGCTAATCACAGCTTTGTGCCAATAAATAAAGGCCAAATACTGGTTTCCAGGGTATCAGGCTCCTCAACAAATTTTATTGCTACTGTGAGATTTAGTGAAACCGACAAACCACAAACATTTAAAAGTGAACAATATGTTGCATGTGTATATGGTGTTAATTGGTGGACTGGTAAGATTTTAGATTACTGCGAGGAATTCAATGACTATAAAATTATGTTCATGCATCCTCATGGTCCTAGTTCATCATATTCATGGTTAAAATCTTCAGATGTTTGTTGGATTCCATATGAGCATATAATGAAAGTAGTGTCTACCCCAATGACTGCTACAGGAAGAACATACTGTTGCTCCAGAGGAGCATACAGCAATTCAACTCTTATTCTTAAACTTCAAGACAGATTAAATCCTTGGTAATTTTCAACAACATATTATCAAGTTCCTTTCAACAATATATTATAAAGTTATATCCATGTAAGTATCCTGTTCTTATTTTATGTAAATATGTTTCATATAAGTTTTATCTAAGTCTTACTTTTATACATATTTGATGTTTTTGATGTACATTTGTATCACACAAGATTTGTGTACTCATTTTGTCAAGATTTGTTCATTTAAATTGAAATTGGCAGCGAACTGAATAACTAATGTCAACTCAATCAACTCATTAATATTAATTTTTAATCTTTTATTTGAATTCAACTGATTTACAGCTAGTATTTCTGCCATATTTCAAAAAAATATGTTTGATGGCTCTTTTTCCTTCTAAATATTTTCCATTATGTATATTTTTTTGAGAATTATACATATTATCATTTTATATGAAATAAAAAGTATTGAAATGAAAATTTACTGTTATTTTAATATGTATGTGTTTTTAGTATAATTAACTGCTGATTGGTATTTCTAAATTGAATTATTTATATATTGATGCTCATACATTAATTCATATGCCAGAAAAAAATTTTTTAACCATTATTTGTTAAACCAAAGATACTTACGTGTTTTAAGATAGTCACTGTTAGGTAAATGACATCCTATGTGTAAAAAGCTATTTTTCTTTAATGAAAAATTTTACCTCTCCAATTTTTTTTCTGTTTAAAGTACACATATGGAGCAATGTGTTTAGCAAGTTTGAAAAAAATTTATGATGGGCCATTTTTTTTTTATGGCCCATTACAGTAAGCCAATTTTTGAGGGTGATATTTTCTGTTTAAATGTAATAAACAGTATTAAAATAAAACTTTACCATTGTTTTAATATTATATATGCATTCTTTATATAAATAGCTTTAAATTGGTACCAGAAATATAAAATTTGAATCATTAGTTGTCAAGTTATGGACATTTATAGACATTGGGATAGCATCCAAGATGGCCGCTATTTGGTAAAAATGACCATTTTTTAAAAGGGTATATCTCAGTGAATATTGCGCAAATTAGTTTTAAATTTCAGATTTGAGGGTTTCACTACTATGTCTGTCTACAAAAAAAAATTTAAAAAAAATCTGTGACTATGCTGCAACACCCATTGGTTGAATTCGTGTGGAATGACCCAACTGTTACTGAAAAATATTGTTAAAATACAAGAATTATTACAGAAATTTTAGAAATAATCTCATCTGAGTACAAATAATCTCTGATGAGCAAAAACTATTCGAATCTGTTATAGGTCCGAAGATTGGCGCACGAAGGATACAAGGAGCAGAGGAAATGAAAAAAAAAAAGCTCAATTTAAGAAAGAGAGATGGGAAAAATCTTTTCCATAAAACTTGTTTAATTTTAATTCCCTTAATCTCAGCTGTCATATCTCCACACCGTTCACTAAAAACTGAGAAATGTATTTACCAAATAGGCGAAAACTCACAGTCACTGATTCTGTCAAAACTTCTAGTTGAAAATTCTACTTGAACTGAACACGTGGCGTAAATCGCACGTGACAACCATATGACCCGCAGGCGAGATCCGTTCAAAAT